>JAEQBH010006651.1:0-600000 GCA_016808115.1 Tetrastigma voinierianum | reverse complement strand
TTTATGTATTTTATAAATAAATTTCTATGGTTTCAACACATCATTCATTAGTCAATTCAATTTAAATGCTATACACCTAACCGTTGTAACATGCCTTTATTCATTTTTAAAAGTACATTAATTTTCATCATGTTATTAATTTTGGAATCTATTGAAAGACATATAAGTTTATTTACAAAATTCATGATTGAATTTAAATTTTATTTAATATATTTTTGTACGAATAATAAGTAAGAGTAAAAATAATATTTTCATTCATAAATTGTACAAAAATGTAAATTCATTTCTCATAGCTCAATATGTAATTAATATATATAATCAATCAAATAAGAATTAATAGTAAGACTTTTAGCGAAGTTATGAAGCTCAATATTTTATAAGTCAAAAGTGGTCTAATTAAATGAGTTTATCAAACTATACTTTCATATTTAATTCATGATATGTTCTAAATATACAAATTTTACTTTAAATATGATGATACTCGAGGCAAATTTGTTTATTGTTATTTAATTTGTATTCAATTGAAAGGACTATTGACATTTAATGCTAATATAATCTAAAGTGAACCTATTATAACATGTCTATTTTTCTTCAATCATATCAACAAAATATTACAATCAATAGAAAACGCCCCATATATTTTGATTTTTTATTCATTGAAAACAATACAAATAACACTTGAAAAGGAAAAGCAATTAATTATGGTTTAGTGAAGTTGTTTCTTTAACACTTAGAAGGTTATGCCTCTTGGAAACCCTACCAAATGTTTAAGTTTTGAGAAATGGATGCACATATAAAATGCATAGATATTAAAAAAATAAAAAAATAAAAAATGAAAACCCTTAGATGGTGGCCAATGTAATCTATGTTCACCCTACACTAACTTCCACAAACTAGATGTCAAAAATAAATAACAAACAAAAACTTCCACAAACTAAAGTGAGTCAACTTGGTGTTAGTACTTATATAAGAATGGGTAGTTCCTACACGGAGCCTTACTTCTAACTTCTAACTTCGTAGTTTCTCAGTCCCGCCCCGTCTCGCACCTCCAGCATCTCTCACCCTTGGTCTTACCTATAGAGAGCCACCCTCTGTTTGGTTAGCTAGAAAATGTGGAAGCTCAAGGTTGCATGAGACAATAATGATCCCTACATCTCAGCACCAAATAACTTCATCGGAAGACAGGTAAAGGGAGTTTGATCCCGACATGAACCCGGTGAAGAGTGCCGAGGTCGGGCAAATGAAAATTTCTCGGGAAAAACCGACGTCTGATGCGCAAATAAATGTAATCTTCCCTTTGGCGGATGCAGGTAGTTTGATCGCATCTAACTCTAACTCTTTGTCCATTTTGAGAAATGAACATGTATATACATGTCTTCCTTAAGTACGTACTAATTGTTTTACGTAGCTTTTCTGTTAGGATCATTGACACAATAAAGAAAAACACAAGATTTATGTGGAAACCCTTTCTTTAAAACCACGCAGGAAAAGTTTCACTATTAATTTGAGAGAGATTACAAAGTACAGCAGAATAGGGAATAAACCCTAGTATGTTACTACAATAGATTCCTAATTTTTCAACTTTTCTTTCATAAAATTCCACTTACAAATGCCTCTGTGCCTGACATAAGCCCGAAACCAAATTCAGTCATAAATCAACATTTCTGGAACAAGAACCCAACACTCGATTTTCATCAAACAAATATGACCTTAGACTCGAAAAGATAAGAGAAGACCAACAAAGGTTGGGACCTATTGTAAAACTAAGTTCACAAATAACTAAATTTGAAGATTTATAATTTATTTAGTTTTATCTTATTTTTATTTTTCTAAATTTTATTTCTTTTTTACACTTTATTTCGAGTACTTTTTGGTTCCAAATGGAGCCTTGTTTATACATTTGATTCCTGGGGAAATGCTAACAAAAGAAAAAAAAAACTATGGAAAATTATTTTAGGGTTTGGATGACATGAAATATAATGGAAAGAAATGCAAGAAAATCCACGTTGATGAAAATATTGTAATATTTTCACTACTTATGCACTATTTGTCTATATCTATGTCATGTTTGATTCTAATCATATATACATTTTTTTTATTTATTTTTTATTCTTTTTTAAATGTTATATTTTATATTCTTATAAAATACAAACATGAGAAAAAATTATTAAATTATGAAAATGAAAATATAACATAGGACTTTCTTTTTCCCCCTTTAAAATTCTTATAACCAAATTGTGAAAATCTCTGTATATTACTTTCCTTACCTTTTCTTTCCTTTTATTTTTTCTTTTAATTTTCTTTTCCTAGCATTTTCTAGGAACCAAACATAGCCTATAAGATTTAGACCCGTAATAACTATTATGTAGTTAATCTATTATTATACCATCTCGATTCTTAGTGCTCTTCTTAGCTTGAACCTGTGATAGTCATACTATCTTTGAAAGCACTTTACTACTCTATTTTCTTGTCAACTTGTTATTCACTAAGTCCGATATAATTCGGCAGAAACAATATAATTTAAAAAAAAAATTAAAATGTAAAAATAACTTACAGTTTTTGAGGGAGAAGAATTTCAAACAAACAATTCCACAAGTGAAGGTTGGGGATGGTGAAGAAATTACATATGAGATAGCCAAGACAGCAATGAGAAGGGGTGCACATTTCTTTTCAAATTTGCAAACAAAGGACAATATTGGCCCACGAAATTGCTGCCCATTGTATTTCCTTCCACTCGTGAGTTTACTCAACATCTTCCCCGAAATCATTTTATGTATCCATTTTAACTGTCATTCTGGGCTTGTATAATTTTATGGAAAATGCAGTCATGTGTCTATACATCATGTGCATCTTGATATCGTATTCTGTATCGTGAGAAATTCTTTTCGCTTACCTATATCGCATCGTACATTAATTTTGAACTTGTGTTCCCAGACACTAATGTACTAGAGAAAAAGTAATATAATTTTTTTTTCATGTTTGATTTCACTGTAAAAATAATATAATAGAAAATCAAATATAATTAAAATTCTAAAATTTTATACGTTTATAAATTTGTTAGTCTTTGTATAATAGAAAGAGACAAATAAAATGAGGCGAATAAACATATATAATTAATTTATTAAGTTTAAACATATTTATTACATGCCTTCTCCTTTTCTATTTCTTATTTTTAAGACTTTCCCCTGCTTAAACTGGAGCCCTCAGTAAACAACCCACTCTGACATTATAAACAGGTTTGAGCTTAATTCCCAAAAATGTCAGGCTACATGTAATGAAGATGGTGGGTGGGGATTTCACATCGAAATATGCACCATGATTTCTCTACAACCTTAAACGCTACATTTGTATTCTGTGATTCTCGGAGAAGGGCCCCGATATGGTAGAGACAATCACAGTAAGAGGGCTGGAAAATGGATTCAGGACTTGTGCTGAGTGACATCCATTCCTTCTTGGGAAAGATTTGGCTCTCGCATGACCATTTTAAGTATAACTTCATATTTTTCTATATATATATATATATATATATATATGTATATATATATATATATATATAGGTATATATATATATATATATATATATATATATATATAATTTATCTTTGTAATGACTAAATCTTATATTATATTGGTTCTTCCATGTAGATTTGGCTCGTTTGATCGTCAGCAATCCAATGCCCCCAGAGTTTTGGCTCTTCCCTTCTTTTCTTCTCATCTATCCAGGTTAATAATGCTACGTACATCTACTCAAGTTCTCAATTTTATGGCCTATTCGGTTTCTGTTTTTGAAAATTGTTCTTGAGAACAGTTTTTGAAACATGAAACATCATTTCCTGTGTTCTAAAATCTGTATATATTTTATCCAATTTAGTGTTTTCTATATTATCTGCTCCTTTAAAAAAATGAACCAAAACATGTACTTTGTTCCTTCTCGCACACTTGAGTACTTGGAATTTAACATTTATTTAAGTGTTTATTAGTCATAGGGCTTGTCTTGGTCTACTTTATTATCATTTGAGTCCTTAAATGCAGCAAAAATGCTTTGCAATTGTCGCATGGTTTACATGCCCATGTCATACTTATATGGTAGACGATTTGTCGGTCCAATCACACCTCTTGTTCTAGAACTGAGAGAAGAACTCTTTCTTCAACATTATAATGAAATCATTTGGAAGAAAGTGCGACATTTTTGTGCAAAGGTAAGTTCTGATTTCCCAAGGAATTTTTTTTTTCTTTCCTATGAATATAAGCACAGCATACGAATGAGACACATTCCAAATTGTTTACCCGCAGGAGGATCTCCTATTATCCACATCCCCAATACAAGATCCGATGTGGGATACTTTGTACATATGTACCGAGCCTCTCTACTCACGGTCACCAACAAATTAAGACACAAAAGGCCCTTGAAGTAACCATGAAACACATTCATTATGAAGATGAAAACAAGAGGAGTATATTACTATTGGATGTGTGCAGTAAGGTATTTTTTCCGCAATGGATTATGTCTATTAAGACAATATGTCTTTTCTTTGGCGTACTAATATGGCTCAATTACATTGAGTAGTCATTGTGTATGCTTGCTTGTTGGGTTGAAAATCCAAATGGGGATTATTTCAAGAAGCACCTTGCTAGGATTCCAGATTATATATGGGTTGGAGAAGATGGAATAAAGATGCAGTCGGAAGACAAGTTCAATTACTAATCTCCCCAAGCAGTTTGTAGGAAATTAAATACTCTATTCATTTTTTTCTAAAAAAAAGTTCAAATAATAAGCGGTTTGGCTTTCTGTTTTGCACATTTCTACTAATTGATTCGAGAAATTGTTAATTGTTGCAGGGCTTTGGTAGTCAAGAGTGGGACACTGCTTTTGCCCTACAAGCACTTCTAGCTTGCAATTTGACCAATGAAGTGGACCTACCTTTGAAAAAAGGCCATGAATCGTAAAGAGAGTCTGAGTTGATCTTGAATTCTATTATTTATTTCCTTACTTTAACCAGAATCTACTCGGGTTTCCAATGATCTAATTGCTTCATAGTACTTGAAATCTTGAAGGTTAAGGACAATCCTTCTGGTGACTTTAAAAGCATGTTTCGCCATATTTCCAAGGGATCTTGGACATTCGCGGACCAAGATCATGGTTGGCAGGTTTCTGATTGCACTGCAGAAGGTTTGAAGGTAACAAGTTCTGCTCTAAACACTTAAATTTGAGTGAGGGCTTGCAGATTAACTTTAGTAGTTACTTTGTTTCTCACAGAAACCCCTCCTCTGTTACAGTGTTGTCTCCTATTTTCATTGATGCCACCAGAAATTGTTGGTGCGAAGATGGAACCGGACAGCTATATGATTACGTCAACATCTACTTTCTCTGAGTGTGAATCATCTTCCTTAAGCCATTCCCATGGTTGTGGCCATAAGAAAACAAGTTATAACTATTGTCAAAGGTTTTCTTAATAGCAATAATCCCCATTTTTGAAACCACTGCAGAGCAAAAATGGCGGTTTAGCAGCCTGGGAACCTGCAACAGCTCCAAAATGGTTGGAGGTAAATTTCTTCAACTTGTTTAAGTACTTCCAATGTTTCTCAATTATCTGTCTCTCTTTTTCTCTCTATTTATATGTTATTTGAATCTAAATCAATGCAATCCTTCTCTAGGATGTTCGACCCTCTTGAATTTTACGCAAACAACATTGTTGAGCATGAGTAAGTTTCTTAATTGTTAGACGACCAACTCTTCTAAAAGTTCAAGTTTCTAGGATTTGGGCTTATATGAATATCATGTCTTTAACACTCTCCCTCACATATCCGCACTTAGAGAGTTAAACAAACCAAATAAAGTCATCCTTGGACATTCATCGAGTTGGCTCGAACCCAGGACCTCCTGTCAAACTAGGCTTTGATATCATGTTAAAGGACCAAGTCTCCTAAAAGCTCAAGCTTCTAGGATTTGGGTTTAATACGAATATCATGCCTTTAACATTAATTATCTAATTAGACTCTTGTGACTATGCAAAAAATTTAGCCTCATAGACACTATGAGCAAATAATTATCAGGTATGTCGAGTGCATCGGCAATCCAGGCTAGTTTTGTTTAAAGTTATACCGGACACGGGAAGAATGAGATACATAGTGCATCACCAATGCTTTGTAAGTCATTGAAGACAAACAAATGCCCGATGGCTCATGGTATATATGTTTCTCAACTCTAATATAAATATTTCACTTGGAAAATCTTATTTATAATGTCTTGCAAGTCAAATTTAGGCAAATAAGCATTTCACTAGGTATGGAAGCTGGGGAATATGTTTCACCTATGGCACATGGTTTGCACTTGGGGGCCTAGCAGCTGCTGGCAAGACTAATAAGAACTGTCTTGCTATTCGTAGAGGCGTCGAGTTTCTACTCAAATCACAGAGAGATGATGGTGGTTGGGGGAGGCTATGCACTTGTCGTGAGGAGTAAACCCACCATGACCTACCTGCTTTTCAATAGAATTATGAACAAAGAGGCGAAATGTATTTTGCTTGGTGAAGCGAAATATACCTCTTGAAGAAACAGGTCAAATCTTGTACAAACCGCGTGGGCTCTAATGGGGCTGCTTCATTCTGGGCAGGTCAATTTATGCATTGCCACTTAATCGATAAGTTTTATATGCTGTCTTCTCATTACTTT
The DNA here is from genome assembly GCA_016808115.1 of Tetrastigma voinierianum. Taxonomy (NCBI): domain Eukaryota; kingdom Viridiplantae; phylum Streptophyta; class Magnoliopsida; order Vitales; family Vitaceae; genus Tetrastigma; species Tetrastigma voinierianum. The sequence goes on along the minus strand of JAEQBH010006651.1, from coordinate 593,328 downwards.
CACAATATGGATTTCTCCTCAATCATCTAATCTAATGAGTCTTACGATCTTAGTTTGTTTTTGGTTTTTTGCTAAAAGCTAAATGACACTGACATTCTGCTTTTGTTTTTTTAACTTTTTCATGATTTATTACTAAAATTTATAAAAAAATTATAAATAAAAAAACTAAAATATTTGGCTTTCTCGATTCAGAAATAAGTCATCTTCCAAAACATGAAACACCACACTTCCCCAACAAGGAGAAGAGTTAGCAGTATTCACTACCTAATGTTAAAAAACAAACAACTTAATACTTAATACTATTAAGTACTATTTAGCATTAAGCTGAAAAAAAATTATATTCATCATTAAGTAAAAAAACAAACATCACCTTAATTTTTTTTTTGCAGAGAGAGACCCAACACCTCTTCACAAGGCTGCAAAACTATTGATTAATTCTCAAATGGAAGATGGTGATTTTCCCCAACAGGTAGCTCACTTGAACATGAATAAAATACAAAAGCAGTAACATTTTAATATGGTTTTAGGCAAAGTAAAATGATGCTGTTTCTTTTAATTTATAATAGAGAAAGTGTATTTAACCATTTGGAGAACCACAATTATATATGCAGTGAAATAAATCGATCCTTCATGAAGAACCGTATGTTACACTAAGTGCAACTTACAAGAATACTTCCATCGCGGGCTCTGCAAGAGTACATGAAGAACCGCATTTCCTTGTCATCCTGTGAGGAGAAAACTCAAATAATGTTGAGTGATGGGCTACCGATAATATTGTAAACTAAAATGAAAGGTTTAATTTTATCCCATGGTAAAGTTATATTTTGAACAATTTGCTTGTGTAGAACACAACACTCTTCTGAAAGATATAATAAAACTATTGTTATTATGTCAATAGTTACAAATAAGACCACAATTAGAATTCACACACTAAACCACTTTATACCATGAGACTATCAAGACTCTATTTCTTCAAATTTTTTGAGGATTTCCATGTAGCCTTCATGAGAGGATTTATAAAAGAAAGGCAAGTGAAATAACAAACTACAAATTATACTTTCATAATGACCACAATAAAACAACTTCACCATTTAACACCACACACATATATAATTTCACCAAAGATGGAATATATCGGTTTGATAGATATATCAATACTTGATTTTGCTGATATATCATAGATATATCTAAGATATTTTATATATAAATATTGATAATTAAAAAATCATTCAAAAATTAAAAAAATATCTTTTCAGTTTACATCAAAATTATTTTGAAAACATAGGGAAATGATAATATCAATTAGATTTGATTTTTTTTTATATTCTTTTACCATATTATATTTGCTTACTAAAAATATAATTATTTTTATTAAAATATATTTAATCCACATTTAAAAATAAATTATTTATATATGATTTATACAAAATATTTTATTCAAGAGTTAATTTTGGAATTTGTAATTGTAGATAATAAATATAAATTATAATATAATATTTTTATATTTATATTTAGTTATTATAAATTGTTAGTTATTATAAATGAGTAAAATAGACCATATATTGTGACGCCCCAAAACCCGATGGTCCGTTGACAAACCATCAACCTATGAAAACTCGTGGATATTGGGTAACCTGATACCATACTACTACGTCCCATTTACCGGAACTTGTAATGTTAACAATTAAATGCCCACTCTGGTTCCATTTATCCATATTCATTTGAAACATGCAAGGTCATAATTTAAAACAAATTGCAAGTGGTTTATTTATGTCCTTCGTGCATAATAAAATTACAAGTTAGAACTAGATTGTTCCAAAACATTTTATAAAAAGGTTATTAAAAGCCACATGTTGGATTTCTTCACAATTACGACATCAAATGAGCTGCTCGCTGTCCTGGTTTCCACCAAATATTTTCCCCTTATGTGGTGAGTCATGTGCCTAGTAGCAAACTCATACAAAAGCCATCCGATCCTAATTTAAGTGACATGCAATGGTCATGTTCCACATTCACATTCCAAGTAAAAACATATGCCCTTTCGACTATGGAATCCTACATGTCATGCCATGATATGAGATGAGACTCAATCCTGTACCATGACCTGAGTCCTTACCGACTCTCATCACACAATGCAAATGCCCATGTGTGATAAACTGTCATTGATGAATCGTATCAATGAACACTTTGGAAATAAAAAGTCGTGTGTTTATAAACCAAAACTTTTTATAATTAAAACCGTGTGTTTTGTGGGTAGCGGATTTCCGAGGTCTCATCGCAGGACTCTACAAGCCTTCCTACACTTTTTGGAATTTAACCGTTGGAGTGTATGAACCAGTACTAGGTCTTTCACCCGAAGTAGTGTCTAGCCCTTCTTGCTATTACCCACCACACTTTTTTCCATGTTATGCAATCGTGCGACTCTGTTGGACATCGTCTAACAGTACCGAGCCCACCAATCAATCACCAAATGTGGTATTGATTCAAATCATGCACCCACACCCATGAAATGCGATGTTCCCGTGCATATGCATTGTGATACTCACCATTGCATCTTGATGTCATGCCCCATATGTAATGAATGTCATGCCCCATATGTAATGAATGCCATATGGACACTACAAGTCATGTATCATACCATGCATCATCGACAATTATATTATGGGCATATAATTTAAAAACCAAATAATCATCTCAATGTCAATATATTCAAACACACATATATTAATGTTTAATTAATTACCACAAAGCATGTCAAACTCAAGCAATGACAACTTGATCCTCAAGACCAATTGTGGCATAAGAGATGCCCACACCAGTTGTGGCATAATAGATTCCCAAAAATAGTCCATAAGACTGATTACAACTAGGCCATGAAACCAGCCACTGCAAGCCTCAACATAGCCATAACAGCCCCAAATAAAAACTACAAAATGTTACAATTATGTCCCATTAAACTCAAACAACCCAAGCTGTATGGGCCCTGAAAGTGGCCATAACTTGAGTTGTAGAGGTCCAATTTAGGTGATTCAAAAGTCTAACATCAAGTTCACAGATGTAGATACGCTTTCTATGAAGAACAAGAGTCCAAAATCCATCCGTTTCCTAATTGAAAACCAGGCCCAAAATTTGGACAGAATTGTTGAACAATTGTCATAATCTTGGAAATCATAACTTAAGCTGTAGAGGTCCAATTTAGGTGATTCAAAAGCCTAACATCAAGTTTACAGATGCATCTACAATATCTATAAAGAACATGAGTCCAAAATCCCTTCATTTTACAACCAAAACCAGCCCCAAACTGAGGGCTGAGTGTAGGGTCAAAACAAGGCAGCCCTATAAAAAAATCAAGTCAAATATCCCTTAGAGTGGAAGTAAACCAAATGAGGAAGAACTCTCACCTCTTGGAGCATAGCCTCGAGCAGAGACTTTAACTCTAGTCCACGAACTCCGAATTAATTAACATCAAAGAGATTTGTGAGGAAGAAGTCCCTGATCTTCTCCTATCTCCTTCCTTTCTTTCTCTTCATTTATTTCCTTCTTTCTTTCTTCCCTTCCTTTCTTTTCTTTTCTCTCTTTGTTTTCTTTCACCAATTCTCCCCATTCCTTTTCACTTATCCTCTCATAGATCGACATGGCTTTTATCATGCCATGAGTCCATAAAGGCTGCGCCATGTCATCCACTATTTAGGGTCCCCTTTTTGCCCCGAAACGCTTTATTTCGTCTCCGTTTAAGTTCAAACAATTTTTTTTGTATGAACTCATCAAGTTTCCAACTTCCAGAATTTTCTTAAAAATCCTACTTTCGGGGTCACTGAACACCCGCTGCCTTGAAAAGTGTAAAAATCCGCCTATTTGGAATTCGATGAAATTTTCCTAGGCAACTAGACTTCACAAGATGAACCTAACGATGAGGTCCGTTTCATTGACTTAAAATTCAAATTTACCCGGGTTTTACATATTTTCCTCAAAAGAATTTCGTTCTGAAATTCACACCCATATACACATACTATCACATGCATGTGGACAGTCATTTTCATATCAAAGGACTAATAAAAACATACCTTCATCCTTAAACAAGAAAGGATAGTTGGTAAGAATAGTGTCTTCTCGCTCCCATGTTGCCTCTTCCACTCCCCGATGATGCCACAACACCTTCACTAGACTCACGGTCTTACGTTGCAAAACCTGTTCCCGGCTATCCATGATACGTACTGGTCCCTCCTCGAAGGTTCCATCCGCATCAATAATAAGCTCGCCCCAATCCACTACATGAGTCCGATCTGGAGTGTACTTTCAGAATGGAGACATGAAATAATTAAGCATGAATAATTTATGTTTCTATAGTGGTAGCCCAACCAATAAGCAACTTTACCCACCCTCCTTCGAGCAATTCTCGAAGGGCCCGATATACCTCGCGATAGCTCTTTCTCGAAGGCTTGTCAACCGACCACCTCCTCTTAGGCATCACATTGAAGAAGATAAGATCACCCACCTTAAACTCTAGAGGTTGCAACCGTCTGTTGACGTAGCTCTTCTTCCGGCTCTGAGCTATGAGAAGACGCTTCCATATCAAGTCCACCTTCTTAGAGGTGTCTTTAACCAAGTTCGGACCCGTAGAGGGTCTCTCTCCCACCTCCGTCCAACAAACCAGAGATCAATAAGGCCTCCCATAAAGTGCCTCACAAGGTGTCATCTGTATGCTCACCTGATAACTGTCGCAGGCAAATTCCAATTAAGGGTAATGCTCTCCCATCTACCCTTAAGATTCAGGATGCATGCCCGAAGCATGTCCTCTAAAATCTGGATGGTCCTCTCTAACTGAGCGTCTGTTTGGGGATGAAAAATAGTGGTCATCATCAACTGTGTCCCCATGGCTCTCTAGAAACAATTCCAAAAATGAGTCATAAACCTGGGATTACGATTCGATATAATAGATACTAGTACTCCATGTAACTTGACAATCTCCTGTACATACAACTTGTCAAATTCCTCCAAAGTCAAGGTCATCCACACAACCAAAAAGTGTGTCGACTTAGTGTTTCGCCCACTATTACCCACTACGCCATGCCCTCGATGACGGTAAAAAGTAATCGCAAAGTCCACAGACATGTTCCCACTTCAACTCAAATTACTCAAATGGTTGTGCTAATCCTAATACTTCCGGGAATGGATTTTATCAACTAACAACACGTGAGACATCGACTAACATAATCTCTCCAACGTGGTTTCTTCATCCCACTTAAAGACATCAGTGATAAAGATCATGGTACATTTTCGTGCCACTTGGATGCACAGAAAAACGAGAGCAATGGAACTCCCTGAGGATCTCCTCTCTCAGATCTGCCTGCTGGGGAACCACAACTCTTCCTCTACACCGAATACTACCATCAAAGGTGAATGGCATACCTTCGCCAATTGCACTTACTATACCTAGTCCCCGATGATGATATCTGTACCTGGGCCCTCAGACTCCAACTATACTCACGTGAAGGCGAGACACCAAAACTCTCCGAGCCTAACCATCAGATCGTTGTTCGAATCGTTCCATAATCTCGAGTATCTTCCATCTAGAGAAGTTTAAGACCGTACCAATACTCCCCATGATTTCTGGTTGAGTGCATCAGCCATCACATTTACCTTACTAGGGTGGTAATGCAAAGTGAAATCATAATCCTCAAGATACTCCATCCACCTACGTTGTCTTATGTTGAGATCCCGCTGTGTGAAAATATAATTCAGACTTTTGTGGTCTGAAAACACCTCGAATTGCTCACCGTATAGATAGTGGTGCCAAATCTTCAAGGCAAAGACAATGGCCTCCAACCTATGTCATATGTGGGGTAAATCTGGCGCTGGTCTTCTTTCAACCGCCGAGAACCATATAAAGGCAACCTTCCCACATCATCAAACAAACTAAGTTCATCCTTAGAGGCATCATAATACACTGTGTACCTCTGTCCCCTTTTAAGAACTATCATAATAGGAGCTAAAGTAAGCCTCCTTTTTAATTCCTAGAATGCCCTCTTGCACAAGTCATTCCACTAAATCGACTTCCGGCCAATCTCGCTTAGGTGCAAATGACCGAGAAGTCCCATTAAACCTCCAGAATAATTCTAATCCCAGAAACTCGCGATCTCGAAGACTGACTTTGGTCTTTCCAACTCCATAACTACTCCCAACCTCCTCCATCCAAATGGATACACTCGTGCCGACACCACATGCCTAAGAATCTCACCCCAATGATTCGTGCCAGTAAGGCTGAACAAAATTTATACCTAAGTCGCTTCCTATCACAGAAAGATAAACTACTACAATATAGCGGTCTAGGATCGAACATGTGGATGGCTTCAGCTCGACAAATGACTGTATAATGATCTCAAAATGGTGAGGCTTTCACTGATTTTGATTTACAAAAAGTGGTTTTTGTTGTCACTAAACTAAATTAAAGCGCTTAAAATATGATGTAAAAAGAAGACCTAGTTTTGGGGTCAATAGTTTGATATGATGAGGTTGCAGAGGTGTCCCCGGTTATTTCTTCGCATTAGGAAAATGACATATAGTCATTTCCAAAACCGGATCTTTGTTTAACTTTAAAGACCTACCCTTTAGTAACATTCCCTGCTTGAACCATAGCATTTACAAGCATTTAATGTTTCATAGCTGAAATAAAGCATTTAACCTACTTTCACGGCTCGTAAATGACATCTATAATGGCTGCTAGTGCATCTACCATTAAGAATGTACACGAACCCTAAAGTTACGCCAAGTATCGACCAAAGAAAATACATTGGAAATAGCATTTAAACCTAGTTTGGAAAGTTTGAAACACAAACACGCAGTGACTTTCATGAAAATAGAGAACACCCGCAAACCCACATCAATCCAACCTAGCAACCCCTCATCTTCAAGGTTTTGAGGCTTAGCCAAACATCTTTTGAGTTGTCATCCTCAAAGGGGTGTGTTTGGCAGCCTAAAAAATGAGGGCAAGAGGAGAGAGAAGAGAGAAAATGGGAACCAAAACAGGGGTCATAAATGAAACTGCGTTGAATGAATAGCTAGGGTACAAAATGTTCATAACATGGCTTATAGCCCCAACATGCTTAAAATACCAAAATAACCTTAAATAATATGATTACATCGAGGGCAAAAGAGTAACTAATCAAAACTGAGTTGTTTGGATCACAAAACAGATTAATTTTCGCTTATGCACAAAGAATTCATGATAGTGAAAAATTCGGCGATGATAAATAAATTCTCGCTATCATAGCGAAAATTTGCTATAGCGAAAATTTTGCTATGCATAGTGATTTTCGCTATGATAGCGAAATTTCGCTATCATAGCGAAAATTCAACTATAGCGAAAATTTCGCTTTGATTAAAATTTTATATCATCATAAATTTTCATATCATTGCCAAAATTTCCCGCTCATGCCCGAAATTTCAATATTCTACCGTCGTCTCACATCCTTTTCCAACCTACATTATGCATCTTCCAAATTATTTCTTCATCCCAGCTGATGAAATCAACTAGAATTCATACGAACTCTATTAAATCAAAGATAATTTCGATACCAAGCTTGGAAAAATATGATGGTAAAGGCTTCATGAAACCTAAAACTACCAAACACAACTCGAAACAAAATTAGTAGCAATTAATCGACTCGCATACGTCATTCGACTTAATTAATATGATTAGTATGCAAAAAGCACTCAAAACCTATCTTAAATAGGACTCAAAATAGCACTTTTTGGGTACTAATCACTCAATAAGCCAAAATTCACACTTACTAAATTTGGCATACAACTAATGGTCTCTCAAGGCCTGGATAACAATCCTCAAGTGACACTCATGCTCCTCCTCTGAGTTGGAGTATATCAAGATGTTGTTAATGATTCGTACAATGTAGTAAGCAGGTGAATCAACAAATTTATAACCTAAATTACTTCCTATCGCGTAACGTAACTATTATGTGATAGCGGCTCTAGGATTGAACACAGGGATGGGTTTTCTTCATACCAAATGATTTACAGTATGCTAAAAATAGTGAATTTAATTTGGATTACAGGGTTTTGGTAAAAATAGGGGAGTTGGATGGTTGCAGGATGATAATAATATAAGGAAAAAAATGTAAAATAGAACCCCTTGAAGTGTCGCTACTGACATGAATTACGTGTCACCGAGGTCCTCGAGGCTATTTCTCGCTTTGGGAGGATGACTCTAGTCATCTCCCGAACCGACATTCATTTAGCTATAAAACCTAACCTAAAATAATTATCCTTGAAAATGGTATTCACTAGCCATTTGTGTTCTCGCCGGGCCTAAACGAAGTCCCTCACCACATTACAATGGGTAATAAATGATAACTAATGAACATCGCGTAGATCTAGTAATAAACATCGGGCGAGCACTAAAAGACACGCACTGACCATTCAAACATGAATCGGTTGATCTACACCAGCTTGTGCGAGAACACAGATCAAGTAGTTGATTCACCGTATTAAAAACAATCGGGGGACTTCAAAGAGCCTCCAGATCCTTCGCGCCGCAAAGCAAATTCTTCCGTAGAAGGATAAACTAGTTTAACCGCTCATCCTCCGAGTTGTCATCCTCAGAGGGTGTTTGGCTACCCAGAAAGTGCCAAGAAAATGAGAGAAAAGGGAGAAGAGAAGAGCAAAAGCGGAAGAGCTGAAAGCTTCTCCCGTCACTTTATTTTTTGATTGAAAGTTGATTTTACAGGAGCTTGACTGAGCTTATATAGTGCTCAGAGAAAGGGAAATTACAAAACAAACCAAAACAAAAGCTATTACAAGGGTTAAAATAGGAAGAAACAAAAAAATTGTAACAAAACAACAAAGTTAGTGAAATGTGAACAAAGGTCGTCAGAATGTGCGGGCGTGATGAATAGTGCGTGCAGAGCAATTTCGCAGTTGTGACCAAAATTTGTCGGCTTCATTTTCTTTGTTTTCAGCTCTTCTTTCCTCTTGGTCTTTGATCTACGATGCTGAGTTTGACTTGAATTCTTCGTGCTTGGATCGACTCAACAATTTTGGCACGATTAGCTAACAAAAACTGCAAAATTTGCCACAAAATGCGATCAATAGAATAGTAGGGACCTTAATGTGCAAATCGGGTTAATTAGAATGATTAGTACACAAAAAGCACTCAAAACCTATAATAAATAGGGTTCAAAATAGCACTTTTTAGGCACTAATCACACCCCAACCCACACGTTGCCAGTCCTCAGCAATGAAAGAAAGAAAGAAATAAAGATAGAGCAAACAAAACAATAACAAAATTATGTCTAAGCAAATTGTTATTTGGTGTTGTCAGTGAATGAGTAATGCCGAACCCTAAGTAAGAATTATCAAACCCTTGCCCAATAACTATCTCGAGAGAATGAATGCCATACAAAATTGAGTATTTCAAAGAGCCTCCATCTCGATGGATCAACTTAAACTTCCAATTAAAATCTATGTTTGTTTGATCAGCTTCAACAATAAATCACAAACCGCACTTCAATCCAACCTACTAGCACAAACTTAAGATAACCAACCTAAATAGATCAGACCCACTTCTTATTCCACAGTCTTTTGTGTTGTAGGTGCATTTGGAGGAATCGACTTCACCAAAGTCCATGTAACTGGATTCAACAAGTTCCCAACCAAGTAAGGCTTAGGCACCAAGCCATAAGGATTTAACCACAAACTCTTCAGGTTTCACCCTTGACTAATGATTTCAAACACTAGCACCTACAACTTCTGTTAACTCCACCCATCCACCCATAGCTTAGCACTAAGTCGGTGGCTCCCAACCAGCTTTTCGGGATTAAAGGCAATCTCAGTTTCCTTAAAGGCCGCTATATACCCCTGACCGTGCTCTGCTTCAACGCAAAGTGTTGCAATTTTTCTTCTTTTTCTTTTTGCTTTTTCTTTTATTATTATTTTTATTATTATTTTTAATTAAATAATTGTTTTTTGGAAGACACATTGGCCTTCTATTCATGGGGGTTCTTAACCTATTAAAGTCAACTAAACTAAAGTAAAGTTAATCGTAAGGCTTATGAGGTAGCGCTTTTTCTGCTATTGAAGAAACCTGATGTGCATTGTGTGTGGTTAGCTAATAGTGGAAGAAAAAGTCGAAAACAAAGCAAGAATTTAACTAATCATCCACTAATTGGTGCAAGACTTTAACCAATCTAATATTTAATAAAATTTGATGTTTCAATTCTTTCAAACTAAGGTGTTGCAGTAACATAAAAAAATGGGTACTTTGAAAATAAGTCAAAGATAGTATAAATACTTCAATGGGGTAGAAAACCAAGAAGCCACTGAACATTACAAAATGGGCTTGCTCAAAATAGTAATAAAAACCTTAATGCAAAAGCCACTTCCTTCGCTAATTCTCCCCCCAACCAAATATCTCATTGTCCGCAATGGGGCTTGGATTGGAAAGTTAGAGAAGGAAGTGCTACCTCCTAGATGTGATGTTCTCGTTGTTGGATAGGAGACTTCGCAGGCTTTCCATCGACATCTTATTCACTCCATTTGGGCTTCAAATGAACAAGTTAGAAGAAGAAAAGAGTGGAAAAAAGTGACCAGTTAGAGAATTTTGAAAATTTCACCTTCATAAACATTTCAAAAGTGTTAATTCTGGTTAGATTTAGATTCTACACTCTATAAGCTTTCTAACGGTACCAAGAACACCTAAAATGGATGCTCAAAACAAAATCATGAGGCAAACAGTAGGAGAGGGAGGAAATCTCTCCGTCTACAATAAAATTCTTCTTTTCCCGCTTCGATCTTCATTCCTACTTCAAAAATTTTCACTCAACCAAAAATTAATACAAGAAATATTAAGAAAAATTAGAGAAAAGTGAAAAACAATATAGAACAAAGATTAACTTAAAAATTAGAGAAAATCTAAAAAGAAAAATTAAATAAAGAAAAATAAAATAAAATAAAATAAAGTAAAATATAATAAAATAAAAAAGTGAGCGAACTTCTTTGAGTCCATCAAACCAGCTTGCTTCTCATGGTGGTGGCTGAGAAACTGTGGAGCTAGAATTATTGAGGTCCATGCTCCAAATCAACCAGCCTTTGAGTCATCCATCAGGCATAAATATAAGTAGTCGCTTAGTTCACAAAGGCAAAGGTTTGACCGTGGTCACTAACATCCTAAAATTGCAGCACAGCAGAGTGGCCGACTCGCCTTACCGGGGCCTCTGTAAACTGTACAGGTATACAGTGATATGCAGTCGGTTCGTGATAGAGGTTAGTCGCGTGGGTCAGAGGTGGCCCGGTATCAAGAAAGGTTCAATTCTATGGAAAATGGTTTGAGAACAAAGCTGGGCTCTTCCAACGTTTCCTTTCCATTGCCCTCCTCGCCATAAAGGGAAGGATTTCTTCTTTCTCCCTGGAAAAACAACAATACACATATACAGATTCGCATAACCTTCCTCGTAAAATCCTACTAAATAAAACTCTATAAGCTCCCGTGTGGCTATTGTTGTTGACACTCGTCCTCTACCATGGTGTCACTGGCACTCTTCCTCTCGTGACATTGTCATTGACGATGAGGTTTTCAATGGAGTCTTGCAGGTTGTCCCATTTATGCTCAAAGTCATTCTTCATCCCATCTAATTTCTTGTTCAAATTGTCTTCCACATTGACAATTCTCCGATTCGAATGGGCATTAATCCCCTTCTACTCTGCCACAAAGTCTTTCACTATCTGGGTAAGGTCAGAAATGACTTGTTCAAATGGAGGGATTGACTGTGGTGGCTGAGGTGACTGAGGAGTTAGTTTACACATGAAGGTTCAGAGGTGACATCGTGGAGGCTCTGCTCCTATGGGGAATTTGTGTGATTCCCCCAACTATGGTTGTAAGTCCTACCATATGGTGAACTCATCCATTAGTTTCTATAGTCCCTCATGGACCTATATTCATTTGGGTTACCCCCTGCCACATGCTGACCGTACTGTCCCTCTTCCATTGGGTTCAAATTCAACCTTGATTAAGAAACTCTATCCCATTGGAACACGAACCCCTGCAACAAGAACAAAGTAAACACCAAACAAGGAAAAACTCTACCAAAAGGGGTAAAGAAGCTAAAAAAAAATAAAATGAAACAAAAATTAAACACAATCGAAAAACACTTAAAAAGATATATGTACAAGAAAAAATTCACCCGTAATCCTGCGATGAGGATCACAAGCGTTCAACAGTCATCATTCACACTTGTGCACCATCCCTAAGAACGACGCCTATTTGATTCAGGCCAGAGTAGGTGTTATGAATCAACAAAATTTATAACCCAATTACTCCTACTTCCATATAACTACCTGAAGATAGCGGCTCTAGGATTGAACACAAAGGATGCATTTATTTTTCTAATTAAAATGATTTACAATAGGCTCAAAATGGTGAAATTAAGCTTTTTAGTAAAAACAAGGGAGTTGGATGGTTACAGGCTGATAATAATATAAGGAAAAAAAATTGTAAAATAGAACCCCTTGAAGTGTCAGGCTACTGGATGCGAGTTCTACAAGTCACTGAGAGGTCCTCAGGGTCATTTTCTCACGCTGGGAGGACACTCAGTCATCTCCGAACTGGATATTCATTTAGCTATAAAACCTAACCCAAAATAATTATCCTTTGAAAATGGTATTCACTTCAGCCATTTATGTTCTTCGCTAGTTCAAACGAGTCTCACTACATTACAAATGGGTAATAAAATGATAATTAATGAACATCAATAGATTTAGTAATAATAAGCATCAAGGAGTACTAAAGATTACCAAGGCACCGAATTATTCGAATCGGCGATCTACACCAGCTAAAAGTTATAACACAAACGTATGACTACCGTTGAAAACAAAGGACCTCCGCATCTCGCGCCCAAGAAATTTCTTCCTGCTTCATGAGGAATCGGTTTTAGTTGGCCATCCTCCGAGTCATTATCCTGAGGGTGTTTCGTCGTCAGAAGTGCCAAGAAAATGAGAGAAAAGCGGAGCAGAAGAGCGTATGGGAGAGTCGGGAAGCCCGCCACTTTAATTTTCTTTGATTGAAAGTTGGATTTTACAGAGCTTGACTGAGCTTATATAGTGCTCAAAGCAACGGAAATTACAAACAAACCAAAACAAAGTTATTAAGGGTTAAAATAGGAAGAAACAAAAATTTTAAATAAAACAACAAAGCGTGAAATGAGGTGTGAACAAAGGTTTCAAATGTGAGGAGTGGCAGGATGAATAGTGCGAGCAGGAGCAATTTCGCAGGTTGTGACCAAAATTTGTCAGGCTTCATTTTCTTTTGTTTTCGCTTCTTCTTTTCCTCTGTCTCATTCATTTATGCCGAGTTTGACTAATTCTTCATGCTTGATCGACTCAACAATTTTGGCATGATTACAAAGCAAAACCGCAAAAATTCAGCTACATAATGTGTGATCACTAATTTGTAGGGACTTTAATGTGCAATCGTTACTAGGAATGACAGCATAATAAAAGACTAAAACCTATAATAACAGGCTCAAAATAAAGACTTCGAGCACTCAATTAGTCAACGAATACCACAAACAACTTATCTAAGTAGGGTTGAACACTTATGGTATGAGATCCATGAATGTCGCTAGAGCATTCACAATTCGAATGGGCATCACCGTGGAACCTGTAAATAACAGGCACCGCATCCTAAACGTCGTTTTAGGGATATCTGCCTCCCTAATCCTCAACTGATTGTAACTAGTATGGAGATCTATGTTAGAGTAAACCCACGCCCCTCTCAGTTGATCAAATAAATCATCAATCCTCAGCAAGGGTACCTATTCTTGATAGTAACCCTATTCAACTGTCGTCTATGCAAAGCCGAAGGGCCTTATCCTTCTTCTTGGAAAACAACACTAGAGCATCCCAAGGTGAAGTGTCTTGCCTAATAAAACCCTACCAATAATTCTTAATTGACTACATTACAACTTAGTAGGCGCGATTCTATGCGGAAGTCACTAAATAGGCTATGTACCAGGTGCAAACCCAATAGTGAAGTCTCATATCCCTATGTGGAGGTAATCCCTAGAAGGATCCTAAAAATGTCCTCATACTCACAAACCACCCGAGGTAGACTCAACTCATGTCTCGCCTCGTTCTCCAGTGTAAGGCTTGCTAGCCAACCCATCAACTTCCCGTGCTATCTAGAATCATACACGACTTGGGGCATATCATTGTGCTTATCCCCCTAAAAAATAACATAAACATCATTCGGTGTGTAGGCAATAACCCACTTACGATCGCAATCAATGACGCACTTGCAGGTTACAACCATCCCTGTGGATGATATCAACTCCGACATGTCCATGACACTCCTCTGGAAGGTCCATAGGAGGAGAATCTCCTCGATATCTCTAACTCTAATCCCGATACTTGATCAACACTCACCCTAGTTCCTAGAGAACCTACACATGGAATTCCTGACGACTCTTCCAGGTCTAACTCTAGCCCAAAGCTTCCACACATGATGTAGTAATAAAAGAATATGATGCACCAGAATCAAATAGTACTCTTGCCCAAAAGCGAAAGAGAAGAAATGTACCATGAATAACCAACTGATCTGTAAGCGCATCCTGAGGTGTGATGGCGTAGACATGCCCTTCGGTTCTCCACACGTCCCGCTTAGAGGAGCTCACTCGACTCCGACCTATGCCTCGTCCGTCTAGCCCGATCGTGGGAAGTAGTAGAGGCCAGGTAGCTCTCGATTCACCTGTTCCCTAGCCCATGGTAGGTGCGAGGAAACAAACTAAGTCTGTGAACGTCCCACTAATGAATGGGATTAGGGTGTCCCATAACTCTGGGATCTCTGCCTTTGAGGAAAATCCCTTCTCATGTTTTTAGACTGGTGGCAATGGAAACATGTTCCCGCATCGCCGTTAGCGCCCGAAATGTCTCGACCTAGATGATCGACCTTGTCCGGGCTTCGATACACGGCCTCATCCCCCAAACCCTTGTGGAGTATAAGTCCTCTGTTTCTTTCCTGAGCTAGAAGAAGAAGGTTTGGCTCTCCCTCCTCTTATCATTAACACCTGCATCCCAGATGTTACGTGCATCATCTACCTCCCTCTCAATGGTCATAGTTGTCTTCATCATCAACCTCATGTCTTGAAGGAGGAATCCCACAATTTTATCTTGGATGGAAAATTTCAAACCATCCTTAAATTTCCGCACTTTGGCCATGTCAATCATAAGCGAAAATGGCTAATTTAGTAAACTTAGCCACGTATTCAAGCACTATCATCGTCCCTTGTTTCAATTCCAAAAACTCTCAAGATTTTGCATGTCGAGCAGATGCTGGGAAAAACTTTCCCATGAAGAACTCACGAAACTCTTCCCATGTCATTGCATCCATGTCCCTCGAGGCTTTGACTCAATCCCACCACACTTGGGATTCTCCCTTTAGCTGGAATGTGGCTAGCTTTTTCTTAGTGTCATTGAAGGTGATCTCCATACCTTCAATAATCTTTTTAACTTGGTGGAACCAATAATCAGCGACCATTAGGTGCCCTCGTCCCCTGAAGGTTAGAGGATGGTGTGCCTTGAACCTTATGAGGTTACTTGACCCTTCCTAGCTCCCAATTGCACTAGCCTGTGAAATGGTGGCAGCCACGATCGCCATGCAATAGTAGCACCGTAGCCCAATAGCTCTAGAAGGCCAGGCTGGTTAAAGGCCGTTAGTCATAGGTCGCGCGCCCACCACCAACGCCATCTTCCTCACTAGCCTCTAAGCATATGTCAAGTATCAGAGTATTACATGGCATCCAAATAATGGTAGTTAAGTTTAAAACTTCCGTCCATGAGCTCAATCATGAAGTCATATTCTGCGATCAGATCATTTCATCAAATGGGCCTCTACAAGCTATTCATATAAGAAGGTTGATGATGAGACACGCCTTCAGACCGATCCTTATCTAGCCTATGGTCCATGCCACCACCGCCGTCTTAGGATTGCTACTCTTGTTTTTCCCTTTGCCAGTTCATCTACCTATGTTTCCAAAGGCAATGGGAATAATGTCTACACTGATATAAAATAAGAAGTTTTTCCATCTCAGAATTTCAAGAACAAAGGTCATTCCATGAGAAACTCGTTAATTGTCAAAGATATCTCCTTTTAACACTACTACTTTGGCCCAGTCTTAATTATTAGTTATGGATTCTCATTCTAAGTCTGATCATGCCTCATCTCTCTCTATAGAAGATCTACAGGATATGGTTAATCAGGTTCATCTTCCATCTTCCAAGTTGCATCCAACATCGCTTCTTTTCATTTTATATCAAGTACTTGTCCTACGTGGATTCTTGATTCTTCTTACTGCAATCATATGACTTCTTCTCCTAATGTTGTCTCTTCACACACTTCTACTTCTTTCCCTACCATATATATTTGATTCACACAAAGAGTAAGTGATCCGGGAATCAACAAAATTTATCCTTAGCCCTCCCACCGCCGTAGTCAAGCTACCGCAGCGTAGCTGCTCAGGTCAACATTGGGATGGCTCTTCGTACAAATGATTTGAGGAAGCCAAAATGGTGACCAAATTTGGATTTTAAGGTGGTGATAAAATAAAGTATTGTGTCTGTAAATTGAAAAGAAATAAAATAAATGTAAAATAGAACTTCAAGTGTTAGTGCCATCGGTTGATTCTAGGCAAATGAGGGTTCCTAAGGTCTTTTTCTCAGACAGGAGGATGACATATAGTCATTTCCGAACCTGATCTTCATTTAGCTTAAAACTAACCAAAGATTTATCCTTTTGAAAATGGCATTTAATGGAGCAAAGAAGAGTCACTGACAGTGGAAGAACAATTTTCCCGATTCACTTTATAATGATTAATAGAGGTTAACTAATGAATCTCTGAATCTAGCAATACATCCACTCGAACTCCTAAAAAGATTACCAAATAAAGGTCATCTGAAGGTGAATCTGTGTGGGTTAAACTCAGAGTTCAAATAAAACACAAACTCGCCAAAGTATATACCCAAGGTGAAAAACAGTTAAAGGAACCTCCAAAGAAATTTCGATCCTACTCCCCCAAGAAATTCTCAAGAATGAAGGGTTTTAGCCTCTCATCCCTCCAAGTTGTCATCCTCGAGGTGTTTGGGCACCCAAGAAAGTGAGAGAAAGAGGAGAGAGAAGAGAGCAAAATGAAAGCCGCGCCGTATGTAAATTTAAAGATTGAAAATTAGGTTACAACTTATAAGGTATTTATAGCCAACCCAAATGAAAATGACAAAATACCTAAAAACAGATTACATTAAGGATAAAATTGTAATTGATCAAAACGTGGGTCGTTGGAATCAAAAAATATCAAAACACAGTGGAAGCAATTCGCTTATGTGCATAGTGATTTTCGCTATATACTTAAAAATGCAAGAAACAGCTTAAAACCAAAAATTTCGCTTAGAACACAAGATTCGCTTAGCTAGCGAATTTCATAGCTTAGCTAAAATTTGTGACATATTAAATTTTGATTTTCTGCGCACAATAACTTTCACTATGATAGCGAAACTCGTGCATAGCGAAATTCACTTCCCGCATCCCGCTGGCCACCGCTCCATCAAGCCACTGCTCCTCGCATCCCATTCCTCAAGTACTTGCATTTTTCACCCTCTTTCCTTCTTTGAAATTCTTTATTCCCGGCTTGCTGAAATTGATATAAGACCATATGAAATTGATGGAAATCAACCCGAATTTTGTTATGACTGGATTGACACGATAATTTGGCCTCCACCTCGCAAAACTACAAAACAAATTTCTAATGCAATTAGAAGTGCATTAGGACCCATGTCAATCGGGGGTTAATTATAATACTCAGTACAAAAAGCGCTCAAAAACCCATTAAAAATAGGTTCAAAATAGCACTTTTGGGCACTAATCAGCACCCCAACCTACATATCGCTTAGTCCTCAGAATGCAAGAAGAAAATAGAGAGAATATACAAAATGATAAATAAACAATGTCACAAAATGGTATTTCAAAAAGGTTGTGAAGTGTTAATGCCTCAACCCTAAGTAAGAATAATCAACGCCGTGTCCACAACTATCATGAGAGAATGAATGCCATACAAATGAAAGTATCAAAGAGCCTTCGTGAATCAACAACTAGAAACTTCCACCAAAATCCAAGTGTTTATTTGATTAGCTCTCAACAAATAAACCGTTAAACCGTGACTCTCCCAACTTAGCTACTCATGCCACCTAGAATGTCGACAAATTCTGGGCTAGATTAGGACCCACCTCTTATTCCACCCTTTTAAGGTCAGAGGGCAATGCCGAGGAATCGACCTCACTAAAGTCCATGAACGTGGATCTACCGATGGCTCCCAACCAATTAAGGCGAGGGCACCAAGTCATAAGGATCTTTCACCACAAACCTAAAGGCTCTGCACCTTGACTCGAATGACGATTTCGAGACTCCAAAGACCTACAAACTTGCTAAACTCCACCCATCCACCCATGTAACGATCACTAAGCTCCAAGTGACTTCAACCGCGAAGGCTTCAGGCAATCGGGCTTGAAAGGTTTTCGCCATATACCCCTCGACCGTGCTCGTGTTTCTAGGCAAAGCGCTGCAATTCTTATTCTTTCTTTCTTTTTCTTTCTTCTTTCTTTTTCTTTTCGAAGACGCATCGCCTCTCTTTTCCACACGTCCCAACCTATGAAAGGCGGTCAATGAAACTAAGGTAGGCTATAAAGTAAAGGAGGCTGCGTCTTTTCGTACCTCATCATTGAAACCCAATGTGCTTGTTGTGTGGTTAGCCAAAGGTGGAATATAGTTATTGAGCAAGACGACCAACTAATCATCCACCGAATTAGGTATGGAACCGATCTAACATCAACAGAATTGACAAAATTTCAATTTTTCAACCATGAGCTAGAAAAACACACAAAATTTTGGTTGAAACTTATCCAATTTTGAAAAATTAAGCCGTTTAGTATAATGTACTATAGAAAGGGAACCCAAAGAAGCATCAACATCAAAAAATGGGCTTTTACACAAAATAATAACAAAACATAAATGCAAAAGCCACTTCCTTTGTTAACTCTCCCCCCAACCCAAACATCCTGTTCGAACGGGCTCGGATTGGAAATTAGAGAAGGAAGTAAGTTACCCCTTGACGAGATGTGATCATTTCTGACAGGAAACTTTGCAAGCTTTCCATCGACACCTTATTCACCCGTCAGGGGTTTCAAAGAACAAGTTAGGAGAAGAAAAGAGAGGAAAAAGTGACCAGTTGGGAGAATTTTAAAATTACACTTTCATAATAATCTCAAAATGTTCTTTCTAGCTATTTGGATTCTACGCCCCAAGCCTAAATCCAGTACCAAGAACATGCCAAAAACTAGAGTTCTGATGAAAAGCAGGAGTTGAACAAAATTGAGGTAAAGCTTAAGGCCATAATGAAAAATTTCACACTTAAATGAAATTATCATAAGAATAAATTTTTCTTTGATTTCCTTTGTTTGAAAATCAAATAAAATAATTAATAAATAAAAATAAAATAATATAATATGTAATAATAAAAATAAAAATAAAACTTCTTTTTTAAAATATTTTTTGAGAGACAAATTTTTATTTTGAAATAAAATAATATATATAAAAATAAAAAATATAAATATAAATAATTTTTTTTTAAAATAAAAATAATATATATAAAAACAAAGTTTTTTTTCTTTAAATAATAATAATAATAAAAAATAAAAAAATACAAATGGAACACCGGTTGGCAGCTTGTCCTATAGCGAAAGTTACAGGATTTTCGCGGGCTAGCTAGCGAAAAATTTTATCTCAAATTTCTATAGCGAAATTTCATTTCACGAGGATTGCGAAATTTTCGCTTATAGCTATAAAATTTTCACAAGCCCCATTTATTTCTTCATTCCGGTGTTTCAAAATTTGCATTGCCTAAAATTTAAAACACAAATCGCAAAAATTAACACAAGAAAAATTAAGAAAAATTGCGTAAAAGCAAAATTAATTTAAAAACATAAAATTAACTAAAAATTAGATAAAACTTAAGAAGAAAAATTAAATTAAATCAAAATAAAATACAAAATAAAGTCAAGACAAGAAAAATTAAAACAAAAAGGTGAGGACTATGTTCCCCCAAACCACTTCCTTAGGCTCAGAGGGTCGTTGGAACTCCATGAGTTCAAATGCCTGGGTTTGGGTGCTCAACTGAACCCGCACTGAACCAACCAACGTGCCGATGCTACGTGAGCAAATGCCATCTTCTTTGAGGTAGTGAGTAAAATTCTGCATAATGGCCACTAATCTCTTTAAGTTTAAAGATAGGCAAGTAGATGGGCTGACTTTCTTGGTGGGTGCTTTAGTATTTGGTCATGGCTGTTAAAAGATGTACACCGGCAAAGGTTGTTTTTGTGGTCGGCACAAGTACTTCCTTGGACCTCAAATTTATAGGGTTTAGTGAAGGATAAGCTTTTGGGTTCCTCCTTCTTTCCACCGTCTCCCGCCAATATGGTGGTTTTCTATGATGCACAGCGGCACCAATACTGAGGGTTCCACACAGGTGCCGTTACATCAGCTTCCTTTCACTATGGTGTCACTTTGCACTCTTCCTTTTGACTCTTCCTCTAGATGAGAGATCAAGATGAGCAAGCTTTGAAATTGAACACCGTAACTTGTCAAGTTTATGCCCATTTCACTTTTGAAGTCCATCAATTTCTGCTTACATCAGCTTCCATAGTATCAATTTTTGACTTAATTGCTACTGATTTTCTTTTTGCTCTTCCACAACATCACCCACCGCTTGGTAAGGTCCAGAATGGCCCGGCCTAACCGAGAAATTAATCGTGGTGGTCAGTGGGTGGCCGAGGAGTCGAGGTATACTCGTGAGGCACCATGAGGAGGCACTCATCCAATGGTCTCGTAGTCCCCGCCGGATCTAAAGCGGGTCTTGGATTTCCTCTCCTGTGGTTGCCGATTTCGCTTACGAGGTTCCTATAGTCCCTCATCATTACATATGCCCTAGGGTTACTTCCACCGAATAGTCACCGGTATTGCCTCTTCCTCTTCCATCGGGTCACCAAACTCCACTGACATGTAATCTCGCAAGATAAAAAAGGCACACAAAAACAGCCTCCAGAACACATATTTTTTTTAAATGAAAATAAAATAAAAAATGACAATGAAATATAAAGAAATTCACCAAAACTTGTGATGAGGGATCACAAGTGTTCTAATAAATACAAATGCACTAAGGCACCATCCCTAGCAACGACGTCATTTGATTCGTGCCACAAATAGGTGATCCGAATCAACAAAATTTATATCCTATATTCTCCTACTACCGTAGTCAAGCTACCAGAGTATACGTTCAGGTTGAACACACGTGGATGGGCTTTCTTCGTACAAATGATTCGAGGAAGCAAAATGGTGAATTAAATTGATTTAAGGTGGTCATAAAACAAAGGGGCTTGGTGGTTTGCAACCGAAAAGAAATAAAATAAAATGTAAAATAGAACTTCTCAAGTGTTAGTTACCTGGGGTTGGATTCTAGGAAAATGAGGGTTCCTGTGGTCTT
Organism: Tetrastigma voinierianum; assembly: GCA_016808115.1. NCBI lineage: Eukaryota > Viridiplantae > Streptophyta > Magnoliopsida > Vitales > Vitaceae > Tetrastigma > Tetrastigma voinierianum. The sequence goes on along the minus strand of JAEQBH010006651.1, from coordinate 571,741 downwards.
TTCCTCGCACGGGGAGGATGACATATGGGTCATTTCCCGAACCGGATCTTCATTAGCCTAAAACCTAACCTAAAATATTTATCCTTTTGAAAATGGAATTTAATGAAAGCAAGAAGTGTCACCGATGTGGAAGAACAATTTTTCTCCCATTCACTTTACAATGATTAATAGAGGGTGGAACTAATGAATCTCAATGAATCTAGCAATAAGCATCCACCGAACCCTAAAAGAATACCAACAAAGGTCATTCATGCGAATCTAGGGATTTAAACCTCTATAGTTCAAAGGTAAACACAACCACAAGCATACCAAGGTGAAAAACAAAGGAACCTCCAGCAGCCTCCAAATCCTACCCCTAGCAGCCTTCTATTTCAAGAAGGAAGGGTTTTAGCCTCTCATCCTCCAAGTTGTCATCCTTGGAGGGTGTTTGGCACCCAAGAAAGTGAGAGAAAGAGGAGAAAGAGAGCAAAAATGAAAAGCTGCGCGCATATACCGGAAAAGACAAAAATTAGGTAATACAAACTTATAAGGTGGCTTATATAGCCAACCCAAATGTGTGAAATGACAAAAATACCCAAAATAGGAGATTACATTAAGGACAAAATGGTAATTGATCAAAACGTGGTCGTTTGGAATCAAAAATATCAAAAACACAAGGCAGCCATTTTCGCTATGCATAGTGATTTTCGCTATATAGCGAAAAATGCAAGAAATATAAACAAAATTTCGCTAGTATTGTATTTTCTAGCCAGCGAAATTCGCTAAATTAGCAAAATTGCGGTGACAATGAATCTTTGATTTTCGCTATGAGAAGAACTTTCTCGCTATGATCGCAAAAAACTCGTGCATAGCGAAATTCACTTCTTCGATCATGCTACACTGCTCCATCGCCACCGTTCCCGTGATCCCATCCTGCAGCCTTGCTATTTTTCTTCAATTTTCTTCCTGCTTTGAAATTCTTCATTCCTGGCTTGCTGAAATTGATATAAGACCATATGAAATTGATGGAAATCAACCCGACTTTGGTTACAGATTGATTGACACGATAATTTGGCCTCCACCCCGCAAAAACTACAAAACAAATTTCAATGCAATTAGAAGTGCAATAGGGACCCGAACATGTCAATCGGTTAATTATAATAGTACATAAAGCGCTCAAACCTATTAAAATAGGTTCAAAATAAAGACTTTTAAGTGGCACTAATCAATATTGCAAATGGTTCTCCTATGCATGTCTCTCATCTTGGTAATGTCTCTACACCAGCCTTATCTATTTCCAATGTTTACCAGATTTCCTAACTCACTCATAATCTTCTATCTGTTGGGAAACTCACTGAGCTTGGTTTTTCTCTAACGTTTTCTTCTATTGGTGTGGTTGTGTAGGATTCTCAAATGGGACAGATCGTTAGGACCGCACGCAAGGTCAGAAGGTTGTTTCGAAACATTTTCTTCATCTACCGTCCTCTCGCCTTCGCCGCCTACGCCTCAGATAGAGCACCTCCTCTCTTGCTTAATGGCATTCTCACCTTTGTCCTGCATCTATCTCTGTGGTTAAAACAATCCATTGGCATGAAACAGTTCAGGGCCAAATAAGAGTTTTGATTATAGTCCTTGTCAATTTGGTAAAACAAACCGCTTTACCATTTAATAACAAGGTTTCTCATGCCTCTCCCTTGATCTTATTCATTCTGATGTATGGGGTCCCTCTCCCATTACTACTCAGGGTGGGTCATGTTATTTTGTTATTTTTGTGGATGAATTTTCCAGATAAACTTGGATTTATCTTTTCAAAAATCGTTATGAACTTTCTTAAATATATCGTGACTTTACCAAAATGATTGAAACACAGTTTTCTAAACCTATCAAAATTTTCAAATATGATAATGCCCAAGAATATAAATCCTACGACCCTCTTAATTCTCATTCCCCACATCAATTCGGGTACTGCTCCTCATTCTCTGTGTTAGCACTTCTCATCAAATGGCACGAAAGTAAAACTTCGCCATATTCTTTGATGTTGTCTGCAACTACTATAACCCGCTTCTACTCCTACTTAGTTTCGGGGGAGCCGTCTACCGCTCTTTACACTAGCACCTGTCCTTCTCCCATTGGTTAGGGAATCAAACTCCTATGATCTATTTTTGGTTCTTCCTCCTACGACTCACTTGTGAGTGTTCGGATGTAACTGCTTTGTTCTTCTTCGAGGTCAAAGCAAACCAGTCTTGTTCTTCATTGTTGCTTTCGGTATGAATTAAAAAAAGAAAAGGTTATAGGTGTTATGATCCCATTAGCAAATGTCATGTGGTCTTTTGGGAACACAAAATGTTTTACCAACTACCTCATGTTCCTGTTTCCCATATTCCCTCTATCGATCCTATAGCGACCCCCGAGCCCGGTCTGACCCTAATGGCAGATCCAAACCGAATGGAGGATTCGACCCAAAACCCTGGGGATGCTTGGTTAATTCTTTTTATTTACCTTTTTATTAAATTTTATTTTTCAAAAATGTCGCGACCCGAATCCCCTACTGAATCTAAAATGGCTTAATTCGGGATCCTAGGGAGCTCCACATTTCCGATCGCTTTTGTTTATCTTATCAAAAAGTTTTATTTAAGTCATTTCATTTTAGAATTCTCATTTATGCAAAAGCATGTCAAATGGTAGGCCCATAAACATTTACTCTTATGCAATTTGGTTACAAAATGGCGTGTCATGCCTTTACAAAACGATATACAAAACACATTTTCAAAGTTTAACCTGTCTACAAATAACATGTGTTCAAAGAGATGATATGCATATAGCGGGGTGGTAAACTTATACGACACAACTTTCTATGACTCTGCGCTTCGTTTTTGGCCTTCTCTTTTTTATGTTTACTCGAAACCTACGCATAGATAAAAACTACACGCTAAGCATTTTCATGCTTAGTGGTTATATACAGTTATATTCCAATTTTCCAATTTAACTTTACATGCATATATAATAAAACCATGCCTTTATATCAAACTATACTCATGCTTATTCATTTCGCATGCTTTCACTTTACAAATCATTGATCATATAAATATATGCATTTTCACATGCAACAAATCATACCATATTTCAATTCATGATATTCAAACGTACACTCTTAAAGATGTGTTTAGTTTACAAATCCCATTTCTCCATGGTCTCAACTTCTAAGCCTAACTGTGACGCCCCATTCCCGGGGTGTCTATTGACAACCCGTCAACCCGCGGAATACTCGTGGATGTCGAGTAACCCGACACCACTGACGTAAAAATTCCAGTAGTCTCCTTGTACGGAGCTCTACCCAACAATACAAACTTGTCCCAATCCTAATCATAAGACAAAAACATGAGTAAAACGACCACTAGCCAATACGGACAATACCACAATAAACATCAACTATACACCATAGTTTTCAAGAGTTAATAATTTTTACTTTATACAACATATATTAAAATTCTCAGATCTAATACATGTAGTACATCATAAAAACACCGAAGCCACAACCCAACTTTCTTCAAGATTCGCCCCAGGATGAGTCGTCTCCGTGCGCCTCGTATCCGGGGGCCACAATATAATTCTCGATAAGGTGAGTTAATGCCTAATAGTGGAATCACCCCAATGGGTTACTCCCCACCTAAGCAGCATTTGCCATGATCCTACAAACACACATTCAAGCAAATAATCATGATCCTACTTGAATGTCTAAATGTCTAACCTATGTCTCGAGTCCTCACCGACTCCCCACCTCGCTCTAAGCCATGTACGAGAAACATTATTTTCAAAACAAAGGTATTTGTTTTTAACAGGTAACCCGATATAATTAGTAATCGTAATCCGATAATGTATTTAGTGGACAACCCTCCGATGTATATCAATCACCGACCCGACGATTGATATCTTATATGGACTAACTGATATCAGAATGGACACACTCGATAATTACTACATACAACCCTCCTCGAAACAATTCTCTCAAGAAACCATCTCATGCACTCACTCTATTGCTCTACGGTGCTCCAGTGCATATGGAATGCATGATGCCAATTCCAATACAATTTATATAACACATGCAAATATATATAACATGATATACATTTACATAATTTAATCACACAAACATGTTATACTGGCCAATCCATTACACCAAAAATTAGCTCACATGGGATAATTAAAAACCACGAGCAATTCGATTTGAATTACTCAACCAAACACATTTTTCTCACAAAATTTATTTCATAAAGACTATTCACATGAATAGTAAAACCCTCGGGTTATTGTTTATGACCACTACCCTACATCTGGGCTCCACTCTTTATGTCCCACTCTCAGCCATTTCCAGCCTCATAGACATCAAACATGATTTATGGCATAATTTATACCATTGAGCACCCAAAAACAGCCCCTACAAATACTGAGGTGTCTTAACGGGCTCCCAAAATCTTTCAATAATTCGTCCCACTTTTTAGACCTGGCCAAAACTGGGCTGCCTAAGGTCCAAGTCAACCGGAAGCATTACAAAACACTTAAATAAAGTAACTTCAAGTAGGATAAACCTCATCTTCATGGAGTTTGTCGAAACTCCTTAAACCGAAGCCCACGTTGCAGGTCTCACCAGAGCCACTTTCCTTAACCTAACACCCGACTCCGCCTCGACCGCCTAAACTCAGAGAGAAGAGCATATCTCTCTAAAAACTCAAACCTCAACCTGTCAAGTCACTCTCCATTTTTTTTGTCCAGCCACTGCCCCTTTTCTCTTTTTTTTTGAGAAGATAACTATAGTTATTTTGTCTTTTAGCTCATTAACATTCCACAAATTCTCATCATGTCCCTAAGATTTGATTTTCGACATTTTGCACTATCTCGGCCATCCATTTCCATCATTTCTCTACACATGCAACTTATGTCACATGAGTACATGTTATAGGTGACTTTTGTCACATCACATGTCGTTTTATGACACCCGATACTCGATGCCTCGAAAAACGTGCAAATTCCGACTATCTCGAAATTCAACAAAATTCGACGTGCTAGCTAGATTTCGCGAGGCGATTCCAACGGTGAAATCCGTTTTGTCATCTGAGATTTAGAAATTAAATTTTGGATTTTTTTTGAAATTACAATTTTGCCCTTTTTTAGAAAATTGGAAATTTCGGTCTTGTTCTCCCCACTCGCCAAAAATAATTTCGTCCCAAAATTCAACTCACATACGCATCCAACCACATGCATATGTAACCTCACACAACTCCAAGACCGTGTCGGGTATGACAACCCGGCTAAGGTCCCAATTACTGACAACCCGATGGTTATCAACTCATCCTTGTCAAGAATGACATCAACACCCAATATGTCTACCACCCTAAGGTACACCATGAGTAGAATCCCATTTGAAATTTTTGACTCACGATCTCGACATCGACCCGACTTTCCTCTAGATCCTAGGGAAGAATTTCTTATCATTTCTCGAAAGGCCTCAACCTCTAAGCCCAAACCTATCACACAAGATGCATTAATGAATGAACATGATGCATCCAATTCAAAGGCTACTCTAGTTAACAAGTGAAGAATTGAAACATACCACAGATATCAGCTAATATCTTTCGATCTTTGTACTATGAGACCTCGCCTCTAGGACAATCTGCCTCATATCTTGGTGGGTGGCAATGGTAACATGTCCTCTACGGTGACTGAACTCGGCGAAAACCCTATGCTCGACCTCGACCTGCGGCTGTCACGGCTTTATGTGACCGTCTGCGAAGTACTAGATCTTTGGTGTGGCACCACAGGCCCGATCTTGGTTCCCAGTCCATACTAAGGGGTGGAGGAACAAACTATGTCCTCTCCTTTCCTACGGCCCAGGCCCGAAGGCGTCTCGCTCCCCAGGATCCTTGTCTCACGAGAGGCAATTCCTCCTCATATGTCAGAAATTTGTGATGGTAGCACACCCGTCATCCCGGCGGCGGCAACTACGATTTGTCCATGACCCGCACATGAATTAGAAGTCATGGGCTTCTTCCCCGAACTAGAAGAAGACTGACTCTCCTTCCTCTTGACATTAACACTCGCGTCCCGAGTACTTCAAGCATCCTCGATCTCTCTCTCTATGGTCGAGAATTTGTCTCGACCATGGAGTCGCGTATCCGTAAGCGAAGTCATACAATCACACTTGGGAATGGACAACTTCAGCCCATTCTCGAATCTCCTAACCTTGGCCATGTCCGTGGCCACGTAATCATCAGCAAAACGGGCTAACTCCATGAATCTAGCCACGTATTTCATCACATTCATTGTCCCTTGCTTTAGCTACAGGAACTCCTAAGCCTTCGCATGCCTCGCAGTATCCGGAAAGTACTTACCCATGAATAGCTCTGAGCTACGCCCATGTCATCGCCTCTAAGGCCTGAGGTCCTTACCCCATTTCCACTAGTCTTGGCCTCACCCTCTAGCTGGGCAGTAGCTAATCTGATCTTGAGTAGCGTTAGAGGAAATCTCCATAGCCTCAACATTACCTACGCATGAACCAGTGATTACGCCACCATCGGATCTCTTGTGAATATTTGGATGATGATCGCCTAAACCTCTGGAAGTTACTCGGACCTCACGACTACATTTGCACTGGCACGACAATAGCGGCGGCAGCGATATACCTACGCCTCGACAAAGGGCACGCTGGTTAAACACTTGGTGGTACTGACCCGATTACCGGATGACGCCACTATGCATGTACTCATGTGGCACATGTTGCATGATTAGTGAGAGGATGAAATGGATGGGCTAGATTGTGTCAAGTATCAAAAATCAAGACAAAAGGGACATGGATGGAATTATGGAAATGTTTAATGAGAATAAGACAAAATTCAATAGTGATCTTCTTATACGAAGAAGCAAAAAGCCGTGCGGTAAATTTGGAAAGAGGCGAGAAAGTGAGGTTTTTAAGTTTTAGAGAGAAGGAGCTCCTTCTCCTAAATTTACGGGCGTTCGGAGGCGTCGGTTCTCGGCCCAGGCAAGAAGTAAGGCGTTCTACGGCGAGGGGCTACGCGTGGACAGGTGATTGTTAGAGTTCGAACCCAACTCCAAGAGGTAGGGATCTTTTCCTACTTGTGTTATTCTTTGGCTAAGAGCCATGTAAATGGTTGGGGATGGTATGAAGCTTAGATTAGCCTTGTTTTTTGTCTCAAACATTGAACCCGAGTGGAAAACCCTAGTATTTGTGGCCTTGAATAGTGTGACGGGGTTTCCTTTGTTCATGTGAATAGTGACGTGATTTTTGGTGTGATTTTTATGATGTTGAGTGATTCAAAATGAATTTCTTGTGTTTGATAATTAGCCCATGTGAGCTAATTTTGGTGTTGTGGTGATTTATAGTATGATTTATGTGGATTAATTATGTTAGTATATACATGTTTTATATATTTGCATGAGTTTGCTGGGATTGGCATCATGCATTCCATATGCACTGGGGCACCCTAGACTATTAGGAGTGAGTGCATGACATGAAAGAAAAATAAAAAGGAAAATATTGTGAAAGAAATTTCGAAGGAAGAATTGCCTTGGAGAGTCGTCCAACAGATCACTTCAGATGAGGACCATGACTGTTTCGGAAAGTTATCCAGCAATTCGCCTCGGAGGGTGGTCAATGTACCGAAGCTTCGATAGTAAGTTTTCGAGAACAAGCTTTTATTTTGAAAAGCGTGATTTCGCATTTGGCTTAGGCATGTGTGTGGGAGATTGGAAGACTTCGGGATGGATGAAACATATAGACATTGGTGAGTTCATACAAAACCCTTGGATGAGATTGTTGCCATGACATGTGCACTTAGATGGGGAGTAACCATGCAGAGTATCACTGCGGGCTGCTCGACTTGTCGAGAGATCCTCTTCCGGTGCAGGGGAGTGTACGGAAAGGGCAGCGCTTGCTAGAGGCAGCGTTTTCGAAATCCGGTGGCTTTGGTATATTGTATAACATGTATTAGAAATTGCACATTTTAATATATGTTGATTAAGAGTGATTTATTAACTTCGAACTATTGTATATAGTTGATGTATTTTGTGAGTATAATGCAGGGCTCATGGCCATTATTTTACTCGCACGTGGACCCCGTGCTATTGTAAATCATCGAATAGGTTTTGTACTCAAGTGTAGCTACCTACAAAGGAGACTCTGCCCGACATGGAGTGGTGTCGGGGTTACCCACATCCACAAGTATTTCGTGGCCGACGGTCACAACTGATCCCCTGGCTTTAAAGGCCATAACTCAGGACGTAGCCAAGGTAAACGACAATTGGGAGCTCTGGGTGGAGAGCTAGGCATATAAAATACTAGGGCTTTTGGAATCGGGCTAGGCCATAGTCATTAGCAAAACATCACAACTTAGTATAGCTCGATGTTGGATTCTAGAGTATAGCCCGTGGAGAAATCCGAAATTTATGTGTGGGTGTAAGACACCCGAGGAGATATCCCAAATTTATGTGTGGGTGTAAGAGATCCGGGGAGATATCCCGAATTTCTGTGTGGGTGTAAGAGACTCGTGGAGATCCAAATTTTGTGCGATGTAAGAGGCTCACGTGTTGAAAATTTTAGTCTCTGAGAGAGAAAACACACTATGTTATCACGAAGACTTAGAGTAGAGTGACAGAGCTCTGGAGGACTCAGGATGAAACACACTGGCCATGGCTATCACGAAGACTTAGAGTCGAGTGATAGGAGTCGGAAGTGACTCGAAATGAAGACACATAGCCATGGTTATCACGTAGAATTAGAGTCGAGTGATAAGAGCTCTGGGGAGTGACTTGAGATTCGATGCCCATGGAAATTACATCGGGTCTCGTGAGCCTGCATGGCTCAGATATGGATGTCATTCATGACATGGATTAGGCTGATTCATCCATTGGTTTGTCAGTGATTGTGACCTTGGGAAGGTTAGCGTTTACACACCAAGCAGGGATTGTGTAGGGTTACATATGCACGTGGTTAGATGTGTATGTGTGTGGAATTTCGAGACGAAATTCTATTAAGGAGGGAAGAATGTGAAAACCCGAGAAAATCCAATTTTTCTGAAAAAAGGCAACATGGTCATTTCGGTAAAAATCCAAATTTTTTGTAGATATTGGATGACAAAACGGATTTCACCGTTGGAATCGTCACGCGAAATCTAGCAACCACGTCGAATTTCGTCGAATTTCGAGATAGTCGGAATTTCATGTTTTTCGAGGCATCGGGTGTCAGGTGCTGTAAAACGGCTCATGAGAGTCATGTGACGTGACAAGAGTCACCTACTATATGTACTCATGTGACACATGTTGCCTGATTAGTGAGAGGATGCAATGGATAGGCTAGATTGTGTCAAGTGTCAAAAATGAAGACAAAACATGGATGGAATTATGGAAATGTTTAATGAGAATAAGACAAGATGCAATAGTGATCTTCTTCTCCAAAGAAGCAAAATCAGGCAGAGGTCAGAAAAGGGGCGTGAAGTGAGGTTTTGTGGATTTTGCAGAATGAAGGAGCTCATTCTTTCTAGATTTCCTACGTTTCCTGACCGTCTTGCTCGACAGAAAGCAAGAAGTAGAGCTGCTCTACGCTGGCGAGGGCTACACGTGGACACCGATTCGTGGAGTTCCGACAACCCACAAGAGGTAGGGATCTTTTGCTACCCAGGTTATTCTATATTAAGAGTCATGTAAAATGGTCAGATGATGTTATGAGGCATGGATTAGTCGTGTTCACGTGAATAGTTGTGGTTGTGAATAGTGCCAATCGAGGGTTTCACTGTTCACATGAATAATGACGTGATTTTTGGTGTGATTTTTATGATGTTGAGTGATTCAAAATGAATTGCTTGCAAAATGAATTGCTTGTGTTTGTTAATTAGCCCATGTGAGGTAATTTTTGTGTTATTGATTGCGAATTTGCATAACATGATTTATGTGGATTAATTATGTTAGTATATACATGTTTCATATATTAGCATGAGTTTGTTGGAATTGGCATCATGCATTCCATTTGCACTAGGGCACCCTAGACTATTAGGAGTGAGTGCATGACATTAAAGAAAAATGAAAGGGAAAATATTGTGAAAGGAATTTCGAAGGAAGAATCACCTTGAAGAGTCGTCCAACAGATCACTTCAGATGAGGACCATGACTGCTTTCTGAAAAGTTATCCAAAGAATTCATCAGTGTAGTTCAGATGTTCAACTGAGTGTTTATAACAAATATTCGAAAACCATGATTGTCATCGGCTGAAAAAGAGTAACCCGTGATATCTTGACACGGATTGGGCATGATATTCAGTGGTCATGAAATAATCATGATGACGTTTTCATGCGATACGTAATAGTAGATAAACCATGAGAAATATAATCACTAAGTTTGTCATCTATCAGGATCATTTGAGTACATGAGTTACAAGAAAGATTTACGCTCGCGAGTTTGCTTTTAAGAAGTCATCGTGGCCTTTGTATTTTCGATACTATGGTTTGAAACACATTTTAATATATGTCGGATTAAGAGTGATTTATTAACTTTTGAACTATCAGATATGGGCTGATGTATTTTGTGAGTATTAATGCGTGAAGTGGCCATTATCAGGACTCGCATGTGACCCCGCGGCGGTCATCAGAAGTTGTCGGAACAAAGCTCAGACTGGGCAGAGCCCCCATACAAAGGAGACTCGCCTGATTTTCATGAGTGTGTCCGTTATCCTGACATCCACGAGTATTCCGCGGGTCGACGGGCTGTCAACTGACCCTCGGCCTTGGGGCTACGTCATGTTGGCATCAAAGCTAAGGTAAAGATTAATCTTGGGAGCTCTGGGTGGAGAGCTAGGCATACGAATACCTAGTGGCTTTCGAATCACTCGGGCCATAGTCATTAAAGTGTAAAAACATCATAGCTTAGTATAGCTCGATGTTGGATACTAAAGTATAGCTTAGCATCAGTAAGTTAGGTATACGGTTTACCTAGGACTATATGGGAAATAACATCAGTAAGAATTGTCTCTGAAGTCGGCCCCAGAGGCCCATAGTGAATCAAGGTGTGCTTGATGGACCAATCTTTATGTTGTCGTCACCATCTTCATTAGAATGGTCTTAATCTCCCTATTAGCAAGTTCTACTACTCACTGTTTCAGGATGGTAAGGGGTGGCCACTCCAGGTTTTTGGCCACCATATTTAGCCATGAGGTTTTCAAAAGGTTTGTTACGTAAAATGTGAACTCTATCACTAATAATGGCTTTTTTCAGACTCAACTCAAAAGATGTTTGGCTTTCAAGAATTTAAGCACCACCCTGTGGTCATTGGCTTTGCAGGGGATTGCTTCAACCCACTTAGACACATAGTCCACTCCCACCAATATGTATGTATGACCATAAGATGTGGGGAAAGGTCCCATGAAGTCGATGCCCCAAACATCAAATAGCTCAACCACTAAAATTGGGTTCAGGGGCATCATATGACGACGAGACAATTCCGTATCCCTGAAGATCACACACACCTCTAAGACATTCGTGCTTCTTTAAACAGTGGAAGGCCGAGAAACCCGGGACGCAAAGACCTTCATCATATTTTCCGGGAAGAAGTGACCACCACAGCACTCTCAGGCAAAGGGTTTAGAATTCCCTCGTTGTTCTTCTTCGTGCACGACTCGACATCCGATCTAATACAAGATTTAAACAAGAAGCGGCTCTTCCCAATAATAGGAACGGATTCTAAAGAAATACTTCCTATCTCCGGTTCTTTCCAACTCCATGATTTCCTCCCTGTGAGGAAATTGGCAATGTGGAGCATACCAGGAGATTTTTCCACCGCATTAAAGATTCTTCTCAGAAATCCATCATCGATGGGTGGGCCACGCTTGTCACGGGCTATCATAACCTTGAAAGATGGTCTCCGCCACTACATTTTCTACTCCCCTTTGTCTCTTTAATCTTGCAAGTTAAATTCTCGGGTTAAGAACCATCTGGATAAGTATCGCTCGCATTTTTCTGTCAGAGATATTTCCAAAGCGGGAATTGATCCGTGAAAAATTACTATATCGTAATCTAACCAAGTATGCTCGACCAGAATTCCTCGTCTAAGACATGAGACCACCCGCCAAAATTCTTCTCTGTAGTAGTATAGTTCTTTTGTGCTTCATTCAAGGTTTTGCTTGCATAATAGACTACATGAGGTTTCCCATCTTCTCTTTGGCCAAGTACTGCTCTAATAGCAAGATCACTTGCATCACACATCACCTCAAAAGGCAACTGCCAATTGGGTGCTCATACTATTGGTGTAGTGGTCAAATGGGACTTCAGCTCTTCAAAGCTCTCCTGGCATTCTTTTTCCTAAACAAATTTAGCATCTTTCTCTAAGAGCTTATAGAGGGGTTTAGCAATCTCGAGAAGTCCTCATGAATCTTCCTCAGAGGCTCGATGACCAAGGAATTGCCTAACTATTTTTACATTCGCAGATGGCGCTTTGAAATAAGTTCAATTTTTGCTTTGTCAACTTCATTCCCCTCATTGAAATAACATGCCCCAAAGATAATGCCTGTCTACATAAAATGACATTTTTCCCAATTAAGCCCCAGGTTCTTTTCTATGCACCTTCGCAGGATAGCTTCAAGATTAGTCAGACACTCTTCAAAATCGCCTCCATATACAGTGATGTCATCCATGTATACTTCCATTATGCGCTCCACCATATCGCTAAACATACTAAGCATACATCTCTGAAAAGTGGCAGGGTTACAAAGACTAAAAGGCATCCTCCTCGTAAGCATAAAGCAAATGGACAAGTAAAGGTGGTCTTTTCCTCGACCTGTGAAATCTCTATCTCGAGTACTCGAATACCCATCCAAAAGCAAATAGGAATGCGTCCGTAAACTCTCTCTCAAGAAGTCGATCAACAATGAAGGGCAATGGAAGTGGTCTTTTCTCGTTACCTCATCGAGCCTCCTATAATCTATGCACACCCTCCAAACCCAGAGTAAGCTCCGCAGACACCTCGCCTTTTCACGCTTGTCACTCCCGACTGGCACCACTCGGGGCTGGGCTTACCCAAGCAAGCATCTGATACTGGGTAAATGATACCCCATCAGAGCACCCGTGACTTCAATGCGAACTACCTCCTGCAAGTGAGGATTCAACCTCCTCTACGGCTGCCTAACAGCCTTAGATTCGTCTTCTAAATAAATGTGGTGAGTGCAGATTGTTGGTTTTATACCTTTTAAATCATAAATTTTCCACCCCAAAGCTTGCTTGTTCCTTTTGAGGAGGTGCAGTAGGCTATGCTCCTATGCGCTGGGTCACAGTGATGATATCACAATTGACATCGCTCATTTTCTTCCAGAATGCATATTTTAACTAACCTGTATGGGCTCAGCTCCAACCGGCTGAGGCTTCGAGTTCATCACCGCCAACAGAGGTAGAATTTCATTTTCCTTCCAGCACTCCCCGCACTAAGCTCATGCATTGAGGTTCCTGTTGCTCTACGAGGCACTCAGATAACTCCGGGGTTAACACATCTTGCACTTACTGCTCATTAGCCTGTTCTTCAAGAATTGTATCTATTACGCAGACTTTTCACTGCCTCCCTGAGTACATATGCCTTTAATTAAATGGAAGATATTGAATTCTAAAGTCATATTCCTCAAACGTGAGTCAGATAACCCCATTTCTAAGAATTTATTACGGCATTCGAAGTAGCCAAGAATGGCCTTCCCAAAAATGATGGGCACATGATCGGGCTCCCACTACACGGCCTCCGTGTCAAGTACCGAAAAATCCACCGGATAGCAGCACCGCCCACTCAGATTAAAAACATCCTCAATGGTCCCCTTCGTATTTTAATACCCATCGCCAGCTGATAGTGGACGAAGTGGTTTCAGCCTCCCAAACCAAGCTGCTCATAGAACAGGCAAAAGGTTCACACTAGCTCCCAAGCTTCTACGCCGCTTTTTCTACACTAATGCCTCCAATATTAACTGAGATTGTAGGACATCCCGGATCTTTGTATTTCACCGGAGTCTTGCATTAAATGATAACACTTACTTGATTAGTTAAAAAGGCCTTTTTGTTTACACTAAAGCCTCTTTTTACCGTACATAAGTCCTTCAAGAATTTTGCATATGTGGGGATTTGTTTGATCATGTCAAGGAAAGGAATGTTAACTTTCACTTGCCGTAAAACCTCTAACATTTCAGTTTGATTAACGAAATTTTTCTTTTTTCGGAGTGCCTATGGGATGGAGGTACACTGTCTTCACTCTTCCTTTTGGCCGATTGCTCTTCCCGAAGGATTAATCATCGTGGAGATGTCTCATTTAAAGATGGGACTGTCGGTCTCAGCTTCTTACCACTTCTCAAAGTCACCACAAGCCTCGACTTCCCATCAATTCTTACATTTGATCATTGTTGAGCCTATTTCATGCACTCCTTCTCATTTTGGCTGTCTCGAAGGAAATTTTCCTTTTTCAAAACCTCGAGAATCACAAGGGACAACCTCGAATCTCGTAGAGTGCATACTATCCGCTCCCCGTTGAGTGAGCTCTCGACCATTTTAATTTTTTGATTAGTCTCGAATATTCAACACCTTCTCGTTTTCCACAAACGTGCCTACCACTTTGCTTTAAATTCGTGGATTGCCCGCTTCAACAAGAGAAGAAGGTGGAGGTCACAGCAGGCCAAGTGGAGCCAACTGATGTCAGGCTCCGGAAGGCATATATGCAAGGGGTTTTGGCTTCCATGATAGGTTTGGATGATTTCTCCAATTGGGATTATAGGTGTTGCCATATGGAGCATTTATGGGTGGCTTATTTTGACCCAAGACATGGGCATGCTCTTGAAAGTGCTCCCCAAGATGACTATTTGACTGACAATTAAAACAAGATGGTTGAGATGTAGGCAAATCATTTACTGCCTGCATTTCGTGCTAACTTCTCATTTCCAGCTCCTCCAACCTTCGGGTCAAAGTGGTCAGTTTTGCTTTCATCTCCGTGTCTCTAGTGTATAAATACCCCTCCGTGGGTCGAAGGCCTCGCTTCTAGCTCCCTCGATTCGCGGCCTCATCCCATGATTCTGCAGGTTTCGCCACATAGTCCAGTCCATGGCCTCATCTCGGGGTGTTTTCAAAAAAGTCACCTCCACACATGGTTTCCAAAGAATCGCTTCATGGGTGGAGACATACCATCATAAAATGATTCACTAGCATCCATGTATCAAAACCATGGTGTGGGCATGCATTGATGGACTCATGAATCTCTTCCAACACCCGATAAAACTTCCTATCACATAGGCCGAAAGTAGTGTAGTTCTCGTCTCTTCAAATTGATGGTCTTGTGAGCATTGAATAATTTCTTCAAAACTCATCTGTTCCTACTAATTTCTAATCACGTTTCGCCTCAATGAATTGAGCCAAATTTTTGGCCTTTTTTTTTTTTTTAAGAGCTGCCATATCGTGGAACGCTCTCTCACCATAAATCCATGTCGGGCACTCCTTCCTTAAAAGTCGCGGCATACCTCCCCGACCTCCCTGATACGAGTATAAGGATTCTCATTCTCCATTCCATGAAATGTGGAAGTAGCACCAAATAAGGTCTTACTACCGCCATCGCTGTGGTATGATGCGGTAGCGTGCACTCACTCGGAGGGTGTATGTGGTCCTCATCGACCCTCCGTATGTCATTGGATTCATGTGGGCCGCTTGTCAGGACTACTGCTCCTGCAGAGGATCCATTTTCTCACTATGCACTAACTTCTCTACAACTTGATCATTGCATAGACTCTTTGCAATGCATCTCGAACTATTTCTCTATCCCGCTTGTGCATAAACACCTGTACACAAAATAAGACCAAGGCTTTCCAAAAAGGATCAGAGTTAGCTAAATAAAACTGATCAGAAAATAAAAATGTACTCAAGAGATCGGGCCGAGTAAAAAACCTTGATATTCTAAATATTGAAAATCAAAAAGGGTTAAAACGTCACCAACACTTGTAATGTGGATTACAAGTACATATCAACTCATCATCTTGGGCCTATTAAACGCAATACACGGCACATATGCGGCGCGGCGCGCACGTTCCTTTTCCTTCCTTCTTCTTAATCCCGTCTCGAGTCCCTATCACTCCCCCACGCATGCCTAAGCCAAACGCGAAAAACATCAAGCCATTTCCTTCCATGTCATGCACTCACACCTAATTTTCTAGTTGCCCCTAAGGCATATGAAATGTGTTATGCCATTTCCAAACCACACATGCCAATATATCAAGTATGCATATATTAACAAAATTTACATACATACCACATGTTACTTAATTCACATCAATAACATCAAAATTAGCTCACTTGAGCTAGTCAATAATCCATTTTAATTCAAATGGCTCTTCCACAATTATATTTCATATAATTCAAACACTCATGTTAACACATTTAATTTTATGCATTAACAATTCTTTCCACGCAATTCAAGCCATCCAATTCAAGAAATATTTTGCTTCTAGAACACATGGACCACCCTGGCCCAACTAAGCAAACAGACGCCTAAAAACTGTGGGGTCCGTATACAACCTCCGCCAACTCCGCGAATACTCATGGATGTCTGGTTACCCGACACCACTCATTTAAAACTGCGTAGTCCCTTTGTATGGGGAACTCCCACCTAAGGTATAACCTCGTCCTAATAATCAACAATGACATAATGTGGTCTATATGCAAGTAATATAATGGCCACTTGGGCCCCTGCATCAATACTCAAGCATATAAGCACATGACTATAAAACCATAGTCCATAAGAGTTTAAATTACACCACTCTTATACAAATAAATACAACCCATATATATTTAAAATATATATATTAAAGCCACAATCCGTCTCTCTTTCTTCTATATACAAAGCACCCGAATGCTGCCAAGAGCTCAGACCGACCAGACCGAAAGGGGGGGTCCTGACGACTGGGTGAGCAAAGCCTGCAGAGGATAATCTCCCATAAGGCTACTCCCACCTAAGTGACATGCAATGGTCGCATAATCAAACACACATCCAAGTGCAACATATACATGCGTTCACTCCGAATGTCTGCTGTGCAATGAATGAGACTCAACTCACCATGCCCCACGTGACCGAGCTCTCGGCCGATCCATCACTCAATATGTCATCGGTAATATATCCCGAAATACTCACCGACTCGCCTCACATGCATACGCCAATCGTGATAACCACCACGCTCACTGACTGAGACATCGTCTCGCCGCCCACATTCACACCAGCACGTCACCCCAGGTCAATCCCACCCTATCACACAACCAGATGTCTATGTGATAAACATGACCGTGTGTCCTCTTTGGGCAACATAACTTTTTAGGTGATACCGTAGGTCTCTTACACCCATACGCCTCGAGTTCTCACTGACTCCCGCAATCATGCATTATGCCATGAATGAAAACCATTTCCAAAAAATGGTATTTGTTTTTAACCGTGGACAACCCTCCGATATAAATAGTGGAAAGACTCCGATAATCTATTTTGTGGACAACCCTCCGATGTATATAAATTGGGCAGACTCTGACGATTGATATTATATGGACAACCCTCCGATGTATATCAATCGGGGCGTGACTACCATTGATATCAGGTGGACAACCCTCCGATGTATATCAATCAAGTGTGACTGATGATTGATATTATACGGACAACCCTCCGATCTCAGAGGACACACCCGAGCAACACAGAGGTCAACCTCCAACAATTCTCTCAAGAAACCACCTCATGCACTCACTCCTATTGTTCTAGGGTGCCCTAGTTCATATGAAATGCAATGAACCATTTCCATTTTCTTAACCCGTGCGACTCATTTAGGCGTTGTCTTATTAATCAAGCCCACTAATCAACACCCTACACTGTTGATCCACAACCGTGTACTCAATGCATACACCATCAAACACCTAACATAGTGTCGATCTCAACTATGCACTCACACCTAATTTCTAGGTTACCCCAGTGCATATGGAATGCATGATGCCAATTCCAACACATTCATGTTAATATATTCACATGCATATATATTAACATAATTAAATCACATAAAACATGTTATACAAATTCATAATCAATTACACCAAAATTAGCTCACATGGGCTAATTAACAAACACGAGCAATTCATTTTGAATCACTCAACCATACACATTTTCAAGCAAAAAAATAATTTCGTGTCACTATTCATGTCACTATTCATGTACTATTCACATTACTATTCATGTTAATATTCACTTTATTCATTTTCTAGTAATAACACACAAAATGGCTCAAATCTCGGACCCATATAAAACAGGGCACCTCTTGGTCCCTTCATGGTTCATCACCGAATATTGTGATACCAAAACACACCGTAAAAACCCAAGACATCACCCCGAGCAAATCAAACTCCTCAACACAGTCTAGACTGCCTCGAAATATTCCCGAAAATTTCACATGATCGTTTAAAATGGGCCTCGAAAATTTAGCTCAACTGCTCGAAAACAAATTCAAATTCAGCTCTGACCGGCCCAAAAATAGTCATAAAATTCCTAAAATTCCTATACTTAGTCCAAAATTCGAGGACTCGAAATTACAAATTCCTTTCATGGTCTCTAAGCCAATTCCAAACCATTAAATGTTCTTTAAAGTAGAAATAACACTAATAGAAAATTCCTCACCTCGTAGAGTTTGACGAACTCCAAGATTTTTGTGTCCACGCTGTAGCTCGGCCAAGCAGATCAACTTTGCTTTCAGCCCCAATAAAATCTATGGTCCGATTTTGTAAATCGAGAAAGAAGGCAGAGAAAAAATAAAAAAATCTTCTCCTCTATCTCACACCCTCTCCGTGACGCTCCATTTGATTTCTAATTTACTTTTTATTTATTATTATTATTATTATTATTATTATTGTTATTATTATCATTATTTTGAATACATGGTCCATTGCTTCATTCTGATCCGTTGTCTCGAAAAATTTATTTCTTTCAGCCACTTTATTTTAAATGAACTTAACCCAAAGCATTTCCTGACTTCCGAGATTTTCGTAAAAATCTCGTCCCTGAAGTCACCGACGACTTATCACCCAGAAAATCGTAAAATATTCGATTGTCTTTAATCGACGAAACTTTTCTATGTCACTGCATTTCGAACGAATTTAATCTGGCAACTGCTTCATCATCGGAGATCTAGAGAATTCCGATTTTTCAACTCCGAAATTACCGTTTTACCATTTTTTAGAAAATTGAATTTTCTCTGTTTTACACTCGGATTGTTTCTAATAGCCTCTAGTCCAAGAAGTGGCCGCCCATGGGCAAACCCACTCACCAAGCACTGGGCTCTACTTTAGAACAAATCCATGGCCATTTCCGGCCCAAAAACACTAAAACCATAATTTATTATATAAATTATCACACAACCACCCAAAATAAAATTCCTAAGCTATCCTAAAACGGTTCCAATATGTTCCAACACCAAATTCCTGAAGTTTCGATCGTTAAAACCCGCCACTACGCCCCTCAAATCAACCCAACCATTAACACTAATTTTAAACCGAAAAATAACCGAGTAGGAGAAGACCCTACCTCTCGGAGCTGTCAAAACCCCAAACCGGTGCCCCGTAGCCCCTCGTGCAGAATAATCCCTGCTTCTGGCCCGAAGCAATCCAACTGGTCCTAAGGTCGAATCCTATGAGAGAAGTCAGACTTTCTCTTCTAAAACCCTCCATTTTTGAAAACCTCGTCACTCGCCCTCATCGCATGTCTCAGTAAAAATGGGTAAGAAAGCTCTCCTTTTTGTTCCCTTCTTTGCCACATGTCAAGTTCTAATTGGCTCCTTGGATTTCTTATTCACATAATCCACCAACCATTTGATTTTCCTCCAATGACATCATGCCATGTGTCCACATGGGCCCCACACTTGAGCTCTGCCGACTGAATCTCGCACATGACATCATGGCACACCGCGGAGCCACCAAATGTGCCAAGTGTTCGCGACTACGCCGCTTGCCCTCAAAAAACGGCAAATTCCTCGAATGCTCAGGGAATCTCACCGAAATTTGACGGTAGTTAAATCCTCGCGAGACGCATTCTAACAGTGGAAGTCCGCTTCATCATCCGACATCAAGAAAATTCCGCATTTTGACCGAATTACCATTTTTGCCTTTTCTCAAAATAGATTCTTCTGCTCATGTCCCGTGATGACTATCCGTGCAAGAGAAGTTAGGGATAGAGACTATATTTTCTCATATGTCGTAGCATACAATTCAATTCCAAATACGCCTTGTTGATATGTGAACATTTTCATACTATGTTTACAAAATGGTTAAAGGGCAGTCATTTGGTGAGGAAGGGTAATATCACGAAGGATTTTTTTACAAATTCTTTTATGGGTGAGAAGACTTTCATATTTTTTTCATTTTGACTTTTAAACATTTAAAAATATTGATTTTTGATATATGTTTAAAATTGTGCATGGATGGATTCTCAGACCTCTATTACCTTGTTGAGAATGAGAAAGACGATGTTGAAGGAAATTCTGTAAAACATTTAGCATACGATCTTCTATTTGTATATTCTAATACCAAAGCTAACAAGTAGGATTATTAATTTATGTTTTAGTTGTTCCTAATTTTTTCCTCTTATGTAGGAACACTAAATTACCAAATATTGCCAGTCACCCAATTTTTTTTGGACCTAAAGGCAAATTGTTGTACCTAGTACAATCTTCAACCATTCTTAATAATGATGATTCAATAGTTGTCAAAGCCTTCAAAAGGCTGTGAAAATTAGACACTAAAAAGAGGCTTGTAAATTTGAAAAAGTATTTATCCTTAATGTAGTTAAGGAAAATGTCAAAACACTGTATCACGGAACATCAAATAAGGTGCATAACATGTGCTTATCACATGCAATTTTTTAAGTGCTTCAAAATGAACTAACATGTTTTTCTGTGTCGGTAAATCCGTCGCCAACCTATCGAGCCAAATTCCCATTCCTAGTCACAGACCAAAACAGCTAGTCTAATCTTGGCCATTTCTATTCCTACTTACCTTTCGACTAGACTAACTCATGCGGATTGCAAAATGGCCAAAACCTTAAAATGTTTTAAAATATTAATTTTACAGATTCTATCATTCTTCAAATAAAAATAAAAATAGTACCAAAATAATAAAGTAACAACTTAATATCATCTCTGAAAAAACAACTTCAAAGTATTAAATGAAATCTCATATGCTTGTAATCTTCTTCCTCATCATATCTAATAATAACACGTGACTCCACATTAGAAATATGTATATCCTTGATATTGGTTGAGTCAATTGTCATCTATTAATTAAATTTTTAGAATGTTAACAACATAGTCCACATGCATACCTCAGTTGTTAGAGTGTTCAAAGTTTCAAAATGTAGGTTATTCAGTGTAGGACAAAATCTAGTTCAAGGATAGTTTTACTACATTGTAACAAAGTGCTTAGTTTTAAAAAAAAACAACATAAATTTCATCTATATTTAGAATAATTTGTTTATATTTAGAATAAAAAAAATTACCAAAAATACATCTCAACAGTATAATAATAAAATATCTTATTTGTTTTGAAAATTCAGATATAACCATATTAGGAAAGAAATAAGTGTATGATTTTTCTTAATTATTTTTAAAATAACAATAAATTTTAATTTAATTTATAAACTATCACAACTTCATTTTTATCAAAAAAATTAAATAAAATGTATAGGAGAAATACAAAAAAATGAAATTGTAAATATTTAAAATATCATTAATGAGATATATGAAAATATATTCAATATTAAATCAGAATTTATTTTAATTCAAATGCATTCCAATTCTTCATACAATATTTTAAATATTAAATTATCATATAAATTATATTAAAAGTATAAGATTTAAAATTAAAAAGAAAATAGTTAAAACAACAAAGTTTAATATATTAATCATATATCATAATAATAATAATTTTTAAAACTCCTATGATACAAAAGCAGATATTTGATTTCATGTTAAGAGTCAAAATATCAAATTTTGTAGATGAATCCTTGAAAATCTAAATTATTAGGTAGTTACTTAAAAAAAATTAAATAAAGATTTCGAGCTAATTGAGCTAATTGGGTCAACCCAGACTAGACCCACATAGGCCACGAGCCAAAAAGAGTCGGGCCAATATGGCCCGGTTTTATTCGGTCCTTACATTTTACAGTCCAACCCTCTAAAAATTCAAGCTAAAATGGGTTGGCCCATGGGCTCAACCCATATTGTCAGCTATAGTTTTTTATATGTTACAAAAATATTCCTCAGAGGATTTAGCATCGAAAGATTTGTCAAAAAGAATAAAAAGGGAAACTTGTGAACATGCAAGCCGCCAGAGCTTATTAATGACGTAATTATTTTATATCAATGATAAATGATATCTTTGAGGTGTGCCAAAAGCATATGATCTTAAACTACTTCTTCTATTCGTTGAAGCTAATACCAGCTAACAAGGATTATATTAAAATTGGTTAACTACAATTTTTATTTTAATTCATGTTTTAAATAACCCTAATTTATGGAGGATGACCTTTAACTACATCCTTTATAAAAGTTTTGGTAGGGACTAATTTTTTTTTCTTTTAATTTCCTTGGATAGATGATATCGAATATATTATTCATATGTCATATGTGAAGTAATTTTCATGCTTATTAAAAGAAATAGACATGGTAAGGATCAAAATGACGATAAACATTGATACATCTTGGATTTTATGGATATATTGAAAATATCGTATGCTATTTTACAAAATATCGATAAAATAAAAATTATCTAAATTTTGTTACTATATTTAGATTTATTTATGATAAAATTAAAGTTATTTTTATCAAAAACATGTTTTATATAGTTAAGATAAAAATTAAGTCATTTTTATATTGATATCAATTTATTTTAATAATTGGTTTATCTAAAAAATTATATTTTTAAAGATTATATTAATATGTTATCTCATTCAAATTGTATATATATATATATATATATATTATTTTATTAGTTTTAATTTATAAATTTTATTATGTTGTAAATCAAAGAAAATGAGATAATGAAGTTTTATCTCCACACACCCCTACCCTACTAGCAGCGCCAGGCCTACACCCCACGTAACCCCTAAATTGCTACTTCCACCGACTAGAATCCAGCCGTCGGCCTCGTGTCGCCAATAAACCTCGTGATAATTTTTTTCCTTTAAACTTGTGATTTTATAAATACTCCAAAGATAACAAATTCGTATACAGACATATTCCAAAAACCTCGTATATATAGTTTACACTTCTTAAAACATGACAACCCACAACACTTCTTCAAAAGAGCCCTGGTGTTCATTACATTTTCATAAAAATAAACTATACATATTAGCTATACACAACTATACAAGTTCCAAGTATTTTCTTACAAAAGTTAGTTAATACAGAACTTATACTATAAGTCAGGAGAATCCTAATATGTCCCAGCATTCGATGTGCCTGTACTTGGAAAATAGTTTTTAAAAGAAGAAAATAATGAGCTAAACGAGCTCAGTGAGTGTATGCTTTATAAAATGCTTGCTTTTTCTGAAAATATCTAAAATTGTAAACCATATTTCATAAGACATTTTCTAGAAACCTGCTTGAGCCATATAAAAGTTTCAAAACATTTCGTAAAACTACTTCGTTGCTTGGCTTTAAAAAGTTTCTAAAAATCCTTTCATACTATGCTTGTCATTCGCTTTAAAATTTTCTAAAACTCTTTCAAACTATTTGCTCGCTGGTCGTAAAAGTTTCTAAAAACATTTGATAAAATGCTTGCTTTTTCTATAAAAGTTTCTAAAATTTTTTTATAAAATGCTTACTTTCTTACTAATGGTTGATTTTAAAACTGTATGAAAAATGCTTATAAATCAAGATCAACCACTAGAGGCCTTCTTGTCATGTACCCCAAGAACACGTAGAGCCCGGGCTTCAACCGTGCCGATGGAAGGACCTGTCCACATCACTCTGGTGGAAGGGCCTCTGCCCACATCACCTTTTCTGTAAATATGGTGGAAAGACCTTGGTCTACGTTACCATATAATAGCTAGCGCGCTAACCCTATATACTCTAGTACGTGCCACGGTCCCCTTTAATATGCAATGATACAAGAACTAAGTTTGCCGACCATAAAAATATAAAATGCAGGAAATGATGTCCTAACTTCACCATGCACGCATCTAATACCGAATCGATAATGCTCGCTTGAGAAACCCCTAAAATCCAAATTTTTTGAAAAAGGGTAAAATGGTAATTTCGGGTCAAAATCCCGAATTTTTCTGTGATCTCTGACGATGAAACCACTTCACCGCTGAACTGCCTCACGAAATCTAGCTACCACGAATTCCAAGACGAAATTTCACGCTTCGAGGCAATCGTAGTATGGGACACTCGACGCAGCCTGAGTGGCTCAAGATGAGACAAGTGTCACGGAGAGCCGGTCAAACAAAAGCCTGCTAGACCTGAAGAGACATGTGGCAACATGATCGAGGTAAATCCAAGGTGTATGCATAAGGTGGATATGGTAATCTAAGGAGCCACTTAGAATCGACAAAGGGCAGCGAGAGGACATCTCACTTGGACTTCTATCTTTCCTAACTCGGGTCAGGGGAGAAAGTAGGAGGGAAAGGCAAACCAGATTGAAAGAGAGAGTTTGGGAGAGAGAGACTCCACCTTCTCTCAATTTCAACGATCGGACCGGGCTGGCTTCAAGCGAGTAAGAGGAAGTAGTTCATACTACAGACGGCCAGATAGAGACTGAATACGGGAGTCGACTGAACTCCAAGAGGCAGGTCTTCCCTAATTTTTGCTACTTTCTACCCTAAGGGTCAGGTGGTGGTCAGTTTCGCCTCTTAAGGAATGGTCGGGTTGTATTAACCACGGTAGTTCGCATTACTGCGGGTAGTACTATGAACCGACTTAGAACAGGTTTTTTGTGGGAAAGAAACAAAATTTGGCAGTGTTTCCTTCTAGTAAATTGTAGCCACATCAATGAACTTGATGTTAGGATTTTTAATTTCTCAATTCGGTTCTCTGTAGACCAAGTTATGGTCTTTTTACACCGAACGCCCCAACGGGCGAGGCCGGTCAGAGGTCGGTCAGGAGGCTCGACAAGAGGAGGCCTGGGGCGATGAGGTCACCCGTGAGGTCGCCCCTAGAGGCCACCAGAGGCCGGCCGTGAGGCCAGCCGCAGGCCGGGCTTTGCCGAGGCCGCCAGCGCCTGGGGAGGTCACCACTAGAGGCCGCCTCTACTGGTTCGGGATTCCACGTGTGACCTTCAACTTCGGAAGGTCATAACTTTTTCGTCCAAACTCCGTTTTGGTGTTCTTGAACTCTATGGAAATCCCATTGAGTGAATATTCTATTCATATTCTTGAGCACTAATGCGGGAGGCCGACTCAAGCCTCTAAGGTCGTCACCGGTTGTTTGACTACGTGTGACTCCAACTGAAGGTCATAACTGGCTATCCGAACCCGCTTTAGGTTTTATCGACTCTACTGGAATCCCATTGAGTTAATATTCCATTCATATTCCTGAGGAGGATAGCCGGAGGTCGACCGGTTCGAAGGTCAGTCAACTCCTGTGAAGTCGTCACTGGCTGGGTTTGACTACATGTGACCTCCACTTCGAAAGGTCATAACTTCGTCGTCCAAACTGTTTTTTAGGTGTTCTTGTTCTGTATGAAAATCCCATTGAGTCACGATTCCATTCATATTTCTGAGGAGGCACGTTGAGTCAGCCGCAAGTTCGAAAAGCCCTAAGAAGTCGTCACTCTACCGGGTTTGACCTATGTGTGTCCTCCAACTTCTAAGGTCACAACTTCCTTCATCCCAACTTCGTTTATCGCTCGAGGATCTCTATGGAAATCCCATTGAGCCAAGATTCCATTCATATTCATGAGGACTCCAGTGGAGGTCAGGCCAAGCTCTATAAGGTTAGGTCAACTCGGCAAGTAAGGTTAGCTTGGCTGGGTTTGACTACATGTGACCTCCAACTTCGGAAGGTCATACCTTCTTTGTCCAAACTCCGTTTTTGGTGTTATTTGAATCTATGGAAAGCCCATTGAGTCAAGATTCCATTAATATTCTTGAGAAGGATAGTGGAGGTCGTGAGCCTGGAAGGTCGTAAACCAAGAAAGTTAGTCGCTCACTGGCTTGACTATGTAATCTCCAACTTCTAAGGTCATAACTTTCGGGTCCGAACTCCGTTTGTAGGTGTTATCGACTCTATGGAAATACCATTGAGCCCATATTCCATTCATATTCCTGAGGACTCCAGTGGAGGTCATACTAAGCCTGAAGGTCGTCGCCTAAGATACCGTCACGAAGCCGGTTTGACTACGTGTGACCTCCAACTTCGGAAGGTCATAACTTCTTTGTCCGAACTCCATTTCGGGTGTTCTTGGACTATATGGAAAGAAAATTGAGTAAAGATTCCATTATTATTTCAGAGAGGATGCATGTCGACGATCTCAGAGGTCAGTCGCCTAGTCACACCCTACTGGTTTGACTACGTGTGACCTCCAACTTTGAAAGGTCATAACTTCTTCGTCCGAACTCGGTTTCGGGTGTTCTTGGACTCTATGGAAATATCATTGAGTCAAGAGTCCATTAATATTATTTAGGAGGACAGTGGAGGTCAGGCCAAGCTCTGTAAGGTCAGTTTAGTGCGGGAAGTCAAGTCAGCTTAGCTGGGTTTGACTACATATGACTTCCAACTTCGGAAGGTCATAACTTCTTCGTCCGAACTCCGTTTCAGGTGTTCTTAGACTCTATGGAAATCCCATTGAGTCAATATTTTAGCCATGTGCCTGTTGATTGTAGTGAATGAGCTCAGCAAGGTCAGCTGAGCTCGGGCAAAATGGGTCACCCGCAAGTCAGTCAGTTTCACTGGTTTGATCACGTGTGACCCCAATTTCTGAGGGTCATAACTTCGCTCAAACTCGATCTCTAGGTGTTCTTTGACTATATGGAAATCCCATTGAGTCACGATCCCATATATGTTGCATTGAAGGGTATTAGGTGATCATAACCTTGTTGTAAATTTATGTTTCAGACCTAGTATGCGTGTCGCTGGTTGCGGTCAAAGTGAATAATTCCAAGTTATAACATGGCCACGCATGGCATGTCAGAGGCTATTGTATTTGGCAGGCGTAGGGTCAAGTTTTGGGAGGCCATGATAGGCCATATGGTTTAATTCCAAAAAAAAAAAAAAACTTGGGACTGAAGGATATAGGGTTTCTATGACCGAATCCACACAGTCCAAGACTGTGGTGGGTCGCTGTTTGAATTGGAAACTAAAAGTTTCTAGGTTTTATGGTTGTTTGATGTTGTATGGATGATTGGGACCAAACTGGTTTATGCTTATGAAGGGACCGTGAGGTGACCTATTTGATGGGTCAAAGATTGTGACTTAGTTGTGTGTTATTGCTTGTATGAATAAGATGCAGTGTGAATATGACATGTTAATGTATACTGTGTGATGTAATAACATGGGTTATAAATGGATGTTAATCATATGTACCAATTATAATTATCCATGGTATGTGAATGGTTCATGTAGTGTGCATCATACATGTAACATGAGAACTGTAGTGGCATAATTGCATTGCATATGTACTAGAACATCACATGACATGGGTGTGAGTGTACGGTAGAGATCGATAATCGTGTTCGTGTTCACGGAAAGGTCGTAGTACATGGTATACTCCACTATGTTTGGTTTTCAATAGTGGGCTCGGTAACATGGGACAACGTCCAAAATGAGTCGCACGGTTTAAAAGAAGTGAAAATAAATATACGTGTGTTGGGCGTAACAAGATGGGGGTAGATCCCCCCCCCCAAGGGTGAAATACACAAATTTATTGAGGTTAGACATGATCACCGACGGTTAAAGCCCGTCAAAAGTATCGGAAAGGTGCGCAACATCCGACGGTGTAATCCCGAAAATCTGTGGCCCACAAATGCATAAACACACGAAATTTGATCAAATCAAATGAACATTGGAGGTTTTTCCAATGGGTTACAAATTTTTTAAAACAAAAACTTTTGTTTTGAAAAAATGTCACGCTTCGGAACAAAATGATTCGGCTGGTTTTTCACTCTTCGCTATAGCTTCTCAGGTGAGGGAGTCGGTGAGGACTTGGGATATGGGCTGATTCGGCGCTTTTCACGGCAGGCGATTCAAATCAACAATATTTGTATCCCAGTTCTCCCATCGCCGTAGTCAAGCTACCGCAAAGATAGAGGTTCAGGTCGAACACGGATGAGTTTTCATCCCACGAATGATTCAGAGACGTTGTTTGAAAATGGTGAGGCTTTTTGTTTGGATTTAGATTTGGTTAAAAACAGTGGAGATTGTTTGTTCAAGAAGACCTCGAGAAATCTTAAATTTTCAATAAGGGCAAAATCGCATTTCGACAAAATAGTAAACGTGCTAAAAATCCGTAATTAATTCTCTCTAAATCTCGATGATGAAATGGATTTCACCGTTGGAATCGCCTCGTAGAAATTCTAGCCAGCACGTAAAATTTCAGAATTTTCCGAGACAAATGGAAGGACACTGCCGAGGCATCTAAGCCGGTGCCAGAAACATTTTCTCTGATGCGACGAAAGTAACATATAGCATGTAATCATGTACCATGAGTGGTATGAGTAGAGAAATGATGAAATTGGACGGCCGAGATAAGGCCACATCGATTCGCAGCGAGGGACGTAGCGGTTATTACGAAATTTGGATTTTTGCTCACAAGATGACAAAAGTGTAATGTCAATCTTCTCTTCAAAAGGCCAAAAGCAAAAAAGTGAAGGGCATTTGGAGATCCAGTAGCCTCCATTGGCGAGAGAGCCTATTAGAGCAGAGGCGTTTCCTCAAGATCCCGCAATCTGACCGCCGGATTTCGACCTTGAGCAAGAAGGGAAACGTTTCACGCAGAGCAGCTACGCGTGGACCCTGATTACAGTCTCAAAACTCCAAGAGGTAGGGCTTCTCCCTACTTGTGTTCATTCCCATTTTAAGTGTTTTTCGATGTTTCATTGGCTGAGACCTCGAACGAAAAGAGTCTGATCTAGTCCAAAGCTGGGACCGACCGGGATGAATTTTTTTAACCCAATACGAGATAATGTGGATCGCCCCGTAAATTAGCCGGGCAAAGCCTAGGAAATTTTGCAATGAGCCACAAAAAAAAAAAAAGTTGATATGAAAATGCCGGAATGGTTGACGGCCCCAAACATGGGACCGGCTATGGAAAATTTTTTGGACATCTTTGACAACCGCAGCTTCCGTAACCGATGTCACGTTATGTTGAACGGGCGCATTAAATTTTATTTTTGGTGAGTATAAGACCTAAATGGTAAGAAATCGGCTCCAAAAAGTGAAACCGAGGTCGACAAGTGGGCTGTTCGACTCATCGGTTGGGTTTCTGGATCGTAAAATAGTCCCGGGATTGTGTGAAAGGGGCTATAAATGTCCATGTGTTTTGGTATGAAATTGTATGAAATGAATGACTTGAGTTGGTGTGGTGTAGAAATCACAGGTTAATTCTACGAGTATTAATATGAGGTCGCCAATTATATGGAATACAATTGTAGCGATAGGCCATCGGGGATAAAATTGTGGATTTGCTCAATTATATGGAATATAATTGTGGGTATAGGCCATCGGTGATGAAATTTATGATTTGCTCAAGTGAGCTAATTTGGGTGATGATTGATATCATTGAATTCTACATGTGTAATTGTAGTTGATTGAAAATATGCATATTGACATATTGTATAAATGGTTTTGAAAATGGCATAATGCATTTTCATATGCACTGGGTAACCTGTGGCTTAGGGTGTGTGGAGTGCATGACATGAATTTTGTAAAAACGGCATGTTTGCGAAAGGAATTTCACAGATGATATTCCGAGAATTGCTGGGAGATGGGCCAACAGATCATTTCGATGAGGACCATGACTGCTTTAAAGCTCACCAACCAATTCACCTCTGAGTAAGGGCCCCATATTTGTACCGAATATTTCGCAGTATATTTTCAAGAACAAAAGTTTTGTTTTGAAATGAT
Organism: Tetrastigma voinierianum; assembly: GCA_016808115.1. NCBI lineage: Eukaryota > Viridiplantae > Streptophyta > Magnoliopsida > Vitales > Vitaceae > Tetrastigma > Tetrastigma voinierianum. The sequence continues at coordinate 541,626 of JAEQBH010006651.1, read as the reverse complement.
TATTTCATACATGGCTTAGGCAAGTGTGAGTGAGTCGGTGAGACTCGTGACATAAGGATCATGTAGACATTCAAGCAGGATCGTGTATTTACTTGAGTGTGTTTACTTTGAGCATCAGACCAGACTTAGGTGGTGAGTAGCCCACTTGCATTTATTCCTAACGAGCTTTAGCTCACTCCCGCTGCGGACCCCCTTATTTTAGGTACAGGAGCGAGAAGAAAATTCATTTCGAGTAGCTTTCTTTAGCCCATGATTTTGATGGTTTTGGACATAATATGTATTAGACTCAGAGATGTTAATATATACTTGTATAAAAGCGTAATCAACCATTGAATTATCGGGATATAATTTGGAGAATAGTTGTGATATTTGATTTTACGAGTATTGGCTTTTATTTCCAAGAGGCATTTTTTACTCATGTTTGATTATATTTGACTGCTTCGGGGATGTGTACATGCATGGTTTGTATTCAGAGCTCCCCCGTACAAAGGAGACTCTCGCCCGATTGCGGAAAATGCTCCGGGTCACCCGACATTCACTAGTATTCGTGAGAGGTCGACGGTAGTCAACCCGAATTTCTGGCTGGGGCCGCTTATGTGCTGGGTATCGTAGCCAGGTATACAATACCTAGGGACTGGTTGCATCCATCACCACTAGGTGGTTTGATGATTATAGGTATATGGAAACCTATGGATAGAAAAATTTGGGCTTTCAGCCAGAATGTAGTAGTAAACATCACCACTAGGTGTGGTCTACGTTGAGCTTAGGTATGGGATTACCTAGGAAAATCACGATAAAACTAGGACACTACGTAACGTGTGTTGGGATGTGTTTTGTGTTATCAGAATCATTGTATGATTGATGAAATATCAGGTGAATGTTTGATGATCGTGTGTATGCCATGTCATGTATTGTGTATGGTTTCTGTGTGCTTAGTGGTTGCACTTAGACAAATCCATAAATTTTTATAAATTTATTTGGTTTATAAGAAATGAAAATAAATTTCCATAAATTTATTCGGGTTTAGAGGTAAAGAAAGTTAGTTTTGGAAGTTTTACGCAGTAAACCGAAGAAAGTTAAATAAAATAAATTTTACTAAATTTATTCGATTGTTGTAAGATGAGAAGAAATTTTAAAGCTAAGAAAAAATAAATTTTACTAAATTTATTTGATGAGAAATGAAGAAATTAATTTTCTAAGATTTTACAAGTGGTAAATTGAAGAATGGAAGAAAATAAATTTTATAAATTTATTTTTGAAAGGAGAAAATTTTTCAAATGGGAACTGGAAAAAGAAAATAAATTTTATAAATTTATTGGTTGAGAAGAGGAGAAAATAATTTTATAAGATTTTACAAATTGAAAAATTGAAGGAAATGAGAAAAATAAATTTTTATAAATTTATTTGATATATTATGGAGAAGGAAAAAAAAATTGATTTTTAGTAATTTTTAGGGATTTTCCAAATTATTGAAATAATTGGAAAATAATAATTATTATCATAAATATTGAAAAATTTTGATGCAAGAATTGACGGGCTATCGTCTAAGTAATGGCACAATGAAGGGATTTTGTATTGCAATACAATAAATGTATTGCAAGTTGAAAGGGCTGGGGAAGTGTATTGCAGCAGGTTGGCAAGGGTTGTATTGTAAAACCCAATTGTATCGTGCCTCAAAGGCTGGCAATGCTGGCTGGTTAAGGAAGAATTTTGTATTGCAATACACTGGTTCGTATTACAGGCTGCAGGAGGCAAAATTGTGTCGCAATACAAAATTGTATTGGCGATTTAAAGCACAAGGAAGACTGGCCGGGTACTGGTAGCGCCATACAGCGCAAGCGCTGGACGGAAGCGCAGGCGTAGCAGGGGCGCTGGGCGGATGGGCGCAGGGCGGCTGGGCGCTACGGCGCTGGCGTTAGCTGAGCGCGCTGGCGTATGAGCGTGCCCGGCAGGCGTCGGGCGCAGGCGCACACCCGCGCGGCAGTGTGCGCGCGCCGGCAGCAAAGGCGCGCCGGCTGTGTGAGCCAGGAGGCGCGGCCGCCGCGCGGAGCGTGCTGCATGGCCGGCCGGGCAGCGCAAGGCTCGGGCGCGCGGCTGCCAGACAAAGGCACTGACTCTGATTTTCAAACCCAAGCTGGGCCTCGATATTTTTCCCGAGTCTCTAAATGAACATTGTTCATCAGAAATAATTTTTTTCGAAAAATATTTTAAATTTAATTAAAAATCAAATAAAATCAAATAAATTTTTATAAATTTTGAAAATAAAATTTTCAAAATAAAATTTGAAAATAAAATTTCTCACGAAAAACAATATTTTAAACGCGAAATTGATTACGTATACAATCGAAAGTCATGTATGATTAGTGTCTCTGGCCGTGGTTTATGCCTGGGGACATCAGATTGGATTTAACTACCGCTCAAATAGTGGGATTGGCGCTGTGTAGCTGCGTAGAAAATATATGGTGTAATGCGATAGAAAAAGAGTAAATGCCAAGGTTAGGATCGATGACCTTAGTGGATTCGATAACAAGTGAACAAGAAAGCTTAGAACCTTATCAAAGAAATGAATTGAGTGGTTGAAGTTACCGCCACTTAGAAAATGAACTGGCTCTGCCTACGGTTGTCAAGTCTATTAGTAATCAGCATCTACATTACTAGTTAGACTGAGGTGAAAAAATTACATGAATCTTGTTGCCATGTTAATTGTGTAAATGGCTAGTAGAGGACGAGGACACAGAGGACGTCCACCGGCATTTGATCAGCGGGCCTTTGTAGAGGCCGAGGTGTGTTACTGTGAGGTCATGGCTGCACGTGCTCGCATAGCGTAGTCGTGGGAAATCCTAGTAACCCCCAGAGGTTTAGGACGCATCATCCTCCAACATTCACAGGGGGAGGAGATCCGATAGTGGCCGACCATTGGTTCATGCAGATCGAGAAGGTGTTAGAGGCCATGGAGATTACCCTCCGACACGACTGTGATTAGGCTAGTCACGCTCTAAATTTATAGAATGAGGCCCAAATATGGTGGAAATGGGCAAGGACCTCTAGAGACCTTAGATGAGCAGTTGCATGTGAATTCTACCCTAGTGGATTGGGGCTTATGAATGTGGATCGCATGTCGAGGTTGCGAGTTAGAGATCCTTGGACTCTAATTACAAGGGACCCGAGGATTGGTGGATACATGTCGAGTTCGATGTCATCCTTTGGGATGCATTATTGATAGTTTACAAGGTTGTTATCGATTGTAAGCATAGGAGAGTTACCGCCTACACGCAAGACTCCGCACTCTTGTTGTGATTCGTGGGCAAGCATGACATTTTTCCCGATAAGATAATAGTCCAAGTGTCGTGGATAATTACTAAGTTAGGCTAGCGAGCCTTACCCTAGAGGACGAGGAGAGACTAGACTTAGATCTACATAAAGTAGTTTGCGAATATGTTGATGTTTTTCCAGATGAGCTACCTGGACTACCTCCGCATAGGAATGTAGGACTTTATGGCCGAAGTCACTCGGGCATTTCACCCATCTCTATGACTCTCGCATAGGATGGTCTATTGAGTCAAGTAGAACCTCAGAGTCCAGCCCACAGGAGCTACCGACAAGGGGTTCATTTCAGACCGAGCACTTCACCACGGGGCGCTCCTATGCTCTATTTCAAGAAGAAGGGACAAGACCCTTCGACCGTGCATTGATTACCGACAATAACCGGTCACGATCAAGAATCGGAAATTCACCACCGAGGATTGATGATTTATTTGATCGTTGGAGAGGAGCGAGTCTACTCCAAGATAGACCTTCGTGACCGTTACCATCAGCCGAGAGTTGTGGATACCGATATCCCAAAGGCAAAGGCTAGGACGCAAGCATGGGCACTTGAGTTTACGATGGTGCCTGATCGGATTTAATGCTTTAACATTCATGGATCTCATGCATAGGTGTTCCAACTCCTATCTAGATCATTGTCGAAGTCTTCGTGGATGACATTTGATCTACTCCTACCGTATGGAGTAATGCAGTATCACTTACTGATCAGGTTACAAGCATCGAGAGACCATCAATTGCACAACAAGTTCAAGAAGTGCGAGTTTTAGCCATCGAGGAGAGATTTTGGGATACGTGGTGTTAGCACCAGTGATGCCACGACCTAGAGAAGGTCAGGGCGTTGGAGGAGTCAGAGAGACCGAATGTCAATCTTTGAGATAATGAGTTCTTGGATCGGGCCGGTATTAGCTGGAGACACGAATGGGCTGAAGTTGTCCATTCAAAGGATTGTAGGATTTCGCCTACTGGATATGGATTCCATGGTCGGGACGACCTCACCATGTAGAGAAATCTAGGATACTTGGAACACTGATAATGTGTTGGCAACAAGAGGGAGGATCGCCTTTCCTAGTTCGTGAAGAGTGTAAGACTTCCGCTTCAACACTCAGTTTCGTGACTAAAAATGATCGGCATGAGCGACCCGGATTTCAGTGACGTGGAACTCAAGACTTCAGGGACAATCCATCCCGCGAATAGTAGTATGCAGCTCATTCCTCCACACCCTAGTAAGGGTTGGGAGAACTAGTTTCGTCGGTCGCCACACAAGCACCCTAGAACACGTATAAAGTTAGAGGGGCCGCAGTGTGGTCAAGTCAGTGACAGATCAGTCACGCAGCCAGGCTGTGAGTGGACCTTAGTAGCTGCAGACTATCAGTTGTCGATCGGTCGCTTGACATGGATGAGTTGACAAACCACTCCGGTTGTTAGTAACGAGACCCAGTCAAGTTGTCATACTCGACACCCAAGATCGGATTCGGGCCAGAGGCCAAGGCCTCAGAGAAAACAAGGCATGATGTTCTTCCCAGGATGTAGGGTGAGAGTCGAATTCGGAGCAGGCCTGGGATTTCGAGCGAGAGATCTCGCATTCCGCTCATGGTGGACCAGATTGGTCATTACAATATGACATTATTGCGTTTCTATGCACGCTTAACATCGCTGTCGAGCCTGGGTGTGGGTGCAATTCAAGATACCATTCACCACTTCGTGAGGCGTGGGTCGAAGTTTGTCTTCAGACTACGTCCAAATAAAACCTACGCTGAATCACGAAGGTAACAGTTCGCGTGAGCCTAAGAGTTATGTAACGAGATGAAAACACACGGCCAGATATCACGCAGACTTAGAATCGAAAGTGATGTGGAGCCTGGGGTGACTCGATGCTCGATACCCCTTGGAAATTGCATCGGGTTTTGTCAGAGCTAGTGAGGGCTCTAAGATATGGATGTTATCTGCGATAATGGACTAGGTTGATAGTCCATTAGAATGCCGTCATCATGACTAGGCCACTGCCACACACCGAGCAAGGGTTGTATAGTGGATACGTATAGAGTGATATGATTTGCCCGACCAGACGAAATTCCTTTTAAGGAGGAGAACGTATAAGACCCGAGAAATTCTTAATTTCTAATGGCAAATCGTACTGGACATAAAATAGTAAATTCGATTAAAACTGTAATTAATTCTCTAGATCTCGAATCGATCGAACTGATTTTACCGTCGGAATCGCCTCGTGAAATCTAGCTAGCACGTAAAATTTCAGACTCTTCCGAGAGACAATGAGTTGACATCGCTGAGGCATCGTGTTTCGGTGTGCCAGGAAACGCTTTTCGACGCGACGAAGCCTCGACATATAAGATGTACTCGGGCTGCATCATGAGTGGTATGACTAGAGAAATGATGAAATTGACTCACGAAAGTGTCGACATCGATTCCGTAAAGGAGGACGGGTGGTCACATGAATTTGATTTTTTTAAGTCACAAGATGACAAAAGTGTAATAGTGTCAATCTTCTTCAAAAGGCCAAAAGCAAAAACGTGAAGGGCATTTGAGATCCAGTAGCCTCCATTGTTGGAGAGCTTTTAGAGAGAGAGGGTGCTTCTCTCTAAGATCCCGGGCAATCGGACCGTTGGATTTCGACGGAGCAAGAAGGAAAACGTTTCACGCAGAAAGTAGCTACTGCAGGACCCCTGATTATGTAGTTTTGACAAACTCCAAGTGGCAGGGTGTCTCCCTACTACGTTTTATTCCATGGCAAGTTTTTCAATGTTTCATGATTTTGAGGCTCAACTGACGTTGATTGGTCCCAAAGTTGACCGACCGACACTTTTTAACCCAATATGAGATGGTCGGATCGCCCGTAAAATTAGTGGCGCTAGGAAATTTTGCATTAAAATGCATGCTTGATATGAAAATGCTGAATAGCTGACTCGTCCTTGCAAACATAAATCAATTATGGAAATTTTTCGACATTCGAGACAAACCGTGAAAGCCCAAAACCGGGATGTGGTCATATGTCGAATTTATGCATTAAATTCTATTTGGGTGAGTATAAGACCGGGAACAAAGAAATTCGGCTCCAAAAAGTGAAACCGAGGTCGACATTGCTGGTCGCTTCGTGGACAAACTTAATCGGTTGGTTTCAGACTGTAAAACAAATTCCTGCTGTGTGAAATGGGCTATAAATGTCCATGTGTTTCGTATGAAATCGTATGAAATGAATGACTTGAGTCGTGTGGTGTAGAAATCACAGGTTAATTCTAATGAGTATTAATATGAGGTCACAATTATATGGAATATAATTGCAGCGTGAGCAGGGGCCATCGGGGATAAAAATCGTGGATTCGCTTCACTGGGGATGGAATATAATTGCGGTATAGGCCATCAGATGAAATTTATGATTTGCTCAAGAGCTTTCACCTGGGTGATGATTGATATCATTGAATTACATGTGTACTGTAGTTGATTGAAAATATGCATATCGACATATTGTATAAATGGTTTTGAAAATGGCGTATCGCATTTTCATATGCACTGGTAACCTAGAAGAAGGAGCGCATGACATGAATTTTTGTAAAAATCTAAGATGTTTGAGAAAGGAATTTCAAAGGATGATATTCCGTAGAATCGGGCTGGGAGACGTGGGCCAACAGATCATTTCTGGGATGAGGACCATGACTGCTTTAAAGCTCACCAACCAATTCACCCCTGAGGGTAGTCCCATATTTATACCCGAATATTTTCGGTAGTATATTTTCAAGAACAAAAGTTTTGTTTTGAAAATGATTATTTCATACATAGCTTAGGCAAGTGTGAGTGAGCCTGCGAGACTCGTGACATGGGGTGATCATGTAGACATTCAAGTAGGATCATGTATTTACTTGAGGTGTTTACTGGAGCATCAGATTCACTTAGGTGAGTGCTCACTTAGTATGCATTCCACGAGCTTTAAATACCCCATCGTGGGGACCCTCCTATTTTAGGTACGTGAGCCGAGAAGAAAATTCATTTTCAAGAAGCAAGTTCATGATTTGATATTTTTGGACATAAATATGTATTAGACTTGTAGATGTTAATATATGTTTGTATAAAAGTGTAATCAACTATTGAATTATTGGGAGATAATTGGAGAATAGTTATGATATTTGATTTTATGAGTATTGGTTTATGAGCCCAAGATGCATTTTTACTCATGTTGGAATTATATTGGATTGTTTGGGACATGTACATGCAGGGTTTGTATTTGGGTGGAGCTCCCCGTACAAAGGAGACTCTGCTTGATTTTCGTGAAAAATGTCGGGTCACCCTACATTCACTAGTATTCCGCTGCCGATCTGCAATAACCCGACCCTCTGCTTCAGGGGCGTCACATGTTCACCGACTAACCTGCGAATGCAGCTTAAAGTGAAGTGTGAAATGGTAACTCAAGGTTTAGGTCACTAGTTTGATAACATGGGGTTAATAGAAGTGTCCCTGGGTCATTTCCCTCGCAGATGGCAAGTGACATATAAATAAAGCCAAACCCGATCTTTGTTTAGCTATAAAACCTAACCTGTAAACTTTTCACTCCCGCTTCAGTAAACACAAGTATTATGCATTCAAAGTCCCATTCGCTTTAAAAAACCCCAAGACTCAACCTCATTTCATCAAGGCTCGTGAATGACATTCCAAAGGATATCAAGGCATCTAGCATTAAGAATGCACTGAACCCTAAAGCATGACAAGTATTGACCAAAGGAATGACATTAAATGGCATTAAACCCTAGACTGGAAAGTTAGGAACCATAAATGCAAAGACCAGAACATTCAAATCATGAGGACAACCCGCAAAGAACCCCAAAACTAAGCTACAACCTCCTCTCAAGGCTATGAGGCTTAGCCAAGCATCCCTTGAGCGTTGTCATCCCTGGCGAGGTTTGTAGCCGAGAAAATGAAAGAAAGAGGAGAGAGAAGAGAGCAAAACAACCCTAAATGAAAGTTAAGGAAAACTTTTATAAAATGAAAGTTGCTTAGGGGTTACAAAGATGGGGTTTATATAGTCCAACCCAGCAGAAATACAAAAATGCCTAAAATAGTGCCATAAGGGACAAAATTGTAATATATCAAAACGTGGTCGTCTGGGCATCAAGAATTCCAAAACACAGGTCGAGATTTCGCTTATGCAGAAATTTTGTTAGTATACTTAAAATTTCACAAATTTACGAAATTTACAAGATAGCGAAATTCTACATGACGCGAAATGGGAAATTTCGCAGTAACAAGGGATTTCGCTAGCTAGTGAAATTTCGCGGCCTAGCAAAATTTTGTGGAGATAATAAACTCGAAAGTTTCACAGCAATGCACTTTCGCTACAGAGAAATTTCGCTAGCCTGGCGAAATTCTTACATAATAAAATTTCGCTTAGATTGCGTAAATTTTACTATGATTGCGAAATTTTCGCACTTCACGAAATTTTCGCAATCACGCGAAAACCCTCGTCGCTGCTTGCTAACAGATCCCCGCAGATTCTTCTTCTTCACATCCACTTCACATTTTTCATTTTTGATAGTTGAAAACACCGTGAATCCCCTCGCATTCAAGACATCTTGACATCAAACTTGCAATTGCTCGCCGAGGCTCCTAAAACCCAATATTACCAAAAACAAACTCGAAATGGCATTAGTGTCACTAAATAGACTTGCACACATCAATTGGATTAATTGATATGATTAGTAAGCAAAAAACACTTAAAACCCATCTTCGAATAGGCTCAAAAAATGACTGGGGCACTAATCACGGGTACGATTTATTACTTCACGCATGACATATGACATTCATGTAGACATTTTACTCGAATGCTATTACAGCCAACCATTGCATGTGAATTTAGCGGAGTCACCCTAGCAAGAGTCATCACTACCTGGCTTGCTCACCCCATCAGTGGACCCCTTCAAGTACACAAGAAGACGACTCCTTCCGATGCCGTGAGATGAAGAATGCAAGCCAACAGGCTTGAGAAATACATTTTTGTAAAATATATTAGAACAATATAGCTTCATATATTTGGGTATGTAAAAGAGTTGTACATTAAACTCTTGTATAAAAAAAAAAAAATGGGGCGTCACATGCTTAAAACTAGGGATTTGTTAAGGCTTGATTTATAAAATATAAATTTGCTTGCTTGCTTGCTTGTTTCCTTTGAAATACTAGTTTTACAAATCAAAACCATTAAGCCGCTTGCTTTTCTAAATCACATCAAGCCATTGGCTTCAAACGTGGGTTTACTATCAAAACCATTGCTTGCTTATTTTCAAATATGGTTTAAAATCAAACCATCGCGTGAAATATGGTTTAATAATTTAAAACCAGAACATACCTGTGTGATTAGTGCCCAAAAAGTGCTATTTTGAACCCTATTCAAGGTAGGTTTTGAGTGCTTTTTGCGCACTAATCATATGAATTAGGCCAATTGTCATGTGCATGTCCACTTAGTGCTCGACGGTTTTCAGATTGTTTCGATAGTTTTGCAAATGGAACTTCAAATAGTCGGGCTTCTTATTGGTGTCGAATGTGAGAATCCTCTAATCACCTCAAGCCGAGGCGATGAAATGTCAAAGTGAATCAAGAATTGAAGGCAAAAAATTGACGAGATAATGATGCAAAAGAGAAAACAGAAAGTGTTAGATAAAAACCAAGAATTCGCTAGGATTGCGAAAATTTCGTAGGATTGTGAAAATTTTCATCATAAATAAAATTTCGCAATCCTAGTTTAAATTTCAGCTAGCTGTAAATTTCGCTAGCCTAGTTAAATTACTGCTCATACTAGTTCTTCTCATTTTCGCTATCTCTTGTGAATTTCAAGCAGTTGAAGTAAATTTCGCTGAAGACAAAGAAAATTTAATATGCTAGCTTAACTTATAGCGAATCTTCTGTACTCGTGTTTTTGGTATTTTGATTTCAACGACCACGTTTTGATAAATTAACATTTTCATTCCTTATGTAATTTCATATTTTAGGCATTTTTGTATTTTCACACTTCAGGTTTGGCTATATAAGCCATTTCACAACTGGTAACCCTAAGTTTTCATTTTATGCAAGTTTTTCCCGTAACTTTTCATTTTAGGTTTATTTTACTCTCTTCTCTCACCCTCTTTCTTCATTTTCCTGGCAGTGAACACCCCTCGAGGATGACAACTCAAGGGATGCTTGGCTGCTCCTCATAAAATTTCTGGAAGAGCAAGGTTGCAGCGCTTGGTTTTCGTGGGTTACTACAGTTGTCCTCTCGCTTAAATGATACAGTACTGCATTTATGGTTCCATACTTTCCAAACTAGGGTTTAATACTTTCCAAATAATGTCTTTCCTTTGGTCAATACTTGTCATGTTTTAGTGGTTCAGCATTCTATTTATGATGCAATCGAAGACTTTAGATGTCATTTACGAGCCACGGAAATGAGGTTAAATGCTAGGATTTCAAACTGAATGGGACTTCAATGCTTAGTACTTAGTTTGACTCGAATAGAGTGGTTCTAGGTTGTTTTATAGCTAAACATAGATCCTAAGCCAGCTCGACTATATGTTATTTGCCCTAAAGCGAGGAAATAACCCGAGGACACTTTAATAGCCCCATTTTATCAAGCTAGTGACCTAAGCCTTCAAGGTTACCATTTCACACTTTCATTTAAGCTATTTTAGTTAACCAGTGAACAAACAACTGCCCCTGATTTTAACCAAATCCAAAAATCCAAACAAAAAGTCTCACCATTTTCCAACACTGATGCGAATCATTCGTGGGATGAAAACCCATCCCCGTGTTTGACCTTAGACCGCTATACTACAGTAGCTTGACTACGACAGTAGGAGGAACATAGGAAACAAAATATCATGATTCCCTGGCCACCCTACCGTGGCAATCGACGGGCTTTAAAAACAAAGGGAGGCCGTTTGTTCACCGGTTAATTGTACAGCTTAAATGATAGTGTGAAATGGTAACCTGAAGGTTCGATCACTAGCTCGATAACTTTGGGCTGGCTGAAGTGTCCCCAAGTTATTTCCAGCATTAGGAAAATGACATATAGTCAAAGCCAAACCCATCTTGTTTAGCTATAAACCTTAACCCTGTAATCCACCCTACTGAGTCAAACCAGTACTAAGCATTCAAAGTCCCATTCGGGCTTAAAACCCTAGCATTTAACCTCATTTAATTGGCTCAGAATGCTATCTAGCGAGAATATCAAGCAGTATCTACCATTAAGAATGCACTGAACCCTAAAGCATGGCAAGTATTGACAAAAAGAAAGACATTAAATGGCATTAAACCCTAGTTTGCAAAGTATGGGACCTTAAATGCAATACCTGGAACATTTAAAGCATGAGGACAACCCGTCAAGTGGTACCCAAACTGGGGCTAGCAACCCTCTTCAAGGCTATGAGGCTTAGTTCACATCCCTGAGTTGTCATCCCCAAGGGGGTGTCTGGGTACCGAGAAAATGAAAGAAAGAGGAGAGAGAAGAGAGCAAAGTAACCCTAAAATGAAAAGTTGCGGGAACTGCATTAAAAATGATAAGTCGCTAGGTTACAAAGTTGTAGGGTTTATATAGTCAAACCCAAAGTGTGAAATACAAAAATGCCTAAAATATGAAATTACATAAGGGACAAATGGTAATATATCAAAACGGGTCGCTAAGTATCAAGAATTCCAAAACATGTGGGCTGAGATTTTATATATGCGTGAAATTCTCGCTTAGCGTATTAAAACTTCGCTTATGCTAGCTAAATTTTGCTAGCCTAGCGAAATTCACAAGAGAGAAGGAATTATGAAATTTCGCTTAGAATAGCACTTCATAGCCTAGTTAAATTTTGTGAGATAGCGAAATTATTAATTTTGTCTAGAAACATGATTCGTGCCACGGTAGGGTGATGCAGAATGAACAAAATTTATATTCCTAAGTTCCTCCTACTACCGTAGTTAAGCTACTACAACATAGTGGTCTAGGGTCGAACACGGGGATGGGTTTTCATTATAGGAATGATTTGCATCAGTGCAAAAAGGTAAGGCTTTTTATTTGGGTTTTTGGATTGGTTTCAAAGACAGTGTGAGTAGTTTGAAAACTGATTAACTGTGAAAACTGAAAGTGATGTGTGAAAAGGTAACTTTGAAGATTTAGGTCACCAACTTGATAACATGGTGGCAAACAAGTGTCCCTGGTTTGATTCTCGCATTATGACAAGCAACCTATAGTCCAAGCCATAACCGGATATTTGGGTTTAACTAGCAAACCTAACCCTAAACCACCCTATTCAGTCAACACAGGTAACATGCAATTACAACCCTTTAGTTTTGAAACCCTAACATTCAACATCATTTCAAGGGGCTCAGAAGACCATCTAGAAAGAACCACAAGACATCTGAAGCAATAAGTATGCACTGTGATCCTAAAGCATGGTAAGTATCGCTACAAAGACATTAAATGAAATTCAACCCTAGTTTGAGAAGATAGGAGCTATAAATACAGTACCTGTAACATATAACACATGAGGACAACCTGCAACTTCCCCACAACCAAGCTAGCTACCTTCCTCTTCAAAGAAAAGAGGCTTAGCTAAGATCTCGAGTTGTCATCCTCAAGAGGGCTGTTCGCACTTAGAAAATGAGAGAAAGAGGAGAGAGAAGAGAGAAAACTAAACCTAAATAAAGTCGCAGATATTTACATAAAATGAAATCAGGCTCCTCATTGCCTTTTTTCCTTTTTTTTCAAGGTTACAAAATCCAGGGGTTTATATAGCCACCCATTATGTGAAACTACCATAAAGCCTAACACTTTGCTAAAATATGGGACAAGGGAGTAATACACCAAAATGAGGCCTACAGACACTACAAAAGGATGACAGCAGCAATTCGCCAGCACAACAATTTCTATGTAGCGTAAAATTTCCGGCTAGGTAGCGAAAATTCGCTTAGGTAGAGAAATTGCATTTGCAGATAGCGAACGTAGAATTTCGCTATGCACTGGCAATTTCGCTAGCTAGAGAAATTTCGCTAGCTTAGCGAAATTTTAGGAGATAAAGTTTAAAGTGTGAAATTTCTCATAGAACAAAGGCATGAAAATTTTAAGCCTAACGAAATTTCTCAATTTCGCTAGGATTGCGAAAATTTCGCAATTGCGAAATTTTCGCTATGATTGAGAAATTTTTGGTAATCCCAAATAAATTTTCGTAATTCAATAAATTCCATGGAATTGCCGCTCTTCACCGCATGCCCCATCGCTTCCTATCAAGATCAATTTTCATCACTTTGCTCATTTCTTCATTGAATTTTATGTTTGATGGTTGATAAATGGGTTCAATCTTTCATGGTTCATCACATACCTCGATATTTAACTCAGCACACAAAACCTCGCAAACAACCAAAAATACTCTAAATCCAAGATAAGTGATACTAAGAAGACTCAACACTCAATTACATAATTGACATGATTAGCGCGCAAAGCACTCAAACCTATCTCAAATGTGGCTCAAAATAGCACTGGGGACTAATCACACCCCCCCAACCGAAACGCTGTTAGTCCCTTGAAGAATGCAAAAAAATGAGAGATGCATGCGCTGATTTTCAAAAAAGTTTAGTATTAAAAAAAGGTTTACGTATACATAAACAATACCTTTAAATCGAAAAATTGACACCAAGTTTGAAAATCACATGAAAGAGCTCAAACCATACAAGAACAATTTAGGGTCAATATCAATCCATGCTCTCAACTTGAATTTCCACCAAAGTTTAATCTGCTCTTTTGCAACCGTGATCGCTTCAATAAACTGGGTGCACTGTTCCGCCCCTAGCACTGCATGGTCTTAAGTCATGGAACAACCTAGATAGGGATAGTTACACTCTTCTTTCTTTATTCGACTACACCGGTGTGGTGCAATGCTAAAACCGACTTCACCAAAGTCCGTAACTGGGTCCACCGATGACTCCCAACCAATTAAGGTTTAGGCATCAAGCTAAAAGGATCAATCGACCGACAAACCTATACAGTTTCCACCCTGCATCTCGAATGACTTCAAGAATCAAGCATCTTACACCAAGTTAAACCTCACCTATCTACCCATGTAACTTAACACTCAAATCGATGACTCCCAACCAATTAAGGCTTAGTGGCATCTAAGCCAAAGGGTTACCATACACCCCTGGACCGTGTTTCTGTTTCAAGCAAGAAAGTTTTACGACTTTATTTTTCTTTTTTCTTTTTTTCTTTTCTTTTTTCTCTTTTTCTTTTCTTTTTTCTTTCTTTTTTCCTTTTCGAAGACTACATTGGTCTTCAAATATGGGGTAACACAAACCTATCCTTAGGCTAACATGCCTATACCGGGCCATGCAAAGGAAAGGAGGTACACCTCACAAATTCTATTGATACAACCTCGTGTGCAAAGTAGAATTAGTATAGCGGAGAAATGTTCAAGTCGAGCATGCTCGAACTTCAACCCACCAAAATTATTTCTAAACATGGCATTTGTTCTAACATAAAGGTGACAAACAAGGAGTCAATTTTCCAATGGGGTAATCTAATCTGTCTATTCGCACCCAATTGTTCAATTGAAGAGAAAAACAATTACACATTATGGAAATATAAAAAGTACTTCACATCAGCTAAAGAAAACAAAGCGAGCCACTGTAAGAACTACATTACCAGTGATATCAAATGTGTTGACTGAAAAGGGAGCATGCTTATCTATTAATTTATCGCGCTACAAAAAGAAACCTAACACAATTCTCTGATCAAGTATCACCATTTTTAAACAAAAGAAAATGTAACTGACTAAACAATGAGAACAGTGGCTGCTGGAACCAAACAGTAGCCACCCTTAAATATGTAGACCGTGGGATTTAGGGAGGGTCCATCAGGAGAATTTCCGCCTTGATGTCCTGCTGCACCACATATGGTTTCACCCTCTGTCCATTAACTTTGAATACTCTGTCATCATTTGGATCGCGTAGGTCCACTAAACCATTGGGGTATGCTTGCTGGATAATAAATGGACCCGTCCATCGTGATTTGAG
Organism: Tetrastigma voinierianum; assembly: GCA_016808115.1. Taxonomy (NCBI): domain Eukaryota; kingdom Viridiplantae; phylum Streptophyta; class Magnoliopsida; order Vitales; family Vitaceae; genus Tetrastigma; species Tetrastigma voinierianum. Next base: position 526,278 of record JAEQBH010006651.1, on the reverse strand, counting down.
TCATTCAAATAAATGGAGTTTGAGTCATACAAGAGGACTTGATCTCCTCATTGAATTTCTTCCGCTATCATTTGGTCATGCCATTTCTTTTGATCTTTCTTTTTGCAATCTTTGGGTATCTGCAAGCATTATTTCGTATTTCTTCCAATTCATTACATCAAGAAATCTCTTCTCTCCTACTTCCCACCGAGGTCCATGTTTAGCTTCGACGCCCACCACATGCTTTTTTGTACTCCCATCTCTACTGGAAGGTGACATGCCCTGCCATAGACCAACCGATAAGGGGACATTCCTAGGATTGTCTTGAAAGCTGTTCTGTAGGCCCACAATGAATCGTGAAGTTTGATGGACCAATCTTTCCTGTTAGTATTTACCACCTTCATCAGAATAGTCTTAATTTCCCTGTTGGCAAGTTCCACCTGGCCAGTTGTTTGAGGATGGTAAGGTATTACCAGGTTTCACACCATATTTAGCCAGCGAGGTTTTCAAACTGCTTACATGTAAATGTGACCCTCCATCGCTAATAATGGTTGCAGACGCCTAAACCTCCGAAAAGAGACTGGCTTTCAAGAATTTAAGTACCACTCTGTGGTCATTGGTCTTGCAGGGGATTGCTTCACCCACTGAGACATAGGGTCCACTTCACCAAAATGTATGTATGACCGTATGACGTGGGGAAAGGTCCGAAATCGATGCCCAAACATCGACACCCGACCACTAAAATCGGGTCTAATGAACATATAACGGCGAGACAATTTCCCGAGTCTTTGACATCTGTCACATATACGACACATTTGGTATGCTTCCTTGAACAAGGAAGGCTAATAGAAACCCGATTACAGCACTTTCATTGCTGTCTTCTAAGAAGCAAAATGACCACCACAAGCACTTTCATGGTAGTGGTTTAGAATTCCTTGCTGTTCCTCCTCAGGTACACACTTCCTGATTATTTGATCTCACAAGAAGACTTGAACAGAAGGGCTCTTCCCAATAGAATGATTTAGCGCAAATACTTCCTATCCTGCCCTTTCCACTCAACCGATTTCTCTGGGTGGTAAGAAAATCGAGATGTGAGCATACCTGTGTGGAGCTTTCTCCAACCGGCATTAAGATCTTCAGAAATTCATCATTATTGTGGTATCGGGAGTGTCATGGGCTATCGTTAACCTTGACAAATGATCCGCCACCACATTCTCTACCCTTACCTTTTAATTCGCAAGTCGAATTCAAAGTAAATGCACTCCATCGTACGAGCCTTGCTTTCAGATTTTGTTTTGTTATGAGATATTTCAAAGGTAATGGTTCCAGAAATGTGACTATATTCATTCCAACCAAGTATGCTCGAATTTGTCTAAAGTATATACCACGCGCACTTTCATGGGTGGTATAATTCCTCCTCAAGGCTTCATTCAATGTTTTGTCAGATAATACACCACATGAGGTTTCCCATTTTCTTTACAAGGATCGCCCTATAGCAAGATCACTCAGATCACACATTACTTCGAAATCCAGAGTCGCCACCAGGTGCCTAACTATCGGGGGCGAAAGAGTCAAATGAAATTTCAGCTCTTCAAAGCTCGTCTAGCAATCTTCCTCCCAAACAAATTTGGCATCTTTCTCAAGGAGCTTGTATAAGGGTTTAGCAATCTTTGAAAAGTCTTTAATGAACCGTCTGTAGAAGCCTGCATGACCAAGGAATTGCCTAATTGTTTTCACATTTGTCAGCGTAATTTGGAAATAATGTTTCCATCTTCGCTTTATCAACTTCAATTTCCTCAAGAAAGAATGGTAGCCCCAAGATTGATTCCTCGTTTACCATAAATGGCATTTCTCCCAAGCATAATTGCTCTTTCTCTAGGCACCTCTCAGATGGCTTCCGTATCGCTCAAACATTTCAAAATCGCCTCCATATACTGTGATATCATCCATGTATACCTCCATTATACGCTCCACCATGTCGCTGAACATACTGAGCATACAGCGCTGAAAAGTGGTCGGGGCGTTGCAAAGGCCAAAAGGCATCCTCCTATAAGCATATGTGCCAAATGGACAAGTGAAAGTGGTCTTTTCCTGATCTTCTCGGGCAATCTCTATCTGAAAATACCCTGAATACCCATCTAAAAAGCACAGAACCCGTGTCCGTGAGACTCTTTCGAGGAGCCGATCGATGAAAGGTGTAATGGAAGTGGTCTTTTCGTGTTACGCCATCAGCCTCCTCAGAATCTATGCATACCTCCAACCGGGTTGTAAGTCAAGTGGCTAATCTTCATCCTGCTTCTTCTAATAATGGCTCACCCCCGATTTCTAGGCACCACCTCGAATGGCTAACCCATGCCATCAGAATGGGATAAATGATACCTGGAGCAATTCGGACCTCAACACGAACTACTTCGAAGACGGGTTCTACTTCGTCGGTCGCCAATGGGCCTTGGGACTCCCTTCAAATAGATGTGACGGGTGCAGATCGACCTGATTTATGCCTTCGTGATCGGGAATTTCCATCCCAATGTCGGGTTGTTCTTTTGAGAAGGCGCAACAGATTATGCTCTTGTGCAATAAGCTAATGTGGAAGAAATCATTAATCGACACCGCTTCATTTTCCAAAATTGGTATTTCCTAAGTCAATCGAGATGGAGCCTGGTTCTAGCCGCTGAGGTTCCCTTTGCTCATCAACCACACAGGTAGAATCTATATTTTTCGCCTCCAGTACCCTTGCACTAAACTCATTTCTTGAAGTTCGTGTTGCTCTCCAAGGCACTCGGATAACTCTGAGGTTAATATATCTCGCGACTTGTCGCTTCACAAATTCGCTCCTCCGTAGAATTTATATTTTGGCCAAATGCACTTTCTTCAAAGTCATCTCCGAAAGTGCATATGCCTTACCCAAATGAAAAATATTGAGTTCCAAGGTCATATTCCCAAACGTGAGTTTCACAACCCCATTTCGACAGCTTTATTACGCACCAAGTGCTCCAGAATCCGCCTCCCACATGATGGGCACATGATCGGGTCCCCATCAAGAATCGGTTCTCAGATCAAGCACGACAAAGTCCACTAGGTAGTAAAAACTGGCCCACTCAGATAGAACATCATCAATGGTCCCTTTGGTATCTTAATAGACCTATCAACAGTGAAAGTAGGATGAAGTGGGTTTCAATTCACCCAACCCAATCTGTCATGTAATACTTACAAAAAGCGTTCACACTAGCTCCCAAGTTCAGTGTGGCTTTTCTCCTAATGTAGCCATGCCTCCTTAATATTCACTCGAGATTGTAGGGACATCCCCGGGTCCTTATATTCAATGAGTCTTGCACTCGATGATAAGATTTCACTGCCGCCCGCAAGGCCTTTTATTTACACAGACCCCTTTTTACTGTGCACAAGTCCTTAAGAAGTTTCGCGTAGGTAGGACCGTTTGATCAAGGCCAAGGAGAGGAATATTTACTTTCACTTGCCTCAAAACTTCTAGCATTTCTGTTTGGTTAATGTAATCTTTTTCCGAGAACCCGCGAAATGGGAGCGGGTATTCGACCTTCACCTCTTCCGTTTTACCTCACGCTCTTCTCGAGTGGATCAACATCATGGAGCCGACTTGGACTAGTTCTGCATCAGCTGATTAGCTTCTTACTACTTCGTGAAAGTCGATCAGCTTTTACTTCATCGCCTCGTGATTCCGATCCTGAGCTGCCTATTTCATTCACTACTGACATCAATGCCCCGGAAGTGAGCCTTTTCTCGAACTCTTCAATCGCCGGTCGTTAGTTTTGATATTTCGTAATGCATATTGTCCAGCTTCCTCGTTGAGTGAACTTCTACCGTTTCAATTCTTCGATTAGTTTGACACAGCACCTTTTGTTCTTCTATAACGTGCTCACCACTTTACTAAATCTCGATCGCCACTCAACCGGAGATGAAAGCGGCAAAGGTCAAGTGTTGTAAGCGAAATGAGCCAAACCGCCACGAGCTCGAAGGGACATATGCAGGTAGTCTTGGCTTCCATGGCAAATTTGAGTAGTTTTTCCAATCAGGGTTGTAGGTGTTGCCATACAGAGCATTTATAGGTGAGTTATTTTGGTTCAGGACGTGAGCATGTTCCTCGGGCAAAGGTTCTCAGATGACTATTCGACCGACAATCAAGCAGCTTGTCTGGATGCGCATAACTCACTTTACCGCCCGTCGTGTCGATTTTTCATTTCCAAATTTCATCCAATCTTTGAGTTAAATGGACAGCTGAGCTATCTCTGTCTTCGTGTGATGCATACATCACTCCTTTTTGGTCGGGCCGGGAGGGTTTTGGGCCTTCAAAAAAGGCTTCCCTTGGACTCTGTTCATCCCATGCTTTCGAGGTTTCAGCTATGTAGTTCAAAAAGTCCAGAGCCTCATCTAGGTGTTTATTCAAAAAGTCACCCCCGCACATAGTTTCTAACAATTGCTTCATAGGTGGGGACATACCATCATAGAAATGGTTCACCAACATCCATGTATCAAACCCATGATGTGGACAGGCACTAACAGTTTCCATAAATCTCTCCCAATACTGGTAAAACCTCTCACCATCTTGGGCTGCAAAGGTATAAATTTGTCTTTTCAAATTGTTGGTCTTATGAGCACTCAAAAACTTCAAAATTCTCGCCTCGCAGCCACCCCACTTATGGTTCTAGTTCAGCGACTGGAGCCAAATTCAAGCCATTCTTAGGGTCAATGGAAATACTTTCAGCTTAAGCAAATCCATGTCCATCATACCTTCCTTAAAGGTTGTTCAGACCTCCTCAAAATCCCTTATGTGTGTGTATGGATTTTCATTTTCCATACCAAGTTATGTGGGGAGTAGGGGTACCAAGTAAGGCCTCACTGCTACATCTTCAGCAGGAAGTATGATGCAGGAGGGGGCAATTAACTCTGGGAGGCGTGGATGTGGTCCTCATGCTCTATAGCTGTTGGATTCATCGTTCCCGGTTGGCTCGTTGTTCTCGTAGAGGATCCATGGTGCCGTTGTACACTAACCTCACTGCTTTGATCAAGTTGTGTACTGATTCTATGCAATCTACCTGATGTGTCTCTGTCCCACTGGATCATAAACACCTGTTACAAAATTTTAGAGACAATAAAGAGCACCAACAATCTTACAAAAAGGTTAGGGTTAGCTATAAATAAACTGACCAGATGAAAACAAAATGAAGGAAGTTATCGCTGTTATGAAACTTCAAGTACATCGTAGATCCGGGTTACAAAAAAGAGCTGTGTTGTTACCTTCACTTGTGATGTTGATCACAAGTACACTTCAACTCACTAGTAGTTCGGGCACCATCCCCTGAACTACCATTTGATTCGTGCCACGGCAGGGTGACGCGAATCAACAAAATTTATATTCCTAAGTTCTCCTACCGTCGTAGTCAGCATCAAGATAGTAATTCAGTGGCCTAACATGGATGGGTTTTCATCAGAATGATTTACCGCCGTTGTGCCTGTAAGGCTTTTTTATTGGTTTTTGGATTGCCAAAACAGCAGGAGTAGTTTGAAAACTCGACAACTCGTGAAACCGAAAGTGATGTGTGAAAGGTAACTTTGAAGATTTAGGTCACCAACTTGATACAAAGGTAAACAAGTGTCCTCGGGTTTTATCCTTGCATTATGACAAGCAACCTATAGTCCAAGCCATAACCGGATCTTTGTTTAACTAGCAAACCTAACCCTAAAAACCACTCCTATTTGAGTCAACACAGGTAACATGCATCTACAGCCCCTTTTAGTTTGAAACCCTAACATTCAACACATCATTTCGGCTCAGAAGACTATCTAAAGAACCACAACATATCTAGCACAAGTATGTAATCGTATCTTAAAGCATGGTAAGTATTGGCCAAGGCAAAGCCATTAAATGAAATTCAACCCTAGTTTGAGAAGATAGGAGCTATAAATACAGTACCTGTAACATTTAACACATGAGGACAACCTGCAACTGCCCCACAACCAAGCTAGCTACCTTCCTCTTCAAAGAAAAGAGGCTTAGCTACATCTCTGAGTTTTCATCCTCAAGAGTGGTTGTTCATACCTCTAGAAAATGAGAGAAAGATGAGAGAGAAGAGAGAAAACCAAACCTAAATAAAGTCACAAGATATTTACACAAAAATGAAATCAGGTCTCGCCTGCCTTCTTCCTTTTTTTTTGGTTACAAACCGTGGGGTTTATATAGGGCCACCCATTATGTGAAACTACCATAAAGCCTAACACCTTTGGCTAAAATATCGACAAGGGAGAATACACCAAAAATGAGGCTCATTTGCATTAATTACAAAGGATGACAAGGCAAAGTAATTTCGCAGCACTTCACTATGTAGCTTAAAAATTCGCTTAGATAGCGAAATTCGCTTAGGTAGCTAAATCTGCACGTAGATAGAAAAATCGAGAATTTCGCTTATAAGATCGAGTAATTTCATATTAGCGAAATTTCGCTAGCTTAGCAAAATTTTTTAGAGATAGTGAAAGTGTGAAATTTCGCTAGGAACAGTGCATAGCCAAAATTTTAAGCCTAGCGAAATTTCTCATTTTCGCTAGGATTGCGAAATTTTTGCATTCCTAGCTAAATTTTCGCAATCTTAGCGAAATTCCCTGGAATTGTCAAGCCTTCACTCCATACCTACCGCTCCTCTATCAAATAATTTTCATCACTTTGCCTTCATTTTCATTGAATTATGGTATGTTTAATGGCTGACAAATGGGTTCAATCTTCATGGTTCATCACATACATCGATATTGAACTCCCAAAGTACGCAAAAACCTGCAAAACAACCAAAATACCCTCTAAACGGCATAAGTGATACTAAGAAGACTTGAACACTTCCATTGGCATAATTGACATGATTAGTGCGCAAAAAGCACTCAAAACCTATCTCAAATAGGGCTCAAAATAGCACTTTGGGCATTAACTTAATGTTGAATTCGCTAGCCTAGCTAAAATTTCATGGGAATAAAATTTCCGCTTAGGGATTAGAAATTTTCGCTATGATTATAAATTTTCGAGAATCCCAAATAAATTTATAAATTATAGCTAAAATCCCCGGCTTGCTTCCCTCGCTTCCTTGCTACACGCATCCTCCTTTCTTTCAAAATCCACTCATTTCTTCATTTTCGATGGTTGAAAACATATAAATCCTCGCATTCAAGCATATCTTGGACACATCGACTTGAACTAAATGGCTGAGGCATGGGAAACCTGCAAAATTACCAAAAACAAACTCGAAATGACTTCAGTGGTACTAAGTGGACCTGCACACATCAATTGGCTTAATTGATATGATTAGTACGCAAAAAGCACTCAAAACATATCTTGAATAGGTCTCAAAATAGCACTTTTTGGGCACTAATCACACCCCCCAACCGACACGTTGCTATTCCCTTAGCAATGTTAAGATAATAATGGGATGCATGCCGTGATTTTACAAAAAGTGTATATGGTTCAAAAAGTGTATGTACAGACTGGCCTCACCTTTAAAATGAACAATTTACACCCTGTTCGAGAACCGACATGAAAGAACAAAAACCATATAAGAACAAGTTTTAGGGAAATGCCAATTTCAAGGAAATCAACCTGAACTTCCTCCAAAAACTAATTGTTCCGAAGGTAACCAGTTTGAGCCAATAAATTGCAAAGTTATTCCCTCCCCTCAACCTAGCTACTGCCATGGCCTTAAACTGTTGGCCAGCCGAAATAGAATTAGATACACCCTTATTTCTTCCATATTTGCTATGTAGGGTGCAATGCTAAAAAACTCGACTTCACCAAAGTCCGTGTAACGGGGGTTCACCGATGACTCCCAACCAATTAAGGTTTAGGCATCAAGCCAAAGTGATCAACTTACCACAAACTCTACAGTTTCAATTCTCGACTCCTAATGACTCTCTCGAGAATTAAGCACCTACAACACGCTAAACTCTACCCATTCACCCGTAGCGACTAAGTCGATGACTCCCAACCAATTAAGGTTTAGCATCTGCTTTAGCGTTTTCAACGCTATATACCCCTGGACCAGACTGGTTTTAAGGCAAAGGTCACGACTTTATTTCTCTTTTTCTTCTTTTCTTTTCTTTTTCTTCTTTCCTTTGAAGACTACATCGGGCCTTCATACATGGGTAACACAAACTTATTATGGGTCGCCAATGTGTCTAAGGCCTACTAAGTAAAGGTGAACGTATGGTATATACTTTCACAACCTATTGGTACAACTGGGTGCAAAGGTGTGAATTAGCTAAATGTATCGTTCAAGGTCATAGATGCCGAAACTTCAATTGACCCAAAACTAAATCATGCATGGAATTGTTCTAATACTAAGATTACATACAGGGTTTCAATTTTCCAATTAAAGGCGAGAGTAGATACACAAAATGAAGACACAAAAGTGATTTGCAAAAGTGTAGTAAACTGTAAATAATGCTATAAAGCTTTTGATATAACCAAAATGGCTAATACATGCTTAATATACCTAAACATAATAAAGTATCACTCGCCTATCATTCGATAAACAGATAATAAATCCTATACAAAATGAGTAGCAACATAAAGCTCGAAACTCGCACAAAACATGATAAGACATTCTAACTCTAACTTTTCCTCCCAAAACAAAGCATGTATTACGTCATAGTGATGTGGTTAGAGACGAGGCGACCACCTCACCTCGCTAAGTGGTGGTGGATCCAAGTCGCCGCTGCCGCCAAAGATGCCTGCGGGAGTGATGTCGCCGGTGGGCTCATCCTCGAAGGTGCGTGAACATGCTGGTGAGACCGAGGTGACTAAGGATCCAAGGAAAGCATGGTATGACAATGCTCTAAAGTCGCCTCGCCGGTCAATCTCTGGGTCCATCGATGCCCGTAGTGGCGCAGTGAACGCATTAAATATTCATAAGACTCGCGAGCGCTCCTCGAACTGACATGAACGTGTTCAAGAATACTGCCAGATATGATGGGCTCGAGTAAGAAGTGTGGGTCGTAATAATGAGGCTCGTGGGGCAGGGGAAGAAAGGATGAAGCCAGCGTGAATCACTCCCCTTTTTTATAATCGCTAGGCAAATTAAAAGCCTTCGCCACCTCGCCTATAATAGCGAAATTCGCCAAAACTCGGACTTACTCCGCAAAATAAAAAAATAAAATTCGACTTAGGTAAATTGCGATAAAATCAAAATAATTATTATTTTTAACAAAAACCTAAAAATTAAAATTAATTTCTGCTACTTAAAAGGAAAGTTGCTAAAACTGAAGTTACTAAAATAGAAAATTGGACCAATTTAAAGGAAAAACCAAAAACTTGAGCTGCAATTTGGTTTCATTTGACACCAAATCAGCTCAATTTTACCAACTTAATTCATTGGGTCAAGGAGAGGAGCCCTTAACCCCGGTATGGCCTCGTACTACTACTTTGATGCTTGATCCCTCCTTATTGGTTTTTTTCTTTCATCAGTGATTTGGTCGACAATTGCTCGCAAAGGTAATCGATGACAACTCCCAATCAACTCGCTTCATCTCGTTAGCCAATTCTGCAATTTGTGGACTTCGCTTCCCTCGCATTCCGACCAATTGAGAAGACCGTGACGCTTCCTTCCTTCTCAACAATGGGTCGATGCTTGTGACTCAAGTGAAAGATACCAGCCCAATGTCATGTTGCCGAATGAGCCGCATTACTCATTTCGAATTGATGATTGCACGGGCAAGAGCCAAAAATGGTCTTCCCAGATAATCTACATTACGATCGGGCCCACTTGGCATCGTTCTGCATCGCACCACAAAGTCTACTGGATAGTAGAATTTGTCTACCTTCACCAACACATCCTCAACTATTCCCTTAGAATTTTCACTGATCTATCAGCCAATGACAACATGATGTTGGTAGGTTTGAGCACCCCTAAACCTAACTGCTTATACACTGAGTATGGCAGTAGGTTTACACTGGCCCCTAAATCTAGCAGTGCTTTGTCTGTGCAAGTCCCACCAATGTTGACTGAAATTGTGGGGGATCATGGATCCTTGTATTTGACTGGGTTCGTGTTTTGGATTATGGCACTAACTTGCTCGGTTAAGAAGGCTTTAGTTTCAATGCCTAACCCTTTCTTGACTATACACAGGTCTTTTAAGAACTTAGCATAAGTTGGGACCTCCTTAATCATGTCAAGTAGTGGAATGTTCACCTTCACTTGCCTTAGCACTTCCCAAATTCGATTTTTTCGCCTCTCGCTTTGGGGAACAGGCATGGCTTTTTTCTTATCAATTCTACCGATGATTACTCACGTCTACCTCCCTTTTCCTCGCATGTTTCTTCGCCAGCTTATGGGCACCGGTCGCTTCTATTTCTCTTCAACTCCTCGTAGGATTATAGCCTTCACTTCATCCATCCCCGAATTGCCGGATGAACCCACCGTGGACTCCTTTTTGGATTTGGCAATGCTCAGGGGAAGCGGAACCTTCCTCTCCCGTACCTCCGAAGAGCCGATCTTTTGTGGATCGAATAAAGGCAGTCAATAATTTTATGATTAAGACGCTTCTCAAGCCCATCTATTCTTTTGTTCAGTGTACTTTCTACAGTGTCAATTCTTTGTGCCAATTGTACATTGATCCCCTTTTCCTCCTCCACAAAATTTCCTACCACCTTGCTCAAGTTCAAGATGGCCTGGTTCAACAGAGAAGAGCACAGGTGGCCAGGGTCGAGATGAGGATCCAAACTGGTTTGGCACCAGCACTATAGGCGTGAGGATCAGTTTCCAAGAGAGGTTGTGGTGATTCCTCCACTGGAACAGGTATTACCATGGGGCATTGGGTTGTGGCTTGTATCACCTACAACATTTGCAGTTTCACATCAAATCCTTCACCTAAGCGGGTCATTGATAATGTTCTTCCGGAAATAAGCAAAGGGTTGGAAAGTGATGCCTGGACTGCCCAGTGATTTTCAAATACTCGCCTACACTCATGGAGCCTTTCCTTCTAGCTCCTCCACCTTCCCGGGCTAGGGCTGATATTTTTCTTTCATCATGTCCTCCGAGAGTGCATAAATTCCTCCCCTCGTGAGTCGAGGCCTCATTTTCTCCATTTCCTGGGTTTGGTTCATCCCAACCTTGAAGTTTGCTGCAGCCACATAACTAAAAAAATCCATGGCTTCTACCCGGTGCTGCCTCAAATCTCCACACATAGTTTCCAAAGTCAGCTTCATGGCCGAGACATACCACCATAGAAGGGTTTGATGCATCCATGTGTCGAAACCATGATGCGGACAAGTACACTAATGGTCTCCATGAATCTCTCCCAAAGATTGGTAGAACCTTTCATTGTCACATACAAAGAACGTAGATTTGTTCTCTAAATTATCGGGTCTCAGGCACTCGGGGCACTTTTTAAAATTCCTCGTCGCAGCCAAATTCCCCGCCTTCCGATGGTTCTAGTCTCAAAGAGTTAAGCCAAATCTTTGTGCCTTGTCCTCAGGGTCAATGGAAATGTGCTCTTCAACTTCAACAAACCAAGCTCAATCGTACCTCCTTAAAGGCTATGCATACTTCCTCAAAATCTGCAGATGAGTGCATGGGTTTTCATTTTCCATACCATGAAACGTGGAAGTAGTGGGTACCAAGTAGGTCTCACTACCACATCCTCACAAAGGAGGTGTATGACGCATGAAGGGAAGCACTCACGAGGAGGGTGTAAGGTGATCCCTCATTGATCTAAAATGCCGTTGATTCACCAGGGTACCTCTACGTGACTTTGTCTGCTCTTCGTAGAGGGATCCATGTTTTCACCGGCAAAGCACCGACTCACTCGCCTTGTTCAATTGGTGTACTGATTCTTTGCAATCTACCTGAAGTGTCTCTATCCCAATGGTGCATAAACACTGTTGGCACAAATTATACACAAATAAAGAACAAAACAAGCTTACCAATGGATCGTTGTTAGCTAAAAACAAAACTCGACTGTAAGAACAAAAAAAGCTGCAAAGAATCGGCAAAGTGTTAAAACTCCACATAAAGAAATGCAATTCAAAAAGGCCTGTGTATATTACCCACATCAGAATGGATTACAAGTACACATTAACTCATCATGATGTAGTTTGGCACCAATCGCAGAACGGCGCTCATTTGATTCGTGCCACTAAGAGGGTGATCTAATAAACAATATTTTGTTTCTTATGTTCTCCTGCATCAGAGTCAAGCTACTACGATAATGTCTAGGGCCGAACACAGTGGATGGCTCTTTCATCCCTAATGAATGATCTCGGATCATGTTGGAAAATGGTGAGACTTTTGTTTGGATTTTTGGATTTGGCTAAAACGTGGAGGTTGTTTGTTCACCGGTTAACCTGTAATAGCATAAACGAAAGTGAAATGAACCTTGAAGGTTTGAATCACTAGCTTTATAAACTCGGGCTATTGAAGTGTCCTCGTTATTTCCTCGCATGTGGCAAATGACCTATAGTCAAAGCCAAAACCGGATCTTTGTTTAGCTATAAAACCTAACCCTAGAACCACTCCTATTTGAGTCAAACCAAGTACTAAGCATTCAAAGTCCCATTCAGTTTAAAACCCTAGCATTTAACCTCATTTCAATGGACCGTAAATGCCATCTAAAGAATATAAGTGCATCTACCATTAAGAATGCATTGAACCCTAAAGCATGGCAAGTATTGACCAAAAGAAAGACATTAAATGGCATTAAACCCTAGTTTGGAAGTATGGGACCTTAAATGCAATACCTGGAACATTTAAAGCATAAGGACAACCTGCAGCAGCCCCAAAACCAAGCTAGCAACCCTCCTCTTCAGGTACAGGAGGCTTAGTTCAAGCATCCCTTGAGTCAAGCCATCCTCAAGGGGGGTGTTTGGCATCCGAGAAAATGAAAGAAAGAGGAGAGAGAAGAGAGCAAAGTAACCCTAAAATGAAAAGCTCTGGAACTCAGATAAAAACGAAAAGGTGCTTTTAAGGGTAACAGTTGTAGGGTTTATATAGTCAAACCCAAAGCGTGAAAAAATACAAAAAATGCTTAAAATATGAAATTACAAGGGACAAAAATGGTAATATATCAAACGTGGTCGCTTAGTATCAAGAATCTAAAACACAAGGGGTTGAGATTTCGCTTGCAGAGGTTTCGCCAGCATGTTAAAATTCTCGCTATGCTATGAATCGCGCGCTAGGCTAAATTCTCGCAAATTTCCAGCGAAATTCACAAGAGATATGAAGCAGGAAATTCCTCTAGAATGCTGAATCGTTAATAGCCGAAATTTCGCTAGTCTAGTAAATTTTGTGAGATAGTGAAATTGGGAATTTTCGCTAGGAACAGTGAATTTTGCTAGATAGAGAAATTTCACTAGCCTAGCGAAATTTTACATAGGCGAAAGGCAATCCCAAATAAATTTTCGTAATCGTAGCTAAAACTCTGCCAAGTTTCCCGCTTCCGCTTCATCGCATCCTCCTTTCTTCAAAATCCACCTCACATTTCTTCCTTTTTGATGGTTGAAAACATTGTAAATCCATAGCATTCAGCACAAATCTTGACATCAAACTTGAACTAAATGGCTGAGGCACGGAAAACCTGCAAAATTACCAAAAACAAACTCGAAATGACTTCTCAGCTGGTACTAGTAATTCAGACACATCAATTGCCTAATTGATATGATTAGTATGCAAAAGCACCAAATCTATCTTGAATAGGGGCTTAAAATAGCACTTTTGGCACTTAATCACTACGAATCAATGTAAATTCTGATTTATCAATACACTAGTATTGAAAAATAAAGTTTAGAACACTCATACCTTTCCTACTACAACAATTGAGCACGACTTCACACCAATACTCCCGCCTCCGCTATTACCCTACACATTCATGTATTAGACCACATGTCAACCCAACTACAATTTGTACACTTTCGCTACAATTAAATTTTTTTAAAATATGGGCACCAAATGCTATCTAATAGCATATGGCAAGATTCAGACTCAAGGAACTTTCCATAGAGTCAAAAAACACCCGAAAACATTTTTGAAAATTATGTTTGGACTCTCCGAATAGAATCCTGAAATTTCAACCCGAACTATCCAAAAACAGTCCTAAAATTCAGCCCAGACTGTCCAAAAATACTCCCAAAAATTCCTAAACTGAGTCCAAAAATTTTTGGACTGAAATGTACGGCCTCTCACGGCCTCTAAGAAAATTCCAAGCCATTACATAGCCTTTAGGCTCGGAATAACACAAGTACGAAATTTTCATACCTCTTGAAGTTTGACGAAACGCTAAGATATTAATACCTACGCGTAGATCTCGTCGCGTAGTCCAACTTTGCCTTCTTCTCCGACAAAAATCCACGGTCCGATTTCCGTAAATCTGAGAGAGAAGGGAAGAAAGAAAAAAAATAAAAATTCTCTCCCTCTCTCGCGCACTCCTCTTTCCGTATGTCTTCTTCGTCTTGATTTTTATTCTTTTTTTAAATTATTATTATTACTATTATTATTATTATTATTATTATTATTATTATTTAGATATATGACTTATATTGTCTCATTCGGGTCCATTCGCCTCGAAAAATTTTTATTTCTTTCGCTCAATTTATTTTAACTTAACTTAATCAATATTCCTACCTGGAGACTCGTAAAATCTCATCCCTAGAGTCATTAGCGACTTATCACCCAAAAATTGCAAATATTCAATTGTCCTGCACTGGTTTAAACTTTTCTGGTCACTAAATTCGCGAGACTAATTTAACGCGCAATCCGCTTCGTCATCCGAGATCTGTATAGTTCTTTTCTATGCTTCCCTGAACCATTCTGGCCATTTATTTTTATTATTATCCTTTTGAAATTCCATAATTTGTACTTTCACCCTTCCACTTTCCTTAATTGCACAAGTGCCATAATTCATTGAAAACTTTACAATTTCATCCTTAAAAACAACTTTCAAAAATAGTACTATGACACTCAATTAATTAAGGAAGCCCTTGGTGTACATATACGACCCTATGGTTACACGTACCGTACACCCTCTTGGGATAGGACGTTACAAATCCTCCCTCCTTTAGAACATTTCATCCTCGATATCAACAAACTAAAATCAAAGGAAAGGAAAATACCTCTATCCGAAAATAGTTGAGGATACTATCGACGCATCTGAGCCTCTAGCCCCAAAAGAAATGCCTCTCTCGCGATTCTTCCATAGGACTTTAATCCAAAGGGAATCACTTACCTCAACACTGCCTTTGCATCAACTGCACGGTGTGTTTTCTCTTGGCAAGTTAGGTTCTCCTTTAGTCAGACCGGGCTGCTTCTCATCACAGCGGGAAGGATCTAGGATGTATTTCAACATCGGTTTACGGAAGGTGTCATGAATCCTGGATAACTCTGGGGGTAACATCAAGCTATAAGCTACTGGCCCCACCCTGTTCACAATCTCATAAGTTCTATAAATCTTGGACTGAGCTTGCCTCGCTTTCCAAATCTCAAAACACCCTTCCAAGGGGAAATCTTCTAAAAGATCTGGTCACCTATCTCGAATTGCAAGTCTCTGCGACGGTTGTCCGCATAAATTTTATGTCTATCTCTTGTTGTCTTCAAGTTATCACGGACAACTTTCATGTAAGACCCGATAAAATTCCAATTTTCTGAAAAAGGGCAAAATCGTAATTTCAGTAAAAATCTGAAATTTTTCTAGATCTCGGATGATGAAACGGACTTCACCGTTGGAATCGTCTTGCAAAATCTAGCTAACAGGTCGAATTTCACACTCCTAGACACCGAATTTACACGCTTGAGGTACCCAAGTATCGGTCCTTTAAAACGACATAAAATACAAAGCTAATTTTACTACATATACTCATGCATTACTCTGTTGCATGAGTAAAGAGGTGATGGAAATGGACGGCATAGATAGTGCCAAGTGTAAAAAATCCTAGACTTGAGGACATGGATGGTATTATTTGAATTGTTAATGAGGAAAAAGACAAAAGTGCAATAGTGTTGTCTTCTACATTTGAAGACAAATTCGCAGTAGGGAAAACGTGATGCAGTAGGCTGGAGATGAGTTTTTAGAGAGAGAGGGAGTGGCTTCTCTCTAGGATTCTGGCCGATCGGACCGTTGGTTCTCGACGGAGCAAGAAGTAAAGTTGCTCTATGCGGCGAGGGCTACGCTGGATACCGATTGGGTGGAGTTCCGACAACTCCAAGAGGTAGGGATCTTTTCCTACTGTGTTAATATTTGGCTGTTTTCATGTAAATGGTTAGGAATGTTCTGAGACTTGTTTTAGCCGTAAATTCGGTCTCAAAAGCTTTGAACCGAGTGGGGAAAATTCCCATTTGTGTGGCCGTGAAAAGTAACCCGAGGGTTTCACTGCTCATATGAATAGTAACATGAATATTTTGGTGTGAATTTTTATGATGTTGAGTGATTCAAAATGAATTGCTTGTGTTTGCTAATTAGCCCATGTGAGCTAATTTTTGTGTTATTGATGTGAATTTAATAACATGATTTGTATGGATTAATTATGTTAATATATATGCATGTGAATATATTAGCATAAGTTTGTTGGAATTGAATCATGCATTCAAAGACCTGGGCACCCTAGAATATTAGGGTATCAGGACATTAGAAATGAAATAGAAATGAAAATGTTTGTGAAAGGAATTTCAATGGATGATTTTCCGGAGAATTGTATTGGGAGATGGTCCAATAATTACACGTCGGAGGAGCCCATGAATTATTTAGGAAGGTTCTCCAACACATTAGCCTCAGAGGGTAGTCCAATACTTTTACCGAAATTATGTAGAGTGTTTTCGAGAACAACAAGTTTTGTTTTGAAAACGGTGTTTCTCTCATGCCATGGCTTAGGCAAGTGTGAGGGAGTCGTGAGGACTCGAGACATGGGTTGGTCATGGTATTATCTTCGAGTAGGTTCAAGGAAATTGCTTGAATGTGATTGTTTCAAGCCTGGCATGTGCACTTAGGGTGGGGAGTGGGAACCCATGGTGGAAATTACGTGACTGGCTTTGCTTCACCCCGGGCCGAGGGATCACCATTTCAGTGCATATGAGGTGTGAGGATCTACGCCGCTAGAGGCCAGATTTTTAAGAAATCTAGATTGTGGCCATAGGCTTTGATTTTGTATAACATGTATTAGAATTAAAATTGAATATATGCCTAATTAAGAGTGAATGGTAAAACTCCCTTTAACCATGTAGTATATTTTGGTTGGGATATGTTTGTTGTGAGTATTAATGCAGGCGCCCAAGTGGCCATTTTTAGTCATTTTAATTGTATATGAACCCGATGTGGTCATAAGTGATTGTTTGGGATAGGTTCTGTATTTGGGTAGAGCTCCCCGTACAAAGGAGACTCTGACCGATTGTCGTGAGTGATGTCGGGTTACCCGACATTCACGAGTATTCTGTGGGTTGACGGGTTGTCAACGGACACCCCGGGTTTTGGGGTGTCATAACTTTTACTTTCTCTGAAGTGATATGCACTAATTCAAGGCCTACTAGTCTTATCTCACCAACCTCGTCCCAGCACACTGGAGTTCTACATGTCCTACCATACAACGCTTCAAATGGAGCCATCTCTATACTGGCCTGATAGCTGTTGTTGTAAGCAAACTCGATTAGTGCCAAATGAGTATCCTAACTCCCCTTGAATTCCATCACACAAGCTCTCAGCATATCCTCTCTAACGCGATGCATGGTCCTTCACCGCCATCCGTCCCGAGGATGAAATGTCAGGTCGAAATGTAGGCGAGTACCTGGGGCCTTGCCAACCGGGCAAAAACCTGGATGTAAAAATGGGGTCTCGATCTGAAACTATCGAAACTGGAACCCCATGAAGTCTCACTATCTCATCCACATACAACTGGGCCAACTTTTCCAAAGAATCCTCAACATTAACTTGAAGAAAATGAGCAGACTTCGTCAATCGATCAATAATCACCCATATATCATCATGCTGCCTCTGAGTCCGTGGAAGACATGTCACAAAATCCATAATGAACTTTTCCCATTTCCATACTGGAATAGGGAGTAATTGTATATTTACCCTAGTCCTCTAATGCTTTGCCTTAACCTGCTGACAGGTTAGGCATCTGGAGACGAAACCGGTGATCTCTTTCTTCATCCCATTCCACCAGTAATGTTCTTTCAAAGTCCCAGATATCTTCGTACTACCTGACGATAGTATACTACATGAATGCGCTTCTTCCATAATGTTCCTTCTCTTCAGTTCTGGGCCATACTCCGCAATACACATTCCCTTCCCGGCCTTCACTATCATACCTTCGTCTCTAATTTGAAATTCTGTTTTCTTTCCTTTTTCTATCTCTTCCTTAAGCTTAATCATTTGTGGATCCTGCAATTGCCCTGCCTGAATTTGATTTACTAGAAGAGGTCTAACATGAAATGTGGCTAACAAGGCTCCTGAATCCTCAGCCTCCAATATTACCCCTAAAGCTCTTAGATCCACAAACAGTTGAAGATAACCCGATCTCATATGAAATAAAGAACTCTATGACCGGGCCACTCAAGGTATTTCAATGCATATTAGCTTTTCCCTAAATAGTACTCACAGGACTGTGAATCCTTAATCAACCTGCCATCTTCTTGCCTCAGTTAACTATTTCGTGAAAATATATTGAAGACGCTTATGACTGTAAAGATCCTACAAGTGAGCACCATAAGGCAATGCCTCCATATCTTCTTGCAAGTGCTACCGACCGGCAGCTCTGAAGTCACGTGTAATTCTCCTCATGCTCTTCTCGCTTGTCTAGAGGCATATTGATGAGTGCCTAAAAAACTCATAGTATACCCGCAACCGCTTTATGTTTTTAGTTAATTTTACATTTAAATAAGCAGATTATAGCCCAAGATCTGATTTTCAGAGTTTTTGTGAATTGTAGGTCAGGATCGTGGTTTGTAGGCGATTTTGAGCTAAACATAAGAAGCAAGAATACTGGTTGCCACGTCGTGATGTCACAACGTCGCAACGTCGCGACATCACCACGATTTCTGCACCAGCATCATTAAAAGCAAGGGGAGACCTAATTTTGAGATCATAGAGGAACGTGCGGATTGGGAGGCGAAAAACAGAAGCAACAGCGGACTGATTATTGCAGGCATCACTCTTTCGTATTTTCTTTCTCATAAACTATGGATGACTGTTAGATTGATGATGTTTATATCCAGTTCCAATATGTTATAGAATTCTATATAGGGTTTTTTTGAACCCTGTCACGATTGCATGGATTAAGAGTTTGATTTTATATTATTCAATTATTTATGACTTGTTAGTATCTGCTATATATTTGTGATTTATATACATGTGATGTTTGGAAAACATTGGCATGATTTTGTTGGGTATCTGAGATCGAGAGATGAGGACGTCTAGGGATCCGAATAGAGAGACCCTCGGTCAATTCGATAAATAGAGATATCCCGATTCCGAGGGTGGCGATTAAGGTTAGAACATTTAACCAAGCTGAGCATCGGGTCAGTAGAGATACACTCAACCTCAAGTACGAGATAGGCGGATACACCTCAGAGAGGTTATCTCGTATGTACGATCACCCCGCCATCAATAAGTCATGCACAGACCCGAATAGTAATTTCTAGGTAGTAATCCATCAAAAGTGGCAGGGGGAGACAGAGCCCTAGTCTCCACAACACAATGATTTACTAAGATAATTTAGTTTAGTTTAATCTCACACCGTAGTTAACTAGTCATTCAAAGATTATGTCCAGATAATATTACAAGGCCAATTTCAAAAGTCAATGCACTTCTCCCCGTGGATCTTATTATCAAGTATCTCTAGGTACAATTATATTACTTGATGCGACGCCGCGCACTTCGCGGTTGGCTAGGAGACACATTTTACACATCGCGCTTTCAGCTTATCAAGTTTTTGGCGCCGTTGCCGAGGAGTTGTTTTAAAGTTGATATTGAAAAAGTGCAATTATATATTACTGTGTAATTTGGTTATTGCGTTTGGTGTGATTTCGTATTATAAGTTATTGTGAATGTGGCGGTCAACAATTGAACTATGTCCTTTAGATCCTGAACCGGAAAGAACTTTACACCGTCTACGCAGAGAGCAAAGAGGAGCACAACACAGAAATCTAGCAATCATGCAAGACATTGTAGAGCAAGAGCAAAACGAGCCGCAAAGGGGTCATAATGGGAATAATGGAAGGAATAAGGTGCCTTAATCGTTTATACAAAGAGCATGACATCCATTCGAAGTTAGCTAGAATAATTTTCCCCTACCACCTACGCTTGTTCGTATTACCTATCCGAAGACCGCCTATTCAGGAAAACAACTTCGAGCTGAAGTCAGTGACCTTACAAATGCTTTAGAACATTCTGTTCCATGGATTGCCAAATGAGAATCCGAATATGCACTTGACTAACTTTATCGGTAAAAGCGGACACCATCAAGTATAAATGGGTAATCAAGAGGCACTCAGATCGTAGAGATTTATTCTTTCTCTCACTATGTGATAGAACAAAACACTGGTTGACAAGCCAGCCATCGAATTCTATTACTTCATGGAACGACCTAGTGCAGAAGTTTCTGACAAAGTTCTTCTCGCCTGGAAAAATTACATAGTTGGTGCAAGAAATCAATACATTTGGACAACTAGAGGGAGAGAGCTTGGAAGAAGCATAGGATAGATTTCACGAACTGTTGAGGAAGTGCCAACACCATAGGTTCACTAAGCGGATGCAAGTCCATACTTTCTATAATGGTCTGAGGAATGCGACTAGAACATCGATTGATGCCTCAGTAGAAGGTGCACTAATGAAGAAGGCCATGGACCAAGCATATGAAATCCTGAAAGATACTGCTACTAATTGTTGGCCCGACCAGCATAAACTATTAAAACACTATTCAAAAATTTTTGTTCTGGTCAGATTTTCTGCAAGTGCACAGGTCGACAAGTAATAAAATGGATATAAGTCCAGATATCGATCCCACAGAGATCTCAAGAATTTTTTTTAAAAATCAACTACCCTGACTACTTAAATTCCATGCTATTTGGACAATCAAGGATATGGATATTCAGCTTGAGAAGCTGAGAAGTAAATTTCTGCAATAAAAATGAACATTCAAATAAACGAAAATGTAAAGTTAAAACAAAGAAAAAACTGATTTCTAAGGAAAGGAACGGAATGTCGACAGTTATCCTTAAAAAGACATTACCAAGAGAAATGTACTCTATAATGAACAATCAATTCCTGTAGATAAAGCTGATAAAATTTCTTGATTATCTCAAGTTTAAAAAATCTGTCAAAGGCAAATGTAGTGCAACTGGATCTCTCCACACTCCACATTTCATTATCTCATTTTGTCCTGATTCTCTCGAATTACAGGGAATGAGATAACTACTTTTAATCAAGAACTTCCTTAATCTGGGTATTTTTCTTTTGCAATACTTCATACCCAATTTATGGACTGTAAACCTTAGCTCCCAAGTTATCGGTCAAGCAAGGATTTACAACTTCCAAATTACTCAGCCTCTAAATTAAAATAGATCACCCTTTCCTTGATTAGATCTCAGCTAACACGGGATTGGCCTCACTATTTGAATTGAGGTGAACTCCTTGCTTGTTTAATTAGATAAGTCACTAAACTCATTCTCGGTTACAAGTGAGAAGAGGATTTATCTAATTGAACTTACAAAGCTCAAGGGATCCCTAATAGCAGGTTAATATACCTTCAAAGAAATTTACATTACTCTCAGGAATGTCTTCCCTGTGTCACTCAGAGGACCTCCTGTAAATCAGAGCAATGGTGCAAATCTTAACGGGTATACGAAACTGATATTCAGATCCCAAAACAAATAAACCCATAATCTGAAGTAAATTCAAAAAAACCGAAATTAACAAGATGCTGGAAATTTCTACAGGAAAGATCAATTCTGACTACAACGTTCTCCTAATGGAAGCTGAGTTCCTCAATTACTAAATTACACCCTACAGCGTTCTGTTGATCAATAGAACCACTGCAATCGGAAAATGGAAGAACAGCACTCCAGAAATTTGTCTGAAATCCCATGCGTTCCAGGTAGTAATTTGAAAAGAAATTGATTTCAACATTCAGCTTCAGCTCAACGATAACATTCAGATCCAAAAATAAAACTGAAGAAAATAAATGAGCAAAAACAGTCTGCTCTAAAAAAAATGACGGAAACTGAAAGAAAAGAAAATAAAAGAAAATAAAATAAAAGAAAATAAAAGAAAGTGAAGCCTAGGCTACCCAGATCTCCTCTGATGCGCCTGCGACTTGCGTTTTCAATCTGGGTAGCTTCTTATTTATAGGTTTTCTCTTTTGGGCCCTAATCCCAATGTGGATCCTAAATGTGGGATAAAAAGTAACCCCAAGTTCTTCATGTCGCGACTTCAGCCCGCGTCGATAGCCCTTAAGTTATCAAGTAGCTTGAAATGGTTGTTCATGATGTCCTGACATCAAGCTGCGCCTTCTCTTGTTTTAGTTGATTGCTCTTGATGTCGCGACATTACTTCTCGTCTTCTGCAGTCTTCAAATGTTGGTTATGATGTCGCGACATCACTTCAAGTCCTTGGAACCGTTCCATTGTTGGTTGTAATGTCGCGACATCGGTCTTCTTGTCGCGACATCTAGTACATCGACCGCTGTCGAATGGTGTTTTTTAAAGGTCACGACATCACTTTCATGTCGCTGACATCACCTCGCTACTACCGTAGGTTGCACCTGGTCGTTCCCGGATGTCAGCGATTTCGGGCCCCATGTCGCGACATCAACCTTCTTAAATTCTGCTCTCTCCTCAGCTGCAATTGTTGTGATTACTGTCGCAACCTGCAGTAATTTTCCTTAAATTTTCCTGATGTCGCGGACTCTCTCGCACTGGATCGAAAGTGTATCTTTTTAAAATCGCCAATGTACTTCAGCCAAATTGCTTTCATCACTCGCTATTCTTTGACTGCATTTTTATTCACTTATTGCTGCATTTTTCTTCTTTCTTTCTCTTTTCCTGTTAATGACACTTGGGTGAGTTTCTTCATATTTCTGCATAATAATTATTCATTTTAAGATGAAAAACAGACAGAAAAATGGACTAAAAAGGGATGACTTTTAAGCTCATCAAACTCCCCCAAACTTGAAATTTTGCTTGTCCTCAAGCAAAGAAAAAGAAAGAATTGTTTGTCCTCAAACAAAAAGGACATTTTTATGTTTTGTTCTGCAGTGGAATGCAAAGAAATAGAAATACAAAGATTGCATAGTTTTCTGTACATTTAGCCTCAAAGTTCACATCAAGGTTAATTTCTACTTTCTTCAGTTTGCAAAACTGGAATGTTGAAATTGTTTCACAAACAGTGTAGTTAATTGATCCTGCTGAATTTAAGTCTTTCTTACTCGTATCCTGGATGAGTCAATTAGCCATTAGAGGATTTTCACAATTTGATTTTTGTCTGATTTTTCAAACTCCATAAGCTTGTTGTTCATATTGATCTCCACTAATGTAGGTGATTCCAACCTTCAAGATCAGTCAGGTCTTTTGGGCTTGTAATGTTAGGCTTGGGTGAATGGTAAGGTGAATGGGATTTTTAGGCTAAGATTACCATTATTCTTCTTTTCCTGCTACTCTCATATTGCCCTTTTCTCCTTGTAGCTACTTTAAATAACTCCCCCAAACTTCATGTTTGGGACATCACCCTTGGATTCTTCCCTAAACTCAGATGCTCCCACCCCTCTCAATTCAATTGGTGGGTTTTCCTTTTCTTCACCAGTCAGGAATGGCGCTATGTTCTTGTCTTCTTAGGCTTTCTAACACTCTTAGCGAACTTTGGGTTAGTAGCTCCCATACCAGATGGTATTAGGGTACTAGGTGTTGAAACACCCCTAAGAACTTAATTGTTCAAGAGAGTTAGGCCACAAAACAAAAACTATTCCCCTGAGCCTTTTTTTCTGCTATATTTTTCTGAGTCAAATCTTTTCTTTTCATTCCCTTTTTCTGCATTTTCTCCTTGAGTTCCTAAAAAATTTAACTCCCCCAAACTTCATTTCATTCTCTCCCTTTGAAATCTCTGGTAATCATGGTTTTTCTTGGAAGGTTGATTCCTTGGGATGGGTTTGTAAACTTGCTGGTTATTTTTGAAAATAAGGCTTGTTCTGGCTCGATTTCTGGAACTAAGGTATATGCATCAGCATATGAAGAGGGATGGCTGGAATGGCTCAAATTGTCCAAGAATGGCCTGCATCCTTTCTTGTTGGTTGTGTCACCTAGGATTTCGCCTCAATCAATACTCAAACAAGTTCTAGAATTTGTGTTGATTAACTGTGATCCTCCCTAAGGACTTCTTGACTCATATTAGATTATGAAAATTCCAAGGTATGAAATCCAGCAAGTGTCTTTACTCACTGTTCATACTACAAATTCAAAAGAATTGTTTTGTTCTGTCAATTGTATAATCAACCTATTCTGAACCCATCAAGAAATTTCCAAATAATTTCAAAGAATGTTTGTATCTCAATTCAAATTGCAAGTGAGCCTCATGCGCATTTATTCAACATTTCATATTGTTATTCAAGCTACTATTATTATCAACAACCTTACTTACTCACAAATGACATTTAGCAAAAATCAGGACTAACATACACACTCAATCCAAACTTAAGCAAAAATGAACAAAGTTTTGATTTGTATTTCTGATTGAATTGTAATGGTTGAGAACACAGTATAGAGTATGAAAGGGAGAAGGGTTGTTGTTGGCAACTTAAGGAATGGGTCTATTTCTTTTTTTTCTTTTGTTTGCTGGAGTAAACATCTGGGGGATCCAGGTCAATGGTATCCAAATAGTCTGGGAATGGAGGGAATTTCATTTCCATTCTTTCTTTTCTCTTCTTGCTTTCCTTCTCGGCTTGTTCTTCAATGAAGATTTGATTGGAGAGGTCAACCTTTTCATTCAGTTGATCTTGTCTCTTCCCCAGATTGTTCATTTTCACCTCCATCTCTGTCATTACTTCCAGGAATTTCGAGAGATTATTGTTGATCAAGTCCAAGTTTTCCAACCATTCTACCTGCTTGTAAGCGTCTGTCTCCCTTTGATTCTTGTCCCTGTCATCCAGCTTCTTCTCGAATTCCTTTTGTAGAACCTTGCATACACCTTTGATTCCATTGAGCTGTTCCCCCCACCTGGTATCCTGCTCTGTTTCTTTCTCCTTGATAAGAGTTAAGAGTTGAGAATCGCGTTCAAACTGATTGTTATAAAAAGCTTCATGACTCAGTTTGAGTTTCTCCAGTAGATTGCGATCTCTCTCTTTCATTTCCTCAAATCTTCTTCCTCACGCTTAAGTAACCCTTTCTTATCCGTTTCTTCCTTCTTTTCGCCTTCTCTTCCCATTCCCGCTCCCTCTTCTAGACCCCTGCCTAAAACCTGTTTTCTCTCTCAGCTCTTTCAAATTTCCTGCCTCTTCTTCTCAATCTTGGCCTAAACTTTTCTCCTCTCTTCGCTGCAATTCATCCTCCATTTGTTGATCTCTTCTTTTTAACTCAACTTCGTACGTGTTATCTCGAAACTGCTGTTGAACATTCCACCTTTGCTCTCTTTCTTCCATCTTTCTTTGTATGGAGAGGAGCAGTTCCATGACTGCCTGATTCTCATTTGCTCCCTCGAGCTTCCCGCTCTCTCGAACGCGCCCCCCGCCCTCGTCCCGGGGGAGAACTCATGGTGCCGGGCTGAGTAGTCCATGGGAATTCCTTCATCATGCTCCTCGTTGTCAACTCTTGGGAAGGTGTTTGCTCCCATAGGATTTTCTGAGTTCTCCCTTTCCGGTCCTTCAGTTGGGGCTTCTTCTCCTGTTTTTATCAAAACTCCTTTTTTCTTCTGATTTCGAGGTCCCTGTCACCTCGCGCAAGAGCCGGCATGCCAAAGGAACTTCTTCTTCTGTTCCCCAATCTCCCCTTACTCCAGCCTTCAAGCATAAGATTGTCACTGTTGCTGGGTGAGGGATTAATCCTCTTTTGTTTCCGTCATGATACCTCATGATTGAATTTTCTATGATTGCTCCAATGTTGATCTTATACCCCTTTAGGATGGCGTATAAAATCACAACTTCCTGCTCCTCACTGCCTCAGTGTTTGGTTGGGAACCAAAACAGCTGGGAATAAACCATACCTTAGCCTCCCCTGAGGCTTCCCTGTCAGTGGTTTTTGGTCCTCCCTTTTCTTGCCTCAGCTGGGCCTTCCCATCAGTGAGTTTTTCTGCAATTTTCTTCAAATCTGGGTTTTCTAGGAGCTTTTTGAATTTCGACCCATGCTTGAGTCCTACCAACCCATAAACCTGGTTGATGGCTTGCGCTCCATAAGGCACCCATACTCCTTTGACATAGACTGTATTGTCCTTTCTGCCTACCAGATTAGCGTAGAATTCTCTCACTACTGCCGCATATCCTGCTCTTCGATGTGCGCAGAGGGTTCCCCAACCTCTTTTTTCAATCAATTCCTTGAAAGGAGTGATAGGGGTTTTGAATCTTCTTTCTGCCACGAACCCCTTGTTGGCATAATACTTCCTCATGTAGGAGTGAGCCTCCTCTGACACGAAATCATCAACCTCTTCTCTTCTCGGTCTTCCTTTCCTCTTGCGCTCCCCCGCTGGGCTTTCTTCGGGAACCGCTTGTGATTCGGTGCTTCGACATTCCTCCGCCGGCTTCTTCCCACCATTCCTTCTTCCTCCGTCGCACGTCTCTCCCCGACTTCCTTTTGCTTAGTGAGGTCCTCGAGGTTCGCCATTTGAGAAGGAAGGCAAATCTTCTCTCAAGGGTTTGGAAACTAGGTTTTAGGAACTTAGAATCGCAGGTACGAGAAATTGAATCCAAGATTCGAATTTCCAGCTGAAGTGGGAAGAAGTTCTCCAACCGTTGCAATTCAATCAAAATTTATGATGTTTAATGATTATTGCATTAAATTTCTCATGTCGTGACTCCCAAGTCAAGTTGAAACCATAAGCAGTCACATAAAGTTAGGGCAAACTTTAAACTGCCAGATGGCAGAAATTCCGAAGATGTCGCGACATCAAGTTTCTTGTCGCGACCTTTTCAACTCTTTGGTGGGACAAGCCATCCCTTAGTTGTGAAAGAAAATACTTTTTCAATGTGTCAGGATGTCGCGACAAGAAATTTCATGTCGCGACATCAGCTTTTAAAATTCAATGTTTAGAGCTCTTTTTGTTCCTCAGCAAATCTAAAATTTTCAGCATCAACTAAAACCAAATTCAATCAACAATTTGCACATGCTCTCAATTCACTTTTCATAGAATTTTTATAGGGAAAAGAATGCTTCCCTTTTTCCTGTAACTCCTCCTTGTGAATTGCTGAAGTTGTTTCAAAATTGTCTCTTCCCTTCCTTCCTTCCATTTTTGCACCTACATTCTGCAATATTTATAGGAAGGATTTAATCAAACAAAAATCAAGTCCTAGATTACTTTCTACGAAATCAAAACGAATTCTAATCAAAATACAAAGTCTAAAATCAGAAATCAAAAGTTTATATGGGTTGCCTCCCATCAGCTGCTCAGTTTTGAGTCCTTAGCTGGACTTGTTGTTCTGATTCCTCTTCTCTCCAGACAACCTGCTGGAGCTCTTCCATTCCTTCTGCCCTGCCTAAATAGTGCTTTAGTCTTTGTCCATTTACTCTGAATTCTTCTCCAGTATCTGCCCTTAATGTCACTGTTCCAAATGTATTGCTTGACACCACCGGTGCATGGTCCAATTCTATTTGGATTTTTAACTCCAGAAACAATCCGCCCCAATAAAACAATAGAACCTTCTCCCCAGCTTCCCTGAACTCTTCCTCAGGATCCCTCGATCATGCCATTTCTTTGTCTTTGGTCCTGTAGAGTGTAGGCACTCATCATAGGCTTCATTTCTAATTCTTCCACCACAGCTAGAGTACCCTTCTTTTCAGCTTTTAAAATCAAAGTTCAACTTCTTAATGGCCCATATTTGTTTGTATTCTAGTTCCGTAGGTAGTGACATGGTTTGCCGAAAAATTCTCAGATGGGGACATTCCAATGGGAGTTTTTATGCAAATTCCTCTCGTAAGCCCAAAGTGCATCATCTCCAGTTTAGAAGACCAATCTTTCCCGTTTTCGAGCTCACCGATTGCCATCTTTAATTTCCCCTTTGAAATTTCGCATTCATTGGTCCGGGATGATAAGCTGTGGGACTCATTACATGTTTGATCCCATACTGCCTCATGAGTTTTGCAAAAATTTTGTTTGCAAATGAGACTTCCCCCATCACCGATGATAGTTCGGGGGTGTTCCAAATCAAGCCAAGATATTCCCTTTGCAAGAAGGTCACACTGTATTAGCATCATTTCTCTGAACAGTTTCACCGCTCCAACGACATTTGGAAACATAATCAACTGCTAGCAATATGTACAGGTTCCCAAAGGATGGTGGGAACGGTCCCATGAAATCTATCCCCCATACATCAAATATTTGTACAATCATTATACCTCTTAGGGGCATTTCGTTTATGCTGCTGATGTTTCCAATCTTTTGACATCGGTCACATATTTTTACCCATTCAGCACAATCTCTGAAAATAGTGGGCCAATAAAATCCCGATTGGAGTATCTTGTGAGCTGTTCTTTCTCCTGAAAAGTGCCCCCCATAAGACGATGCATGGCATTCATCCAGAATTTTTCCTTGTTCATTTTCTGGCACACATCTTCTTATCACCATATCAACACCTCTTTTGAATAAAAGTGGATCATCCCAAATATAAAACCTGCTGTCAGTTCTTAGTTTCCTCTTCTGTTGAGATGTGAATTCTGAAGGAACTACTCCACAAGCTAAGTAGTTCACAATATCTGCATACCATGGGAGTTGAGAGGAAACTTTAAAATCAGCCTGCTCATCCTGGGAAATTCTCTCATAAAGGTTGCTTTCTCTCTTTCTCCTCAGGCTTTTTCTTAAATTTTGACAAGGATCGCCTATCACACAGTCACAATCCCTTTATCCTTAATCTCCAAGTCAAACTTTCATAAAGAATGCATTCCACCTTATCAATTCAAGTAGCTTCTTTCAGACATCGTGCATTTGATTGCCGTGATGATCAGTGATATGACCATATTCAAAACAATAGCCTGAATTTTCATTAAAAACCATGGCTAGCATCTCCTTTCAGCTTGTCAGTAGTTCCCTCAAAGCCTCATCGGTTCCGCCAGATAGTAAACAATGATTCTCGACTATTTTCTCTTTCTCTCGCCTAAGAGCAAACCCATGGAAAATCATTGGCATCACACATTATTTCAAATCCCTGATCCCAATCTGGTGTAGCCATTATAGGTGCTTGAACTAATTTGATCTTGATTTCTTCAAAAGCAACCCTGCAGGAGTCATCAAAGTTAAATCTTGTATCCTTTCCAAAGAATCCCATGTGGTCCGGCTATTTTGAAAAATCCCGACAGCTCAGAATCCAAAGATGCCCCAAAAAAGCTTCTCACCTTTCTTTACCCGTGGTAGGCAAGAGTTTTGATGATGACACCTTTGGGATTTCAGTCTCACTCCTGCCCAGTGAGTGCAAATTTTATGCCCAAGAACGATACCTTCGGGTTACCATAAATGGCATTTTTCCCAATTCAGTGCTAGTCGCTTGTCTTGGCATCTGAAGTGCCTGTCGCAAATTTTTCAGACACAGTCAAAACTGAACCATATACAAGAAATCATCCATGAAGATTTACAACTCTTTCCACCAAGCCTTAGTAATATTGACATCATACACCTTGAATGTAGCCTAGGGGACAGCATAGCCCAAACGGTATCCTTCCAAAGCAAAGCCATAGGGTGCTGTGAATGTGGTTTTCTCTCTTTAATTCAGTAAGAGCAACTGATTGTACCTAGAATATCCATCCAAGAAACAAAAATGAGGGTGCCCTGCCAATCTATCCAACATCTGATCAATGAAGGGCAAGGGGAAATGATCTTTTCTTGTGGCTGTATTCAACTTCCTGTAATCGATGCATACCTGAATCCCATTACCGCCCTGCTGAATCACCTGCTTTTCTCATTGCGGATCACAAAGAAATCCACCCCTCTTCTTGAACCACATGGACTGACTCACCCAAGGACTATCCGAGATCGTGATAGATGAAACCAAAGATTCAAGAATTTGAGTACTTCCTTGACTACTTCCTTCATCACTGATCACTCTCTCCGATGCTCTGCCAGTTGGTCTGAAGTTTCTTCCAGCAGAATCTGTGTGATGCAAATGGACGGATCGATACCTTCCTTCTCGCCCAACGGACCGTTATAGTCTTTATGTTTCTTCAAGATCTCGCAGCAATTTCTCGTTCCTCCTCATTACCCGCCTTAGAAGAGATAATCACCGGTTTTTCTCCTCGAAACTTCAAGTATACATACTTCATGACTCTGCGCCATCATCACTAGCCCTTCTTCACTCGGTTTTTGTTGAATTTCTTTTTTCAGCTATTTCCTCTTGTCATCTCTCGTTATCATATTCATTACGCTTTATAGAAATGAAAACCGTTATGGACAATCGTAATCATCTTCATATACCGAAATTAATTCTTTTCATTAATAAAGAATTGATCATTATAACTGCCGTGGATATCTGGAGGACATGGCGCCATCAATCATAATACTAAATCTTTCCTTGCTCATGTCCATATTCCTACAATCTTTGATTAAACTAAAAAAGAAGCCATTTTGAACCCGCAAGGTAAGGATCTTTCGTATATCAATCTGAGTACCTTAGCTTAGGAATTGTCTCCTCAATAGTAATGAATCTGTCCCATGTCCGTAATCGTTTAAGTTCTACTTGAAACACAAACTTCCCAACAAGAATCAGCACGCCCTCCAAGACTCCTTCAGTTTCACCATCGATCCGTCCCGCTGCATTTTGTAGAGGATAGTAGTGGGAATTAGTTCTAAACTTAATTGCCCGCAAATGTAGGGGCACAAATTAACAAGCAGCCTCGAGTCATGTGAGGGCTCTTCGATTTCAACTCCCTTCACGGCGTGGGAACCGTGAAACCCCCGGATCCTTCATCCTCTCCTGTGCTCTTCTTCATCAAGGCACTGCAAGTAGCAGTGAGGTTCACAATCCCTTCTCCTTCGATTTTTCTCTTCTTACTCAATATGTCCTTCAGGAATTTCGCGTAGAGTGGCATCTGAGTCACTACTTCAGTGAAAGGCATACTGATCTCGAGTTTCTGAAAGGTTTTCAGAAACCTTGCAAACTACTCTTCTATCTTGGACTTCTGCAGACGCTATGGAAATGGCACTGCAGGTCTAGAGTTGTGGATGTCCTTCTGGTTCACTTTTTCTTGCTTTCTTTCCAGCTCTTCTTTCTTTTCTGGGCTTTCTTTTTCAATGCTAATGTCATTTCTTTCTGTCATCTTTTCTAACTCCTTCCCACTCCTCAACTGCACAACCATGCAGTCTTTAGGATTTTTCTTGGTGTCGCTTGGGAAGGCATCTTCTTTCCGTTTGGTGTGGTTGGGTGGCCACCGCCCTACTTTGGTCCTGTGTTCTTCAAGGTTGCATTAGTAGTGTTCTCAAAAAACTCAAAATTGGTAGCCGGCTGTCCCACCCACAATTCTCGTCTCATGGAGGTTCAACAACTTTATTGTCCCCCATGAACCATAAAGATCCGCTTCTTCAAAAGATAGAGCCCTCCCTCCGACCTCTCGGTATCTGCCTCGTGCTCCATTCCTGCCGCCGCCGGAATCTCGTGGCCGGGATAACCCCGCGAGGCTCCCGTATTTGTCCCGGGGCCTGCGGCCCCTCCACCATACGATAGATTTCTGATTCCTCAGTGCCGCAGATAATGAGTTGCAAGTTGGTATTGCCTGAAATGATAGTTTCTCTGCTCACCCAAATACTTAGCCTCTTCAGTATCATAAAATTTTTCATCAATGATGACAAGACTTCGCAATAATTCTCGATCGCTCCGATCTCATGGGGCGCAGGCGTTCTCTTCTCCCCGCTTGTCCATCCTCGTGCATAATGGCATCCAACTTGGCCTCCATAGCAAACTATAATTTTGTCGAGCCCGTAATCCCTTCTCTGGCTGCTCTCTTGAAAACTCGTATGAGTTTTCTTATACGTATCTTCGCCAAGTCCAATCGATCTCTTGCCTCCTCAAAGACTTTTACGCTTGAAATGCCCGCAAAGATGAAGCATCAATGATCCCCTTGGATATATCATTCAAGGCATGATATACGATATCCATTTGAGTCTTCAAATCTATCCCATGCATTGGACATCTTTTCAGCAACCGCTTAAATCTCTCCCAAGCCACGTAGAGGCTTTCATCTTCTCCCTGCTGGAACACAATAATCTCTCTCCTCCTTTCTGAAGTGAGTGATGGTGGGAAGAATCTGCATAAGTAGGCCTCTACCAGTTCTTCCCAAGTGTCAACAGATCCATATGGCAAAGACTCGTACCATGTAGCTGCTGTATCCCTTAGAGAGAATGGAAATAGATGCGCTTTAATGTGACTTCCGGGTCTCCACCCCCATTCAACTCACACAAAGATTAGCCATCCCGAGAAATCCTCCTGTGTGCCTGCTTTGGGTCCTCCGTGGGATGTCCAAGAACCTACGTCGTTGAATGGCGGTGTGATTAGTGGGCCGGTTTAATCTGTTACTTTGTCTTAACCGCAGTGTCACCTCGATCGTTATTCATCCCGACACTGGGCCCGTAAACCCTCCCATCAGCAGTCCCAGATTGGAGGTCTCTCCGACCGCTTCCTCTCTGTGCTCATCATTCCTGTTCCTGCCTTTCATCCGCTGCATGCGGTGGAGTTTTCCCGCCTCATTCTCCCTCAGCTTCAAGTGTTTTCTCCACCGTATACTTGTGAATCGATCAAGATTCGTTTCCTATGCATTAAACCCTGTTCCCTCGAAAAACAAACATACTAACATTAACAGGATTAGTCTGGTCAACAAATATTTTCAAGATGGTTTGTTAAAGATCAGTGACTGGAGATAGTCACTGCTTGAAAAGCTATTTTTGGTTTTTTTTTTTCATTTTTAAAATGTCCAAATTAGTATTTCCTTCTTTTGTCTGAATATTGATTTCAAAATTCTTTCGATCCCCGGCAACGGCGCCATAAAACTTGTTGGCCCGACCAGCATAACACTATTAAAACACTATTCAAAAAATTTTTGCTCGTCAAATTTTCTCGTAAAGCAATGTGCCGACAAGTACAAAAATGGATATAGTCCGCATATCGATCCCATTAGATCCCAAGAATTTTTTAAAAATCAAATCTCACTCCACTACTTAAATCAGCAAGTATTTGACAATCAAGGATATGGATATTCAAACAGAAGTCAGAAAATTTCGCAATAAAAATCTAACATTCAACAAACTAAAATGTGTTAAAACAAAGAAAAAACTGATTTCTAAGGAAAGGAAACGGAATGCTGAATAGTTATCCTTAAAAGACACATCAAGAGAAACAGCTATAATGAACAATCAATTCCTGTAGATAAAGCTGATAAAATTTCTTGATTATCTCAAGTTTAAAAAATCTGTCCAAGGCAAATGTAAGTAACCGATCTCTCCACACCTTACATTTCATTATCTCATTTCTCAGTCTCCCATTCTCTTTGGAATTACTGTGGAATTAGACAACCATTTTAATCAAGAACTTCTTAACTGGTATTTTTCTTTTGCACTACTTCATACCAATTTATGGACTGGTGAAACTTTAGCTCCCAAGTTATCTACAAGCAAGGATTTACAACTCAAAATTACTTCAGCCTCTAAATTAAAAATAGATCACCCTTTCCTTGATTAGGATCTCAGCCTAACACTGATTGGCCTCACTATGTGAATTGAGGTGAACTCATTGCTTGTTTAATTAGATAAGTCACTAAACTCGTTCTCGGTTACAAGTGAGAAGAGGATTTATCTAATTGAACTTTATAAAGCTCAAGGGATCCCTAATGCCAGTTAATATACCTTCAAAGAATGAGCATTACTCCTCAGAATGTCTTCCGTGTCACCAGAGGACTCAGAAATCGTAGCAATGGTGCAAATCTTAACTAGTAAGGCCAACGATATTTTATCCCAAAACAAATAAACCCATATCCAAGTAAATTCAAAACCAAATTAACAAGATGGAAATTTCTACGTGAAAGATCACCCCACCAACGCTTTTCCCCTAATGGAAGCTGAGTTCCTCAATTACTTAATTACACCCTACGCTCGTTGATCAATAGAACCACCGTGAATCTAAACCTGGAAGAACAAGATCGTAAATTTGTTGTCCGAATCCCATGCTCCGTAGTAATTTGAAAAAGAAATTGATTTCCTACTATCTGCCTTCGCCCTCAACGATAACATTCAGATCCAAAAATAATACTGAAGAAAAGAAATGAGCAAAAACACCGCTTCTAAAAACTTAATGAAACTCCAAAGAAAAGAAAATAAAAGAAAATAAAATAAAAGAAAATAAAAGAAAGTGAAAGCTCAGTTACCCGCATCTCCTCCACGCATCATACCTATGCTAACTGCAGCTTCTTATTTATAGGTTTTTGGGCCCTAATCCCAATGTGATCCTGGCCGTGGGATAAAAAGTAATCTCAGCCCAAGCTTTCATGCTCATCAAATTTCTTAATGACAAATTCCTTAAGCCATCGCAATGAATTGCCAGTCTTCATGATGTCCCCGACATCAAGTCGCGCCTCTCTTGTTTTTAGAAGGATTGCTCTTGATGTCGACATTACTTCTCGCCTTCTCTATAGCCTTTCAATGTTGGTTATGGGATGTCGCATATCAGCTTCAAGTCCTTGGAACCGCTCATTGTTTGGTTGTAAATGCTCTACACTGTCTTCTATTGTCGCGACATCTAAGATAATCACCGCTGCTGAGAATGGCAGCTTTAGTGCCGACATCAATTTTCATGTCGCGACATCACCTTTGCGTCAATGTAGGTTGTGACCGTTGTTCCCGATGTCGCGATTTCTGGTACTCTCCCATGTTCGCACATCAACCCTTTAAATTTGCCTCCTCAC
The DNA here is from genome assembly GCA_016808115.1 of Tetrastigma voinierianum. Lineage (NCBI taxonomy): Eukaryota > Viridiplantae > Streptophyta > Magnoliopsida > Vitales > Vitaceae > Tetrastigma > Tetrastigma voinierianum. Next base: position 491,251 of record JAEQBH010006651.1, on the reverse strand, counting down.
CGCAATTGTCAAGGGATTACCGTCGCAACTCGCTAAAGAATTTTCCTTAAATTTTCCCGCTGACACGTGGATCTCCTATGACTGACTCCAAAGTAGGATCTTAAATCGTTTCATCACTCAGCCCAATTGCTTTCACTTCGCTCTTCTTTGATCGCATTTTTATTCACTTATCACGATTTTTCTTTCTTTCTTTTCTCTTTTTCCCCGTTAATGACACTGGTGAGTTTCCATATTTCGTATAATAATTATTCATTTCCAAGATGAAAACACGTAAAATGGACTAAAAAGAGATGACTTTTAAGCTCATCACTAATACCAATCAGTGGCCTAGAGATAAGATTACACCAGTGAAGGTTGTGGGCGCACAGATAATGAGGTTCTTAACAATCTGGTTAGTCGTGTCACACAACTTACTAAACACATTGTGTGGATGTGTAGAAGGGTATCATGAACGCCATTACATACTAACCACGGAGTTAGTATCTTGTGGAGGATGTTGATACTATATAATGCCAGTCGCACAACAAACAAGAGAGTACGTCCGCGATGTTTCATGTTTGAATCTAATCAGTCACAACAATGTATCGATGGAGCACCAAATCTATTAGAATCGAACTACGCCATGGTATAATACAGAACAATCGAGTGGTCGTATTATGATGAGGTAGAATCAGATATCATGTCGCCACTTCAGTGGAGCCAAACTATTTCAGAAAAACAGTGACCAGATGTCTCAAAAATGTTTCATCTGATGATTGTTCTACTGGGAACGAGACAATCACATTATACACTCAGTCAACTTAATCAGAATCAATCATATTTAGTTGAGAAATTTTAGAGCAGCTATCAAATAATAATCATCACAGAAGTGTCGTCTCCTTACTACAATCCCATGAACCCCAGATGGGTATGGAACGGAACATGTAAAAGCAAGCTCATGCTCAAGAAGGGCAGGATAACTGGCAACAAGTGGAGGCCTTAGTGATAGAGGGAAACTGAGGTCATTACACTGGGCTGTGGATGATACCACGGGTAGTGGAACAACCCCGCAGGTGCTCGGGAGGCTGAAAAACTGAGGTATGGATCACCAATCACAGCCTCACCCCGTATCCCTAAACACTTCATGCAGAGAATAACCCGAGCAGTCAATCAAGTCATGGAGGTAACTAAGAAACCCATATCATCAATAATTCCGGTTTATCGACGCTCTGAATTGAAACGCGGTTATGCCAAATTTGGATGAAGGACATCTGGTCACAAAAAGAGAAGATTGTTAGATTCCCTGAGATAATCAACCCCACCAAGAACATAGTGTCATCCTCTTCAGAGAAGCTTCCCAAAAGCCGAAAGAACTAGGTGAAGTTTCACTGATTCTCACATCATCTGGAATTTTTCATCTCTGAGAGAGCAAACATACACTACTTCGCCAAGATTAATCCTGGCGGTCGCGATTCTATGATTAGACGCTAGATTAAGATAGTTTCATCTCAATCACAATGGCTACCCAAGAATGATGAAGTTCTCAAAAGCATCCAAGAGTGCATAGAAAGACGCTCTGGGCAAAGCCACAAATCATCTCTAATGCAATTTACTATTAGATAAGGAAATAAGATGAAAGAAACATTCACATTAGGGGAATCTTCAAAACTCAGAAGCATGATCACTGATGAGGAGAGTTGAAACTGAGATGCATGAACATGAAGCTGGTTTGACCAGTGTCTGGCTCCAGAGATTAATTCCTTCCAGATTTCTGATGCATGGTTTCATGAGCAGAGATCCATGAGGCACAGTAAAGGTCTTAGTCAAAGGGTCCTGACCATCCTCGGGAGGCCAGTCTCAAAAGAGTGGATCAGGAGGAACTGGGGAGAAGAGGTTGAGGAGTGATGTAAAACGGATAGATTCATCTCAACCCAATATGGAAAATATTTGAACTTAGTGAAACACAAAACGCCAAGGTTATCCGCTGAATTAGCCACCCCAAGATGGAGCAAAGCCACTACTCTGAGCTTAATGGAACGATGTCATCTGGAACTACTCATCTACTAAGATTTTCAAATGTCCCGACAACAATAGAAGATACGTTAATACTGAGGGTACGGTAGATCACAAAATGGTGTCGGATGGTTCTGCCCATTTGGGTATGACTCATCTTCATGTGCATACTAATTTTAAGAAGATATCATGGGCCTCAATGAAGCACAATGGAGAGATTGAATCCAACAACGAAAAGAATGGTTCATAAGAGTACTAGTATGGCTTAGTAATCTGGGTTATTGATCCTGGCTATGACAGCATGGTGAGTTTGGTAATATAAAAATTTCAAAAGAGTGAACAAATCAAGCTTCATAAGAATTGAAGAATAATATTATTATTTGTTTTGTAATAGCCACTAATTTGAGAATTTGTACTTTTGACTATCGGAAACCATCAATGTTATTCTTAAAAATATCTCATTTTCCATTGTTCTGCTTCTGGACTGTGATACTGGATGATCAGCTGATATTAATACTGGCTTGGTTTTCTTTTTTTTGATGGGACCTGGCCACAATTGACTGTTACAGCCCCCAAGATCAGAGAAGATTTGACATTCATGCCCTATGGTACATCTAAGATTCGGGTTTGATGTTCTTCGGGCCAGAAACGCTGGCAAAATATTCCAACGCCATGATGGTCTCCAAATATCCCATAAAAATATTGAGGTAAATATACTGAGCCCTCATGGATCTGATTCCCTGCCCCAGAAACTTCGTCACTCCCGAAAAACTGAGATCGTGTTTGATTCTGATGTGCCATATACTCAATCCCATACTTAATCGAGAAGTTCCATTTTATGGTATAAGAGGGCATTGTACTTTGTCATTGGATTTCTGCAAGAGGGATAGAGGTAGACAAAGCAAATATTGAAGCAATAGAGAAATTACCTCCACCCTCATCTGTAAAAGGCATAAGAAGCTTTTTGGGCCACACTGGGTTCTATAGGACGTTTCATAAAAACACTTTTCTCAGAATAAAATGTTAGTTTAACTGCTCAACTCGCGGGACACCATTTGAGTTTTGATATGAGTGTAAAAGAATTCTTCACTTGAAAGATACAACTGTATCTTACCTGGTACTTCAGTACCTTCCATCGCCCTCCATCGAGGCCACAAGTGACGCTACCATACATCGAGTTAAAAGTTCAAGTATTAAGAGAGGAAGGAACAGTCTAGGTTTATCATCATGCCAAACAAACTGAAGATGTCCCAATGAACTACGTCAGCCAATCAAGAACTATTAGACATTGTGTCGTTCAGACAATTTGAGTCTTGGCTTGATTCAGATGGATATGTCGTGTCGTTCACAATTAATCCAACACAGCATTCTGACATCAAATATGATTAAAACCAAGACGGAACTGTAGTTCTTCAGCAAAGAATCCTACCAGAGATTGCACCGCGAACGGAATAAGAACTGGTCACTGCATCATCCGTTATTCTCGCCAGGCGCGCGAGATGAGTGTCCTTCACGCATAACTAATTATCCCTGGGAGTAATAGTCCCCAGCTATCGAAGACAAAAGGGTATTCCATGGTCATTAACTATGTGAATTCATTTGCAGCCATGTGATCCCTCCGTAGTTTATATATATCAATTAAAAGAGGTTCGCACACTTGAAACACTACTACTCGGGAGGAACCTTTTTATACAAAGCATTGTGTCGACCAAGGGATACTTGATGTGTACCAGAAGATGAAATGGTCAGTATTCTGAACCATTGGTACACTTTACCAAGTGGGGGGCATTTCAGAGGCTAAAGAACAACGGCCAAGGTACTTCGGGCCGCCGGCTTGGCTCCAGCCTATTCAAGGATGCTCACCAGTCTGTATCCACTGCGACAAAATGCCAACAAGCATGGGGAGCATTTCTAGAAAGGACTAACCACCCCATGAACACACTCTGAAGTCAGCCATTTGGATTTTGTGGGGATGGACCCCCATGGGCCCATTCCCTCCCTCTTTTAATAGCTTGTATATCTTGCTTGCAGTAGATTACTTTTCCCAATGGGTTGAAGCAATACCGACCCACACTAATGATGCTAGTGTGGTAGCCCAGCCTCCTTCTCAGAATTCTTTACATTTGCGACTGCTCGGCACTTCAGAGCACTGTCACGCATAAAAATTCATTTCTCGCAATAAGGTGGTTGACAAAGTCCTACACAAGTATGGAGTACGGCACCGCACATCACTCGCATACCATCCATAGGAAAATGGGCAAGCAGAGGTATCGAATCGAGAAATCAAGTCCATTTTAGAGAAAACAGCCAACAACTCCAGGAAGGATTGGTCAAAAAAGATTGAGGATGCACTCTGGGCATGTAATAACATTTGGAAAACATCATTCATTGGGTATGCCAACATTCGACCGCTTAGGAAAGCATGCCACTCTTAAGCCGTGGAACTGGTTGCCAGAGCCTACTGGGCAACTCGGAGGCTGAACATGGATAGTACATTAGCTGGAGAGAAGCGGATGCTACAGCTTAGTGAATATGATGAATTTTGCAATGAGGCATATGAGAATGCTAGAATATATAAGGAAAAGACAAAAGCCTGGCATGACAAACATATCATGAGGAAAGAGTTCGAGGCGGGTCAGAGAGTCCTCCTATTCAATTCCCCGACTTAAATTTTCCTGGAAATTAAAGTCACTAAGTGGTCAGACCATTTACTCGACCCGTGTCTTTCCACATGGAGGGGCGGAAATTATGCACCTTGAGAAAGCCACGTTCAAGGTTAACATACAAAGGTTGAAGCCATACTTCGAGGGCGAGATCAATGCGAATAAGAAAACCATTCCCTTAAGAGTACCAGAGGTGCCGCGTAGTGAGCCCCGACAACTTCCCTGGCTTCATAACTACATCAATGAGATGTGTGGAGGTCGAGCTTAACGACATTAAAAGCTTAATGGAGGCAACCCAGCTTTTCGTGAAACTTTCTCTCCATAGTTTAAATTTTATTGTTTGCTTTAATTTGTTTCGTTTTCTCATTCCTTCAGAATAGGGATTCTCTTGTGGCTATCTATTTTCAGAACTGGTAAGCCTCTGGAAGTGAGAGACGGCTCACTAAGATCATTTCCTGACGCGCATACTCTGTGTCAGATTTCATTCAGGGGGTTTTTCTCAACACTCAGAAAGTTTTTTCAAAACGTGTTCATTTTTTCTTCTCTGTCACGTCGCGACGTTGGTTCGTAACATCACAACGCTACCACGTCACGACATCCCCATGTCGCGATGTTGGATTTCCACGTGACGCTTGTTCGAACCCTCGCTACGTCAGAATATTGGTTTCAACTTCGCGGCGTTGTATTTGCCGTTCTCTCATACGCCGCGAACGTGTCTTAACGCCGAGACGCTGGCCAATAAACTCTCGCATGTACGACATGAGTCTGCAGGGTCGTGACGCGTTCCCCGGCTTATGAACACTAACGCAAATCTTCTCCCCGAAGAAACCTCACTCAGAGCCTCTCCCGTCTACACTGTGCCTGATACCTCCTTCATCCCTGCACCCATCTTTAGGACCTCCGTCTCCCACTGCCCTTCTTGGTTTGGTGTCCTAATTACGCCGGCAGTGTCTGGCCCGATCTCGTACTATGTTAGTCTCTGCTAGGTTAGGAAGGTTCCTCAAGTAGGCCTATTCACTGTTTTGCACTCTATTCGGGCCAAGCCACCACATACTTCCTCACCGTGCCCCCCAGTGTTCGCCCGAAGCATTCCTCGCCTCGAGTAAGCTTCGGGGGGGCCGCTGCCAGCCCATTCTTCCCTCCTGCTTCACTTGGTGTGCGAGGTGCTGACCAGCATTGCCCCATCCTCGCCCATCCTTCTAAGACCTATGTCTAGTGTTTTAAAAGTTGACTCCGCGGTTTAGGCGGGACTAGTGGACGCAGCCCCACTTCGCACATAAGGACTGTGCCAAGCTCACAATGAAGGTCGACCTGTGAGAAGTTCAGCCACATTTGCAAAAACCGTTCCTTCATTAAGGAAAAGGGGTTTCACCACACCGAGGACTTCTTCCGTAAAACTATTGCGGCTAAGGGATAGAAGGTCCGCGCCAATCGCCGTCTAGCCACGATAAAGCTGGAAAATGAGAATTCACGCCTAATCTCACCTCCCATGTCGGAAATGTGCCTGCGTGTGGCGTGTTGGTAGACTTCAGCGCGAAGTCTATTAACCAATTTTATCACCTCACCCCGGCCCCAGCTCGATCGTTCTCAATGCGCGAGCCCAACTACTCCCAGGTCAGCCGGTATTGACCAATCCGGCAGGGCAATCGCAGTCGACTAGTGACGGTCTCGCTACTGCACTTCCAAGGCAAACATTTTTCCTACATCCCTAAGGTCTGGCATCACTTCATCACTTATTGTCTCATCCTGACGTCGAATGTGTGTGAAGTGACTGCCAAACACAACCTACTTAATTATGCCATCCTCCAGGACTCCCTTTCGATGTCGGGCAGGTTATCGAGGATGCCATCCTCCATAATCAGATGTGTTTGAACCTTTGGGCACCCCTTTCTCATTTGCCATTATAAGCAGCAAGACGGGGTGCCCTTAGAAGACAATGAAACGTGGATCCACCCGATCAAGGCCATTATGGTTAAGCGAGACAAGCCGGGTGTCCCACGCCTCGATATGATGTATGACTTGGGCAATGAACCCTCGGATGAGGATGAGCTTCGAGAGTATCTGTAACGCCCCAAAAATACCCTAGAATTTTATAATAATGTTATTATATATATATATTATGGGTATGAATTGAGTCAAACTTGTGGTTTTTCCTGGAAGGATAAATTATAAATTTAAAATACTGAAAGAGTGAGCATATGATTTGAATATTATATGCTAAATTGAGAAATTTATTGAACCTAAATAAATCCAAGTGAAAAAGGGAAAAATGAGGAAATTTGTAAAATGAGGACCTAAGGGTCAAATGATAGCTTAAATGCTAATGTGAAATAAATGATAAATGATAAGGAAAGTAAATAAAGAGTTAATCCCAAAATGGAAAAATGATTTCTTGGTGGCCAAACAAGGCCTTAAGTGGAGAATTAAGTGACTAAGACAAAATGAGAACTAAGAGGGGTGTAGGCCAAACATGGTCTTACACTTAAGAGAGATTTTAAAGACCAAAATTGGTCTTAGGGTGCTTCATTTTGGAGCACATCAATGCTTTTAAGCAGTTAAGAGAGAGGAGAAAGGGGAGAAGAAAACTAGGGTTCGCAAGAGATCAAGCTTTGGTGTGATCCTTTCCCACTTTTTACTTCTAAGAGGCCAAGCAACATGGAAGGGAAGATTTGATGGGGCTAAGGTAAGAAAAATCAAAACCCTAACCTCATTCTTTTTGATTTGGATTTGGATGAAAAGCCCTAACTTGAGGAAAATGGATTTTTATTGATTGTAAACAACATTTGAGGTTGTTTGGGTAGATGCTATTATGGATTTTTGATATGGGACGAATTGGAGAAGAGTTGTGGAAGACAAATGTGTGAAAATGCAAATCCCATTACTGGACAAAAACAAGTGGGGAGATACCAAAGCATTCTGGCCGGAAATGATACCAAGATTGTGGATGCAAGAGGGCACCCATCAAGACTACTCAATCGTACGGTGACACCGACCAGTAATGGTAATCGTACGGCACTGTGCACCCTACTTCCAAAGAGTCTCCGCTTTGACATGTTTCGTAGACCGTTAAGTCTCGTATTCAGATACCGATGCTTTAGGACCCTAAGAAATGAATAAATGGGGTTCAAATAAGGATAGAAGTAAGTGAAATGTATCGACCTTGTCACTTCAAATAAGCCGCTTCACCTTCGTGAACTGGTCGGGCGCATTTGTGTCTTAAACTCCAAGACCGCTAAAGGAAATAAAACCTGTAATCTCACTAAAATTGTTTAAGAATTGATTATCCACTAAGAGTGGCGTGATTGTTATTGACTAGTGGACGGTGATGATCGCCAACCTAGGACTCGAGGATCGAAGAGAAGGTGCCAGATCCGATAGCCTTCGGTTGTTCTTCGACTTCTATTCATATTTCGGCATATTGGTAGTTTACCAAGTAACCATGAAATGAGGCATGAATGAGTATACAGCCATATATAGATTGAGGTTATCTTTGAAAAGATAATGTTTAAAGTGAATATGGAATCAAATGTGCCATTTGGGAAAACCAAAATGAATGTGAATGATGATAAGGATGGATTCATCAAACGGAACCGCCATAAATGTGAATTGAATGATATATTGAATGAACTAATTGGCGGGATGCACCAATCCCGGCATCGGGTCAATGCCTAAGGCACCCAAATCGCCCAATGTCCCACTTGAGGACGCACTAAACGATACATCTCCCGCTTCGCGATGGCGTATGGCATCAAGAAATGTTCCCACTTGCGATGCACCAATCGGCATCCGCTCGCGATGGCATATGACATTTGGCGATACCATGTCGGGATGCACCAAACGACATCCGCCGCGACGGGAGTATCCCACGCGATACCATGCCTGATGCACCAAACGACATCTGTCATGATGGGAGACCGAATAAGTGATACCACATGTCGGGATGCACCAAACGACATCGATCATGATAGGAGACCTAATTGTGCCAAATACGTAAGAAAATTACCAATGATATTATATGATTCATTAAAAACGGAACTGGCTTTAAATGTGAATTGAATAGTCAAAGTGAAATAACCAAATATTGATTTAGTATAAATGGATTTTTATATATGCTTAAATCTCATAAATTGAATTGTGAATGAATTGTGGCATTGAAAATGCATGTTAGATATGGTAAATGATTTGTAAATTGAAAGCATGCGAAAGTGAATAACATGTAGTATATAAGGATATAATAGGCATGGTTTAAATGATTAATGTATGCAAGTTAAATTGAATATTGAAATAGAATCAGATAGAACCACTAAGCATGAAAATGCTTAGCGTATAGTTTTTATCTATGCGCAGGCTTCGAGTAGACAGGAAAGAAGACAAGATCGTGAAGCGCAGAGTCATAAAGCAAGTTACGTCGTATAAGTGTATACCCCGCCATATGCATATCATTTATTTGGAAAATGGGATATTTTGTGAACATATAGTCAAACTCTAAAGAAATGTTTTGTTTTGTATATCATTTTGACAGGGCATAGAATTCCTTTATTTGTAAATGTATTTTGTTAAATGTTTATAGGCCTACCGAATTGCATTGATTTTGCAAATGATCATGGGCTTGCCCTAAATCGAAATCGCCTAATGAAATGACATAATTAAATGTTTGATAAGATTAAATAAACGTTAGGAATGCTAGGGCTTTGGTTAGGATCGCCCGTTCTGATCGAGGCGAGAGTTAGTCGTGACACTTTTGAAAGAAAACTTAATAAAATGTAAAATAAATTAATTAAACGGCGTCCCAGGTTTCATTCGTACTCTCCAAATCGAGTCGGGCGGGCTAGGTAGATTACATTTCTGATATCGGGCGGGTTGGCCTCGATCGACCCTTGGGGTGGCGGTAGACTCCCTCCCCTCCACCACCACCACCGTCTTCCTCCCATCCCTCAGCACCCCATCCTTCCTAGGGGGAGGACCCGATCAATCCCTCCACTATCCTCGAGGACCCGGTGCTCGACCACACTGCCCGTTTCGAGGCCTTATGGGATGAGACATAGGAGCATCGCGTCCTCATCAGCCAGGATGTGGAGGCCCTCCGGGATGACATGTGCATAGTTATGGCCCCTTGGCGGCCATCCTTAGTACTGTGAGCCCTTCACGACTTGACTTGCCCGGGTTTCGCTTCCACCGGTAGCGCCACCGCAGTGATCGTTCTTTCATTGACATTGGGGACCGCTTGTCCACTTGTTTTGGGGAGGGGATGTGGTGTGGGTGATCGGGTTTTGGTGTATTTGTTTTTCTTTTGGGAAATATTTGTGTTTGCTGCTTTAGTAAGTTCTAGGTTATAATTTTTTTTGTGTGTTGCTATTTAGTATTTTGAGTCGTGTGCTTAGTTATAGGTGTCTTGTTTAGGGTTGGGATTTGGTTTTTTAGGACTATGTTAGGTAGTTGTGTGCGTGATGCCGCGGCCCGCTGTCGAGGATCACTTTTGACCACTTGAAATCTTATTAGAAAAACACATATAATCAAGAAGAGATCCGTAGGTTGTTAGATGCTCGGGAATTTTAGGATGGACGGGTAGGGAGATAGAGTGCATCACCTTCTGGGTATTTAAAAAACCAATTCTCAACAAGGCTATCGCACCCAAACACCAGTGATCTCTAGCCACAATAGGTGTATCAGAATCAACAAAATTTATATCCTAAATCCTACTGCCCTAGTCAAGCTACTACAGTATAGCGACTATAGGGTCGAACACAGGGATGAGTTTTCTTCGTACAAATGACATACAGTGAAGGCCAAAAATGGTGAATTCAATTTGGATTTTAAGGCTTGGTAAAACGAGGGGAGTTGGATGGTGCAGATTAAAAATAAAATAAGTAAATAAATATGTAAAATTGAATCCCTTGAAGTGTCGAGACCCTTTGGTTTAGAGTTTAAAAGGGAAACCGACATGTCCCCGAATTATTTTTCCTTGCGTTAGGAGGATGACATATAGTCATTTCTTGAACCGGATCTTCATTTAGCTTTAAAAACTAAACCCTATGATTTTCCCTTTTGAAACATAGCATTTAAATGGGCATAAATGTCCTTAGCAGTGAAAACACATCTCAAAAAACCTACCCATGATAGTAACCAGGAGAAGCTAGCGGGCATCAATGGATCTAATGAAAGTATCCACTTGAACCCGAATCTTGCCAAATACATTAAAGAGAGCATGCTTAAGAGATTTTAACCTATGGTGAGAAGCAGGAACGTAAACAACCATAAATGTGTGCGTTAAAAAAAACGGGGAGCAGTGAGTTACCTCAGCACCCTAGCGACATCCCTCCTCTTGAGGAGGAATAGGTCTAACTTGACCATCCTCACAATTTGGTCATCCTCGGAGAAGTGTTTGTTTGTAGAAAGGAAAATGAAAGAAAATGGGAAAAAGGAAGGTACGGGCTATGGCCCACCTTCTCTGATGAGCTTGATTTGAGTTGAGTTGATTGATACAAACCTTGACTCTAGCTTATATACGGCTCAGAGCAAGGGAAATTAAAAAAAAAATTGAAACTAAAGCTATTACAAGGGTTAATATCGGAAGAAACCAAAAATTTTAGGAAAAAAAACTAAGGCGTGAAATGCGGGGAGAGCAGTTTGCTAGAGGAACGGTCTTTCATGGGATGCCTGGTCTTTCGTAGGAAAAGCATTCCTGTAATTCTCCATTTTCTTCTTTTTTCTGCTATTCTTTTCTCTGGTCTTTGATATGCAATGTTGAGTTTGACTTGAATTCTTCGTGCTTGGATCGACTCAACAATTTTGGCATAATTAGCTCGCAAAAACTGTAAAATTTTCCACAAAATGAGATCATTAGAACAAGAGGGACCCGAACATGTCAATTGGGTTAATTAGAATGATTAGTACACTAAAAGCACTCAAAACCTATACTAAATAGGATTCAAAATAGCACTTTTTGGGCACTAATCACACCCCATTACCATTGCTAGTCCCTTAGCAATGAAAGAAAGAAAAACAATGATAACAAAAATATGGTAGTTTAAAAGGTTGTGAAAGTAAGGCCTAACACAATGAGAATCAAGAAGCATTTGCTTGATAACTATCTTGAGAGAAGGAATGCCATACGAATTGAGCAGTAAAGAGCCTCCTTCTTAAGACTCAGCGAACTTCCACGAAAATCTAAATATTTGTTTGATGGAGTCTCGACAATAAGTTGTCAAGCGCACTCTCTGACGAACTCGCCTACACTTAGGACACTAACCAACCTAAATAGATCAGGTCCCACACTTATTCCACAACTCTTTTTGTGTTGTAGGGGTGCGATTATGAGAATCGAAGCCTCACGAAGTCCATGTAACGAGGATCTACCCGATGACTCCCAACCAATTAAGGCTTAGGGCATTAAGTCCTTAAGGATATTTCATTACCTTAGGTTTCACCGGACTCTAAAATGAATTTGAAACTCCAGCACCAACTAGTAGCTCCACCCATCCACCAGTGTAGCGAGCACTAAGTCGGTGGCTCCCGACCCGGTCGCAGGGCACCAATTTGTCATCTTCGCCATAAACCCCTCGGATGGTGCTGGTTTGAAATGAGACTTGCGGTGTTTTTCTTTTCTTTTCTTTTCCTTTCTTTTCTTTTTTTATTTTCATTTGAAGACACATTGGGCTTCTTTTCATAGAGGAGTCCTTAACCTATTAAAGATGATCGACAATACTAGGAGTGAGTTATTCTGCAGAGCTTAGGAGGTATCTTGATTTTGACCTATTGATAAACCTGATATTGCATAGTGTGTGAAAAGTTTAGCTAAAGGTGGAATAAAAGTGGTCGAAAGCATGAGTTTAAGCGATCATCCACTCGACCCGGACATGGAACCAATCTAACATCAAATACAGAATCACAACAAAGTTTTAATTTTCCAAACCATAGGTTAAGTAGAACACAAAAAAATGGGTGCAATTTTTGAAAAAGAAAGTTGTATAGTATAACAGCTTCACAAAAAGAACAACCAGCAAGCCACTGACATCACAAAATGGGATTGTTCAAAATAAAAACCAAAACATAAATGCCACTTCTCATTGTCCGCAATGGGGCTCGGATTGGAAATTTAGAGAAGGAAGTGATACCTCCTTGATGAAATGTGCTCATTTTTGGATAGGAGACTTCACAAGCTTTCCATTGACACCTTTTTCACTCTGTTTGGGCTTTAAATAAACAAGTTAGGAGAAGAAAAGAAAGGAAAAAAGTAACAAGTTAGAGAATTTTTAAACCTACACCTTTATAATAATTTCAAAAGTGTTATTTCTTAATATATTTGGATTCTACACTCTCCCAATATTTCAACGATGCAAAAACACTAAGCAGTGGGATGAAAAAGTTATGGCGAAAACAAATTGATGTGCAAAATAGGCATTTGAAAATTCGTATAGCTGCAATTTTATTTTATTTTTGAAAAAAACAATATCTTTTAATATATATATATAATAATATATATATATATATATATATATATATATATATATATCACGAAATATTGACAAATAGTGCCTCAAATAGAAAAGCACTATTGTTGTGCGAAATTTCACGAATCTGGCCTCACAGACTAAAAATTTCAGGTTTGAATTTTATAGCCTGCGAGTCTGTGCCTTTCACAATACCCTCCCATTCACATTCAATTTTGATAAAACTACAAAAAATAAACACGAAAAATTAAGAAAATTTGCGAGAAAAATGAAATTTAATCCTAAAACAAATAGCTAACAAAAATTAAAAAAAATCTAAAGAGAAGAACAATTAAAAGAAGTAAAAATAAACTAAAATAAACTAAGAAAATTGAAAACAAAGTGGGAGACTAAGCACCCCCCCGAAACATGTTCCTCGAGCCTTTGGGGTGTGGAACTAATTAGACTTAAAAATCTGAAGTTCGGGTGCTCCAATCCAGAGACCGACACACCGAACCCGACCACTATATGGAATGCGATGTGAACAACTGCCATTGTCTTGGATGTAGTGGCAAAGGCTCTTACAGTGGCCACTAATTTTCTGATGTTTTACAGCATAGGTAGTAATGGGGTGGCCTTTATAGTGGGTGCTTCAGGGGTTGGTTGTGCTGTAGGTAGGATATACTCTAGTAGTGGGTTGCTTTGGGGTGGGGCAGTGACATTAGGATTCAAATCTATGGGTATTGGTTGAGGGATAAGCTTTTGGGGCTCTTCCCCTGCTTCCTTTCTTTACCTCCTGCTTCCTCTCTTGGCGAGTCCTCGAGCTATCTGGGATTTCTTTGCATTAATTCCTTAAGACTCTTGAGTTTCAAAATTTTAATCAATTTCACTCTTGGAACTCATCGATTCCTTGTTCGAGGGCTCTCCCACTATGTGATTTCTGATTGGCGGACATTCACCTGCTTTGCCCCTGTATGAAATTGCTCCCGACTAGTTTGCTCAAATTCGGGATGGCTTGTTGACGGGGATGAAGGGTGGTGCTTCTTTACAATATTTGAGGATTACGAGAGCCTGATGTGGAGAAGTAGGAAGGTGCATAAGTTGAGGGAACAACATAGGCCAGTTTGCACTCATCCATTGGTCTCCATAGTCCATCATAGACTTTATTTATGTTTTGGATTTCTCCAAATGGTTCTTGATTCTACCATGGAGAACTATAGTCCTCGGTGACATATATGCTCTATGGTTTCTCTCCACAAGGTACTCACTGTATTGTTCTCCCTCTCCCATTTGGTCATAATTAAAACCCACTGGACATGCAATCCTGCAATAGAAATAGGGCAACCCAAGACAACACAAAAAACAGTCCTGCTGGAATTATTATTTTTTTAAAAGTGAAATGAAATAAATAAAAAAAACGACACTAATATAAAAGAAATTCACCAATACTTGTGATGAGGATCCAAGTGTTCCACAGCTCGTCAAATGCGCCCAGAGCACCGTCACAGCGACGACGCCATTTGATTCGTTCTTATTAGTAGGTGTTCGGAATCACGAAATTTATAACATAGGATTCCTCTGCGGCGTAGCAAAGCTCTTTGCGATATAGTGGCTCTAAATTCGAACACAAGGATGGTTTTCTTCGTGAGAAGAGGGGTTACGGTGCATTGAAAATGGTGTTTTCTCCTTGGATTAAAAGAGATTGTGTGGAAAGCAGTGTGTGTGAATGGTTTACCAAGCGAATAAGCGAAGTAAAAAGTTAAAGAGAAATCCTTGATCTCAGACCCAGCTGGGCTTAGTGTTCTAGGTTAACTTGACATGTACTCGGGTCTATATCCTCGCATTTGGGAGCATGACATATATTCATTTCCTGAACCAGATCTTCATTTAGCTTTAAAACCTAAACCCTAAGAGCTTTCCTTTTGAGAGATAGCATTTCACTAGGCAAAAATGTCCCTAGCAATGGAAACACATCTCAAAAACCCTACCCCACAATAACTAATAGGAGACAACTAACTAAGCATCAGTGGATCTAGTGAGAGTATCCATTGAACGAAAAGCTTGCAGTACATTAAAGAGAGCATGTAAGAGATTTTAACTTTAAGTGAGAAGCGAAGCGTAAACAACCATAAATGCATGCGTTAAAAAAAGCAGAGGCAGTGAGTTACCTCCACACTGGCAATGACCCTCTATTGGCGAGGAAGAGGTCTGTAACCATCACTAAGTTGTCATCCTTAGAGGAGTGTTTGGCAGTCGAGAAAGAGGAAAGAAAATGAAAGAAAATGGGAAAATGAGGAAGCTGCGGGGAAACTGCCGCCCCTTCTTCTCTATTGCCGACTTGATTTGAGTTGAGTTGATTGATACAAACCTTGACTCTAGATTATATACGGCTCAGAGCAAGGGAAATTACCAAAAAAAACTGAAACTAAAGCTATTACAAGGGTTAATATCGGAAGAGCAGAATTGTAGCAAAAAAAAAGGCGGGGCGTAAATGCGGGGAGAAGCAGGTACATTGGAGGAACAGTGTTCGCGGGATGCAGTGCTCGCGGGGAAAAACATTCTATCAGTGCTGCTCCATTACTATTACATTTTACGCTATGCGCTCTGATCTTTGATGTGCAAATGTTGAGTTTGACTTGAATTCTTCATGCTTGGATCGACTCAACAATTTTGGCATAATTAGCTCGCAAAAACTATAAAATTTTCCACAAAATGAGATCATTAGAACAACAGGGACCCGGACATGTCAATTGGGTTAATTAGAATGATTAGTACACTAAAAGCACTCAAAACCTATACTAAATAGGATTCAAAATTTCACTTTTTGGGCACTAATCAATATGTCTAGGCTCCGAGCTCCCCTACCAATGTTCAACAAACCTTGGGGTTCTTTAAACACCAAAGTGATGGGACACCTTAAAAAAAAGAGGATTGCCACCGAGCCCCAATTATATATATATATATATATATATAGGTAAAATATGAATAGTATAAGTGTGAGCTTTCAATCGGAATCCCAGGCACAGTCCGAGGGGCTTTTCAAAGCCTAATGCCCCGAAGCTAACCGGGGTCGAGCCATCGACTTCATCGCCTGCTAACGGGATAGAGGATGGAAGTGTCCCAGCTTCTGGGCCCCTGTAGTTTAGTTGGAGGCTTCGGGTGAAGTTAAAGCGGCAATCTCATCGCCTATGTCTCCTAACCACCGGTAGGAGTCACCAAACGAATCTCGCTACAATGACACTGAACATTAACTTACAGGCACTGGTTCTTCTTCATGAGTAAGTAGGATAGTTTCATAAAAAGGGGTGCGTTCTCATCTTTCCGTAGTTAGATTCTTCAAAATAGGTGAGTTGGATTAAAGTTTGGGGGTGCCGAAATCGAGTTATATGCTAGAGACCATGTATCACGGTAATATAGGCTTTGGGAAAGGTTATTGTAAACTCAGAGGTCAGAGTCATTCATTAACCTGAACCGGTGGCTCACTGAATTCCTCTCGAAAAGTCAAACAACGCTATGGATCCTGTGAAATTCGAATAAAAAGGCAAGAATTCTTAGTCAACCCATTTTGATCCTTCTTCTAGCAGCATAGGCATCACAATCATGGCATCAAGTGTAGTATGTTGGGGGTATCAGGTGTCGTTTAGCCGGTTTCTTTCTCGGGGGACAAGAAAGAAGCTAAGTTCAGCGTGATGAGTGCCTAAAACACTTATAGTATACTCCGCCCGCTTTAGTGTTTTTAGTTGATTTACATTTAAATAAGCACATTATAGCCCAAGATCTCGATTCGTAGTTTTTGTTAATTCTGCAGGTCGATCAGGGTTTTCGCGACGAGCTAAATATAAAAAGAAAGAATGGCCGGTTGCCATGTCGCGATGTTAGTAACGCCACGACGCTGCAACGCCGTGATGCCCGATCAATGCAGGAAAGTCGAAGTGACTCCATCGTCGCGGACGTCACCGCGATTTCTGCACTAGCATCATTAAAAGTAAGGGGAGACCTAATTTTGAGATCATCGAGGAACGTGCAGATTGGGAGGCGGAAAACAGAGCAACAGTGACCTAGATTATTACACTACAAGAAAATAAGAATATAGAAATGGAAAATAGAAACGACCATTTCCGCCTAAAGTTAGAAACTTTAAAGCAAAATTGCTAAAATTTGAAACTAATAAAAATCCGTCGCTAATTGTTGGTGGGAGTAAATGGCTGAGGATAGAAACCGCACTAGAACGGAATTAGAGACGGTAATTGGAACGGCTTAATTTTCCGTCGCAAATTTATCAAAGGAACATCAAGGCGTAAAATAGAGTCGCATTAGCGACTAAATTCCGCTTTTAAAAAATAAAGTATAAATATTAATTTGTTAGATGTAAAATAGAATGACTGGAATTCGCTTAAAATTAGAAAAAATTAGAAACAGAATTAAATTCCATTTCTAAAATAGAAACGGAATTCAATTCCGTTTCTAATTTTAGAAAAACTTAGAAACGGAATTAGATTCCGTTTCTAATTTTAGAAACGGAATTCAATTCCGTTTCTAATTTTTTCTAATTTTAGAAACGGAATTAAATTCCGTTTCTTAAATTAGAAATGGAATCTAATTCCGTTTCTAAGTTTTTATAAAATTAGAACGGACCCAATTCCGTTTCTAAGTTTTTCTAAAATTAGAAACTAATTGAATTCGTTTCTAATTTTTTTCAATTTTAGAAACTGAATTAGATTCCGTTTCTAATTTTTCGTTTCTAATTTTTCTTAAGAACTTAATTGAATTCCGCTTCTAATTTTTCTAATTTTAGAAACTTAATTGAATTCGCTTTCTAATTTTTCCTAATTTTAGAAAATGGAATTCAATTCGCTTTCTATTTTCGCTTAGATTTTATAGAAACAAAATTCGATATTTTTAGAAACAATATTTTAATAAATGTTATTGCGAATGTAAAATTAATCTAATAACTTATTTTTATAATTATTAATTTTAATTATTAATAATAAGTAAAATTTTGATTGTGATAACATTGAATATTTTAACAAAATAATTTGAAAATGAATTTATTAAAATTATTAATGTTCAATTTAAATATTATATATGAATTATTTTAAAATGTATTTTTAAATATTAAAATTTTCATCATATATATATATATATATATATATATATATATATATATATATATATATATATATATATATATATATATATATATATATATATATATATATGTTCACTTAAGTGAATTATTTTAATGTTTGTTTATATTAAAAAATTAAAATTATTTGAATATTTTGTTATAAAGTATAAATATTAATTTGTTACGTGTAAAAATGAAGAGAATAAATCTCGCTTCTAAAAATAGAAAATGAAATTGCAGATCCAAGTATCACAATTAAACGTTGGACAAGGATGTTACCTCATGTAGCACATAAAATCTTTGATTCGAACGATCTTGGCCGAATCGCCAGCACACTACCAAGTGTCTCGTGCCTCTAGCTGCATCCACACGAACGCATCTCGCTTGTTACCATCTTACCCCGAAAGCAACCTGATCTAGCTCGTTTTTTATTTTTTGTTTTTTATCTCTCCCGTTTCTAAAACCTTGGGATACCTCTTTTGCTTATCGGTGTTCAAAACGAAAGTGTTAGAAGTGGTAGTTTCTATAAAAGGACGATTTGCTATTTAATCAGATTCCTCAAAAAACTCCCTTTCGGTTTTGAACACACTTATCTAAAAATATGTGTCATTAACTAAAAAACCAACATGATCTTATCTGATAAGATGTGTTTCTATCTAAACGATTAAGGTTAACATTATCTTATTAGATAAGATGTGTTTAACTTAACTTAACCTCCAAGTCTTATATGATAAAATGATTTTTGGAGAGACTAAATCTAATCACCTAATTAAGCAGCAAATCTATTAAAAAAGGGGATAAAACGTGGGCTTTAATTTTGGGCCCGTTTTAAAGGTCCAAACATCTAATCTAATACTATTCTAATCGTACATTACACAATCTCTCGAAAGTTACATTCGAGGGGAATTTTAGATGAGAAAACAAATTTACAACTTGAATTGTAGAAACAAACAAGCTGGTCCTAGGGCAACAAGGGTATTAGGAAAAATCGCGTAAAACCCTAAAGTGCTATCATACCTCTCATTCCCTCTAACCTTAAAAAAAAATATCATATATTTATAGATATCTCAAACATAACATATATTTATAGATATCCAAAAACCAAATAAACGCAATGCATATGTCACACTCAGTTGATTAGAGTACTCAACGGTTAAAAACAGGAATTAGGATGGGAGAAAAGAAGTTCAAATCTCAATAAAGACACTTTACTATAAAAGTAATTTGCTTTCAAAAAAACTAAATAGACGCATATTACATCTCAAATATAACAGAATTCAGGGCACTTAGCCACTGCCACGATACATTACGAGGTGATGTATTTCTTGATAAAGTTTATTAAATATTTAAGGGGTTTCTTTTGTGCTTAGTTACATTATAATATTTAAGTGGGCCTCATTCATTCGCAGATTTGAAGATCCAACTCGCAGACATTTTTACAACCTTTGCTATTTAACAAGTTTGTGCTTCCAAGGTAAAGAGTTGGATTTTGCGTGACGATCGACTGGTACGTGTTTTTGCGGTTTTGTGTTTTGTTTGATATTTAACATTACTTTTTATCAAAAAAAGAAAAAGATAAAAAGACTAGTCTTTAGGAGTTATTAGACGGTTGCAAAGTGGCCCCTTGATGTATCGTTAGTGCTCCACTTACTTTTGATGCTTGTTTCTTTCATCTTATTTAAATTAAAAACTTGTCAATCAAATAAAAAAGTAGAGGAATCTTTAGTTGTTGCATCATTATGTCTCTAACCAAATTTTCACCCTTCCCGCAGCCCTTCATCCTCCCTTTTCCTTTCTTTATTTTAGCTTTGCTAAGGTTAGAATATGTCTCAAATTAGTATGAATTCCTATTTATAAAAAATATTTTATAGGATAATTTTTAGATTGTTATATTATTGTAGTATTAAATTTTCTTATAAAATAAGGAAAGTGGTTAGGAATATCACTATAAATATTTTATATAATGAGGGGAAAAAGTTATAATGATAGAGATGAGTTTGTAAAGACTATATAAGATATGTAAAGATGTGAGGAAGAACGAGATGTTTTTTGGTGGAGAAAGAGATATTTTTTGTTTGCTCTCTCACTCTATAACTTGTATCATAATATTAATAATTTAATAAATTTATTTAAAACGGAAATTAATTATATTATTAAAATATTATTAATTCTTTGGATAAATGACCATATATGAGTGGATGGGTCCCTTATGAAGACCTTGACCATTGATTGGTTAACGATTTTTCAAACATTTATTTTAATTTATAATTTATAATATGCACTTTTTATCTAATTATTTCTTAACGGTTTTTTAAATAAAATTTATAAAAATTTATTTTTCATGTTTTGTCGAAATAAAGTGCACAAAGAGACAAATTGGGTTGTTGGTTATTATTTTTTAAAATTATTCTAGTTTTTTTTTAAAAAATTATTTTTATTTGATTTTAATATTTTTATATTTTTTAAAAAAACAAAAACCAATAATCGAATATATTTATGTGTTTTCTTTATCCTTATTTTTTATCGGAATATAAAATTGTTTTCAAAGACCCAAAAGTTGAAAGTCACGACATTGCTAAAACATAATACTGAAGAAGGTGTCATGCGACATTGCTCAGATTCTCCAGCTTGGAAACATTTTGATCAAATTCATCCATCTTGCGCTGAAAGTCGAATGTTAGATTAGTGGCTTTGCAATGTGATGGATTTCAGCCATTTGACAAACAGTGGCAACAATACTCCGCCATGGCCTATGATAGTTACACCTTATAATTTGTCAGCCATGGATGTGCATGAAAGATTAATACATGTTTCTGTCTATTATAGTGCCTGGTCCGAGAAACCCAAAAGAGAAGTTAGATGTTTTCCTACAACCCCTAATTTCGGAGCTAAAACATTTGTGGGAGGTGGGTGTACAAACATATGATGTATCTAGGTATGATCTTTTGTTTGTACAAACATATGGTGCACAAACATATGAGCTAAAACATTTGTATTGATCTTTTGTTAGTATGTATTATTGATTAACTATAATTGTTGTCTTTGAATGTTTGGATGTTTATGAAAATTGTATTAGGTATGAGAGGTAACCATTCAAGTGCCCGAGGATCTCAATCCCTAGGCCGGGGTAGAGGAAGTCAAAAAATAGTTCGTGGAGGAGGAATTCAACAAATTTTAAGTGGGAATAATACTACAAATGTTTTACCTAATTCACCTACATGTACAGAGGATACGTTGGCATCACCTCCTCTTGACACACACGTATTGCCTGCTAGTGACATTCCATCTCCATCTCATTCTGCACCAGCTGGTAATGTTAGCTCTATCCCACCTATCTTAGGAGGTACATCCGATGCTATCGGCAAAGATCGACCACTTTGATTTTCTACAATCCATGCTCCAAGATGCAACCGATGATAAAATCTTTATTCGACCACTCTCGACAATAAATGCACGTTATTTTACAAAATTTATTACCCTTTACGATTATTATTTTTTATAGTTGTTGATTATCTCAGAAATGTAGTTTTTTTAGTTCATAATCTTGTATAATTTCCAGATTAACTAACTTTCTTTTTTTATTGCACCATCATTATCATTAAGAATAAAAATAATATCATGCTACACTTATGTTTGCATTACTTTATTTTTAAAAAATAATAAAATGAAAATTATATCAAATTATTAATAAGAGTCATTTTTCTTTTATATGTTATTTTATTTGCAGGTTTATTCTTCAGCTGTGTGAGAATCGAAGATATTTAAGGAGAAACTAGCCGAGGAGGGTATTAAGGAGGAAGCAAAGTGCCTTCAAATATGAAGGAATATTATTGGGAAGAATTTGAAGTACAATTTAATGCATTTAGCCTATTTGATAAGTGTTGAATTATTAATAATTATAATAAAATAATGCACTACTATAAATTTAACAATTGTCAAGGTAAAAATATAAATGGAATCAGTTGTTGATCTCTGTGAATGATACATGGAAACATGTGGCTAGTGTCCGATACAATGACAAGCTTGGAAAATGGAGAAAGAAGTATGGTAAAGATGCAAAGCCAAATAGTGTTCCTCAAGAAGTTTGGAACAAATGGTGGGAATATTGGAACAGCGAAGAGTTCAAGGCCTTATCCTGCATATGTCCCAAAAATCGCCGACGTAGAAAGCAGTGAAGGATCGACCTTCAAAACATATTGGTGGCTCCAAACGACCATCCAACATTTCCTCCTATAGATTTCGTGAAAAGTCTTTTCCAATTTAATTTGTTGCTAATCTCAGGTATGCAAAGAATACTAATCACATCAAAATATGTCATGTACATACTATGTTAATATTATTTATTTTTAGGAGGTCGAAGCAAGACGCCCACCAACACCGCTTTTGGAGGTGTTTAAGCGCATGCAATAAGAATAGCTGATGGGTCATTTGTAGACAAGCTTAGCCAAATGATATTAATGTAAGTTTTTCTAATATTTATTTTCATTATGTATGTTAGTGTTAGCATGCTTACTGCATTTAGAATTTATTGAATATCATAGGAATCGAGGGGCTTAGTATTTTTTTTTCCCATATGTTGGGAATTTGTATTTACACCATTATATTAGGATTGAAGGGTCATAATATAGATTGTATTTATATAGATAAATGGGTCCGAAGTGTGGTCATTTTTAATCTTATGTGGACCTCGTGATCGCTGTATAATATTGGGACAGTTGCCATGAAATTACATTGTGTTGTATTTTGCAGAGCTCTCTCAGATAAAGGAGACTCTGCCCGATTTTTGTTAAATCTTGGGTCCTGGGAAAAGGGGACTCAATAATGTTGAATTGGAGGGTGTAAATGCTTATTGCATTTAGAGTTTTAATGAGTTTTCTTCCCAAAAGATCCGCTTGATGGGAATTTGTATTATATTTTGTTATATCTACAAGTTTTATTATGTCAATTTTATAGGAAGACGTGGAGAGAATATCATATGGTATCATTTTTTCTATATTATTATTATTATTCTGAATTCTCAATTTTATATATTTTGTTTATTTGATTGATTGTTTAATGTAGATAATTTAATTCCAAAATTTGAAACTACACATTGTTTTTATCAGTTTATATCTCGAATCATGATGAATTTAAACTTTATTAATTGTTACAGGCAAACATGTGATTTTTGTGGGGTTTTGGCTAATCGAGTATTATTTATCAAATGAATTTGTATTTACAATCCATACATATAATTGTTGTCTTCCTATGTGAATTATAAAAATATTTTGCCTTTAAATAAAAATTATAGGATATGCATGCACTGGTGTTTGTTTTTTTTTTTTATATATATTTTACTAATATACTATATATTATTAAAATATACAATTGTAGGAAGTCAGAGAATATGGTTGCAATTGCTTCTCAATTGATGATGAATCTACGTGAGGCTCCAAAGATTGATGTCAGCTTCATATTTACCTCTCGTGCCGGGAGCGGAGCCCAAGTGCCGGCAGTGTATGGTCTTGGTACCCATGCATCTACATTTTATCCAGATTCTGTCTCGAGCCCATTCTCCGCTCTTCCCATTGGCAATACTTTATTCACGAGCACCGCGGGAGGAGTTGGGTGAAATTCAAGAAAATTTGGTAATAAAAATGAAGAGATACGCTAAGAATGAAGAGATGCAAAAAAACAAATTGAAGAGATGAAAAAAAGAAGAAGAAAGACTAAAAAGAGAGGATGACACACTGCAATGTGGGAAGATTTTACATATGGAGCAAATTATGTGTTAGCCCAGATTTCATCTATTTATCAACCTCTGCCAGAAGATCCATCCAAGATTCTGTAGGTGATCAAGCATACCCACTCGAAAGTGATAGGTTTTTTTTTTATTAAACATTGCTATGCTAAACTTATTCTCATAAACTTTGTTGTATGATATTACAATTTATGTATGTAATCAATACGCAATACGTATAGTTAAAGCTTGTCAGAGTGTTATTGAATTTATATATAATATGAAAAATATTAAGACGGACGATTTAAACTTATTTTAAATGAAAATTTTGTATCCAAAAATGTAATTAATAAAAATATTTGTTCAAGATAAAAATAAAACAATTTAATAAATTATTATAAACATTTGGGGTGTATATATACGTAAAATTCCGCTTTCTATTTTTCTAGTTAATGTAAACTAATTATTTCCGCTTGTTCCAAGGCTTTCGCGATTCCAACAAAATAGATTTCATTTATTTTTTAGAAAAAACGGAGATTAGTTTCTATTTTGTATCAATATGTGTCCATTTTACAGTATCTCCAGTTTAGAAAGCGGGATTGTCCTTTCCTATTTTCCAAATTTAGAGCGAATAGAGTTTCTATTAAGTTTGCTATTTAATATCGGATTAAACGAAATTCCCTTTCTATTTTCACATTTAGAAAGCTGAAATAGAGTTTCTATTCCGTTGCTATTCCCCAGTATCGATTAGAAATGGAAATTCCCTTTCTATTTTTACATTCAGCGATAGGTTCTATTAGTCGCTATATTTAGAAAGGAATTTTAGTCTTGCAAAAATTAAGCAGTTCATAAGATTCCGTTTTCTAAATTTAGAAAGAACCTTTTGAAGCATGAATATTTCCGTTCTAATTACATGCGCTATTTACTGAAATAGTATGAGTAAGAAAGCAGTTTATTTCCATTCTAATTTGCTTCTTTCTTGTAGTGTTAGAGAAGACACTTCCTTCTGTATTTTTCTCTTTTATGATAAAATACGGATGACTGTTAGATTGATGATGTTTATATCCAGTTCCAATATGTTCTATAATTCTATCTAGGGTTTTGTTGAACCTTGTCACAATTGCATGTATTAAGATTTTGATTTTATATTATTCAGTTATTTATGACTTGTTAGTATCTACTCTATATCTGTGATTTATATACATGTGATGTCTGGCCAACATTGGTATGATTTTGTGAGGTCATCAGAGATCGAGATGAGGGCGCCCGGGGATCAGAATAGCGACCCTTGGTCGATTCGGTGAAGTAGAGATATCGATTAGGGTGGATATTAAGGTTAGAACATTTAGTTTGGTGTGGGTTGGGGGATGAATACACTCAACCACGCTAGCGAAGATAGGCGGATACACCTCGGGTGGTATCTCGTAGGTCTGATCACCCATAAATCATTAAGTTGTAAAATCATTGTGAATAGTAATTTCTGCGGGTAGTAATCCATGTGAAAGTGGGGGGAAGTAATGCAGTCTCCTGACACGGTGTTAAGATAATTTAGTTTATTTTAATCACACACCGTAGTTAACTAGTCATTCAAAGATTAAGTACACTATATTCTGATACCGAGTTTAATTAGTGACGGACTTCGTGGATCGATATTACCTAGGTACACTATATTACTTGAGGCAACACGTGAACTTGCGCACATTGACGGACACATTTTGCACATCACGCTTTCGGCTTATCACATATGCAATCACCCTATCATTCACCATCAAAACACAACCAAGGCTTTGCCAGGAAACATCACTGTAAACCACAAACCCATCTCTCCCATTGGGCAAAGCTAGAATTGGAGCTGAAGTCAATATACCCTTCAACTCCTCTAAACTCTGTTGGAAGACATCCTCCTAATCATACTTGACATATTTCCTTGTTAGCTTAGTGGTCGGTTGGGAGTTTGTATCTTGGAGAACCCCTCAACAAACTTCCTGTAATACCCTACTAAACCAAGGAAGCTTCTGACCTCTGACCCATTCTTTGGCGGTTTTCAATTTACCGTAGCTTCTATTTTCTGGGGATCCACACTCACTCCCTCAACTGTGATCACATGACCTAGGAATGCCACCCTGTCAAGCCAAAACTGGCACTTGCTCCAACAGCATATAGGCGCACTCTCTCCCTTAGAGTGCCTGCTTGCCAATCCTCGGTGCTACAACGGGTGTTCCTATGGGCTACCTTAATACACTAGGATATCATCGATAAATACTATGACAAACCTATCAAAATGCAATTTGGAAGTGCAGGTTCATCAAATCCATAAGCAATGTCGGGCATTAGTCGAATAAGCGACATCACCAGAAACTCATAAATGTCTGTAGCGTGTCCTGAATGCAGTCTTAGGTACATCACCCTCTTGAACCTTTAACTGATGATACCCCGACCTCAAATCTATCTGGGAGTACAGTCGAGACCCTTGGACCTGATCGAATAACTCATTGATCCTAGGGAGTGGATGCGATTGCGGATAGTATTGACTACATTCATTTGCATTGATCATACCTGACCATAAACTCCCACATCTTTCTTTTCACGAATGAAGTAAGACTCCCATGGAGATATGCTCGTAGAATGAATCCACTCATGATTCTTCCCGAGCAGGCCTTAAGCTCCCTCGACTACTGCAGGCCATTTTATAAGAGGGAATGCGGAAATAGGCTCGGTCCACAGGATCAAATCAATGGTGAACTCCTTCTATGCGGGAGGTAATCTGTGATATCATGCGAATACATTTAGAGACTCTCTAACAATTGGAATCTCATAACTACTAGAGTCCCCTCCTTGTCTCCACCGCATAAGCGAATATACGACAACCCTTACCTTGACATTCTCTGTCTTTGCTATAGCAAGATAGCGATCTATCTTTGAGAACCACATCAAAATCCTCATATCTGGGCAAGATATCTTTGGGGACTCATCCCCCGATCGAAACTCTGCAATCTCTCTTACTCTGCTAAGACTAACGGATCTCTCTTTGAAAGGAAACTCTCCTACGACCCTCTAATGGTTGGGTTTCTTTTTGGAAGCGATCTAAGAAAGGCCTGGATGTAAATGAATGAGTGGCTCCTGGGTCCACTAATGTATATGCATCATGACAAAGGATAGAAATAATACCAGTAACAACATCTGGGGTTGCATCTGCATCCTGTTGAGTTACCATAAACTATGGCCTGAGTACGGGTCTCTGTTTGTATCCCTGGGGCACTACCTTTGTCTCATGACCGCCTCTGCCATTTGCTGCCTTTGCCTCTACTTGAAACCTCTCCCACGAAAGACCTTTAGGTGCTCATCTCTGGTGTTAGGGTAGCTAGAGAATTTATTTCTTGATGTCTTCATCCAGTCAACAGGACCTCCCCCTAATGAAATGGCCTTCACGGCCATAGTGGAAACACCACATGCTATATCTCTTACACTCCCCCGAAAATTTTGCCTTCGACACGCCTCCACGGAAGGGAGGAGTGCTAAGGTGTCTGTTGTATTTGGGGGCCTCGATCCTTTGTGTAGAGATAGCTCCTTGACTTGCACCTCGGCCTCTGTAACCTCTACCCTTGCTTTTCTTTCTATTGGACTGACCAGAGCTTTGTTGGGAAGTTCTTGGTGCACTCCTCTTGCTTTCTTGCCTACTCTGATACATAGCCGTAGTACTTTTCTCAACCCTCAGAGCGGCCTCAAGTAAATCCCCCAGAATCTGTATGATGAACCCGCAGACGAATGAAATCGGATCACGGTCTTGTAATCTGCAAAGAATTGATTGCCAGGACCTCATAACCACTGAATATATGGAGCAATCGACTAGCTCAGGGAACCTCTTCTCTTTCTATCTTGAAATGTTCTTACACTTTAATTTGAAGAACTCCTCGATCTTGAATCCTTGAGGCGCGAAATAATGCGTCGATAAACTCTTCATTGGTCCATGATATACCATCGGGATGCCATATTCCACTGACATCACAATCCTTGTAATATTACATCAAAAAACTTGAAAACGGGACCCTCACGGTCATGCGTGCGAGCCATAACTCCCAGTAAATCTTGTTTACTCTTGTCGACCATGGCCGAGTTTGCCTACGGATGCATGCTTTGTCATCATGGCAGGCGTGACTTCTGCGCTATCTACATGGGCCTCCTGAGCTCTTTAGGAACCTCTTTGGGTGGCGGCTAAAGTGGCTGAGGCTGCGACTGCTAACGAGTCGCTATAGCCACTATTTGAGCAATCTGTGCCACCTGCTCTGCCGTAAACAATTGATTAGTACCCAAAAAGTGCTATTTTGAGTCTTATTTAAGATAGGTTTTGAGTGTTTTTGCATACTAATCATATTATTTAAGCCGATTGACATGTGCAGGTCCATTAGTACTACAAAATTTTTTTCGAGGTTGTTTTTGGTAGTTTTGCAGGTTTCATGAACCTCCACCAACATTTCAAGCTTGACATCGTAATTTTGTTGTTGTATGTTGACTTCTTGGCGATTTCATCAAGCTTAGGAGGAAGAAATATCGAGCTGTAAGTGATGAAATGCGAAATTTGGAAGGATGTAGAAGGAAAAAAGCAGAGAGAAGAATTTAGATTTTCGTTTATGGCATAGCAAAATTTACATGACGGTGCGAAAATTTATGATAGTAGCGAAAATTTGCAAATCTGCGAAAATTTGGCTATGATCATTTATTTATGATAGCAAAATTTCTCTATCATAGCGAAAATTCGCTATCATAGCAAAAAAATTACTTTGCGTAGCGAAAATTCAAATTTTCGCTATGCCTGCAATTTTCCCTATGATAGCGAAATTTCGCTATGATAGCGAAATTCACTATGCATAGAGAAAATGCTGCCTGATTTTGTGAATCGAAGCGACCTAGGTTTTGTGCAATTCCTCTTGCCCTCAGTATAATCGTATTATTTTGGTTATTTTTGGTATTTCACATCTTTTGTAGGCTATACAAGCCACTTTATAGACAAATTGTAATCTGGTTTCAATCCACCTTTGACTTTTCACTTTTGGTTCTGTTTCTCTCTTGCTCTCATCTTTCTCTCATTTTCTCATTTACTTGAAACACACCCTTTGAAGATGACAACTCAAAGGATGTTTGGCCTAAGCCTGGAAATCTTGAAGAGGAGGGTTGCTAGGTTGGTTAATGGTGGTTTGCGAGGTGTTCCTACACATTTTAAATGGAGATGATCTTGCATTTTTGTGTTTAAATTTCTAAACTAGGTTTAATGCTATTTAATGTATTTTCTTTAATTGATATGGCATGCTATAGGGTTCATTGTATTCTTAATGGTAAATACGCTGACATTCATTAGATGTCATTTAAGAGCCACTGAAATTAGGTTAAATGTTGTTTTTTTGAACTGCTGAAACATTAAATGCTAAGTAAATGCTTTGGTTCAAATAGGAATGTTTTTAAGGGTTGGTGTTTAAAGCTAAACAAAGATCTGATTTTGGCAATGACTATATGTCATTTACCCTAAAGCGAGGAAATAACCCAAGAACACCTTTATAACCTCAGTATACCAATCTAGTGACCTAAGCCTTCAAGGTCTCCCTTTCACATCTTGTTTTAAACTGAAGTCTGTTAACCTAGTGACAACAACACCCACACTTTTTAATGAATATCCAAAAATCCAAATGAAACCCTCACCATTTTGAACCATGGTACAAATCATTTGTACGAAGAAAACTCATCCCTGTGTTCGACCCTAGACCGCTACATTGCAGTAGCTTGACTACGGCAGTAGGAGGAAATTTAGGATACAAATATTGTTGATTCCGGATCACCCTACTGTGGCACGAATCAAATGGCGCCGTTGTCGGGGATCGTGCCAAACTACAGATGATGAGTTGATATCTACTTGTAATCCTCATTACAAGTGTTGGTGATCTTTTAAAACTTTTAGAATTTCATTGTTTAGAATATCAAGTTTTTTTGCTCATTACGGTCAATCTTGCATTTGTTTTTCATCATTGATCATTTTGTTGTTTAAGTAACACTAATCCTTTTAGCAGAATCTTTTTGTTGCTCTATAGCTGTCTCTTTTTGTGTCACGGTGTTTATGCATCACTATGATAGAGATATATCAGGTGGCGCAAAGTTAGTCTTGATTAACCGAGTTGTGAAATCGGTGTGCTTAGTGAGCAAAATGGATCCTCTGCACGAGAATAGCAAAGTCAGCGGGAGTACTCCGGTGAATCCAAACGGTACACGAGATAAAATGAGGAACAACATACACCCTCTAAGAGTGAGTGCAGCTCACGCATCATACCACTGCGAGGATGTAGCGGTGAGACCTTATTTAGTGCCCTGCTTCCAGCTTTTCATGGTATGGAAAATGAAAATCCATACACGCATCAAGGAGTTTTGAGGAAGTTTGCGTAGCTTTAAGGAGAGATTGCCGTTATGCATTTGTTGAAGTTGAGGGCATTCAATTCAACCCTCGAGGACAAAGCCAAAATATGGCTTAATTCACTACGACCAAGGACCATTAGAAGCTGAAGCGGTTGTCATAAAATTGTTTAAAAAAACTTTAGGGTCTCACAGACCCGATAATTTGAAGGCAAATCACCATTTCTTTGCCCACTTGAAAATGAAAGAGTTCTATAGGTCTTTAGGAGAGGAGTTCATGGGACCATGGGTGCTTGTCCACATCTCATGGTTTCAACACTTGGATGCTTGTGAATCATACATGGTGGTATGTCTGCGAC
Source organism: Tetrastigma voinierianum (assembly GCA_016808115.1). NCBI lineage: Eukaryota > Viridiplantae > Streptophyta > Magnoliopsida > Vitales > Vitaceae > Tetrastigma > Tetrastigma voinierianum. The sequence goes on along the minus strand of JAEQBH010006651.1, from coordinate 460,568 downwards.
CGTGAATAGATTATTGGAAACGATGTGTGGAGGACTTTACAGCAAACCTTGGATAGTCATGGACTTTTTGAATTATGTGGCTAAAACTTCCAAGGGATGGGTTGAACCAAACCTAAGAGAGGTGGAGAAAATGAGGCCTTCAGCCCACCAAAGGGACGACATTTATGCACTTTCCGAAGACACGAAGATGAAAGCAAAACTGACCACTTTGACCCGAAGGTTGGAGGAGTTGGAGATGAGAAATCATCACGAATTGCAAGTAGTAAATGAGTTGCCTGCATCTCAACTGGCTTGTTTTAATTGTCAGTCAAATAGCCACCCTGGAGAGCACTGTTAAGTAATACCTTCAATAAGAGACATAATGCAAGAGCATGCCCATGTCTTGGGTCAAAATAAGCCACCTATAAATGATCCATATGGCAACACTATATACAGATTGGAAAAATCATCAAACTCATAGGCCAAAACCCATATGCCCCCGAGGAGCCTGACAGCGGTTTGAGAAACCACATCGTCTGACGGCGACCTCACATGCTGGCTGCTTTGAAGCGAGCAGTGCAATTTAAGCGAGAGTGGTAGGCACGTTTGTAGAACGAGAAGGTGTTGAATGTTGAAGCTAGTCGGAAAATTGAGCGTCGAGAGCTCACTCGAAAAAAATTGACGTTATGCATTACGAGATTTCGGGTTGTCTAACCAGCGGTAGTTCTTTGAAAGGAAATGTCCTTCCCGGACACGACCAAAACCACAGGGAGTGCATAAATAGGCTCAGCCCGTGATCTTAATCTGAAATTCATGGAAGTGGCGATGGTGACTTTGAGAAGTGGTAAGAGCTGAGACCGGCCAGTCCCTGACACGGTAAGATAGCTCTCACGGTGGTTGATCGCGGAGGAAGAACGATCGGCCAAAGAAAGGGAAGAGGTGAAGCCCCGATGTACCTCCATCACTCATGGGCACTCAGAAAGAAAAATTCAGTCGACGAGCTGAAGTTTTAGAGGTATTGACAGTGGTAACATTCCTCTGTGACATGATCAAACAAGTCCCCACATATGCACAAATTTTGAAGGACTTATGTACGGTAAAAAGAGGCTTCTATGTGAATAAAAAGGCCTTTTTGACTAAGCAAGTGAGTGATATCATTGAGTGTAAGACTCCTGTTAAATATAAGGACCCGGGATGTCCGAAAATCTCAGTTAATATCGGAGGCATTAGTGTAGAAAAATCATTTTAGACTTAGGAGCTAGTGTGAACCTACTGCCATATTCCATGTACAAGAAGCTTGGTTTGGGAGAACTGAAGTCCACTTCCATCACCTTGTCTGCAGCATGGAATTATTAAAATCACAGAAGGGGCCGTTGAGGATGTTTTTTATTAAGTGGACACAAATTATCAGTGGATTTTGGTACTTGACATAAGTCGGTTGCAGTGGGAGCTAATCATGTACCCATCATATTGGGAGGCCATTCTTGGCTACTTGAATTCCATAATAAGCGTCGGAGATAGGGTTATGCGACTCACGTTTGGGAATATGACTTTAGAACACCCGATATCTTCCATTTGAGTAAAGGCATATGCAAAAGCAGTGGAGGGCATTGTGAAGAAGTCTTCATAATAGATACAATTCTTGAGGAATAGAGTGTGAGCAGCAAGTGCAAGATGTGTTAACCCGGGAGTTATCGAGTGCCCAGCCAGAGGCACTTGAGAACCTCGATGTAGGGCTGATGCGAAGTCTTTGGAGAAAGAAAATAGAAATTCAACCTTTGTTGACTGGTGAAGAACAAAAGGAACCTCAACAGTTAGAGCTCAAATCCCTACCAGTGGAATTAAAATATGCATTTCTAGAAGAAAACAAGCAGTGTCCAGTTGTAATATCATCACTCCTTACCACTTCACAAGAGCACAACCTGCTGGACCTCCTCAAAATGAACAAGCAAGCTTTGGGGTGGAAAATTTCTGATTTAAAAGGCATAAACCGACAATGCACCATAGACCACATTTATTTAGAAGAGAATCTAAAATTTGTTAGGCGACCACAAAGGAGGTTGAATCCTCACTTACGGAGGTAGTTCGCATTAAAATCTTAGCAGTGCTGCGGTATTATCATTTACCAAATATCGATGTAATTACACAGGTAAAGCCTTACGGGAGGTGTCAATTCAGGGATGACCATTGTGAAATGGGTGGAGGGTGGCGTGTACCGCGCGACATGCTGCTTTGGTTGGAGGGTATGCATAGATTACGAGGAGGCTCGATGAATTAACAAGAAAGATCACTTCCTTGCCTTCATTGATCATTCTTGAGAGAGTTTACGGACACCTATTACATTAGTTTTGGATGGCTATTTATGATATTTTGGATAGAGATTGCCTTAGAGATCGAAAGAGCCACCTTTGCACTTATTTAAGGACTTATGCTTGAGCGGATGCCTTTTGGTCTTACAACACCCACATGCCACCTTAGAGATGTATGCTTAGTATGTTCAGCGATAGCAGTTTGGGCTCTCGTAAATATCATGGATGACATCGCTTGTATACGAGTGTTACCAGGAATGTCATTATCTTGAAGCTATCTGCCAGGTGCATTGAAAAGAACTTTAAATTGCTTAACTTGAATGCCATTTATGGTAAATAAAGTTATGTTGGGGTATATTGGCTTCAATCTAGGGGAATAGAAGTTAATGAGAAAAATTTGAACTTATTTCAATTGCCTTCAAACAAATGTAAAAGCAGTTAGGCAATTCGCTTGTAAATGCAGGCTTCTACGGAAATATTCATCAAGGACTTTTCGAAGATTATAAACCCCTTTATAAAGCTCTTCAGAGAAAAGATTCTAAATTTTGCAGGAAAAGAATGTCGGGAGAGCTTTGAAGGCGAAGTCCCATTTGAGCAATACACAGTAATCACGAGCACCCGATTGAGTTTGCCTTTGAGGTGATGTGTGATGCAAGTGATCTTGCTATTGGAGCAGTTCTTGGCCAAAGAGAAAATGGAAAACCTCATGTAGTCATTATGCGAAAAACTGGGCGAAGGGATTATCACTACGGAGAAAGAGTGTTTAGCGGTGAGTGCATGTGAGCAAATTCCGAGGAGCATACTTGGTTGGGTCGAAATATAGTCATTTCTGAGATCATTCAGCTTTGAAATATCTCTGACAAGCAAATGCTAAGGCAAGACATCGATGGGTATACCAGCTTCAAGAATTTAACTTGTAAATTAAGGATAAAGAAATTGAGAATGTTGTGCGGTCATCACCTGGATTAAAATAGCCCGTGACACTCATAAAAATTCAGCCCATCAATGATGAATTTCTGAAGAATCTTTATCTGATTGGAGAAAGCTCACGGTATGCTCATTGCCAATTTCTCGCAATAGGAGAAATCATCTGATTTGAAGAAACGGGATGGAGTATTTCTTAGCAAAGATCCGTCATAGTATTGGAAGAGCCCTTCTTGTTTAAATCACATTCGGATCGGATAATCGGAAGTGTGTTCTGAAGAGGAACAACGGGAATTCTAAACCCTTTGCCACGAGTGCACGTGGTGGTCACTTTGCTTCCCAGATGTAAGAAGGTACGGCGATCAGTTTCTCTTGGCCTTCCCTGTTTAAAGAAGCACACCAAATGTGTCGAATATGTGGCAGATGCCAAAGGCTCGGGAAATTGTCTCACCGTCATATGATGCCCCTGACCCCAATTTGATAATTAAATTGTTTGATGTTTGGGGCATCGATTCCTCAGGACCTTCTTTCCCCGTCTTATCAAAGTCGCACATACATATTGGTGGGAGTAGACTATGTGTCCCGAAATGGGTTGAGGCAATCCCTGCCAGAAACAGACCACGGGTGGTGCTCAAATTCTTGAGAAAACAACATCTTTTCTGAGTTCGGGGTACCAAAAAGTAATTATTGGTAGTGGGGTTCATTTACGTAACAAACCTTTGAAAACCTCCACTGACTAAATATGGTGTGAAATGCAGGTGGCTACCCCTTACCATCCTGACTAAGTGGTCAGTAGAACTTGCCGCGGGGAGATTAGACCACTCTGATGAAGGTGGTGAGCGATAACGAGAAAGGTGGTGTCATTGCTTGATTCCTTTGTGGGCCCTCTGAGCGGCTTTCGAGAGGATTCTTGGAATGTCCTTATCGGGTTGAGTACATGGTAAGACGCCTCACCTTCAGTGGAAATCACAGAGTATATATAAATCATGGTGGGCAATCAAGAAAATTTGAACATATGGATTTAAGCGAGTCGGGCTCAGATTCCATGATCTCAACGAGTTGGAGAAATCACAGTGCCTGCTTGAACTCGAAGGTCCAAGAAGATCGAAAAAATTGCATGATCAAATATTCTTCATAAAATTTCAGCAAGGGGACGAGTCCTCTTACATGATTCCAAACTCCATCTATTTAAGGCTGACTCAAGTCGATGGGCGGGCCCATTCATCATTCAACAAGAACACCCCAATGGTTCAGTAGACCTACTCAATCCAAATGATAATAGGGTGATCAAAGTTAATGGACAGAGGGTGAAGCCCTATGTTGTGCAGCAGACCGTAGTCAGGGAGGAAATTCTCCTTCTAGACCCTCCTTGAGACCCACAGGCCACATATTTAGAAGTGGCTCCTGCAATCTCGAGGAAGCCAGCTATTTTTAATTACTTTCAGTTTGCCTTAAGTTTCTATTTTTGTTAAAATCTTTTTGGTAATCGAGTTGGTATGCTCAATGTTTTCTTCTTTAGTAATTTGGTAGGTCGCATTAAAATCATCCACTTCACAGCCTTGACACCTCGGCTGCCAGTGGGGATGATCCTTCTCCTATCCACCTGATTGAGGAAATTTATTCATCCTCTAACTTTTTTCATTCCATGCAGACCGGTGCGTGTTAGTAATGTTCATACTTTTGTTTTTAGTTTTAGTTCTGCGTGCCTTGCGAACTTGAATTTGTTTGTTAAAATTGTGGTACATTTATTTTGCGTCTATATTTTTATGGTTTTTCTCTTAACTTGAGTTGAAAAAATGAAGCACTGTATGCCACCATAATGCTAGAACAGTTCCATGCATGATTAAGTTTTTAGTTGATTGAAGTTCCAACGTATTCAACCTTGTACATCCACCTTTAGCTAATCACACACCGGTGCACATCTGGCACATTTTCATTAATAGGTTGTGGTATATACCTCTTTCACTTTACCGTAGGCCTTAGATACAGTGGCGACCATAATAGGTTTATGTTACTAAAGAAGACCGATAAAGTCTTCCAGGCCTAGAAAAAAGAAAAAAAAAAAAAGAAAGAAGAAAAAGAGGAATGGCGTGACCTTTGCCTTGAAACGAACACGGTCAGGGGTATATGGCTGAGCTGTGCAGGGTGCCTCGCCTTCAGCGGTTGGGAGTCACTTGAGCTTTAGTGTTCACTACAGATTGGATGGTGAAGTTCATGAGTTGTGGAGTCTTGGATTCTGAAATCGACCCGAAGTCGAGGTGAACCACACGAGAAGAGTTTGTGGTGGTCGATCCTTTTGACTTGATGCCCCAAAACACCAATTAGTTTAGAGTCCATCAGTGGACCCAGATTACCGGACTTTGGTGAAGTCGAGTTTTAGCATTGCACCACACAATAAAATCCAAAGTATGAAATAAATTATTTATGCTTGAATCTGAGTTAGTCTTTAGTTTAAGGTCTGGCAGCTTGGTTAGGGCAGGAATAGTTTTACAACATTGGTTCAAGCGAGTGCCTAAAACACTTAGATTTTGGTGGAAGTTAGGTTGGCTTCCTTGGAATTGATCTTTGCTGAAAACTTGTTCCTATATGGCATTTGTTCTCTCATGATGGTTTTTGTATAGAGTCTAAATTTTTCAAACTGAAGGTAAAGCCTCACTTGTACACACACTTTCTGAATAGAATACTCTTTTTGCAAAAGCATTGTCTGCATACCCTTTATTATTTTTAGCATTTGCTGGGGACCCCATAACGTGTCGGTTTGAGTGTGATTTGTACCCCCGAAGTGCTATTTTGAATCCTGGCCCCAAGATAGGTTTGAGTGCTTTTCGCGTCTTAATCATATTGGTAGTTTTGCGGGGTTTAGTGAAACTCCACCGTAACATTTGAAGCTTGACATCGTAATTTCTTGTTGTATCTTTGAGTTCGCATGACTTCTCGGTGATTTCATCAAGCTGGGAAGAAATGTAATTTCAGAGTGATAAAATCTGATTTGGAGGATCACGTAAGGAAAAAACAGAAGGTTGTAATTTCCGCTATGGCATAGCGAAATTTTCACAAGGATTGCAAAAATTTCGCAATGGTAGCAAAAATTTCGCAATCCTAGTGAAAATTTCTCTATGATCCAATTTTCGCTATGATAGCGAAATTTTTCTATTATAGAGAAAATTCACTATCATAGTGAAAATTCAAATTTTCTCTATGCCTTCAATTTTCGCTGTGATAGCAAAATTTCGCTATCATAATGAAATTCCACCAATACCTCTTAATCTGACCCTGTTTTTGTGATCAATGACCCGTTTGTGCAATTCCTTTTTGCCCTCATTAATCGTATTATTTTGGTTATTTTGGTATTGCATCTTGCAAAGGCTATATAAGCCCTTTATAGACAAATTGCCAGCCCTAACTTTCAATCCACAAGCTTTTCACTTTTAGTTCCAGTTTTCTCTCTTCTCTCTCCTCTTTCTTTACTTTCTCGAATACGAGCATACCCTTTGAGGATGAATGACTCAAAAGGATGTTTGAAGCTAAGCCTCAAAACCTTGAAGAGGAGGTTTCTAGAGTTAAGTTAATGGTGGTTTCCCCAGGTGTTCCTCTATTTTAAATGGGCCAGTGCATTTTTGTATTTCAAACTTTTAAAGACTAGGGTTTAATTCTATTTAATGTATTTTCATTGGTCAATACCTGGCATGCTTTAGGGTTCAGTGTATTCTTAATGGTAGGTACCTTGGCATTCATTAGAGGAACCATTCACAGTGACTGAAATGAGTTTAAATGTTGTTTTATTTGCAGAAACATTAAATGCTCGGTAATCTATACTTTGGTTCAAATAGGAATGTTTTTTAAGGGTTGGTTTTTAAAAGCTAAACAAGATGGGTTTTGGCAATGACTATATGTGTTGCCACTAGTCGAGAAATAACAGAGGACACCTTTGTAACCTCGATATACCAATCCCTAAGTGACCCAAGCCTTCCAAGGTCTCCCTTCTATCTTGTTTTCCCGTGCTGTCGGTTAACCTAGTGACAACAACACCCACACTTTTAATGCAAATCGAAAATCCAAATGAAAGCCTCACCATTTGAACCATGATACAAATCATTTTGTCAGAAAGCCATCTGTGTTCGGCCTAGGCGCTATCTTTGTGGTAAAGCGACTACGGCCGGTAGGAAATTGGGATAAAAATATTGGTGATCCACCGGATCACCACCTCTTTGTGGCACGAATCAGCAATCCGGGGAAACAGGCTCCCTCTGGTGGCCCGAATGGTCTGCTTGACTGCGGGTTGGAGGGCGATTCATGGAGGCGGTAGAAGAACCAACTGCGTGCTCAACTCCCTTAGGTACTGTAGGACGCTCGAAAGCCTCTTAAATGGCTCTCCAAGGACGACCTTGATGTCCTCTGCCTGACATAGTGCTTTATTCGCAAAAATCAATTGTTTAATACTTTGAAACACTTAATATGTATGTACTTTGAATTTGAAATTGCATGGTTGCCAGTAGTGTAAAATAGTGTATACAAAAACTACGATGCTTAATAACACAGGTTTCCTTTGATCCTACTCTGATACCAACTTGTCCACACACACACTCGCGGTGATTGTGTCGGCCACCACCTGGAACCCCAGTAGTTACTTCGATGACTAGAATCATGTGAAGCAAAGTCGTATTGCTTGCTGAAAACCCGTATAATTTTTTCCTTTTCTAAACTTGTGATTTTTTAAAATTTCAGCAGCATAACAGCTGCATACAGGACATATCCCAAAACCTGTATATACAGTTTACACTTTTAAAACATGACAACCAACAACACTTCTTCAAAAGAGCCTCATGCTCATCACATTTTCATAAAATAAAACTATGTACATACATATACAAAACTATATAAGTTCCATGTTTTTTCTTACAAAATTTAGTTAATACAACACTTATACTAGAAGTCAGGAGAATCCTAATATGTCTCAGCGTCCAGCGTGCATGTACCTGGAAAATAGTTTTTAAAATAGGAAAATAATGAGCTAAAGCAGGCTGATGAGTGTATGCTATAAAATGCTATTTCTACGAAAATATCTCAAAGCGCAAAACTATTCTCCACACAGACATTTTCAGGCTCTTGCATGCTGCATAAAAGTTTCTAAAACTTTCGAAGCCCTTACTTACTTTGCTTTAAAAGTTTCTAAAAACTTTTCATACTATGCTTGCTTGCTTGCTTTAAAAGTTTCTACAAATTTTCAGAAACTATTTGCTTGCTTTTGCTATAAAAGTTTCTAAAAACTTTTCATAAAATGCTTGCTTTTGTTGTAAAAGTTTCTATAAACATTTCATAAAATGTTTGCTTGCTTACCAATGGTTGATTTTAAAGCGTATGAACAGTAACATAAATCAAGATCAACCAACTGAGGCCTTTCTTGCTTATTTGTACCCTAGTAAACCAGATTCTTTGGGTGTCAGCCGTCTTAAGTGGAAGGACCTTGGTCCACATTACCTAGGTGGAAGGGCCTTGGCCCACATCACCTTTTCCAGTAAATATGGTGGAAAGACCTTGGTCTACATCACCATATAATAGCTAGCGCGCTAACCCTATATACTCCAGTACGTGCCACGGTCCCTTTAATATGCCATGATGCATGAACTAAGTGTGCTGACCAGACAAATCTAAAATGCATGAAATGATGTCCCTAACTTCACCGTGCGTCACGAATACTCGGCAGGTAATGCTTGCTTAAAACTGAGATTTCTTAAGGTCTGATTTATAAATATAAATTAAACGCTTGCTCTTTGAAATATGGTTTTACAAATCAAAACCATTGCTTGCTTGCTTTCTAAATCACATTGCTTGTTTGCTTTTCAAATATGGTTTACAATCAAAACCATTGCTTGCTTGTTTTTCAAACATGGTTTAAAATTAAACCATTGCTTGAAAAATGGTTTAATAATTTAAAACCATAACATACCAGTGTAAAATGATTTATAAATAATACACTAGTATTGAAAAATAGGTTTTAGAGCAGCTCACCTTTAGTTACAACAATTGAAGTGCGGCTTCACCCAATTTCTCTACTTTCAGCTATTAACACACACATTTGATGTATTAAACCGCTGCATCCAGCCTGACAAACAATTTACACTTGGTTTCTACAATTAAATTTTTAGAAAATATGTGGGCACCGAATGCTATTCAAAGGCATATGGAACACAGATTAAGGACTCAAGGGATTTTCCATAGAGTCTAAAAACACTCAAAACATTTAAAGAGTAGCATGGGGTATGACCAATCTAAGATTTGCGTTTAAGCTTTGACGCTAAAGCGTTAGGCCATTTTGAGGTATGATGTGGGGCTATGGAATAATCTAAAATTTCCTTTCAGGCTATTAAGTTAAAAATTCAGGCTTTGGGCTGTCAAAAAATGATCAAATTCCTCGAACTGGTAAAAAAATTTGTTGAAATTCTGACCTCTCATGTCCTTTAAGAAAATTCCAAGCCATTACATAGCCTTTATGCTTGAAATAACACAAGTAGGAAAATTTCCTACCTCTTGAAGTTTATGGCACTAAGATATTAATTGCAGCGTAGCTCGTCCTTTGTAGTCAACTTTTGCCTTCTACTCTAGACAAAGCGATCCGTTCTGTAAATCTAAGAGAAGCGAAGAAAGAAAAAACAAATTCTCACCTCCCTCTCTACTTTTACTCCTCTGCGTATATCTCCTTCCTTTTTGATTTTATCTTTTTTTAAAATTTATTATTATTATTATTATTATTATTATTATTAATATTATTATTATTATTATTATTGTTATTATTTAGATATGACTTATATTGTCTCATTCGGATCCGTTTGTACCCCAAAAATTTTTATTTCTTTTCAGTTCAATTTATTTTAACTGAACTTAACTCCAGTTATTTCCTGACTCTTGAGATTCTCGTAAAAATCTTGTCCTTGATCATTGACTTATCACCAGTGTGGAAATATTACCATTTGTCTCGAGAGTCATTGAAACTTTCTAAATTAGCTAAGATTCCTCGAGAAGGGATGAATTCTTGACAGCGCTGGTCAGTTTAGATCATTCGGAATCTAGAAGACACCTAAGGCTTCCACCCCGAACCATTACTATGATTTATTATTATTATCATTTTGAAATTCCATAATTTGAACTTTCACCCCTCCACTTTCCTTAATTGCACAAGTGCAACAATTTTTTGAAAACTTTACAATTTCATCCTTAAAAACAACTTTCAAAAATACTACTATGACACTCAATTAATTAAGGAAGCCCTTGGTGTACATATACAACCCTAAGGTTAAAGTACACCACCTAAGGACTGAGTTTACATAAATCTCTTCTTTTTGATTTACTAAAATAAGAAAGACTATTTATAAGTATTTGAAGGAACCTTAATATTCATGTAATCTCACTGTTTAAGGCAACTAGTATTTACTTTACAAAGTGGCTAATATTACTTTTGTAAATTGATTGTCATTATCACATTTCCTTATAACACTCCCCCTTGAATAACCAGTATGGAACTTACGAAAATTTGTTGGGACTGCCTCGTTAAAAACCTTGCTAGTAAAACCCAATAGGAAAAAATCTGGATGAAGGGAAAAAGATTATAGTACACTAACATCCATTTATACTCCCTCTCATGTCAATGTCCTTTGGTTGACACATTCCAATCTTATATATAAACTTCTTGAATGTTGAGGTTGACAATGATTTTATGAACAAATCTATTAGATTATCACTTGAGCGTATTTGTTAGTTTGTGATATGGCTTTGTGTGGATTTGAAAGATAGCCTGCATCCACACATGTAAGTAATTGTGAATTTGACCCATTTGAGTAAAACAGACTCATATTAGTAGTTCCACAAAGATAACGTAGTATATCTTTAATGCCATTACAATGTCTTGGAGTTGGAGTAGAATTATACCTGGATAATAAATTGACCAAAAAAACAATATTTGGATAGTACAATTAGCAAGATACATAAGTGCACTGATGGCACTAAGATATGGTACTTTAAGACCGATTAAAATTTGTTCCTTTTCTCGATGACGAAATGAGTCATTTCTCATATCAATTGGTTAGACAACCATTAGGGAGCTTAATGGATATGTTTTATCCATATTATAATGTTTTAGGGTTTTCTTCATATATGTTGATTGATGAACCAACACTCTAGTCGGAAAATGCATAATCTGTAGGCCGAGAAAAATTTTTGTTTTTCCAAAAACTTTCATTTCAAATTGTTTTTTCAAATATTTTATAGTTTCTATGAACTCTTCAGAAGTTCCATCAAGGTTTACATCATCAACATATACAACAATATTCTTAAATTCAATTTGTGATTTCTTAATAAAAATGCACGAGCACATAAGGTTGTTCACACACCATTTTGTTTAATAAATATGCACTAAGGCAATTGTACCACGTGTATGGATTGCTTCAGTCCCCATGAATATCATTGTAATAACTTGATTGATTACATGTTACGAGGATTTGCTAGAATACTAAAAATCGGGATATGTGGCTTGGTCATTTTCTTTATTAATGAATGCATTTGGTAATTGGTTTTGCAAGTTTTTACAAATGAATGATCCTTTGAATTTCTAGTTCACATTGCTTTATATGAGGATCAAGATGAGTTTCATAAGTGCATTCCATGTAATTTATTTTCATTATTCTAGAATCAACTTTTCTTCCCTTAATGATGAGAACATAATCTCATTAAAATAATAATTTGTAAAGCTAGCAAGCACGTGAGCATTCATTGGGTAATAGAATCTTCTGGTTCTTTAATGGATGCATGTGTGAGTATTTTATGATTCGACATATTATTGGAGACCCAAATTGACCTAGCATGTCATGCCAAAGAATAAAAATATTTTGGTTGTTAAACTTCTGGTTCACAACAACATGATCTTACAGGCCTTCATTTAAAATATATGAAACCACCGGATGGTACTTACACTAGCACTTGTTAGTGTCAACCTTCATTCATTTGAGATTAAATAACACATGGATTTTCGATACAACTAAAATGAAAAAAAAGCATAATATAAATAGCAAAGTTTATATATGAATTGATATAATAAATAGACAAGATATATAATTAAATAGTAGTGTTTCACCTTTTATTGAAGAGTTGGTCTTTTCACAAAGACCTTCAAAGAAATCATAGAATGTTAAGGCAAACCCATCAACATCAGTAAGGTTTATTTACGTTGGTTTCCTTTTTCCTTTTATTGATGTTTGGTAAAGGAACAAATGTTTAGGCATACAAACAATATGCAATTGATGTCCTTACATACATCTATAATAATTATTCTCAAGATTCTTGAAAGGTTTATCCCATATGCACATCCCATTTTACATTGATAATTATCCACTTCTAGTGGTGAGACTTTTCCTTTCCCAAGGATTTGAGGGATTATCAATATGGCATCACGAATTTTTTCATGATTGTGACCATGATCGATCCTCATCCATGCCTACGAATTTGGATGATACTGCATTCACTTCAGGGAATCAATTCAAACCCAATTGAATTAGAATAATGACTTTTCATCAAATTTCAATAGTTTATTAAGCATCAAAGTTCCAAAATAGACGATTCCTTCTCCAAATATCAAATGTCATGAACTCGAATTTTGTGAGATTTGACTTTATGAAAAAGTTTTGGTATATGACAAAATAATGGGAATCAAGTATATGATAAATTGATAAAAATAATAAATATTTTGATTTATAAAAAAAATCAAATAATTTTATTCCAGGTTTTAAGAATATATGATAAAGTAAAAACTAATATAAAGCTTAGAATTTGAAACCTTGAGATTGTAGCACCAACTAGAATGAGCAATTCATGCGATAGCGTATTGTAAACAAAAAATATGAAGAAATTAAGAAAAGAAGAAATATACAAAGAGAATGAGAGAGTTTTATTCTCTTTACTTTGATCTAACTAAATACAAATGAAGCTGTTATAAGTATTTGAGGAACCTAAAATACATACGTATTGATTAATTTTAAGTGCTATTTTAGCCCCCTAATTCAGATAGGTTTGGTGTTTTTTGCATGTAATCATGATTAAACGATTGTCATGTGCATGACCACTTAGTGCTCCGATTTGTTTTCAAGATTGTTTGGATAGTTTGCGGGTCTTAGGAACTTGATCGACAAGTTGGAAGTCATGACAGTCTTTGAGAATGTGAGAATCCTGCAGCCAATATCATCTAGCTAAGGCGTTGAAATGTCAAAATAAATTGAAGAATTGAAGGCAAATTGATGAGAGGTTGATGCAGTAGGAAAAAGCAAAGGAAACCAGGAATTTCCCTAGGATTGCAAAAATTTCGCAGGGATTGCGAAAATTTCTCAATCATAGCAAGTCGCAATCCTAGCGAAATTTCGCTATACTAGAAATTTGCTAGTATCGAAGAATATTTATTTCATAGCGAAATTTCTCATTTTAAGCTATATCTTTATGGAATTCGCTATAGGCTAGCTAAATTTCACAACATAACAAACCCTTCATATACTAGCACTAAATTTCTGCATAGCGAAATCCCAGCCCCTGTGTTTTTGGTATTTTTGATTCCAAACGACCACGTTTTGATAAATTACCATTTTGTCCCTTATGTAATTTCATATTTTAGGAATTTTTGTATTTTCACACTTTGGGTTTGGCTATATAAGCTACCCCACAACTTTGTAACCCTAAGTTTTATTTTTATGCAAGTTTTTCCTACAGCTTTTCATTTAAGGTTTATCTTGCTCTCTTCTACACATCCTCTTTCTCTGTTTCGTGGGCAGCCCCTTGAGGATGACAACAAGGGGATGCTTGGCTAAGCCTCACTATCCTTGAAGGGAGAGGGTTGCCGGCTTGAACTTGGGGCTACTACGGGTTATCTCTTAGCTAAATGATACAGTCTTGCATTTATGGTTTATACTTTCCAAAGCTGGGGTTTAATGCTATTTAATGTCTTTCCTTTTGAGTGATAATTGCCATGCTTTAGGGTTAGAACACATTCTTAATGGTAGATGCAGCATTCTTAGATGTCATTCTGAGCCATGGAAATGAGATTAAAAGCTAAGTTTCAAAGCCCAGATAGGACTTTAGATATAAGTACTTGGTTGACTTTCAGAATAGGGTGGTTACAGGGTTAAGTTTATAGCTAAACATAGATCCGGTTTGGGAAACTGACTATATGTTATTTGCCTTACTAATGCGAGAGGAAATATCTTAGGGAACTGCCCCAATAGTCCCATGTTATCGGTAGTATTGAGCCTTCAAGGTTACCATTTCACACTGTCATTTAAGCTATTATAATTAACTAGTGAACAAACAACTTCCCCAGTTTTTAACCAAATCCAAAAAATCTAAACAAAAAGTCTACCATTTTAAGCATTGAGTATGAATCATTCGGTAGAGGATGAAAACCCGTCCACCGTGTTTGACCACTAGACCCATTTATCTTGTAGTAGCTTGATTCACGATAGTAGGAGGGCTATAGGAAACAAATTTTGTTGATTAGTCTATCATGGTCGCAGATCAAATGGCGCCAGTTCTTTTTGAGATGGTGCTGACTAAATATGATGAGTTGATGTGTACTTGTAATCCGCGTGGCCACAAAATTATATAAGGTGACCTTTCTTTTTGTTTGTTCTTGTAGCTGCAGTTTTTCCACTTTACTTGGCGATTCTTGCATTTGTTTTGTTTCTTACCGGTTGATTTTGGTTTTTTTTAGCTAACTGCCGGCCTTTTTTGGAAAGCTTGTTTGTTCCTCTTTGTTTCTCATTTTGTTTAACGGTGTTTATGCACCATTTGGGATAGAACACTTAAGGTAGATTCTGAGAATCGGTACACCCGAGTTGAGCGGGTTGTGAGAGCCGGTGGCCACATAGTGATCAAATGGATCCTCTGCAAAAAGGGCTTTGAAGTCGACGAGGGTACCACAGTGAATCCAACAACATACAGATCAATGAGGGATCACATACACCCTCACAGAATTAGAGTGCCCCTTCCTTAAGTAGCTCATACCTCCTGCTGAAAGATGTAGCAGTGAGACCACTACTTAGTGCCCTACTTCCACATTTTTCATGGTATGGAAATGAAAACCCATACACCCATATAAGGGATTTTTGATATGCATAAAATTTAAGGTACAATTGACATGGATTTGTTGAAGTTGAAGGCATTTCCATTGACCCTCAAAGACAAAGCCAAGATATGGCTCAATTCACTGAGACCCATAACCATTAGAAACTGGGCAGAGCTGCAGGCATAATTTTTGAAGAAATTCTTCAGTGCTCACAAGACCAATAACTTGAAGAGACAAATCTACACATTTACTGCCCTCGACAATGAGAGGTTCGACCAATGCTGGGAGAGGTTCATGGAGACCATCAGTGCTTGTCCACATCATGGTTTCGACACTTGGATGCTTGTAAACCACTTCTATGGTGGTATGTCTCAGCATGGAAGCGACTTTTTGAAACAATATGGATTGAGACTTTACGAGCAACTTTTGATTGAAGCCATGGACTTTTTAAAATTTTTGTGGAATTTGAAACTTCCAAGTGGGATGAGTAGGCAGGAGAGATGGAGAAAATGAGGCCCTTGCAGGCCCCACGAGGAGGGATTTTGCACTCGAAGGACATGGAAATGAAAGAAGAATATCAACCCTAGCTAGGAAGGTGGAGCTTTAGAAAGGAAAAAAGGCTCCCATAATTCTGACGTGTTGAAAATCACGAGCAGGCTAATCCATGCATCGATTTCGGGCTGCACTTTAGGAAAAACGATGCCTCGATGGCCCTCGGTGAAAGTTTGATGTCGAATATACAGCAAATGTAAGTAGGTATGCAAGCCACAATCTAATGCTATCACGATAATACCTCGATTCCATTTGGAAGAATCACTTAACACTCACGGAAACCTAATCCCACACCTATATTACTTACAAAGCAATACAACGATTTGGTTCACATCTCGACCGTTCACCACCATCCTCTTTATTGAACAAGCCATCTTGAACTTGAGCAAGGTGGTAGACAATTTGTGTGGAGGAAAAAGGGGATAAATGTCTGATTAGCTTCAAAGAATTGATGCGTAGAAGTACATTGAATAAAGAATAGATGGGCTAGAAAGCAATCTTAACAAGAAAATTGTGAGCCTACGGTATTCAATCACAAAGATCCTAACAATTCTTTGTAGGTACAGGAGAGAGGAAGGGTCCCTTCCCAAACATTGCCAAATCAAAAGGGTCCATGAGGTAGGTTCATCAACAGTGGGATGGATGTGAAAGCTATCATCACTCTGTAGTTGAAGAAAAATAGAACAACAGTGCCCATGGCTAACTGAAACATGCAAGGAAAGGAGGCAGGCACGAAAAGATGTTAATACTCGGTAAAGAACCAATGAAGAAAACCATGCCCTCATTTCCACTGCAGCGAGGCGAAAAGATCCTGAGCGAGTTGAAATTTGAGAGGTGCTAGGCGACTAAGGTAAAGCATTCCATGAAACCGACATGATTAAGCAGTCTGACTTATGCGAAGTTCTTAAAGGACTTGTGCCGCGATCGAAAGTTTGGGCATTGAAAGAAGCGCTAGCAAGAGCAAGTCGATTGCCATGAATCGAGGAGTAAGACCGGAGTCAAATACGAGGATCGGGATCCCCGACAATATCGGGTTAATATTGGTGGGACTTTCAGACAAAACCTTCGCTAGATTTGGGGGCTGAGTGTAAACCTCGCGCCCTTACTCGGTGAGCGGTTAGGTTTAGGGGAACTCGAACCTACCCGACATCACTTTGTCATTGGTGATCGATCAGTGAAGATTCTACAGAATGGTGAGGATGTCTTGGTAAAGTGAGTATTGAATTATACTACCTAGTAGACTTTGTATTTAGCGATGCAAGACGATAGCAAGTGGAGCCCGATCATGTGCCAAATTATCACCCAGGGAAGAGACCAATTTTTGCAGCCGCCCCGTGCAATCATCGATTCTTGAAATGGGGTCATCGGCTCACATTTGGCAACATGACATTGGGCTGACATTTCACTTGAGTAACAAAGCCTGAAGCTAGTGGAAAATGGCAACCAAGGGGCTTGATGGTTGTAATTGACGAAATGCGAAGAAGCCAAATGTCCATAAATTGCAAGAATTAACTATAGAGATGAAGCTGATTGATTGGGGTTGTCATAAGTCGTCCTGTAGAGCCATTGGTATTGAAATCACCCAGTGAAGAGAAATCAACAAGAATGGACGAGCATGAAGAGTTTTACGCAGCCTGCGCCCTTTGCCAGGGGTCGAGGCTCCTCCTCGCCCGACCCTCCGTAGTCATCAGTGAAATTGAGCTTGTTTTGGTGTCCTCTTTGAGCCAAATTCTGACTCGATTTTTGATTTTTTCTTAGATTTGTTTAATTTTCATATTAGGCTATTTTTAGTAACTTCCCGTTTTAGCAACTTGCCTTTTTATTAGCTTAATTTTAATTTTATTTGTTTTTATTATTCTTAGGTTTTTGTTAAAAAATAATAATAATTTTTATTTTTGTTTTTAAATACGCCTAAATCAAATTTTATATTTTTATTTTAGGATGGATAATGATTCGATTAAGAATTTTACTATAATAGCGAAATTAAACTGCGGTGGCTCGCCGACTGGAGACCTATCGGTTATTATTTGAATTATAAAGGGGAGGTGGGGACCATTCATCTTCAAATTTCCATTTTCCTCCCCCGAAGCCTCCTTCTTGGGTGACGATGTAGCGCCACCTCGGTGTCGCCGTCTCCGCGCTGCGTCATGTGATCATAGAGCCACACCTTCAGTCATTGGTCGTGCCTAGCCTCAGCTCATGACCACGTGGTGCTCGTGCCATCTCCCCATTACTTCTAGTCCATTATCGACCATTGTGCCAGTAGTGCCACATACGATCTGTGGTTCCCCGGCCCGATCCTTTGCTAGACCGCGCCCGGCCGTACCTTGTCCTAAGCGTGACGCGAAAAGTTCAGCGGGAGCCACAGTCCGGTGCATTGTGGTATGGTGCTGCGCGCCTCGATGATGAGCCTGCGCCTTTATAGACTCTCGACTACAGGACATACGTAGTACGTACCGGGGAGGTGGTTCCAGCCCCGGGCCAGGCTAGTTGCCTCGGATGGAGCTGGCCAGGATTCTGTAGTCACGAGGAGCCTCGCGGGGATTCGGA
Organism: Tetrastigma voinierianum; assembly: GCA_016808115.1. NCBI lineage: Eukaryota > Viridiplantae > Streptophyta > Magnoliopsida > Vitales > Vitaceae > Tetrastigma > Tetrastigma voinierianum. The sequence goes on along the minus strand of JAEQBH010006651.1, from coordinate 442,160 downwards.
TATCAAACTAGGATGAGACCGGCTCCGGTGCCTTAGGGCGATGCGGGGCCGGCCCTCAGCCCCCGGGCCCCGGACATCGGAGACCCGGGGAGTCCTCTTCATTTAGGCCTCAGCCATCACCTTCCACGATGGCGAGAGAATCTCGCCAGCCCCGTATACCGACGCCGAGGATCGGCGACCATTTTTATTGGGACCCGATGCAGAGCGTAAGATTTCGTGCTAGGGACTTTCGTGAGTCATTCTATGATGTCTGCGCGTTGACGTGAGCCCCGGTTGAGACTCCATTGAAGCGATCACGGTACTCTCTGCTGCGTTCATGACCGGTTGTTCTGTATCCACCAGGTGGTGCTTGAGTTCTACCTTGCGCGACTTCACGAGAGTGCCAGAAGTCCGTAGACTCCGGGTCCTGGCTGTGGTCGAGCCCGGGAGTACTCAGAACTCTGGGCATTTAGGCGCATTAGGCTGCCCGTGGTGACAATTTCGAGGATATCGGGTTGGCCACAGCGAATCCTGAGAGGAGATGGTTCCATTGTCTTTCAGATACTATATGAGAACGATGCTCTTCGCGAGGGCGATTAGTACCACAAAGAGTCACTATTTTGAATACTGACCCCAGGAATGAGTTTTAAGTACTTTTCTTGGCGCAGCTAATCATGTTAATAATGCCCGATTGAAGTGTTCAGGTCTTCTTGTAGTATCACTTATACGTTTAGAGGTTGTTTTGTGGTTATTTTGCAGGTTTTTGCATACCTTGAGAGTTCAATATCGAGATAAGTGCTGAACCATGAAGATTGAACCCATTTATCAGCTGATTAGTGCCCAAAAAGTGCTATTTTGAACCCTATTTTAAATATGTTTTAAGTGCTTTTTGCGCACTAATCATGTCATTTAAGCCAATTGAAGTGTTCGAGTCTTCTCGGTACCACTTATGCCGTTTTGAGGGTATTTTTGATTGTTTTGCAGGTTTTTACGTACTTTGGGAGTTCAACATCGAGGCAAATGATGAATCATGAAGATCGACCTCAATTGTTAGCTAGCAATCATACCAAGAATCAATGAAAGAACCAAGGCAAAGTGAAGAAAATTGATGCAGTAGAAGACAGGAGGCAATGCAGTGAAGGATCAGAAAATCCCAGAATTTCGCTAAGATTGCGAAAATTTATGGGATTACGAAAATTGAGTTTAGCAGATTTGTGATTTAAGCTCAAACACCGGATTTTAAGCTGAACCTTCATTCTTAGCGGGAATTTCCTATTCATTACTCACATAAATTTAGCTAAGCTAAGCGAAATTTATTGCTATAATAGAAATTTACATCCAGCTAGCGAAATATAAACACTGCTAACAAAATTTCCTATTTTCGCTATCTCTTATTGATTTCTTTAACTTCTTTTTATTTTAATTAGCTAAACCACCATTTGCTGGCGAGAATTTTTTCAGACATGGCGAAATCCTTTGCCTTGTCATACCTTTTATGATAATGCCAATAGGCTTCCAAATTTGGTGTATTACTCTCTTATCCTTAAATTTAGCCAAATTGTTAGGTTTTTTAGTATTTTCATATATTGAGGTGGCCTATATAAGCCCCTCTCTTTTTGTAACCCAAGAGAGGAATTCAAGCAACAATTTGGGAGAAGCATTTTGTAAGTTTTCATTTTTTTTGTAAATAAAGTCTCGTATTTTTAATTAGGGTTTCCTTTTCTCTCTTCTCTCTCCTCTTTCTCTTATTTTCTTGGCTGCCAAACCTCTCTTCACCCGGATGACTTGCTCAGGAGATGCTTGGCTAAGCCTCCTTCTTTGCAAGAGGAAGGAAGCTGGCTTGAGTGGTGAGGCGTATGCGGGTTGTCCTCATGTATTAAAAGCTCACAGTCTTGTGTTTATGGCTATCTTCTCAAAATGCAGTTGAATAGCATTGAATGTTGTGATTTGGCCAATACTCTCCATGCTTGGGATCGTTTTTATCTTCAATGCTAGATGTGCGTGGTTCTTTCAGGTGGTCTTTACGAGCCTACGAAATGATATTTAAATGTTAGGGTTTCAAAGCGCAAAGGGCCATAGATCATGCTACGTATTGTTTGGCTCAAGTAGGAGTTGTTTCTAAAGTTCAGGTTTGCTGATTGAAACAGATAGGTTATGCCTTGGACTATAGGTTGCTTGTCATAGCAGCGAGGATAAACCGAGACACTTGTTTGCCACCAACTTACCAAGTTAGTGACTAAATCTTGAAGTTAACTTCACAATTCCTTTCGAGTTTTACAATTCCTCCAGCTTTCAAACTCATCACCTTGTTTTGAAACAAATCCAAAAGTCCAAATAAGCCTTACCTGTGCACTTATGCAAATCCATTTTTAAGATGAAACCCATCCCACGTGTTAGACCTAGACCACTATCTTTGTAGTAGCTTGACTACGACGATGGGAAGATTATAAATATATAAATTTTGTTGATTTTTAGCTCAGCTACTATAGCGCGAATCATCTGACCATCAAACATACCAAATTCAATGAAGGAATGAAGGCAAGTGATGAAATTGATGCGAGTAAGGAGTAGGCAATGCGTGAAAGCGACAATTCGAGAATTTCAGCAAGATTCTGAAAGATTCATTTGGGATTCTTGAAAAATTTCGCAATCATAAGCGAAAATTCGCAATCTAACGAAAGTGAGAAATTTACGTAAACTTCAAATTTTTAAGCTGCTAACTGTTCCCTAACGAAATTACACTTTAAGCTATGTAAGAATTTCGCTAATCTGTGAAATTTCGCTATATGAAATTTGCGGTGCATGTGAAATTCTACGATTTATTATCGTACAATTCACTACCTAATTTTTCTCTACATAAGCGAAAGTGTTGGTATCAAGCGAGAATTACGCCTTTTCATCTTTTTGTAATTAAATAAGCTGACCTCATTTTGGTGTGACCTCCCTTGTCCCTTATTTGATCAAAATGTTAGGCTTTATTGTAGTTTCACATAATGGGTGGCACTATATAAACTGTAGTTTTGTAACCACGAAACATAAAGCAAAAGCCCAGGGAGCGCAATTTTCATTTATGTAGTATCCTTGTGGCTTTAGTTAGGGTTTGGTTTCTCTCTTCTCTCTCCTCTTTCTCTTTATTTTCTGGTGTGAACAAGCCCTCTTGGGGATGACCAGCTGAGAGATGCTTGAAGCTAAGCCTCTTTCTTCGAAGAGGAAGGTATTTAGCTGGTTGTATGAGGCGGGTTGGGCATCCTCCATTTTGTTAAATACTACGAATCTTTTGTGTTATGGCTCCATCTTCTCGAACTAGGGTTGAATATCATTTAATGTCTTTGCCTTGGCCAATACTTACCATACTTTAAAGGATCTGATACATACCTTGCTGGAAGATGTGGGTTTCACACGATAGTGCTTTGCAGACCCTTTGAAATGATATTGAATGTTAGGGTTTCAAACTAAAAAGGGGTTGTAGATGCATGTTACCTGTGGACTCAAAATCAGGAGTTTTTTAGGGGTTAGGTTTGCTAGTTAAACAAGATCCGGTTATGGCTTGGACTATAGGTTGCTTGTCATGTCACGAGGATAAAGCAGGGGACACTTGTTTGCCACATGTTAATAAGTTAGTGACCTAAATCTTCCAGTTACACTTTCACAATCCACTTTAGGGTTTTTACAATTGATTGGCAGTTAAACAACTCTCAACATTTTTTGAAACAAATCAAAAATCAAAATAAAAAGAGAAAAAAGAAAACTCACCTTTTCGACGATACCGTCATTCCTAGGATGAAAACCCCATCCCAGTGTTAGACTACTGAACCAGCTATCTTTGCATTGAAAGCGACTCTGGCGGTAGAAGACTTAGGAATATAAATTTTGTTGATTCCGCGTCACACTAAAGTGACGCAGAATCAAATGAAGCCGTTGCAGGGATGGTGCCAAACTGCAATGATGAGTTGAAGTGTACTTGTGATCCAGCATCACAAGTGAAGGTGTAGATCTGATTAATACCACTGAATTATTCCCAGCGTAGGAATTGCTAGTACTAGCATTATAATGCGTGGGAATCAGCGAGATTCATCTCGCGAAGTGCGATTTGGTTGATCAATAAAGACTATTCTCACAAAGTATAATTTAAAGAAAACTGTAATGTTGTGTTGTTCGACTGAACGGTTGATTGGGTTGAATGTTTTTAGAATAGAAAGACAATTGCTAGGATTTTTAGGGTTCCACTCACTTATGATCAGTGAGTCCACACACTCTCATTTATAAAGCTCATCTAAGGAACCATTGATAAAAGCGACGCCGATGGAGGGATTTATCTTTGAATACTTTTGGAAAATAAAGATGATCGAGAAATACTAAATACTTGACATAATTAAAGAACCCTTAGATTTGGCATTATGATCAAGCCACGGCGTATCTAAGGAAATATCTCAGTTAACACGTTGTCAGAATTTGCCCAACTAAGGATTTACTCCTTTCTCTACACAAGTGATCAATAACACACAATCCATTAAAAATCAAGAGAGGAATTGAGGACTTTACCTTGATCGAGTGGGGTTTGTATGATCCCAGCAGTAGGGGTTTAGAACTCCATAAAACTTGTATGAACAATTAAAGATGAAGAACAATTAAGCATAAAAACAGTACCTTGCGGAAATCAGAATTGACTTGTAAAACCGAGAATGGAGAATATGGAATGCTAAGATTTAAAGCCGAATAAATATTTATCTTTGAAGATTACACAAACTCTTGAATCGAAACTTGAAATAGGCCTTGAAATCTGGATCCACAAAGTCACAGCTTCGAAGCTAGAGAAAAACTCTTAAGCCAAGAAACCTAGAAGTGAAGAGAGCAAGAAAACCCAAAGAAGCTAAAAACTTGAGAGAGCCTCTAATCTTGTGTCCTCCCTTTGCTAGCCCCCTCCAGTGATTTTCCCATTTGGTTCATAAAGTGCCCTCGCGTCCCAAGTTGAATTCTTGGACAATTCCGCGGATTATAAAGTTCTACGGTGGGATTTAGAATCTACCGGTAGAAGATCTTGCCAATTTTCCCGACAAAGTTCTACTCTGGGTGGGACTGGATCTGGTGAAATTTGTTCTTCCGCAAATTTTCCAACAAGTTCTCTGGTGGGACTTAAGAAGTTCTCTGGCCAGGGTTCATTCTCACAATCAACTTTCCTTGCTGTTTGGGGCTCGAGACAATTAGGTGCTGCCCACATCCACATTGGCCGTATTAAGCTGGGAAACACATCCTTGTGCACTTATGTTTTAAACACAGGCACACTTAGATCTAAAACACGAAAGAGAGAACAAGTACTTTGTTCTTATGTACCGAATGTTTGAGTAAATTGTAGATTTAAACGTGTTGGATTCTATTATAATTATCCTCAGTGTGTATTAAATCACACCCCTTTGACTGTCTTGCTAGTCCTAGCAAGATTTAGATCGGAACTACCCACTAGGTATGAATGAAACAAGAAAACTCGATGCAGTTAAGCTTTGCAAATCTCAAAAATAACACTTATGGAATAAGCATTTCACCCACGTTAGTATGCACAGCGCATGACTCAGTGCTTGACCACATTTCTCTTACTGATGAACAATATAACATGCTAACCTGAAATTGGTTATTCAAATAAGGATTATAGGTTTAGAGGTGTAAGGTAGTCATGCTTCATGATGAGAAGCTGTAATGATCAATAAAGATAGCAATCACTCGCGTGAAACATATAATCATCATGCATAAAGTCAAAAGGAGCAGAGAAAACATAAGTCGAGTGAAGAGGTCTTAAAAGTTTGTAATGGCCAGTGGGCTAAATGAAGAAAAGGTGAAAATCAAAGCGGGTGTTGGCATAACGAGGCTAAAGGTGCCTGCAGGTGCAGGCATACCACCTAGTACAACCCTAACACAACTAGGCGGTATCACCCTCATCCTCTTGAGAAGAGAATGTCCTCGTCCACCGCGATCGTCTAGTTCTTACGATTCTCCCTCTAAATCTTGAGGAGGTAGCATCATAATAGCTGGCTCCCACGAAGATGTAGGCTCTCAAGTCTGGAGGGACGTGGATCAGTAGCCACCTTCCCAGGATGCACTTGAACCACCCCTTGATCAGTCGCTCCATCCTCTTCAAAGCGATGCTCTATAGGTGCTTCAGGTTGTGGAAGAAGTGGTCGGTAGGAGGGTGAAGGCATGAAATTTGTGGTCTAGTGGGTTGCTCGGCTCTTTGCAAGAAGTCTTAGTTGTGATCTTGCTCTGCTAGGAGTATCACCTCTTTTCTTTATTGTTCCCCTCATCCTTCTTCTACAATACTAGTCACAAAGTGAGGAGCGGAATGCTCGGTTTGCCGCGAAAATTGTAAAACTCCTCATCGCGCACCATATGACTAGTGCATAGTCAATCTGACTTCGATCATAACCTCGTCTGACAAGCGAATACATTGTTCTTATTTGGGAGCTTTTCATAACCATGTTAAAATGCGATTGTGGATGATCTTGTTCCTTGAGGGCATGTCGGCTTTAACTTTCAGGGGACAAATTCTTGTTTCATAAATCCACTCATGGAGTCGGAGCGGGTGTAGCCTACGTGAATAATTTGGGCATCGAGAATCGATGTTAATGGCCTTGAGTGGATATGGCTGATCCGTCTTGTCGAAGGCGAATATAGTCTGCAGGCATGTGCTATCCAGTCGGGAGTGACCCGCATTTTCCCATCAACGAAGTTTCCGATCTGATCGACCAGGTGATTTTCCTTCAAATTGGTGTATAGAATTCCATTCTTGAAGCCAGTACCCGGTATCCCGAGTGCACAAAGTGCATATTTTTAGCATCACGGATAATTACCTGATGGGATGAGAATATAAGTGTTTCCAAATTAACGCCCTCTACTTGACACAGAAACCCCTGTTGCCGTGCGAATCCATCTCGTGCTCACCCTCGGAGTCTTGACAAACCACGACCTCTATTTCTTCATCGACACTATCGACCAAATCTTCACTTTGCGAAGAGGATTGCAACTTGTTTCCTTTCTCTTTTCAGTTTAGGTGGCATCGGGCTTTCTCTTCTTCCTTTTGCTTTCGTTCCATAGAAGGCTAGATTGCGCTACCTTTCTGTATTCGCCGAGCGTGCCATGGAGATGGCAATGATAACAACATTGACCATTTGAAATAAATCATCATGTCCCATTGCGCATACCGAACAATGCTGGGCTGGTCTGCGTATATCGGATAATAGTCTCACGCCCGTATGGAGAGCATATAGCCTCTGACCGTGATCACGAGAATAATATGACAAAATCAACCAAAAGATCCGTGCTCCATGGCCAGAAAGATCGCGATGCTAGTGGAGAGTTGCAAGGCTTACCACGTGCGAACACTGACTACAGGTAACCAATCTGGAACTTAAGCGGGAACCACTGGCTGAAACAATCGAGCTTAGGGAATGTAGTAAGAAGGAAAGGAACACACGGCCTGAGGCAGGCATTATGGAATAATAAAACATGGCGAATGAAGAGGCATCCTGATTTTGGGTTAAAAACCCTCTTGCTTTCCCGATTTCACTTGGAATTCTGGGTAAGGACTTCATTCTCGGTAGAACTTCTCCCTTGCCCATTTTTTGTGAAGTTCTACCAGTAGGACTTTGAGTTCTCTGAGTGGGACTTTGCTCTTGCTGTTGTTGGAGTGTTAGATTCTCACCGTGCCGGAACTTTGGGTTCTCTGGTGGGACTTTATCCACTTGATTTTTGTCTTTTTTTTTTTTTTTTTGGATATATATATATGTATTTTTCACTTTTGGAACAGTGGTGCCACTATACATCTTGACCTGTTCAACTGCCTTTCATCCAAGTTTTTCTGCATGTTTACTTTCTCTTGTTCAAATTCCACAACTGACTGCATTCATAGACTTAGCACTGCAATTCATTCTTGGGATATCTTCAAACTCTCCATGAGAATCATAAACCCATTCCATAAATCCAAGTTCCTAAGGTTGATAAACTTGACAACTTTAAATGGGTGCAGATGGGAACCCTCACAAATCTATAGGTATCTGAGAATAATGGCCTCTAATCATTTCCACTTACGTAAGGTGTTGTAAAGACTATGATGCATGAAATTAACATGACCGACTAAATTGTTACGATTGGAAACAATAACCGGGCAAGATCGTAGAAATTTTTGGCCATAAATTAAGCGGTTTGGGTGAGCGTGGCGTAGGTAGAATACGAGGGAAGCAGTTCCGCGAGGAAGAGCATAAGGCTTGTTGTGGCCAACTTGTTAGGGTACATGCGATAAGATGATGGAGTATATGAGATCAAGCGGGTATAATGTCACAGTCTTTGAGGTAAGCATAATACTCAAACCATTTGAAAAATTTGACCCAGCTGAACATATAACGGCGCATAGTTCACGTTCAACGATTAGTACTACCCCATGCGAGCAAGCATTGTCCCGATGCATTGAACTAAGTACTATATGGCGAATTGGAGGAATCACATAAACTAGAGCACCATGATTCTAATTTTCTATGTTATTGAAAAGAAAATGAAATAACGCAACTGAAGTAAAATAATAAAAACAGAAAGCAAGAACAAAAATAAAAGCAAAACTATTTACAACAATTTGAGAATGATGTTACTTGGAAGGAGAGTTTTTTGGTAAATGGTGTACGAAGTCACGGTATCACTTTCGTGGGGAGAAATGTTCAAGGCGGTTTGAGGCGTTGGCCATTCACCTTGAAGGAGTGAGCCATTGTACGGATTTTCAATTTCCGCTTTGCTCGTGCCGGACCACAACCACGCCGCGATGAAGGGCGGTCGGCGAGGCGGGCTTTCCGGGAAATAGATACGGGAGTATGCGGCGGTACTTTTCGATTGGAGTTGAAGGGACCCTACGGCAATCGATTTGTCGTGGAATAGCAGGCACGCTCGCGCTTATAAATTCACCGGAGCTTTCATCCCGATTCCCTCCATGACTCTTCAAGTTCATTTAAGCTATAATAACATTTGCTACCACTGAGATTAGATCGATTAAAGTTCGAATAGCCAATGGCCGTGTTCCATCTCCTATGGAAAATGGCAAGCCTTGCACAAACTGACTATGGAGGCATACGAAGCAGTTTTAAAGCGATGCGGTATGCCCATAGAGCATCGGTAGGCAGGTGACGATCTTTTTCGATTAAGGGGCAGATCTTTTCTAAAATGTGTTTTTATCTCTATTGGCTAGTTGTTTTGGCATTGGTCTTTGGGTATTAGCGTGGATACTTTATGGGTCCTCCATATTTTTAATAGATTTTCAAAAGATGGAGTGCAAGGTGGAGTCCACCATCACTAATAATTGCCGGCGTTCAGAAAGCGAGAAAAATATGTTCCTTTATAAATTTCAAAGCGACTTTATAGTCATTGGTTCTCAATTTAGATTGCCTCAACCCACTTGGAGCACATAGTCAGCGAATGTATCAAAATGTAGAGATAGCCCTGAAGGGGAAAAGGCCCCATGAAGTCGATACCCCAGCAGGTCAAAAATTTCAATGACTAAATGGGGTGAGAGCGCTCATGTTTACATTTGTGATCCTCTAATTCTTGGCATTGAGCACAAAGTTTTGCGAGAAATCGAAACAATCTTTAAATGAAATTGGGCTGATAAAACCCGGCACCAAGGAAGAATCATGCGCTATATTTTTTGAGCGGAGAAATGTCTCCATGAGCTTGAATAGCAAAAAGTTAAAATCAGTACACACTCATCATTCGGTACACATCTTCTCATTGATCTTGGACGATATTTTAAATAAAGTGTAAGATCCATCAAAATATATTCTTAATATCTGTCAAAATTTCTTTTGTTGAGAAGTCATTGAGCTGGAATTTGGCAGTTACTGGGTAGTTCACAATGTCGATACCACGGAATTGTCTCTGAGGGCAAAGAGGTGCTCATGGGAAAGCTATCACCTATGGGTATGTGTCATGGGTGGGATTGGAGACTAATCGAGATCATTAGTCGGCAGCCACATTCTCGGCTTCACTTTGCTTTCTGAATGGTCCAAGTTGATTCTTGACGAGTAAAATCCACTAGTCAGCAGTGGTTTCCGTATCACTTGAAGCTGATGCTTGAAGACTGCGTGATCACATGCCAAGATGGTCGAGAGCCAACAATATATGGCGTTTTCTAGAGCAAGACCCTTTGCTAGAAACTCTTTTACGTAGTTTGTATGATGCGAAAACGGCGAGTCTAATGTCTTCTTGGCATAGTAAATGACAAAAGCCTTTTTATCCTCCCTACGTCTAACACGTACATGGGCATTCACTAGCATCGCACATGATCTCAAATGGAGGTCCCAATTAGGGGCCGCGCGAGTTGGTGATGACACTAGTTTTTGAGCTTAGACGATGTCACAAGCTTGTGACCGTAATGAAAGGGACATCTTTGCAAGCTAGCGAAGTACTTGCAAAGTGAGTTTATAACTTTAACTAAAATCTTTTATCGACGCCCGATAAAAACCGGCATGGCCCGAGAATGACCTTATGTCTCTAACACACTTAGGAGTAGGGAGTTGGAAATCGGTTCGACTTGGCCTTATCAACCCATGATTCCATCTTTGAATACAATGTAACAAGCAAATTCACGTATTTACCATGAAGTGACATTTTCAGTTTAACACAAGTTTTCTCTTGACACCTCTAAAACCTTCGTGGGTTCCTAGCGACTCGAATGAGTCACAGCGAAAAATCATCCATAGAAAATCTGTGATTTCAATCATATATGAAAATTCTCATCATGCAGATTGGAAAGTTAAAGTTGCATTGCACGATCCAAAAGGCATTTTCCTAAAGCGAAGGTACGAGGCTAGTGAATGTAGTTTTTCTTGATAACTACAATACTATCTCAATTTGATTGTACCTGAGTACCCATGAAAGCAAATAAAAATTCATGCCCTCCAGCTCTCTCACAACATCGATCCCGCAAACGGAGAAATAGTGCTCTAGTACACTTGCATTAGTTTCTTATAATCTATACTTTTTTCCATCACGAGGTGACACTTGTAAGGAATAAACAATTATTTTCATTGGCAACCTCTTTGTGACTCCGGACTTCTTAAGACTTCTGCTTGTGTTGAATTAACCCACTTACTATTTGCGATAGAGATTAATAACCTACATCCAAAGTTTGGCCTCCTTTTTCACCACTTCCTTCATTCAGCTAAGGTTCATCGTCTACGTGGTTGCCTAGAAGGTTTAACATCCTCTACAAGTGAATTCTATGTGTGCGAGATAGAGGGACTAATTCCATAATATCTATGATTATCCGGCTAAAGCAGTCACATTAGGTTTCAATATTTCCAAAGTTGAGTTTCTTGAGTCACGTCTAAGGAGGACGATATGATTCTTGGAAAAGTGTCTGCTCCCCTGGGAGGAAATGCATATTTTAAGATGTGTTGGTAAAGTTTAGCTCAGCAGAGTGGCTTCTCCTCAGAAGGCAATGTCTTATCCTCGTTTAGCGGCAAGGTTCAAATTTAGGTGCCCGCTTTGAGTTAACCAAATACATCTTATGCTGGTCTCCGAGTGGGCTTCACGACTCGAAGTGGTCACTTGCTCTATCCAATTCAGGTACGACCCAGACATGACTTAAGGATCATCATGTGAAACATTATCCAGTATTTTAACACCCGCAATTGACCATATTATTTCACACATGTCTTCTAGCAAACTCCCAATTTCCTTTGATTACATTGAAAATATTCAAATTAACAGTCATGTTTCCAAATAGAGAAAGTGTCATTAGGCCTCCTATACAATATAATGGCATTCGCGGTTGCCAGAATAGTCGACTTCAAGTGAGGCCCAGGTTCCTTTAGTTCTACCAATTTGGTGATGCCAGCTTCCACAAAATCAACAGGGAAGTAAAATTTGTCCACTTGGACCAACACATCCTTAACTATCCCTCTAGGAATTTTCACACTACGGTCAGCTAATTGAAGGGTGATATTGGTCGGCTCTAATTCTCCTAGCCCTAGGTCCACATATACTGAATAAGGCAACAAATTAACACTCGCCCCTAAGTCCACTAAAGCATGCTTTGACTTGAATTTCTACTACTATAGAAATATTATTAGGACTTCAAGGTCTTTGTATTTTGGAGGCAAGTTGTTCGAATTAGAAGTAGATTCGTTCATGAATGCCTCCTTGTTGCCAGCACTAGTTTCCTTTTACCGTGCATAAATCCTTAGGAAATTTAGCATATGATGGGATTTGCTTAATGGCATCTAACGAGGATATTCGGTTTGCGCTTGTTTGGCGAACTGACTCATGGCTCCTAGAACGATTAGTCATTTCTTTGGTGCTCGATCTATGTGGGTACTAATTTGGAGAGGATATGGTGGACTTGTCTTCCTACGGGTGATCATCAAATTCCTTTGTACTAAGGTCGTAGGAGCTTGTCGATGTTTCATCTTCTACGATAACTCCTTTTCTGTGGGACTCTTGGCGGTTCCTTGGTTAGAGTGGTTTAGCCAGCTTCTGCCCTTCGAAGAGATGGTAACTGACCCTTACGGTGCTGGTACCCTCACTTGAACCCTAAACTTCCCACAGCTATTTTGACCTTGTGGACTTTGGACGGGTGTGATGGAAGTTTCCTTTCTTGTTAGAAGGTTACCTATGGATGGGGTTAGCTTTAGTTATGCGGGATCTCACATCATTTAAGAGCAGTTCGGAGTTACGTGTTTGTGGATTTGTTGAGTTTACTTGTGGCTTGTGTGACTATATCTCCAAGCTTCTCTTTGTGTGTGCTGGAGGTTGGTAAATTTGTGAAGTTTTGATTCCCTTGGTTTGGTGGATGATGACCTTGATTGGAATTTCTTGAAATCCTTGGGGGGCCTTGATTACGAAATGAATAAGATTTGGGAAAGCCTTGGTTTTGGATAGTGAGGCCTTGGTTGTTTGGCAAGTTATCTGCGGTCCTCCCTCATTTCTCCGGCTAAATTAGGATGCAACCCGGGATTATGAGATTTCGGAGTATGAAAGGAGTTTGAAGGGTTTCCTTTGATAATTAAGGGCATTGGCATTCAATTGAATAAAAACAAGCTCCCTTAGCGAGGAAGATTTGGGCGATTAATGGTCGATGTGTAGGGTCGTCGCATATAATGCATGGCTCTACTACGAGTCCATTTGTGATCATGAGGGTATTTGAGGCACACTAGTTACTCATTACCTTTTCTTCTCTATGGCCTCTAATTTCCTTATTAGGGTGGCAATTTTTGGCTTCTGACTCATCATTTTCTCTTAGGTGGTGGATTCGCCATGATGGATCTTCATGCACTTCAGCGTGTCCACCAGGTGTTAAGTCTCCCAAAGTTAGGCATTTTATGTAATTATTCAAAAATTTGAATTGCTCCCTAGCACTCTTCTGCAAAATTCTCACTTTTATCCATTTTTGGATGCTGTTTTATTGTAGAATAATCCTTCATGAAAATATGCCTGAGGAAATTTGTCCGACATCTAACCGCTGAAGATGGGGGATAGCATGGAGAGATCATATATCTTTCCCATACGTGCGGGTTCACGGCTTTTCGAAAGAAGTTACGGGAGGATTGCTCGCATGAGGGCATTGCTACGTGCGGAGGAAAAAACTTATTGAGAATTCATTCGCATGTTTTCCCACGTAAAAGGCCAGATTAGGTGCGAGGAATGGGTTCCAGATTTGGCTACTCCTTTAAAGCAAAGGAAATAAGACCAAGCAGAGATAATGGGGAGAGAGAGCCGGTGGAGAGGAATGCGGCTGGAGACAATCTCAATCCCTCATGAATGAGTAAAGGAGTTACCGAGATTGAACCAGCAGTATCACACACGGGTAGAAGGCGGATCATTTCCGACTTCATCGAAATTGATTAACCTCATGGGAAGGCGAATACGAATTTGTAGTGGTCTCACGAGGTTGCAGAATTTCTCGAAGGGTTCTTTCTACGTTGGGCAAAGGAGCAGGAGGAACTCTATATTGATTTCTTTGAAGGTTGCAAAACTCCACTCCTCCACACAGCCTTTGGGTTGGTGGGGCGTAGCATTGAAATGTTGTGGAGGCTCATAAAGTCCTTGCTGATTCTCAGGATTGTCCATTTGAGGTAAAATGTTATCTTGAGGCACTTGGCTTATACTGGATTTTTCAGGGTTTCTAGGAGATACAGTTCTTACTAGTCGTTGCGAGCCCAAGCCAGGCATGCACTATCTCACTCTGTCGAAGACACCAGGATTTCTGGCAGTAAGAAAACAAAATAAAAAGAAAAAATGAAACGTGGGATTTGCAATGCCATTTGCGAAGTACCTCCTATTCTCTTCGGATCAACGGTTGAGTCGCCACTCCGTGACGGCGCAATACGATGCGATTGTATGCTAATTCTATTCCCAAGCGTAGGAATTATGGTCGTCTGGCATTATAATGCGTGGGGTCCCACGGTCATCCTCTCCACGAGGAGTGGTGGTTGGTTGATCGATAGAACCTATTCTCCATAAAAAGTATAATTTAAAGAAAAGCGTGTTGTGTTGTTCGGCGGAAGGCAGGTTGATTGGGTTGAATGTTTTTAGAATAGAAAGACAATTGCTCGGGACCACCCCAGGGCTCCACTCATACATGATCGTTAAGTCCCACCTCATTTATAAACTCATCTAAGAACCATTGATAGCTGACTACCGATGGAGATTTATCTTTGAATACTTTTGAGGAAAATAAAGATGATGAGAAATACTAAACACTTGTTCTCGAACGGAGCCACTTATTTGGCATTATGATCAAGCACAACGTGTCTGCAGGAAATATCTCGTTAACACGTTGTCAAAGGGCGCAGCTTAAGTTTTGAAGCTGTACTCTTCACTCTGAAGATCCACAATATTACATTTTGATGTCAGATAAATGAAGGAGGGAAGTGGGGACTTTTATTTTGAATGGGGATGATTTACCCCCGTACGTTCTAGTGACAAGGGTTTAGACTCTTTCATTATGTTCTTTCAAGACAGTTCCGACCAACATAGACACATGGGAATGGGGACATTGCTGGCTGTGAG
Source organism: Tetrastigma voinierianum (assembly GCA_016808115.1). NCBI lineage: Eukaryota > Viridiplantae > Streptophyta > Magnoliopsida > Vitales > Vitaceae > Tetrastigma > Tetrastigma voinierianum. Next base: position 427,142 of record JAEQBH010006651.1, on the reverse strand, counting down.
ATGTGGGTGCAGTTTATTTGAATAATGTTTATAAGAAAGATCTGACTCATGATCTCAGAAGCTGAAATAATGGGACTCTGAATCTGGATCCTGAAGTCTAACTCAAAAATGGAGAAAAACTCTTAAAGCAGGAAACCTAAGTGAAGAACTAAAAGTGAGGAAAGCAAACTTTACGAGCTTTCTGCATCTTTTGCAGTCACTTTTATAGCCCCCTCGAGAAGTGATTTTCCATTTTGGTTAAAACTACCCGAAAGTGCCCATGATCAGATTAATTCTTGGACCAATTCCGCAGGATTCCATAGATTCTACGGGTGGGATTTAAAGTTCTACCGGTAGAAGATTAACTCCTTTGCCAATTTTCGACAAACTCTGGGTAGGACTTTAAAAAGTTCTGGGTAGAAGTTGTCTCCTTGCCAATTACCGGCAAGTTCTCTTTGGTGGACTTTTAAAGTTCTGATAGAGTTGTTCTCTGGTGCTTTCCCTTGCTTTCTTTGGGGGCTCCGAGACTTAGTCAATTGCTCACCCACATCCACATTGCTTCATTGGCTTCCAGAAGCTTTACATCCTTGTGCACTTATGTTTTTTAAACGGAAGACTGCGCAGTCTAAAGCTCTGAAGAAATTAGAAGTACGATTTGCTTATGCGAATGTGATAAGTGTTAATGATTTAAGCGTGTTAGATTCTATTATAATTATCACTCCGTGTGTTCATCGAGGAAAGGTAACCTTTTTAACTCTTTTTTGTAACCAGGTTGCGATGGCGCAGTTTTCATAACTTGGCGATAACTTCCTTGTTTTATGTTGTTCGCTCACGGGTTGTTGTTCATACGAGTTTGTTTTTAATGGAGTTAGTTTTATTTTTTAGCCAATCTAACCTTTTTCAAAATTTGTTGAGATTGCTCTTGTTGTCTTCACAAAAATTGTGTAATAGGTGTTTATGCTCGAGTGGGATAGAACACATGGGGAGTAGATTGCATAGAATCGATACTAGCGACTTGACGAAGCGAGTGAAGTTAGTGTACACAGCGATCCATGGGGACTACTACGAGGAACACAACGAGAGTGGGCGTGGATCAAGCGCCTATAGGAACAAACAGGGACCACATTCACCCTCACAGGGTTTGGTGCGCTGAAGCCATCATACTCTGCTGAAGATGTAGCGGTGAGGCCTTGCTGCCTTCTCCCCACGTACCATGGTATGGAAGTAATCCATACACACACATGAGGGGATTTTGAGGTGCGTAACCTTTTAAGGAAGGTATGATGGACATGGATTGGCTTAAAGCGAAGGCATTTTCCATTGACAGGGACAAAGCCAAGATTTGGCTTAACTCATGAACTTTAGAACTTCATAAGTGGGGGTGAGGAGCTGCGGGGCATAATTTTTGAAGAAGTTCTTCAGTGCTCATAAGACCAACAATTTGAAAAGACAAATCTACACCTTCGCAGCTCAAGATGGTGAGAGATTTTACCAATGTTAGGAGAGGTTCATGGAAACTGTTAGTGCCTGTCCACATCATGGGTTTGATACATGGATATTGGTGAACCATTTCTATGATGGTATGTCCCCACCTATGAAGCAATTGTTAGAAACTATGTCTTAGGGGTGAGATTTTTTGAATAAACACCACGGGATAGGAGCTTTGTGGACTTTTTGAACTACGTAGGCCCGAGAAACCTGCAGAAAGCATGGGATGAAAGCAGTCCAGGGAAGCCCAGAAAGACCCTCAGGCCATCAAAAGAGGTGATAATACTTTACGAACACATGGAGATGGCTCTGCGTCGTTTAACTTCGAGTTGGATTGAGCTAGAGATGAAAATCGGCATGGCAGTAGAATGAGGCAGGTTGTTTGCATCGCAGCCTTTGCTGTTGTCGGGTCAAATGTGGTCATCTGAGAAACGCGCCTAGAACATGCTCACGTCCTGAATCAAGATAATTCACCTATGAATGCTCTTTATAGTAACACCTACAATCCCAATTGGAAAAACCACTCAAATCTTCCATGGAAGCGAGGAGCTCGCGCATATGCCGGGAGCCAATGGTTGGCCCTGCCGATAACGAAGCATTTGCCACTTTGTCTCGAGTTGACGAGCGATCCTGAATTTGTTGTGTAAGGTGGTAGGCACATTTGAAAGAACAAGAACACTAATTAATCACGAACTAATCAAAAATTGACGATGAAGTTCACTCAACGGGAGCCCCGGGCGATATGCATTACGAAGTACAAAAACTATCACTCCTTGTTTCACGAGTTCGAGGAAAAAAGGGAGAGAAGGCTCCCTTCAGAACTTTAACAATATCAAAAAGTAGTGAATGAAATAGGCGGCCAGAGGATCCCAGCCTGCAAGCCGATGAAGTAAAAGCGTTGGTGACTTTCTGAAGTGGTAGAAGCGGAAGCCATTAGTACCAGAGCTAGTCAAGTCAGCTCCATCAGTGGCTGATCAACTCCAAAAAGAACAGTCAGTAGACAAGGAAGAGGTGAGAAGGTAGAATACCCCCTCCGTTTCGCGGGTTCTCAGGAAAAAGAAGAATACGTTAACCCGAGCGAAATCTTGAGAGTTTTGTTTGCAAGTGAAAGTAAATATTCCTCTCCTTGACATGATCAAACAGGTCCCTACCTACGCAAAATTCTTAAAGGACTTGTTACCTGGTAAGGGTCTTAATGTAAGCGAGGCGCTTTTGTTTTTAGTAGAGTGCTATCATCGAGTGTGAACTCGGTGAAATATAAGGACCCGGGATGTCCTCTGATCTCGGGTGAATATTGGGCATCGCGAAACTTTCTTACTAGACTTGGGGAGCTGAGTGTGAAACTACTTTTTCTTAGTATTCTATGTACAAGTAATTGGGTTTGGGTGAACTGAGCCCACTTTACATCACACTTTCACTCGATAGGTCTATTAAAACACCAAAAGGACCATTAGGTGCGATGTTGTACAGTGGGCCGAATTTTACTATCCGGTGGACTTTGTAGGTGCGATACGAACCGGTTGCGGTGGGACAGTAATGTGCCCATCATGACAGGAGAGCCGGGTTCTTTGACTATTCGAATGCCATAATAAACTGCCGGAATGGGGTTATGCAACTCACATTTGGGAATATGACCTTGGAACTCAATATTTTTCATTTGGGTAAAAGGCATATGCACTCGGAAGAGGATGCCTTTGAAGAAGTATGTTTAATAAATACCATTCTGGAAGAACAGGCTAATGAGCAACAAGTGCAAGATATATTAACCTCAGAGTTATCTGAGTGCATTTTAGAGAAACATGAACTTCAAGAAATGAGCTTAGTACAGGGGTACTGGAGAAGAAAAATAGAAATTTTTCCTCTATTGACTGGCGATGAACCCAAGGAACCTCAAAGCTAGAACTCAAACCCCTCCCAGCTGAGTTAAAGTATGCATTTTTGGAAGAAAATGAGCAGTGTCCGGTTGTAATTTCTTCATTGCTAACCACTGCACAAGAGCATAATCTGCTGCACCTTCTTAAAAAGAACAAGCAAGCATTGGGATGGAAAATTTCTGATCTGAAAGGCATAAATCCGTCAATCTGCACCCATCACATCTATTTAGAAGGAGTTTTAAAGTTGTTGGCGACCTCAGCGAGAAGGTTGAACCCCATCTTCGAGGAGTAGTTATGTTCAGAGGTCCTAAGATTGCTCCAATGATATCATTTATCCCATTTCGATAACTTTTGAGTTTAGCCCGACTCGAGGTGGTGCCTAAAAAATCGGGGGCGTAGCGTGGCTTGAGAAGGGTGAGAAGAATTATATGCCGACAACCAGCTGGAGGTGTGCCAGATTATGGAGGCTCAATGGCGCGTAACACAAGACCACTTCCGTGCCTTTCATCGTCCCGGCTCTCGAAAGAGTTTCACGGTTTTAATTATTGCTTTTGATGGGTATTCGAGGTATTTCCGAGACAGAGATTGCCTTTAGAATCGGGGAAAAGACCACTTTCCCTTGTCCATTTACAAACATGTGCTTATAGGAGGATGCCTTTTGGTCTTTTTGCAACGCCGACACTTTCGGCGATCAGCATGCTCGATGTTGTGTTGATATGAATTTGGAGGCGTATAATGGAGTAACCATGGATGGTATTACGGTATATGTATGCGTTTTGAGAAGAATGTTTGACTAATCACGGAAGCCATCTGCGAGAGGTGCACAGAACTTGGTGCTTAGCGGGGGAATGCCGTTTATGGTAAACCCGAGAATCGTCTTGGGGCACATTATTTCTAGGAGGGAATTGAAGTTGATAAAGCAGATCGACGGTATTTCCAAGTACGCCCCCAACGAATGTGAAAACAATTAGGCAATTCCTTGGTCATCACCGACTCTGAGACGGTTCATTAAAAGACTTTTCAAAGATTGCTAAACCCTGTCACGACTCTGGAGAAAGATGCTTGATTGTTGGGAGGAAGAATGCAAAGAGCTTTTAAGAGCTGAAATTTCATTTATTCTTATACCCAATAGTTAGAGCACTAATTGGCGATTACCATTTGAAATAATGTGTGATGCGAGTGATCTTGCTATAGGAGCAGTACTCGGCCAAAGAGAAATGGGGAAACCTCATGTGGTGTATTATGCGAAACAAAGAGCAAACCTTGAATGAAACACAGAGGAATTACCACTAAAAGAAAGAATTCTTTGGCAGTGGTATATGCTTTAAACTGTTTAGAGCATGTACTTGGTTGGGGCGAATATAGTCGCATTTTACGGACCATTCGCTTTGGCTATATCTTCTAACAAAACAAAAATGCAAAAGCAAGGAGGAGGCTCTTCAGATGGGTTACGTTACTTTTAGGAGTTCAACTTGCAAATTAAAGACAAGAAGGGTAGAGAGAATGTGGCGCGGAGGATATTTGTCAAGGTTAATTAGCTATGACACTCCTGATCCACACTATTAATGATGAATTTCTGAAAAAGAATCCCTAAAGAATCTCTGGATTGGAGAAAGAAAGCTTCTTGAATGCGCTCATTTACCCATTTTCTCACTACGGGAATCGGCGAGTGGAAATGACGGGATGAAGAAGTGGCTGCTGATCATTTCCTATTGTCCCCAGGAAGAGCCCTTCTGTTCAGAAATGCGTGCGAGATCAAACAATCGGGAAATGTGCTTTTTGAGGAGCAGGCAAGGAATTCACAAACCAACGCCATGAGAGTGCTTGTGGTGGTCATTTTGCTTCCCAACCAGCAATGAAGATGTGCCGGTCGGGTTTATTGAGCCTTCATTGTTGAAGCATACCAATGTGCCGTGTATGTGACGGATGCAAAGGCGAGGAAATTGTCACGCCGTCATATGATGCCGGTGAACCCCTAATTTTGGTGATGAACTATTCGATGTAGGTGTCGATTTCATGGGACACTCCCCGTCATATGGTCATACGTACATTTTGGTAGGTAGAAGACTATGTCTGAAAATGGAGTTGAAACGCAATCCTATAAGACAATGACCATAGGGTGGTACTCAAATTCTTGAAAGCCAATATCTTTTCCAGGTTTAGGGTGCCGAAAGCCATTATTATCGATGGAGGTTCACATTTCTGTAACAAACCGTTTGAAAACCTCATGGCTAAACATGGTGTGAAACACAAAGTGGCCACTCCTTGCAAATCCCTCAAACAGTGGCGAGGTGAACTTGCTAACGAAGGGGAAATTAAGACTATCCTGATGAAGGTGGTCAATACTAACAGGAAATATTGGTCCATCAAACTTCTTGATTCGTTGTGGGCTACTGAGCGACTGAAGACAATCCCCAGGAATGTCCCTTATCGGTGGTCTATGGTAGAATCTCACCTTCCGGTGAGTCAGTACAAAGCATGGTGGGCGATTAAGAAGCTTATGGACCTAAGAGGGACCGGAGAGGAAGGAGATTTCTTAATCTTAATGATTGGGAAGAAATACGTAATGCCTACTTGAATGCAAAAATTGCAAAAGAAAGATCCAAAGAAATGTGACCCGAATGATGGCGGGAAGAATTTCGGCTAAGGGAGATCAAGTCCTCTTGTATGACTCCAAACTCCATTTGTTTCCGAGCAAGCTCAAATCGCGATGGACGGGTCCATTCATTGCCCAGCAAGCATACCCTAATGGTTCTGTGGACCTACGCGATCCAAATGATGACAAAGTGTTCAAAGTTAATGGACAGAGGGTGAAACCATATGTGGTGCAGCAGGACATCAAGGCGGAAATTCTCCTTATGGACCCTCCCTAAATTCCACGGTCTACATATTTTAAGGGTGGCTTCTTGTTTGAAGTTTCCAACAGCCTTGTTCTCATTATTCGTCGATTACATTTTTGTTTTTGTTTAAAAATGGTGATAACAGTCAGAGTTTGACAGTTGGTTTCTTTTTGTGGGCAGGGGCAGTAGAATTTACAGATAAGCATGCTCCCTCTTCAGCCAACACATTTGATATCACTGGTAATGTAGTTCTTACAGTGGCTCGATTTGTTTTCTTTATCTGATGTGAAGTACTTTTTGTATTTCCATATGTGTAATGTTTTGTCTTCAATTAGTATTTTGAGCCCAGTTATAACGGTGAAAAATGGAAACCTTGCATGTTGCGCTAATGTTAGAGCGGAATTCCATGCTTGAGGCCGATTTTTAGTCGGTTGAAGTTCGGCATGCTCAGCTTGGTATTTCTCCCTTATGCTGAATCGCTGCTACCGGATTGTATCCATGGTGTGAGTGACAGCCTCCTTTCACTTTGCGCCATGGCGCCCAGGCATGTTTAACCTTGCTGGGGACAGGTTTGTGTTACCCATTATATGAAGACGATAGTCTTCCAGGAAAAGAAAGAAAAAGCAAAAGAAAAGAAAAAGAAAAGAATAACAAGAAAAATAAAGTAGTGACGGCTTTGCCTTGAAACCAGACCAATTAGAGGGGTGTATGTGAAGCAGCGAAACCCGATGCCCTAGCCTTAGTGGCAGGGTCATCGATTTAGTGTTAAGCTACATGGGTGGATGGGTAGAGTTTAGCAATTGTAGGTCCCAGCGATTTTAGAAATCAGCGGTCGAGGTGAAGCTTGTAGAGTTTGTGGTCGATTGATCCTTTTGGCTTGATGCTAAACCTTGGTGGTTGAGTCATCGGTGGACCCCACCCGTTCGCGGACTTTGGTGAAGTCGAGATTTTAAGCGGCGCTTTTCTGATGCAGTTGAATAAATAAAGAAGAGTGTAACTATCCTATTTGGGTTGTTCGACAAATTAAGGCCATGCCCGGTCAGCTGGAGTTAGGGAAGGACAGATTTTACGTGCGAATTTATTGGCTCGATCTGGATTTTATAATGATTTGTAGACTTTGGTGGAAATTCCGGGTTGAACAATGGATCCAATATTGACCTAAAAGTTGTTCTTGTATGGTTTTAGTTCTTTCATTTCGGTTTTCAAATTTGGTGTCAATTTTTCAGTTTAAAGGTAATGTTTATATGTACATAAACCTTTTTGAATCATAAACTTTTTGAAAATCACTGCATGCATCTCCTTTTTGTTTTTGCATTGCTAAGGGGACCCCCAACAACGTTTCGATTTGGGGGTAGTGATTAGTACCCAAAGAGTGCTATTTTGGTATTTAGATAGGTTTTGAGTACTTTTTGCACGCTAATCATGTCAATAATGTCAATTGAAGTGTTCAGGTCTTTTTAGTATCACTTATGCCGTTTAGAGGTTATTTTTGGTTGTTTTGCAGGTTTTTGCGTACCTTGAGAGTTCAATATCGAGATAAGTGCTGAACCATGAAGATTGAACCCATTTATCAGCCATCAAACATACCAAAATTCAATGAAGGAATAGAAAGGCAAGTAATGAAAATTGATGCGATGATGGGAAAAAGTAGACTTAATACGGAGTGAAAGGCAATTCGAGGGAAATTTCGCTAGGTGCGGCCATTTGGGATGCGAAAAGCAATCATAGCGAAGAATCAGCGAAATTGAGGGCTAAGCTAGGCTTCAAATTTTAAACATTAAGCGTTCCTAGCGAGAAATTACACACTTTAAGCTATCTCAAAATTTAAGCTAAGCTAACGAGGAAATTGTGGGTGCATAAGCGGCCTCTGGATTTCGCTGTCTCTGTGCAATTTCGCTACCCTAACAATTTTTGTATATCTAGCGAATTTTTGGCTACATAGCAAGTGTTGTGCATAGCGAGGAGTACACACTTTGTCATCTTTTGTAATTAATGCAAACCGACCTCATTTTGATTGTATTACTCCCTTGTCCCTTATTTTAGTCAAAAATGTTGTAGGCTTTGTGTAGTTTCACATAAATGGGTGACCTATAAACCCTATAGTTTTTGGCATAACCCTACTTCAATAACAGCGAGGAGCACAAAAATTTTCATTTATGTAAATATCTTCGCGACTTTAGTTGGGGTTTGGTTTTCTCTCTTCTCTCTCCTCTTTCTCTCTCTTATTTTCTGGGTGCGGCTCAACCCTCTTGAGGATGACAACTCAAGATGCTTGGCTAAGCCTCTTTTCTTTGTGAAGAGGTAGCTAAGCGGTTATTAGAGCCGGGTTGCAGGTTGTCCTGTATGTTAAATACTACGGAATGCTTGTATTTATGGCTTCCCACAATCTTCACTCCAAACTAAGGGTTGAATATCATTTAATGTCTTTTGCACTTGGCCAATACTTACCATGCTTTAGGATGCGGTGCATACTTATTGCTAGATGTGCGTGATTCTGCGATGATGCTTTACGAGCCACTGAAATGATGTTGAATGTTAGGGTTTCAAACTAAAAAGGGGATGTAGATGCATGTTACATGTGTTGACTCAAATAGGAGTTTTTTTTAGGGTTAGGTTTGCTAGTTAAACAAACATCCGGTTATGGCTTGGACTATAGGTTGCTTGTCATAATGCGAGGATAAAACCCGAGGACACTTGTTTACCTTATGTTATCAAGTTAGTGACCTAAATCTTCAAGTTACCTTTTCACAATCCACTTTCAGTTTTACACTTGTCTGACGGTTAAGCAACTCTCACTTGTTTTGAAACAAATCGAATCCAAATAATACCTTTTTAACATGATGCAGTCATTCCTAGGATGAAAACCCATCCGTGTTGGAATACTGACCACTATGCTGTAGTAGCTTGACTACGACGTGGGAGAACTTAGGAATATAGAATTTTGTTGATTCGCATCACTACCACAAGTGGCAGCGCAGTCGCCGACTCACGCCTCGAGATGCTCCTGATGGACCACACGCTCCCGGTTCAGCTTTGTTCCCATTACAACACTATGTTCAGTGCATGGGAGCCATACTAGAGGAACGCTGTGCCGGATCTCGAGGAGGATGGTTCGGTCCTACATTTGGTCGTATAAACCCAGCCTATTTATATTTGGGGATAAGGTCCTGGGGCTATCGGCGAGGATCACCCTTGTTGATGCCGCGACTACTGAAGCGAGTCTGGGCGACTGGGATTTCCGGAGGGCCCCGTATCGAGAGGAGGGGATCAGGATGCCCTCGGGGTCGTCTGTGGAGCAGATCCTTGGTCATCTCACGGATCTCTTTTCTTCTCCGGTAAGCCGGAGGACCGGGAGGGAGGTGCACCGGATGGGGTGGTAGCAGAGGATTGTCCCCCGAGGGGAGAGATGATCCTACTAGGTAAGTGGGAGTGGAGAGGAGCCCGGTGCAGTTTGTCTCCTCCATCTCCTCTCCACCTCGCTTTGGCCCACCCCCAGCCACAACGAGACACTCCACGGCTCCGTATACGGCTCGGCATTCTCGAACATGTTCGCTGTCGATTCGAGAGGAGCTTGCAGCAGTATGGATGTTGTCTGCTCACCCGCTACCTCCGTAGGCATTCTTCGGACCCGAAGGATTGCTTTGGCAGAAACTATAAGTATATCCATGCCATGCCTACGTATCCATGAAACGCCTCGATTCTCCTTTCCCTTCCCCATCGAAGATGTGAGTCCGCAATGGCTGACCTCCTTAGACATGTGGCATGGCGAAACTGCTTGACTTGGATCCACCACCACTTAGAGAGGTGAGGTGGGCGTGCCTCCTTTCTCCCAGCTTTCATATCGATTGAGGCATGTTTATACTTTGGTAGGAGGAAAAGCTAGAGTTAGGAGTCTTTATATATTTTGTCTTGTTTTTCGAAGCATCAGCGCCTACTCATTTTGTATGGGATTCATGTATTGTAATGGTAGCGGTGATACTTTGTTATGTTTAGCTATATTAAGCATCATATTAACCACATTTTGATTTATATCAGCTTTATAGCACTATTTACCAGGTTCTTGCTTTTCAACGAAATCACTTTTGTGTGTATACTCCATTTTGTGTATTATCTTGCCTTTTTAGTGAAGAGTGAAGCCCTGTATGTTACATAATGATAGGACAATTCCATGTGATTTAGTTTTTAGTCAATTGAGGTATTAGCATATTCAACCGCTTGAACATTCCCCACAGTAGTAGCTAATTCACACACTTGCACACCCGGGGTTGTACGATGGGTTGAAGCTATATACTCTTTCCCGCTGCGAGAAGCGAGCCTTGGGCAGTTTGTTGACGACCCATAATAGGTTTGTGCTACCCATGTATGAAGACCAATGTAGTCTTCCAAATGAAAAATAAAAGAAAAATGAAAAAGAAAAAGAAAAGAAGAAAAAGAAGAATAAAATTTGGCGGCATGGCGCTTTTTGCTGTGAAACCAGACACGGTCCGAGGGTATGGGTGGCCTTTAAAGCCCGATGCCCTAAACCTTAGTGGTTGAGTCATCTCGACTTAGTGTTATACACGGGTGAGAATGGGTAGAGCTTGGCGTGTTGTAGGTGCTCAATTGCTCGAAATCATTCGAGTCGGGGTGGCTTGCAGAGTTTATTGGTCGGTTGATCCTTTTGGCTTGTTGCCCTAAACCTTGGTGGTTGGAGTCATGTCGGTGGACCCCCGTTACGGACTTTGGTGAAGTCGAGTTTTTAGCATTGCCACACATTGCAGTAAGGAAAATTAAGAGTGTAGCTAGTCCTATTGCAGGTTGGTCAGCAGTTTAAGGCCATGGTAGTAGGCGGGTTGGGAGGAAATAGCTTTCACCCGATTTATTGGCTCAGATGGTTACCTTAAGAACAATTAGATTTTTTGGTGGAAGTTAGGTTGACTTCCTTGAAATTAATGTTGCCTTTAAAGAAATTGTTCTTATATGGTTTTGTTCTTTCATGTGGGTTTCGATCGGAGGTGTAATTGTTCGCCAGTAAAGGTAAAAAACTTCTCTTTGTACGCTACACTTTTGAACCATATACATTTCGGTAAAAGCACGGCATGCTTACCCTTGTTTATCATTGCTAAGGGGACTATGGCGATGTCGGTTGAGGGGGTGTGATTAGTGCCAAAAGTGCTATTTTGAGCCCCTATTCAAGATAGGTTTTGTGGTGCTTTTACAACGCACTAATCATAATTAAACCATTGTCATGCATGACCACTTGGTGCTGGTTGTTTTTTAAATTGTTTTGGATGATTTGCGGTCTTGAAGACACTTCGGTCGGCAATTTGGGCTCCTTATTGGTGTGGAGATGTGAGAATCCTCGGTATTTCAGCCAAGTGGGGCGTTGAAATGTCCACAAAAATAAGTCGAGAAGAATTGAAAGCAAATAGATGAGAGGTTGATGCGTGGGCAGAAGCAAAGGAAACCGAGGAATTTATTTGGGATTGCGAGATTTCGCGGGTTGCTTGGGAGATTGTGATCATGCGAAAGAACTGCAGATCACTAGCGAGGTGCAGGCTGGCCAGTGCAGAGAGTGCTAGGCTGGGCTGGGTTTATTTACCTGGCAAAATTTGCGTTGGAGCAGGAATTTCTCATTTGCTGTCTGCCCATTGAGATTTCACTTGTCTGACGGTCGCCCCAGTGGCAAGGAATTTCTGTATCTTGGCGGATTTCACATAGAAATCGACCCACTGTGTTTTTTGTATTTTTGATTCAACGACCACGTTTTGATAAGTACCATTTGTCCCTTATCGCATTCATATTTAGGCATTTTTTGTATTTTCACACTTTGGGTTTGGCTATATAGGCTGCCCCAAAACTTTTGTAACCCCTAAAGTTTTATTTTTATGCAGAAGTTTTCACATGACTTTTCATTTTAGGTTTATTTTTCGCTCTCTTCTACACGTCTCTTTTCTCTCATTTTCTGAGGCACTTGAAGCTTTGCTACCCCCCTTGAGGGATGACAACTCAAGGGAGATAACGCTTAAGCCTCCTTGAGCACCTTGAAGAGGAGGTTGCCCAGCTTGGTTTGGGACTCTTGCCCGGGTTGTCCTCTTCAACCCAAACTAAATGCAGTGCATTTATGGTTCCCATACTTTCCAAACTCGGGTTTATGCTGTTACGTCTTTCTTTACGGTGATACTTGCCATGCTTTGGGGTTCGATTCATTCTTAATGGTAGAATGCACACGACATTTCTTTTTGGGTATGTGTCATTTTTGAAACCTTGTAAATGAGGTTAAATACTTTAGGATTTCAAGCTTGAATGGAGCTTTTTGAATGCCCAAGGTACTTGGTTTGACTCGAATAGGAGTGGTTCTAGGGTTAAGTTTTATAGCTAAACATAGATCCGGTTTGGGCTTTGACTATATGTTATTTGCCCTAATGCGAGGGCTGCCAGGAACACTTTTAGCAACCCCATGTTATCAACTTAGTGACGAAGTCTTCAAGGTTACCATTTCACTTTCATTTTTAAGCTATTACGATTAACCGGTGAGAGAACAAACAACTTCCCGGTTTTAACGAATCAAAAATCCAATAAAAAGATCTCACCAAATTTTCAAACATTGGTGAGAATCTTAGGTAGGATGAAAACCTATCCCCGTGTTCGTTACTGAACCGTATCACTGCGCGAGTAACGACTACGACGTGGGAGAAAGGCTATAAGAGGAAGCACATTGCATTGATTAAGGTGCCCTACTTGACAGGCCGAAAAGCTGGGATGACGTAAAGAATTAATACATGTGTTATTGCTAAAGGAAGTGCCTGCGTAGCCAATATAGAGTACTTAAAGTAGGATATCGATCACGAGGAAAGGTAGACGACTAGAGGTTCTGCTTTTCGAACAATATGGAATAAATGATTCTGAGGGGAAAAAATTTAAGTGAGGCACAGCTAAGCTATTGATTCTAGTGGTGTGGTGTTGGCGCCTAAGTTAAATCTCCCACATCACGTTCAGTGGATTACTACAAAGATATTTGTTATTCAGTCTATTTGTAATATGTCAATGGCCGAGATGCGAACTTGCCTACGAGATATCTCTCGAGGTATATCCGCCTATCTCGTGAATAGAAATCGAGTATATCTCTATCTCGGCTCGGTGTTCGGTAACCATAAATGTTCCCAGCTTGATGTCACCACCTTAGTTTGGAATTATCTCTATTAGCAGAATCGGCTAAAGAGCTGCCTCTGCCCGGATCACCTGAACTCTGCACTCATCTCTGAATCTCGGATCTCAGTCACGATTATGCTAACATTGACGGTTTATTATCGCATGCGTGAAATGCAGGTATAGAGTAGATGTGACAAATTAATAACAGCGAATAACATGAAAAGATCGAACTGCCATTGTATGTGAGGGTTTGATGTAACCATAGAAAGAGATCTAAGAACATCATGAAACGAGATCAAATTGTCTGAGTATTAAAAACATCATCATATTATCCAAAAATAATATCCTAACTATGGCTTGGTCCAAAATCAAGAGCACTTCCTCAGTCTATGTCGATCTGCTGCAGGATTTACGTCATCTCTCCTCGTGCGGCCTCAATTTACGAGCCCTCAGGTACTTTAAAATGCTGGGGTGCGGACTCTCGGCGGGACGTCGCGGCGTGGGCGATCACGACGATGTGATCCTCCATGTGTTATTCTTCCTAGCTGCTCCAGCGCTTTCCTGCCATTGCTCTTTTCGCTCCATCGTACCTGTATCCAAACAAACACCAAATAAGGAATCTAAACACCAAAACTATATAATTAATATAAAATCAACATGGAAATGAGCAGGCGACGCGGTATAATATGAGGTAATTTTTAGGCACTCATCACACCCCCAAAACTTAGTTTCTTGCTTGTCCTCAGAAATGCTTGACTCTAGGCGAGGACACACACCGACACCATGCAACTGTGCTTTGCCAGGCGGTGGTGCACATGCGAAAAATGGGGGGATCAATTTAGGCGACTCACATACCCCTGCTTGTTTTTGCTCGTGTTGGTGAGGCCTCTGAGATATTTGACTTTAATTAAATTCGATTGAGATAAGGTGGCCCGACTAGTGCATCAAATCCATGGTGTTCAATAGCCTTTCCCAAAACCTATATTGCTTATAGTGAATGACCTCCAAAATATGCCATAGATTTGATACCCCGAGCACAAGCTGACTGCCACTTTATTAGGAAGAAACCAACTAGGAAAGGATAGGAGCATACCCATTTATTCATGTCCTCATACCTAGAAATTTCTACGTACCTAAAACAAAAAAATGGAAGACCTAATGCCAAGAAGTTTTAAGCGAGTGTTCCTGTAGCGGGGATCCATTGGTGACTCCCACGGTTGGTTAGAGGCGCGCAGGAGCATTCAATTCCTTCAAACTTCACCCGAACACTCAAAATAACCAAACTCAAAGGCACTGGGTTGCGTGAATGATCCATCTACGTCCCCATGTAGCGAGGCGTGAAGTCAATGACTCCGGCCGGGTTAGCTCAGGGCATTGGGCTTTGATGGGTCCCTCGGGCGTGCCGGGATTCCGATTGGATGATCATTATTCCTATGCATATACCTATTTTACTGTCATATTTCTTTTCTTTCTCTTTTTCTATTGTTTTCTATTTTCTCTTTTTTGGTTGTGGCACGATGGCAATCCTCCTTTGATTCGGGTGTCCCACATCACTCCAAATGGTTCGAATCTCCCTAGGTTGATCGAACTTTAGTGAGTTGATTGACACCTATACATGCTTATGAGAAAGTCACCCCAGTGTGTGGTGATAGGGTTTTTGAGAGCGGTTTCTTGTGCACGGATGATTGCCACTAGCCCTTTTAAGCCTATTCAGCAGCTACAGGGCATCAAGCAAATATATGCATCGATCAGATCTATAATTGACTCGATCAAAATTGATCCTCTAAATTCAACATGGCACACATGTATGCGATTACTACATGCAAAAATGTCCTAAACATAAACAACTAACACATGACTCATTAACATGAGTGTTGATGTAAAAACAAACTAAAACTAAACCTAAACACCACCAATAACTGCATGCAATTCTAAAGACAAAACACAACTACTATGCGGAACACACTAAAAATACTGCATACTACGGAAATCAAAACAACAATAAACAAAAACACAAAAAACATGATACCCGATCACCACATCCCCCCCGAAACAAAATATCTAGTGTCCCCATTGGCAAGATAAAAACATAGAGGGTAAGGGAACTCCCCTGAATATCACTACGGTGGAGGTGGTGGTGGGTATCTCAACCGTGGTAGCGGTACGGGCACATAAATAGCTGGCTGGCGTAGAATGATGGCATTAGCGGCGGAAGCGCCCGCATATCTGGCACACAAACGCCTCCATGTCTGGGCTAACGAGGACTGCGGTGCTCCCAGGTCTCATCCCGAGAATCGCGGTGGCAGCTCGGTGAGTGAGGGCTCAGGGTCCCTCGAAGATGTGAGGAAGGAGGGCGGGATGACGACCGCCTTTGAGGTGGCCCGAAGGGAGGTGGTGGAGGTGGGATGCTGAGGAGTGGTGGTGGAGGTGGGTGGGGTGAGGGGCCCGGCCTATGTCATCCTGGGTTGTGTCGCCCGAGCCATCTGAGCAGATGTCGGGAAGCTAGATCCTACGTCACGGGCTGCGTGACCTGTCGTGGAGCCCCCTCAGGGTTGCGGGACACGGTCTGTATCGTCGCTTGGCCGGAGTGTGGCCTTGATCGGATGAAGCCGGGCCTCATTGTGGAGTCAAGGGGCACCCCGAGCTTGTTTGCCTGGCCAAAGATCGAAAGGGTGCTTCCAGGTTCTGCCATTTTTCGGCGATCCGGGTTGTGGAGGATCGCTCCTCTATAACACGCCCCAACATCGAGAATGGGATATCTTGGATAAGCCGAGTTAGAGAAGGGCGGCTGGGCTGTCACCTCACACGTCGCGTCGTCGGGGATGGGCGAGTGATGAAGTGATGCGGAGCGGGAATGTGAGCGAATGCTTGGCCTTGAAATTGACCGCATGGCACACCGCATTTGGAGATCCTCCGCTCACCCCGGCCTTTTGGTCAATGCGCGGATGACCTCGGGGTGAGTGGAGGTGCTCGCGGGCTGATCGAAGGGCCCTGAGGCGGGTGCTGTGCTCTAGGCCATAGAAGCTATTCGACTCATAGCGGGTCGACCCGATACGCCTCGCTGCGGACCTTTTTGAGGACATGGGAGGCGAGGTTGGCGTAAATTGCCGAACTACGCTCATACGCCCCGCAGGGCGAGATGGTTGGCATAAACGCCACCCTTAGCATAATAGTCTTGCGGGAAAAAATCATCGGGGTGATGAAACCCCGCCTCCATAATGAACTGGCGGTTTTGCAATGGTACCCAGCAAGCTCGGCGCCTCGGTGTTTGCAAACAGCGAGGGCATCGAATGCTGGTGGGGGCCTCATTTGAGCCGGCTCTCTTGGCGGGCAACCCACGCACTCTTGAACATTGCCAGACCTAGGCAAAGAATTAAGGTGCACGACCCAAGCTACAAATAACTAATATTGCCTTGCTAACCTAAACGACACACGATAGGACCAACACTCCTAAACCAAATAACCCTATACTAGACAATAATAGAGAATACCCTAAACGAGCACCTAATAGATCCTAAAATGGAATCTAAGAGACTCCACTGAGCGCGAGAATGCCTGAAGGCTGGGCCGAACGCAATGTGGTGGAAATGCCCTGCGGACCGGGCCGGTGTTTGAGGGGGCACCCTAGGAATCACAGCGTCGGTCGGAAGGTGATTTACAAACCTCCGGTCGGCGTGACAAAGAGCTCCGGCAGGGCTAGTGAGTGCAAGAAGGCAAGAAGGCTAGGGTTTCGGGTAATGGGTGTGGGAAGTGAAGGGCCAAAATGAACTATTCTTGGAAATTTAAAAGCAGGTCACGTCGCGGCCGTGTGGGAGTGACGTCACGACATCACGAGAAGAACAAGCAAGCCGCGTCGGCGTTTGGTTCCGCGCGTCGCGGCGTGGCGAGCACATGACACCGCGGCGTCGTGGCGGTGCGGGGCCGATGTAAGCTGCGTGGCGAAACTACCTGTGTACCAATTACGGCGTCGCGGCGTGTATCCCGCGATCGCTGACACGATGGCGAGAGAAAGTAAATGGCGTCGCGGCGTGTAAATCACGTCGCGGCGTGACGAGATGTGCAAATGGCGTCACGGCGTGGAATCTCCCGCGTCGCGACGTGGAATCTGCATCGCGGCGTGAATACGCCAAAAAAATGACGTCGCGGCGCGTGAAATCTCATCGCGGCGTGACGAAAGAGTCTCCAGTTTTATACACCCCCAACACCCGGTTTTTGAGAACTGCCTCCACTTGCAAACTTCCTACGGGCGTTGAGCATTACGCAAGACTTACACCTATAGCTTCGAGATCCACGAATTAAACGCGACAAGCGGAAACACTGATGCGTGGACTCAGCCCAGAAACCAAAAATGCTTCCAGAAAATAACAATAGAACGAACTACAAAATTTAAGAACACTTGGGTTGCCTCCCAAGAAGCGCTATGTTTAACGTCGTTAGCTCGACGACCCTACATCTCAATGTGTTCAAGAACCCAACCGCATGTGATCGTTGACTACACTTCTTCTGCGGTTGTCAAAGGAATGATTTGCTTGTCTGTAAGGAACTCGCCTCCATAGTACGGCTTCAAGCGTTGGGTGGCTACTGTGAATGTGCCTTTCTAAGGATGTGAAACTTCTGCCCCACCTTGTGAAGACCTTTGTGCATGAAAGGTCGAACCATGAGACTTCGTTTCCTGGAAGAGCTTTAGGCGGGAATTGAATAGAAGAACTTGTTGTCCGGCTGTGAACTCCTTTCTGGTGATGTGTTTGGCGTGCCAAGCTTTGGTCTTTTCCTTATAAATGCGGGCGTTTTCATATGCTTTGTTTGGGTCGTCGCTCAGCGAGTTGGGTAGTCGTTTTTCACCGACCAATGTCGCATCATGTTTAGTTGTCGGAGGTGGCCCGAGTAGGCTCGTGCTCGATTAATTTGGAAGGTGGCACGGCTTTACCATAAAACAAGTCTGAGACGGGGACATACCAAGGAGTTTAAATCTGGTGCGATATGCCCCGAGTGCATGTTATTTTTTAGACCAATCCTTCTGGGTACATTGTTGTCTTTTTCGAGAATGTGTGATTTCTCGGTTGGATATCTCACCTTGCAGTTTGATTGGGGTGGTATCGCGAGAGATGTACGATGACGATACCCCCATACTTTTGCAAAACTTTTCAATTACCTTGTGCGGAAATGCGTACCATTATACGTGATCAACGATGAGAGTTCCAAAGCGCGAGAATATATTCTTCAGCGGCGAGAATTGAAACCACAACAGCATCGTGGTTCTTGTTGGAATCGCTTCTACGCTGTTGAGACATAGTCCCTTTGCCCGACAAGATGCCTGGAAATTGTTGTCGTCTTTGGAAATAGTCCCATGAAATCAATTCCCCATCGTCAGACAACTCTACCTCTAAGATGGGATGCATGGGTGGCTCGTCCTTTCTAGAGATGTTCCCCGTTCGTTTGACATTTGTCCGCAGTAGAAGCTCAGGTGATGAACATCTTTAAATAAGGAAAGGCGATAAAACGATTAATAGAGACCTTAGATTCTTTGTTCTCACGGCCGCAAAGTGGCCTACCGCGATAAGTGTGACAATGGTTGAGTCTTGTGCATTTCATGCCAGGCACACATCTTCTTGCTCCTTTTGATCGGCCACGATTATGCATGAAATTAGCTCACTCGATAGTAATGTTTAAGGTGTGCGAAAAACCTCTTCTTATATTTGATAGTTAAATTACGGGGAATCACTTTGGCCACGAATAGTTCTGTCACCAAACCGGGGCTTTACTGCAGTATTTAATGGCGAAGAGTTTCGTCTGGTCGTCATTCTTGGAACATCATCTGGCCTTAGTCGCGAAGGTGAGTACGCTCACTAGATTCAGTGCCTTTCTTGTCCTTGATTTCTCGATGAACTCTGCGGCGGAAGGGACCCACGAATCAATGGGTTTGCATCTTTCTTGGTCATCAAGTACTTAATGGCGAATGATCGGTGTGCACCACGACTTTATTTGCCAATGATCTCCTTTGAATTTAGCCGAAAGCAAGACAATGGCCAATAGTTCTTTCTGTAGTGGCATAATTCATTGGCGTCATTCAAAATCCTGCTTTGCATAGTAAATCACTGAAGATTTTCTCACGTTTACGCCCCAACCTTGCCCCAATCGCGCAGTCGTATCACCACGTCAGTTGAATGGAAAAGACCAATGCAGACTCTGTGATAGGAGCTAAGATCAGCTTATCCTTCAATACGGTAAAAGCATGTAAACATTGGAGTCAAATTGAAGATGGGATCCCTGGACTAACAAATTAGACAATGGTTTTATAATCGCGAGAAATCAGCCGATAAACCGCCTATAGAATCCGGCATCTGAAAGTGCGAATCCACTTTTCAGAAGAAGGTGGAAACCTTTTCAATTGCTTCAATCTTAGCCTTATCTACCTCTATCCCTCTTATGAGATCCGATGTCAAAGGACAATACCCTCTTGTATATGAAATGGCACTTTTCCTAATTAGTACTAAGTTGAGTCTCTTACATCTTGCTAGCCTGACTCTGAATTTGCTAGACAATTGTCAAATGAATTTCCGTGCGAAATCGTCCGCAGAGATCTCAATGGAAGTCTTCTCTACCAAGTCGGAGAATATATGGCCATCATGCATCGCTGAAAGGTACCCGGTGCATTGCACGGTCAAAGGGCATCATTGGAAGCGAATGTTAAGTGAGACAAGTGAATATTGTTGTTTTTCTCACGTCTTAGGAGCTGCACTGCATTAAAGTTATGGCCGGAATATGCTGTTATAAAGGAAAAGGAAAGAAAGAGAAAGAGAAAAGAGAAAGAAGAGAGAAAGAAAGAACGACAGTTCATTACAGCAGAAGCTAATGATGAGACCAGCCTGCAGTCCAAACTGACTACAAATGGAAAGTGGGATCTTTACTGGGTGTACTGTTTGACTTTCTGCATTGTAATTCTCCTGAAGTGGCTGTTCTGATTGGTGGATGGTTTTATTTCAGTCTTGATCTGCGGGTTCTTCCCCTTTCTTTATTTCACAGATAGAACTTTTGTAACACCACATGACCGTTGATCTTTGTTATCTAGCCAAACTTCGAACTACTTTCAGAACCTCTTGTTGGTTGCCTCCACACGCTACTTTGAAGACATGTTATCTTAATAAATCAATTTTACATAGAAGCGGATCTGCCGGTGTGCAGAATATAGGAACCTGTTTGTGTCAGAAGACCTGATAAACCTGCTATCCATTTTACGGAGTTAGGGATGACCAGATCATTCTGAATTAGCGTGGAGATTCTACCCCAGGGTATGCATATTTCAAATGGCTAGGTAAGAAGTTTTGTTTCAATATTGGGTGGGTGCTCGATTGATGGAACCGGCGGTTTAGCTCCTTCGCCTAGCGATTCGAAGTATTTCCTTATTGGCGAAAGATCATCCGTTATATTCTTACGGCGGGGATGCTTTCTTAGGTTCTCAGTTCCTCTCTACTGGCTAGTCTCCAAGATTGGTGAGACCCTTTGGCTAGACACTATAGCCTCTACTATTTTGACCATGAAGCAAGTATCACTTTATTCTGTTGGTGTGTCTCAACACCTCGAACGACCCAAGATTTTACTTCCTCTTCTTGTACTCTGGTTTGGGTTTATTATCTCATGATCATTGCTGCAGTTGCTAGAAAAGATCCTTTGAATTACGGTATTTCTTTTATATTGCTCCATGTCTAAACTATAAATCTTGCTGGAAAGAATCATTTTGTCTGACCTTACTAAGACATCTTCCTATTATCCTCTCGGATCACTTCAAAAGGAATCTAATAACACTAAGCTGAAGAATTATTTGTAGTCGAGCGGACCTCTCCTATTCTAGCTTAAAAATGGATAAGAGCCTTTGGAATAATCTTGTACCCAAATCACATAAGCGCTCTAAAATACATTTCCAATTGTGCATAGGATAGGTAAGCGCGCTGCTGGGTCCTTGAGCCTGGTGGCTTCCTCTGAAGGATGACAGCTTTACATTCTAGATTGGGTTCCTATCTAAAAGTCACTGTCTTCTCTTGAGACAAGATGTACTGAACTTTATAATTGGGCATTTGCTCTAAGGCGCATCAGACCAAATGGGATGTTATCTGCAGTTTTGAAAAACGCTCCGCAGATTTCGATGAATTGCTTATCGGTTTATGTTTTGCCAGAAGCGTTGTGGGTAAGGAGGCCGTTATCTTTGACCTTTGTTTCATGAGGGGTCTCTGATGGCTATTTCTCTGTGGCTGTTCTTATACCATCCTCCATGCCCCAGTTTCTGGCTGAGTGATCTCTTAGGTCTCTTGCTCCTCATTGGGGTTTGCAAATTTGTGATTCAGATTCTTTCATTCTCGGCGTATTTGCTTTGATCTCACATATTCCATCTTCTTCTTGGTTTCACTGATTATTTGCCAAAAAAACAAAGTTGCCTTTATCTGTCAAGTTGCCATTGGCTACATTAATATCGAACTTCTCGGTAAATATTTATGGTTATTCTTGGGTTGCTTCTTTGCTGCATAATTCGCGCAAATCATTCATGGCGAATGAGGATTTCTTATCTGCTGCGAAGCTTTGCTCGATTGACTTCTTTACCGGGTGTTTCATTAGTTCGGTTTGATATTGTTCCGATTATTCCGCCTCATCCATACCCTCGATTATCTCCGACTATTCCGGGCTCCGATCGTTAATACGCCCACCCTCGTCTCTCGATTCCTCGACTCGTAGTTGCTTCCATACCTTGTCGTTGTGATTGATTCGATTGAACCTCGACACGCATCGGGCTTGCTCTACTGGTAGGGTTTCGACCACATTCCACGCTACCATGCCGGGCTCTCCACAAAATTCACACAACTCCCAGGGTCAGGCGGCGGCATTCGCCGTTCTCGCCGCCTATTTAGTCGCTTAGTCACCGAGCCACATGATTGGACCGCATTGTCGAGGGATCAGACATTCGTGCTACCCACCGCGGTTTACCGGTGTAGCCCTCTCTCTAGGCCACTAATTAGTGTCGGGCCGCAAAGATCTTCAAGATCTCATACGCCGTTCAGGGTTTTCTTCATCAATGCTCCTCCAAACGAGGCATCAATCATTGTTCTGGGTCGCATTTCTCGTAATTATCAGAGAAGGTGTGGACTCAGATCCATCCGTTAGCTCCAGCTGTGGGACACTTCCGCACACCGTGGAAATCTATCCCATGCCCCCCGCCGTGCCCTCCTCCAGTCGCCCGTGTCGATCTCTCGCACAAGCCAGGCAATCCCTCGCGTGGAAGAACTTGTTTCAATTTTATACCGCATCATTCCATGTAGTACGGAATCGGTGGCCGACGTTTACCAGTTGTTCGCTCTATCCCCTAGTGAAAGTGGGAACAACCGTGAACCTTAGAGCTTCTTCAAGAATCTGTCAGACTTCGATGTTATCGCAAACTTCGAGGGAAGAAGTCAAATGCATGTTCGCTCATGGGGTAGTCCATGGAACAAGATGTCCTCCGCGACCAGACTGGTGGATCGACTTCAATTCAAATTACTCGCTTGAACGGCGGGCCGCCTGATCGCCGGTTCAACAATCGCCGGGTGGTAACACAAACTCATCTAATAGCATGAAAGGATCGGGCCCTGGTCAGAGCAAATGGCCCGGGCGCTTGATTCCTTCCGTGATTCCCATTTCGGCTTCCCTGTGGTTTAGTTTGCTCAACACCAAACTCTTGTTCTTCCGCGGCTTTCCATGACTATCAGGTTTCTAACTCGCTCGCTTCCTTCGTTTCGCCGCAACTGCGCGTAAGCTCCTTCCGCCTGTGATCACATTGGGTAAGGACACCTGACCATTGCCGTATGTACTCACTGAAACTTGTAATCAAGAATAACACACTTAACTAACAAATCAAATTACCTCGACATGTAAAATAAACAAAAGTAAATTTAAAATTTAATACTATCTATGTGCTCACTTTTCTATATCAATTTAAACCTATCCACTGCAAGAATCCGCGCCTTAAAAACTTCTGACAAAGTCAAAACGCTGTGTAAAATTAATGCCCATGTATGCAAGTGCACGCGTAGCCCCAAGCAATACAAGAAAATTTAAAGCACTGGGACATCGATCCACAGGGAAAGGTGAATCGACTACAGGGTTCTTCTTTCGTAAAACATCCGAATAAATGATTCTTAAAGGGAAAATTTAAGTAAGGAAACCGCAACTAAGCTACGATTCAAAGTGAATTAATTGCAATAGCGCTCAAGAATCTCCCCCATCACGCTCAATGGATTACTTTTCTAAAGATATCATATTCAATCTATTTGTATTATGTCAATGGCGATGAACTTGCTCTTACGATATCCTCTCTCGAGGTATATCCGCCTATCTCGTGAATAGAATCGAAAGATATCTCTATCTCGACTCCTGTATTCGAAATGCCAAATGTTCCAACCCCTGCCACCTTCGTGTTCTGAATATCTCTATTAACCGACCTGGCCAGCCACGATCGCATCCTCGAATAACCTCATCTCGAATCTCTGGACTTCCAAAGCATGATTATGCTAACATTGGCTTACATTATCATATAATTGAAATGCATGAGTAGATGTGACAATTAATAACAACCGAATAACATGAAAGATCGAACTTAATCCATCAGAGACAGGTTTGATAACCCTAGAAAGAGATCTAGAACATCATGAGAGAAATGATCAAACTGTCTAGTATTAAAAACATCATCATATTATCCAAGAATAATATCTAACTATGAGAATGGTCCAAATCCCGAGCACTTCCTCCAAGTCTCCTCGGCTGATCCGCCTCGAATTCCGTGTCTCTCCTCGCACGCCTCCCGACACCAATTTCGAGCCCCTCCATACTTTAAAATGCCAGTGGTGCGATTTCCCGAGCTGACGTCGCGAGCGTATTACCGCCGCGACGTGAGACGCCGCGACGGGCGCCACCTCCATTTGTTATCACCGCCTCCAAATCGCCACCATCGCTTTTCGCTCCATCGTACCTGTATCCAAACAAACACCAAATAAGGAATCTAAACACCAAAAACTATATAATTAATATAAAATCAACATGGAAATGAACGACTGACGCGAGTATAATATGAGTGTTTTAGGCACTCATCACCTACTGTGACACGAATCAGTAATCTCAGTGTTTAAGGCAACTAGTATTTACTTTAAAAAGGTGGCTAACATACCTTTTGTTAATTAATTGTCATTCAATCATTTCCTTATAACATATTGAATATTGCAAAACAAATTATGATTATAATATTTTTATGATTTTTTAAAATTAGTAAATGTAACTTTTATAAAATCGATATAAAAATGACTTTTAAAAAACAATGTTATTTATTTTTAATTATACCTATCTTCCCGGTCCAACAAGATCGCTGAATCCGAACTGCCGGTGCGAAACCATAATCGGGACTCATTATTTTTTTTTCGTAGCTAACCAGATCTGTGGCATGGGCTAAACAATTTCTGTAATAACAAAAATCATTTACATACACAAAAGAACTACCATCGGAGTGGTGTCCATCAAAATCTATACACATATACTAAGTCCCATTTACTTATAGAAATACTTATACATGTACATATCTAATACAAACATAAGAGATCGCGAACAAAGGTCGGGTGAGCACCTATCTCCTCGAGCCGGCCCGCATCGCGGGAATAAGTTCTCGCCTCTCTCTTTATCTCCTCTTTTCGCATCTACACGGATTGAACATGACAGGACCCAACCCGGATACCCTTCCAGGGTTCCCTGGGTGGTCCCGCCTAGTGGAATTCCATTGTATTGTCCTAGGGAATGCACAAAGGGACCCCACAAAAAAAAAATAAACACATGCAGTCCTACAATAACTTACATATATAGAAAAACCCACAACCGACCTATCCAAATGTGGGTCATAACAACAACATACATGATATGAATCCATAGGGGTTCAATACTAATATTAGAGCATTCTAAGAGTGTTTGCAAATTTAGGGTTATAGAGTGAAAATAAATAAGTCAAAACAAACAAAGAACGGATGGATGGGGTAGAGTACCGGCAATTGCCAGCAGAGGAGCTACTAACTGACAGCGAGGTAGTCTCTCACGAACTCTCCTGATCTACGAACATTCTTAAACAATAAACGTGAGATAATAAATCTCAGTGAGTGACATAATTTATAAAGAAAGTAATGTTTTTATCTTCGAACTTTTCTTCTCTCAAAACCTCACGTCCACTCTTTCATAAAGTTCCCCGTTTAGAAACATTTCACAAAACCCAACTTTACCCAGACCAACAATATGTAAATCATGCTCAACAATGTAGCCGACACAATGTTAAGAAAACTATAACCTGAACTGTACACAACATAAATGCCAATCATAAAGCATGTATAGTCACCATATAATAAAGTAACCATGAAATACACCATAACCAAGTATTAAAACAGTTATACCATATTCGACATAAAAGTATACAATACTATGTACCTATCATTAACCGTTTAACCTCCGACATCACGACACCGCGGTACCAATAAACTGCGGGTTACACTCGCCATCACGCGGGCAACTATCAAACTCCAGGTAGACCCGCCATCACGCGGGCAACTAACAAAACTCCGTGTAGAACCTACCATCACGCAACTAATAAACCTCCGTGCAGAATCGCCATCACGTGGCAACTAACAAACCTCCGGGTAAACCCGGCCATCACGTGGCACCTAATAAACCTCCGAGTAAACCTGCCCATCACTTGTCACCTAATAAACCTCCGGGTAAACCTGGCCATCACGTGGCACCTAATAACCTCCGGGTGAACCTATATCACGTAGTGGCTAATACAATCGTTCCTTTACTCACATGTACTTTCCCAACAATACCGTACCAGAGTTATTCCACAAAATCTCAAGATCCATTTTTTTAAAACAATAGTTTTTCAAGGTGGTTTACAACCTCAATCCATGTACCCAAAATATTCAAATACCACTTCCCGGTAATTACCCGAAACAACTTAAAAATGGAAAACTAACCAAACGACGTCCAAAATTTACAAACCACATATCAATGGAAAGCCCAAGAGACCAGGAACTCATCAAGATCATTACCTCGTCCAAGCCGGTGGTGGCCGAAAAACTCGATCTAACCGTCGGCCAACTTTGTTTTCGTCATAACTTTCATACGATGAGGAATCTGCAAAAAGGGACCACGGAAATGAGTTCAGGGGGTCCAAAAATTGTGGAAAGGAGCCACGTCACCCCGAAATGGCCGAATGGCCAGTAGGTGCGAAAATTTCGTAACTCCACTTACCGTCACCGGGCCCTGGCCCGGCGCCGTCCCGAGGTGACGACCTCCAAGCTAGCACGTGTAGCAATCAGGTAATGATGGTCCCTCCTTTGGTCCAGACCTCCCACCTGACGCAAATGGTCGTACGACCCAACTCGGGTCCACAAGTTTGGAGAGCTTCTCTAGGGTTTTGGAGTTCAAGATGGTGTTTTAGGGGCTAAGGTTTCATTTGGCACCCAAATTTATGTTTATATAGGGCCTAGGGTCGCTTTCAGGTAAAAATTTGAAGACAGTTTGGACACTATTAAAACACTGCCGTTTGAAATTTTCAAGGTTATAACTTTATCCCGTAGTTCCATTCGACGTCACCAGCCATGAACTCGTATCATCAGGCCTACGAAATGGTGTCTTAGTCATCCCAAAAATTATTCATCCTGAAAGTAAACATTGGTCAACATACTTCATGCTATCAAACCTAGTTAAATTTCGCTAAACTTAGTCAAACTTTGTCAAACGTGTCGGGAAACTCAGATATTTGGTACTGGGTCATTACACTCCACTTCTTAACAAAAATTTCGTCCACGAAATTCGTACATGTGTCATGGAAGAGATAAGGATACTGGCTCCGCATTTGGTATTCCCGCTCCCAAGTCACTTCCTCGACTAGGTGGTTCCTCCAAAGGACCTTCACTAAGGATATTGTCTTCATATGGCTCCTTCTTCTACCTTAATCTACTAATCGCATTCCTCATAGATAAGTCATCCCTCTACCAATCTTTGGTGTCACCAACACACGTGAGGCATCTCGAATTACTTTGCGTTAGGGCATGGAGATGTGGAACACATTATATACTCGAGAGTTCCTTCGTAATCAACTATAAGACACTGGACCTACCCTCTCAATAATCTCAATAGGTCCAATGTAGCGAGGACTTAGCTTCCCTCGCTTCCCAAAACGTACCACACCCTTCTAAGGAGAGAGCTTCAAGAACACTCGATCTTCAACCTCAAACTCAAGATTCTTTCTTCGCTTATCCGCATAGCTCTTTTGCCTATCCTGAGATGCTTTCAACCTGGCAGGTATAATATTAACCTTATCCACAAATAAGCCAGACACCCTCAGACGGTAATTTCCTTTCGCCGGGCCTCATTCCAACATAATGGAGTACGACATTGTTTCCTATAATGCCTCATACTGACATTTCAATGCTCAGATAGATGTCAAGAGAAAAGAACCTCCCAAAGGTAGATA
Source organism: Tetrastigma voinierianum (assembly GCA_016808115.1). Classification (NCBI taxonomy): domain Eukaryota; kingdom Viridiplantae; phylum Streptophyta; class Magnoliopsida; order Vitales; family Vitaceae; genus Tetrastigma; species Tetrastigma voinierianum. The sequence goes on along the minus strand of JAEQBH010006651.1, from coordinate 399,306 downwards.
TTCATTCCAATGTCCTCAATTGCGCATTCATGACCTCAACATATCCTCTGTCCGACACCCTCTCCGATCGGGTCCATCGGGCCTCCGAGGGTGAAAAGCGCACTTAAATTCAACTTGACACCTAGTTCCTTCATCAACTTTTTCCAAAACCCTCGGTGAATCGTGGATCTCTATCCGAGACATCAACACTAAGACCCTGCACAAAACTCACTATATGGTCATAAAGAGTTCCTCTAGTTTCTGAGGGGAAAACTTCTCACGTATAGTAGGAAATGTGCTGACTGGTGAGCCGACAAACTACTACCCCAAATGTCACATGTCTTCGAGTCATGGAGGAGCCGAATACAAAATCCATCGATGTGCTCCCATTTCCATTCTGAACGGGTGGTACAAGTCCGTAAGGCTTTGTCTGGTCGTCTTTACTTGTTGACAACCAAGCACTGGATACATACTCAAAGAACTCTCTTTTCATCCCCGACCACCAATAATATTCCTTCACAGCATCAGACATCTCGTATCATCGGGGGTGTATATAGCATAAGTGAACCGTGGCTTCAATATCTCGCCTCTTTTAACTCTTCACCACTGAACACAAAGCCAGGAACTAATCACCAAGGCCCCATCGCTTCTAATAGTAAAACTGGATCGTTCCCTTCTTCGACCTTCCTTCTCATGTTCATCAAATAGGGATCTTCTAGTTTTGCCTCGAGAATTTGATCTACAAGTATCGGTCGTAGTTGGAAGCTAGCAAAAAGTGCTCCTGAAACATGCATCCCCACCTCAACACCCAACTCTCACAATTCGACAATCAATAGAAGTTGTATGGTTTGCATCTAAGGCAAAGAGCCTGTAGACTTCCTACTCAAGGCGTCCGCCACTACATTCGCCTTACCTGGATGGTAATCAATGGTGCAATCATAATCCTTAAGTAATCCCATCCACATCCTTTTCCTTAAGTTTAACTCTTTTTGGGTGAACAAATATTTAAGGCCTTAAGTGGCTCAGAACATCCGCACGCCGCTCCGCATGCGCACGCCACCACGCCTTCAATGCGGAATATTACCGTAGTAAGTCTCCAAGTCGTGGGTGATAATTCAGCCCGTGTTTCTTCAACTATCCGAAGCATATGCTACAACTCTCTTTATGTCATCAACACAATAACCTAAACCCCGATATGAAGCATCTCTATAAACCTCGAACTCCCCATCGCTCTCCCGCAATGTCGAACAAGGGTCGATGTTAACCTTCCTTCAAGTACTGGGAAGCTCTCACACTGTCACCCACTCAAACTTAACTCCTTTCCCTCGTCAACCCATGAAGTGGTCCCTATCTTTGAGAACCCTTCATGAACCTCCATGGTAATACTCCCGGCTAATCCTAGGCCCAGATCACACGCAGCTGGTCGCTTCCAATTCGCCACTGCTTCTACCTTCTGAGGGTCCACATAAATGCCATCACCGGACACCACATGCCCGAGAAATCCCACTCTACCAACTCAAAACTCACATTTGTCAACTGGGCATACAACTACGTCGCTTAACGTTTGTAACACCAAACCTAAATGTCTCTCATGCTCCAACTCGCTCCTCGAGTACACCAAGATGTCGTCCATGAAGACAATGACAAACCGATCCAAGTATGGATGAAAGACCTGGTTCATCAAATCCATGAAAGCCGCCAAGTATCAGAGTCCGAAAGACATCACTAGAACCCATAATACCCATATCCGGCCCCGACGTCGCCTCGGGAATGTCTGATTCCCTAATCCTTAACTGATGGTAACCTGACCTCAAGTCAATCTTAGAGAACACTTTTTCACCATGTAGCATGATTAAATAAATCATCAATCCGAGGCAAAGGATATTTATTACGAATGGTGACCTTATTCGACTATCTATAGTCCACACACAACCTCCAAGTACCATCCTTCTTCTTCACAAATAACACCCAAGGCTCCCAAGGTGAAATACCGCCCACAAATCCCCCATCCACCGCACACTCTCAGAGTCAAGGCCTCAACTATCAACTCCGGCTCTGCCATTCTATAAGGTAAGGAGATAGGAGCTGTACCAGAACTAAGTCAAGGGAAAGTCCGGTCTCGCTCTGAGGTAGACTCAAGATCGTCCTAAACACACATAGAATTCCTCACCAATGCTACATTTCCAATCTCACTTCATCACTACGAGTGTCAACTACGTGAGCTAGGTACCCCTTACAACCTTTTTGAAGTAACCATCTAGCAGAAATGGCAGAAATCAAACCTCGAGGGTGTCACCCGCTCTCTCCATGTATCATTACTACCGGTAGTCCCGATCATTTGGCATCACCAAGGGAAACAATCCATCAAGCATACAAGCCAGCCAATCCATCCCAAGAATCACATCCAACCCCTTAAGATTTATTACTATCAAATCTGCTTCCATATCTTGACCCTCAATAGAAAACAAGCTACCCTTAAGCATCTAGCTAGGCCATAGGGACTCTCCTGTGGGTGTAGCTATCTCCAAGCCACAACCCAAAGGAACTGGAGTCGCCTCGACTCGTGTAACATACTCACGTGAAATAAAAGAGCGTAGCCTGATCGATGAGTACACGCATCGGGTCACCAAAAATATATAATGCAATTGCCACCACGCCGGGGTGGCTGCCTCCCGACCGGTCATCGCATAAACCCCGCCAGCATGGTCGCCCTCTCGCCCCCCGCCCACCGCTGCGCATCGCTTGCTTCCAGACCAAGGAAACCACCCGAGGTCTGTCCTATCTGTATATCCGGTCCCCCATGTCCACTAGCCCGCTGGAACCGAGCACCTGATTCTGAGACCCTAGTCCGACGTGACCGATAGGCGGGCCCCTTGAAATGTCCCGCTCGCCCGCACCGGAAAGATGTATACTCCCACCGGAAGCGGTCCATCATGATCCCACGCATACGTCGCTGGTGAACGAAACCGCCCCTGGCCCGCGCACCCCGAAAATAGCTACTGCCACTGGTCATTGGTCAAAATCTAGAGCAATATGTGTGTCCACCTCTCTGAGTTCAACCGCTGGGCACCACGCCCGTCTCTCATCGGGTCCTCTATCGTCAAGTCCCAGAGCTGAAACTACCCTTCATGATCCCCTAATTAAGGTTCAGAGTCAATCCATAGCATGGCCGACGCCCGGTCTCGGGCGCGTATCGTATTTGGCTCTCTACCTCTAGAGCGCGCCCTCATCGACCGGTATCGCGGATGGCCTGACTGAGAGGCTCAAAGCCATCGCCTCAAATCCAACACGCCGAGAAACTCCTCTTCTGGCCGACTTCATCTCGCAACCAAATTCTGGGCAAAATCTGATAATCCTCAACTCGCGCCAGACTAAGAAACTATCATACTACCTTGAGTGAGTGTCTCGAACTCCAGCCTCGCTCAATACACGTGCAAAACTCGCATGAAAGGCAAAATTAACTGTGCCTCCCGGTGTGACGCTTTCCTAGTCCCTCTCATACGCCCACCACTCCGATCACACCGAGCGTAAAAACCTAGCTATCCCGACTGTCTCTCGATCCCAGACATTACATACCAAGCCAAGAATTTTCTCCAGGTCATCACAGTGGATGCGGCCACCATGATCCACGGCGCCATCAAAACTCCACTACTCCCGCACTTACAAGCCCGATCAACCAGACACTAGGTGAACCCACTTCCAAAGGGTCGTGCAAGGCGCTCAACAAGATTTTCCTCGCGCTTAGGTGCATCCAGCTTCAATCAAGCCTCATTGAACCCTACGCCTTACCTCTCAAGGCCATTCTAAGAAGAATCAAGTTCTAAGAATCAAACAAATCAGTCCCAATGATAAGAAGGTATACAAAACACAGGATGAGTCGCATAACAATGAACAACCCCAAGGAATTTAGAAACCTAGAGCTCTGACATTAAGCCGATAGACTTGACCCGATAATTCTTCCAGTGGTTCCCATGTGAGTCTCGCCTAGCGGAGTTCCATCACATACCTGTGAATGCAACAAATAGGACCCTAATTAAAAAAATAAACACATGCAATACTACAATAACTTACATATATAGAAAAAGCCATAACCGACCTATCCCAATGTGGGTCATAACAACAACATACATGATAAGAATCCATAGGGGTTCAATACTAATATCAGAGCATTCTAAGAGTATTTGCAAATTTAGGGTTACAGAGTGAAAATAAATAAGTCTAAACAAACAAAGAACAGATGGATGGGGTAGAGTACTGTCACAGAAGAGCTGTGTCTTGAATCTACGTTACAGGTCTTACGAACTTCCTAATCTGGGGGAATGCATTTAAAACAATAAACGAGAGATAATAAATCTCATGAGTGACATAATTTATAAAGAAAGTAATGCTTTTATTCTAACTTTCTTCTCTCAAACCTCACGTCCACTCTTTCATAAAGTTCCCCGCTTAGAAACATTTACAATAAAAAACCCAATCCTACCTGCACTAACAATATGTAAATCATCACCAATGTAGCCGACACAATGTTAAGAAAACTATAACCTGAACTGTACACAACATAAATGCCAATCATAAAGCATGTATAGTCACCATATAATAAAGTAACCATGAAATACACCATAACCAAGTATTAAAACAGTTATACCATATTCAGATATAAAAAGCATATAATACTATGTACCCATCATAAACCGTCAGAATCCCGACATCAATGGTATTAATCGCGGCAACTAATAAACCTCGTGGTTACACCCACCATCACGCGGGCAACCAATAAACCTCCAGTAGATCCGGCCATCACGTGGCAACCAACAACAAACCTCCAGGTAGAACCGCCATCACGTGGCAACCAATAAACCTCCAGTGACCGGCCATCACGTAACTAACAAACCTCCGTAAACCCGCCACGTGGCACCTAATAAACCTCCTGCAACCCGCCATCACGCACCTAATAAACCTCCGGGCCAAACCTGCCCATCACTGTGGCACCTAATAAACCTCCGGGTAAACCTGGCCATCACGCAGCACCCATTAAATCCTCCGTGAACCTATATCACGAGTGGCTACAATCGCTCCTTTACTCACATGTACCTTTCCTCAACAATACCGCACTGCAGTCATTCCACAAAATCTCAAGATCCATTTTTTTAAAACAATAGTTTTTCAAGGTGGTTTACAACCTCAATCCATGTACCCAAAATATTCAAATACCACACACTCATCCAGGAACTCAGTACAACTTCCAAATAGTTAAAATATTGACAAAATTCACATGAAATGAAAACTTGTTTTATATGAGACCGATAATCTCATTTATATGCAACCAACCATTTGATCAAAACAGAAAATATGTAAAGTATTTAATCACAATAGATATATCATCATAATACCCCAAATCATTTTAAAACATATAAACCACTCACAGACTATGTGACGCACCCTGTTTCCCCCTCGTTACGATCGCCCTTCGCCCTGCCGAGTGCCTCGTAATATAACAAACACACTAGCTTCAATAATCGAACTAACAACATCGGGATACCCCAAGGCCTTAGAATAATTTTTCGAACTATGAAACCATCCAAATCGACTAAACTGTCCACTACACAAGCAGCCCTATGTGCCCGATACCCAAAATCGGGCCACCCGGAGCTAATTTCTCGAAATTGAATCGTCCAATAATTCCTAAAAACATCCAATTTCACTAATCCAACTTCAATTTTGTCCAATCGTACTCTATTTCAATCCCAACTTCTGTGAATTAATTAAACAACCTAAAAATGGAAACTAACAAACGACGTCTGTAAATTTACAAACCACATATCAATGGAAAGCCCAAGAGACAGAACTCACGTTACTCATTACCTTGGTCCAACAAATACCGCGGCGGGTCGAAAAATCCCGATCCAACCGTCAACTGTTTTCATCGTAACTTTTAAACGGTGAGAAATCTGCAAAAAGGGACCATGGAAATGAGTTTAGGGGGTCCAAAAATGGTGGAAAGGAGCTATGGTCCGACCTGAAATGGCCTGAAATGATCGGAAAATTTGAAAATTTCCCAGACCCATGGCGGTCGCCGCCGCTTCGCGCCCGATCCGCTGTCCTACGGCTGCTCGCCTTGAAATTTCGCACCAGATCGTCCGAGGCGACGCACCTCCAGTCGGCACGTGTAGCAACGTGGTGGCCGGTGGTGCCTCCTTGGTCCACCCTCCTACCGCAAATGGTTAAAATGACCCAACCTCGTCCACAAGTTCGGGAGAGCTTCTCTAGGCTTGAGTTCAAGATGGTGTTTTAGTGGCTGTGGTTTCATTCGCATCCAAAATTATGTTTATATAGGGCCTGGTGGTCGCTTTCTTTGGTAAACATTTGAAGACGTCAGACCGTTAAAAACACCGCTGCTTGGAAATTTCCAGGGTTATAACTTTTGTATCCATAGTCGATTTGGACGCTCGACCAATGAAGAACTCAGACGACGGTGCCTACGAAATGGTGTCTTAGTCATCCCAAAATTAGTCATCATTTAAAAAGTCAACTTTGGTCAACCTACTAAGTGTTGGTCAAACCTACTCAAATTTGGTCAACTTTGGCCATCAAATGTGTTAATATTATCGATTATAGACTAATGATATTTCATGAGTCCAAGAATACCCATAATGGGAGTCCTAACGTAAGGAGTTATGCAAGCTGCGTCGCGGACAAAAATCGCCAACTCAAGCAGCTAAAGAAGAACCACCGCTCTTTTTTGTCATTTCGTGGTCTTAACTTTACATTTGATACCGGTATTTTCGTATCACTTGAAGTTAACGCATAAGGGTTCTTATCCAACTAGAATCACCTAAATTGGAGCATCGAAACTCCCAGTTATGTCCTAAAACTACCTGCACTACCTATGTTCAAAAACGCAACTTAAATCGCTTAATACGCCCCACTTTGAATGCTCAGCTACATATAATCAGAATTTGAAGGTACCTATTTCAGGATGTTTGGTTTTCCTTGAAGTTTATTTTAACCAGCAACTTGAATCACTCATATCAGATCCGAAATGAGCAAGTTATGGCCAAAATACTAACGCTGGTCAAAACAGAAAAACAGAACACTACCTGCACTCCATGCCAGCCTCCGACCTATACCAAGACAATACGAATTTTTCCCGTATCGTGGGTTTTTCTACACTTTTTCCATAGATTGCTACCCAAATCAACTCAATACTCTATATACACTTCAAACCACTCCAAATTCATCTTGAAATCTCAATTTACTAATTCATCTTTCATTACATATCTTTTCTTCAAAACATTTTCATGAATTACTCCTAAAACAAATCTATAATGGGTCATAACCCATACATAAACCAAATTAAGGATTTGTTAGGTTTGTTCTAACTCAAACTCCTTATTTTGGTAATTAAACCATGAATCCAACTCTCGAAGGGATGATTCCATGTTTTCTTGTACATTTGGGTTTTACCTAATCTTACTCTAAATAATTTCAAGTTAGGATGAAATCCTATCAAAACCCTTTTTGAAAATCAAATGCCAACAAGAAACCCATGTTGGGATGAAATTTTATCAATCCTCAGGTTTGGGGCAAGCTACTAACCATGCAATCAGATGGAAATTCATACAAGAATTCATAGTTCCATACTCTTTGCTCTTCCTTTCTCCTTCTTCTTCTTCTTCTCTGCCTCTCCTCTCTTCGTTCCTCCCCTTCTTTCTCTCTCTTTTACGTTTTTGGTCTCTCAAAAATGAGAGACCAATTGCTCTTATCCCATTTTTTTTTTTGTTAAGGCCATGTTTGGACTTTGCATTATCAAATTCTTTTCTCATTTTTTCATTTAGGTCCTTCCATTCTTTCAAATTTCTATTCCATATTTCCTCAAATTCCATATTTGCATATAACTTATTGTTTTATGTCTTTTATGTCCTCAAGTGGTAAAAGACCACTTTACCCTTGTCTTTCCCATTTATGACCACTAGGTCCACAAGTGGTAAATTACATATTTACCCATTTGCTCTCTTACACTTCCTGCTCTATCGTTTATTTCCAAAATCTTATTTAGCCTTTAATACACTCCTAAACAAGTCAAAACTGCTAGTATATTTTTGGTGTTACAATATATATATATATATATATATATATATATATATATATATATATATATATATATATATATATATATATATATATATGTGTGTGTGTGTGTGTGGGTGTGTGTGTGTGTGTGTGTGTGTGTGTGTGTGTGTGTGTCTCATTAGTTTTGGACAAATTTAAATATTTAGTTACAAGAACCCTTTTTGAGAGAATTGAAAAATCACTATCTCATTGAAAGGTTCTATACATCTGCTCTTTCTTAAATGCATTTCTTTATATAAAGACTCTATTTTTTTCCTCTTTTCGGATGGTAAATATTTCTCAGAACATGGAGTATAAATCAAACCCATGTTTGAATTGAAATTTAGATACCGATGCAAGTTCTTCCCTTATTAATCAAATAGATTCATATTTGAAAGAGGTTGATAATAAGTTCTTTGAAAATTGACTATTTGTCCCTCTGTTAGAGGTGTTCCAGAAATGTCTATGATTGAGTAAATAACTCTAAGAACAAATGGATTGGATCAAATTGGAGAATGGAAAGATTTGTACAAGTTATACGTTTCTTCAAAACTTTGTGGAACATTGTTAGGTAATAATATGTTAGATACCAGTGACTTGATTGGTGATATAGTATCTCTCTCCAAAAAAAGAAGCATGTTTGTTTAAACGCCACACAAAGAAAATATTTTCTTTCGAATGAACAAAATATTAAGGAATTGTCCAAAGGTAAAATCAGAATTATTGATAAAAACCTTTTCCACATAAAAGGGGGAATCTTTTGTAGCAATGGAAGAAGAAGCGATGCCGATTATTCAAGATTTGAATTCGATTTCTTTTATAAAAAGAAGATATCAATGAACTTCTATGAAATGGTTTCACGAGATTCAACCAAATGTCTTGATCGTGGGATATCATTGAGAAATAGGAATCCATGTGAATTTCCTGCGATTGTTTCTACTATGGAATGAGTCAATCATCCACTTTGTTATCTTATTTTACAAAAAAGGTGACATTGTTCCTACATTGACAAAAAAATTTCGATTTGTGAGAAGTATCATGATCATTCAATAAGAGGAGTACTTTCCATTTTTTTTCAAATGAATGATTTGAAGACCTATTGATTCTAACAACTGATTCTGGAGTTGATCATTTGGGACCTTTCAATTCATAGATGTGGATCTCGGACCTATAAATGAGGATATTCTCGAAACTCCCAAAGAAAAAGGAAGTGAGTTAGACAAAAAGAGAAGAAACTTGGATAAAAAAGAAGTGACTTGGACAAAAAGAAATGGATTGACTTAGACAAATCCTTTCGGTTAATAACCTTAGAACAATCAATGAAATATTGATTAATACGTAAATGATCAAACACTACTTCAAAACAACTCTTCTGCTCAGAAACAAAATGTTCTTGAAAATTCTTGTTCCCATTGGACCATTTGTATTTACATGCATGAGGATCCCAATCTGCTGGATCTCTTATCCAATAGTAAAATAAGAGAGAATCCAACTATTTTCCACTTTTTCCAAACGATAAATGTTGGGTTGATCAGATTCATTATAATTCATGATTTGTATATCATTTTCTATTTGATCCTGACTGATAATTAAGTCATATCACATATATTCATAAAAAAGAATCAATTCAATAAATTTCTTATGTACCATAGGTGTTCTATTGGATTTATATCGGGTTTTAGATCAATATATTGATTGACTACCTCCATTATGTTGTTTCTAGAAAATACCACTATTTTTCCTTATGGATCTTCCAAATCATTTCCACAGGAGATCTGGACCCTTTTCTATCCTTCGATATAAAGATTCATTCTCTTCATATAATCTAGGAGGTAGAACTGATAAAGATTTCTTATTCGATTCATCCCTAAAGTTAAATACCTAATCTAAGAATTGTTTTTGATCCAATCTGTAGGAAACAATAGAAAAGGAAAATCCTTTATGATACACTAGATCCGGATCTGTTATCAATAGAGTGAATCGATATGCCATTTCTTGAAATCTCTCTTCTAATTCAAAATCATGATGTAATGTGTATCCCATTTTTCTAGTCATGGAGTGGATGAAATAAATCAAAAAATTGATTTTTGTTAAGAATGAAATCTTATTGGAACTGTTCATATATGGTTCATCCTTTGGAACCATATCATATCCTATGATGCCCCTATTTTCGGGGGCCTTTTTTTCTTTTCCTTTTTTTTTGTGTCCCACTAGATTGGAAACCAATTTTAGAAAGAAAAAAAAAAGAAAACTATTGTGAACAATGTCCATGAACAGTAGCCCAAACAAAGGCACAACATAGCACTATCACATCGGACAAGTTCGCGACGTAGTTTCTAGTCGCACTGGCCCATCTCTACTGCAGGCTCGTTTGTTCGTGTGACACACGCCGCAATACAACACAAAAAAAAAAAAAAAAAAAACGGCCTCTTCTTACGCGATGTCGCATGCTCCCGGGTTTTCACGTTGTCACACAGATCGTCTCCCGGCTCGCTACCGCCTCACCCCGTGAGGCTGGGTGCTCGGTCAGACACATCGTGACCGGGCCTTTGCCGGACACATTTTCTCCAGAGCGACATAGCTTCACCCTACCCTGGCCCGCAGAATCCATCTTACTCAACCGAACTTTGTCTCGACAAGGGAAAAACCTTGTTGCGACTGATGAGTCCAAAAACTCATATGATTTTTAATCTATTTTTTTGAGCATATTATAAGATAAATGTCGATTCTTATGCAGAAATGTGGATATTTTACTCAAATATAATTTTTGGCAGAAAATACAAAGAATAAACAAAAATTCTGCCAAAAACCAGAAGAGACCAAAGATATAAGAAGAAATGAAGTCGCAACCGAGAACCTGAGTCGCGACAAATAAAGCATATTTGTTCGCTAAACTCAGCCACTTACACGCCAGCATCTCACCTTACGGTTAAATAGAAGAGTTAATCAAACGTAAGTCAGAATCTCAAGTGAGGTTCGGGGACCAAGATTATCAGAGCAACACCATTCTGAGGTCGCGACACCATTTTGATGTCACGACGTCAATTGAACATAAATGAGGTAGCGACACCACTCTGTTGTCGCGACATGGATTCGTTAATACAGGAACAAAATAAGTCTCTACAAAGAAAACAAAATTGCAACTGGTTTTTAAATGAAAGGCTCCATTTGAGGTCGCGACATACCGTTGAGGTCGCGACATTGAAACTGAAACTGAAGTCTCAATAGAAAAATTGAAGTTGCGACCATTTATTAAACAAAGACCACAAACGATGTCGCGACCACTCATTCAGGTCGCTACCTAAAGAAGAGTTTAGCGTAAGAAATCGCGTCGCAACTACTGGCAATTGGGACTACACGCAGCCAGAGAAAGAATAATATGAGGTCACGACATCACCTTGAGGTCGCGACCTGGAATAGAAGTTGAAAGGAGGAACTTGGTTACAATAAATAATTGAGGTTGCGACCAGAAAGAAAAGAAATGGACATCAAAAGAGGTCGCGACATAACCTTGAGGTCAGCGATTTCTGTACTAAACCTCGGAAGGCAGAAGACCACCAACAAGGTCATAATTTAAAAGAAAGTCACAACCTGGTAATGGGTAAGAGGGAACCAACAAGGTAGCGACGAAACCGGTTGCGGCTACGCACGCAACATGAAAAGAGTCTCCACTGTAACTCAGGTCACACTCAGGCTTAAGAAGAGAAAGATAATGATGTTGCGACGTGAAATCGTGGTCGTGACATCAAATTTTAAGGAACACCGATGCAAAGAGGTCGCGACCAAAAACGATGTCGTGACCATTAATCCACGCACAAACTGCTGCAAATGTACAACGAGGGTCACGATCAACAAGAGCAACAGTGATAAAATCCATGTCGCGACATCAACCTGAGGTCACGACATAGGATAGTGAGTTGGGATTTATTTTGGGAATTCCACCTAGAGCTGGGGGACTCACCCACCTCCTTTTACAATATATAATTGACAAAGGTTATAATAGTAAAGTAGCTTCCGCCTTCACTACCTAGAAAAAAGGGGAAAAGGATGGAACTCAAGTGGTATAGTTTAGAGTAGAATTTTATTTTATTTTTTTCTTTTTCAGATTTGAATCATTAACCGCAGTAAACTAGTGGAGCTGATGTTTTATTTCTATTATGTTCTTCTTGAAATTATCACTGGAAATTTATGGAAATCTAGACAAATTTCTGAATCATTCTTCGCTGTTGTAATTGATAAAGTATCGCACGTGATCGGTACTCTATTTCTTAATTCGTAATGCAGTAATCAGAGCGTAGCTCTACTGGATTTGATTTATATTCAGCTACAGTCTTTCCTGCATAAATATGGAGAACTAATTTGTGTTCGAATTTACTATCGTGTCGCTTGAATTAAATACTTCCTAATAGTAAACCGAATACCGGGGCTAGTGGAATGTATCTGCTCTACTTCTAAGATGCCCCTCGCTGGATACGTAGACGAAGATTCCCGAGTTGAGAGCATTCTTTTCTGTGATGCTAGACTACCATCGATATGAACTCGTTGAGCTTTGAGAGTTCATTTTGATAAATCCCCCATTTACTCATAATTGAAGTTGGAGGGGAGTATTTACCAATATAAATGATCAGAGAGTTCACCTTAATCTAAAAGGATGTTCTAACCCAGTTATCGAGGATTTAATCAAGGGACGAGACTTACCCCATGATCCGGATGTCGAGCCACCTTATGGTGAAACTTTCAAAACTCGAAAAGGAAATGCAAAAGATCTGATGTCATGAAGAAATGAGTGTGAAGTATCGAGAAAGAAAAATAACCAAATCTTGCAAGAGAGTCAGAACATGTATCGGGTTTGATCTCACTTTCGAGAGAAGCAAGGTTATCCAACCAAAGGAATACGGAGAAATCCACTCCAAAATATAGGAAATTGACAAACTGCATCCATACACAAAACAAGGCAATGTATTTGAGCGTAGGAATCGATCGCTTCATCAGAATTCACCGATAGTTTCTCGCTTTCACAGAAACCGATTCAAATTCCTAAAGATTTTAGTTACGATTTGTTTTTGGTCTATCACTTTGGTTTTATTTCAGTTCAACACAATAATAGTCTAAGATCTTTATTTTCCTAGATAAAACCTTCATTGTGGAGTTTGAAGTCCAAACAAGATAGAATTTAGTAGTTTGGGGTAGTTAATCTTTTAATTGCACTAATTTCTCGTGGAATGATAATTGAATTGCATCTCGATTACTACTTATATGACATGTGCACTTGGTAAAGCAAGCATAGACTAAACTCCTTATTTTTTAAATCATAAACCTCTGAGAAATATTTTATAAAGAAATTTATCCAGCGACATGGATGCAAGAAATGCAAGACTTTTACAACTATGAATTTTTAGGGCTTTAGTCTATATATAAAAAGAATGTTTTATATGCCGTTGTAGGGATTGAATGAATTAACAGATCAATATTCTAATGTAACAGAAAATGCTAATTTGGACATTTTATAAAAGAAAATAACAAAATAGTTCGCAAGGTACATCAACCACTAATCTTAAGAAGCCATGTTGAAACATTTTGCTTGGGCTTGGACTAACCCTATTAATTGAAAGGTGTTTTGATTTCAAGAAACTGATGCATAGGAAATAGATTCTCGACTGCTTCCGCTGACACCGAATCAGAAAGAACACTAATCTTAAGAAAGACTAAAAGAGCAGAAACTAGCTATGGGAAGACGAGAGACATGACCAGACAGAGGAACATAGACAAGCAGCCTTAAGGCCTCCTACATCGATAATAATGGAGGATTTCGAGGCCTATTATTAAGGAAGAATATTATGCACAAGACACCCATCGTGGATGCAAATAACTTCAATCCAACCAAATTTTTAAGGTCAATGGTGTGAAGAACATCGCCTTCACCGTCACTCCCAATCAAGACCCAAATGAGCACCTAGGTAGATTTCTGAGGATGGAAAATACAATAGCTTTAATGGTGTGAGGCTGTAGGTGATAAAGTCAGATTCTTCCCTTTTCCTTTAAGAGATATAGCGCCACTGGGTATGAATCATTACCATATGGTTCGCTTGATACTGGGAAGAGTCGGTAGAAGCATACTGGGGCAAGTTCTTTCCCCATCTCTCACCTCAGAGAAGAAGAGATAATAAGTGTTCCAAGGGGAAGATGAGAGCCTGTATATAGCTTCTCTGAAGAGATTCAAGAGGTTGTCAAGAGGTGCCCTATGCACGTGAATTGATTTAAACCCAGATGGATATAGTGTGTATCATGCCTTAAATGACATCAAAGGTATTATCGATGCTTCACAAGCCAGGGAGCATTAAAAAAAAAGTGCCAAGAGGGCTAGAGATCCGATAGAAGACCCACTGAATGAAATATGAAAGTCTATCCGAAGCTTTCAAGCGGGTAATAACAGAGAAAACGGGTCATGGAGTCAGTAAACACAGCCATGAGGTAGTTAGATGCCATCATGCACGTGGACGGACAAACAAGAAAGAATGCACACCGCTCATGAACAGACAAGGAAAGATAATGATGAGAAGAAGTGTTGAAGTACTAACAAAATAAGATTCTTATGGTGTTGAGGAGGTTAAGTACGTGAATGAACCAATAAGTTACCATTTCAAGCCAAATCCTAACCTTCCCACACATTACAGTCCAACACTAAGGAACCATGAGAATTTCTCATATGGTGGAGGGGCATTACAAGGCCTAAGGCATGGACATAATCCTCAACAGGGATATCAACAACCACTAAGGTTCCAAAGAAGAAAGATCGCTGGTGAAGGCATGAATGACTATCGTGGTCAGATGACCCAACCATTCAAGAACTAATGTCGCAGCTCACGGGGACAACAAGAGACTTATACACTTCCATGAACGTGACTCATTCGACTTGGAAGCTTTCAAGTCCGAGCACTGCTATTTCAAAAGAATATAAGTGCCTCATTGAAAAACTGAGACATAAGTAGGCGTATGGCTCTAACATAACCAGCAAGGGCACATCTCTAGTACACTCAAAAGAATCCAAAAGACTCGCATGACAATTCCGCCATGTGAAACAGCTGGCAACAAATGTAAAGAAAAGAAAGGAAAGAAGAAACCTGCGTAAAAAGAAGAAACTGAGCCAAGGAGAGAAGAGCATACAGACGAACGTACTAAGGAAGTAATGAGTAAACAGAAGAAAGAGTAATAAATTATACACCCACAAGGCCATTTCCAAGGCTTCAAGTCAAAAGGGAAGAGTAGTTTTCTAGATTCATGGACATTTTCAAGAAAATAGAAATCAATATCTCATTTGCAGAGGTAATCAACCAAATGCCTATTTATGCAAAATTTCTAAAGGAGATACTGAGCAAGAAAATGAAGACGTATCGAGAAGGAATACTAAACTCGATCAAGCAATTGCTAAAGTGCGCTTATCTAGCAAAAGCTCCCCCGCAAAAATGAAGGACCCGGCAATTTACCCATTCCTCATTCATGTGGAAATATGAATTCAAGAAGGCTTATGTGATTCGTGCTAGTATAAATTTGATGCCTCTATCAAGAATAAGAAAGACTTAGTTCGGGGGGGAACTTTCCCCAACAACAATTACATTGCAAATGGCTGACAGATCAATGGTACAACTAGAAGGTATTCTTGAAGATGTACTTGTCAAGGATGGGAAATTCATCTTCCCAGTGGATTTTGTTATCATGAAGATGGAGGAAAACACCCAAGTTCCTTTGCTTCTAGGAAGACCTTTCTTAGTAACTGGAGCTACCGATAGACGTGCGTAAAGGTGAACTGACACTCAGGTGGGAAATGAAGCAAGGCACTCTAATCTTAATAGAGCTCGAACATCCTCGACGAGACGCGTAAAGTCAGATGGTCAGAGAAAAACAATAGTCCTCTTTAGTGTTG
Organism: Tetrastigma voinierianum; assembly: GCA_016808115.1. NCBI lineage: Eukaryota > Viridiplantae > Streptophyta > Magnoliopsida > Vitales > Vitaceae > Tetrastigma > Tetrastigma voinierianum. The sequence continues at coordinate 383,297 of JAEQBH010006651.1, read as the reverse complement.
AATTGACTTCGACTCGTATTCTTCAACATTTTATCAATGAAATCAGATGAATTTTTCAAGGCCTTCAGAGTATTGGACGGTGAAATGTTACCTTCAAATTTATAACAAAGAAATACTCGGTATAAATGAAAACAAATTAAGATGAAGTATGCAACTGGGGAATGTAAAACTACTAAGCAAGAAACTAGTGTATGGTTATTATTGAAAGAATTCCCATCATTTGAAATATGTGAATTCTTAGAACCAAAAGAGTAGAAACCAAACATCATATCACCTGCATTAACTAAAGCTCTAAGAAACGTGTTGTCGAAATTAAAAGTACAAGGAAACTATTGTTTCATTAATCAGGATCTGTAGTAGTATCGCCTCTCCCATTTGTATGCACAAAATATTGTTGAATGATAATGCAAAAACTTTTGTTGAGCATCAAAGGAGGCTGAACCCAGTAATGAAAGAAGTTGTTAGAAAAGAAGTTCTTAAATGATTGAATGTAGGTTTTATATATGCTATATCAGATAGTTCTTAGGTGAGCCAAGTACATGTGGTTCCTAAGAAAGGTGGATTCACTATGATCAGAAATGAAAAGAATGAACTCGATTCACAAGAATCAGTGGACATGATGGAGTGGTGTATTGACTACATAAAATCAATAATGCAGTTAAAGAAAGGATCATTTTCGCCTTTCATTGATCGGGGATAGTCGGATAGGTCGGGCAGACACCTCACTTTTGTTTTCTAAATGGGTACTGATATAAATTAAATTTCCATCAGACCCGAGGATCGAGAAACTACCTTTACATGCCCATTTGGTACTTTTTCTTTAGAGAATGCCATTTGCTCAGGTAATGCCCGGTACCTTCCAAAGACGATGATGTCTATATTTTCCGGGATGAGCGTAATAGCTGTGGAGATCTTCATGGATGATTTTGGCAGCAGTATGATCCTGCTGGAACATGGCCCCGCATAACTAAAGACGTGACTTCAAAGGTGCAAGGACAAGAATTTAGCTCAATTGAGAAATGCCATTTTATGTTACAGAATTGAATTGTCATAAGGAGGATTTCACAGTTAGGCTGAGGTAGACCAAGAAAAGTTTCAATTATAAGAAATTTAATGCCACCCAATTACGCAGTGGAATTAGAAGTTTCTTTGCATACCGGATTTTACAGAAAGATTTATTATTAGAGATTTCTCAAAAAATTGTTGTGATCATTATGTGATTACCGAAAAAGATACTCGTTATATTTACGAATCTTGCCAAAATTCTTTTGAAGAAATCAACCAGACTAGTTGAAGCTCCCATCATGGCAAAACCGTATCGAACTGAGAATTTTAAATCATATGTGATGCCTGGTGGATTTTGCAAATGGAGCTATATCGGGACGTAAAGTCGAAAAAGTATTCAAGGCCATATACTATGCTAAAGAAACCTTCAACGGCTCGTGAAAATTACCTAACTATCGAAAGAAGATGTCGACAATAGTATTTCAGAGAGCGAAAATTTAGCCACATTCGGGGGTCCCATGTTATTATACACAATGATCATGCAACAATGATTAGTGCCCAAAAAGTGCAATTTTGAACCCTATATTAGATAGGTTTTGAGTGCTTTTTGCGCATGAATCATGTCAATTATACCAATTGAAGTGTTCAAGTCGTCTTAGTAACACTTATGCCATTTAGAGGGTATTTTTGGTTGTTTTGTAGGTATTTGTGCACTCTTGGAGTTCAATCTCAATACAAATGATGAATCATGAAGTTGGAATTCAAGTCTCGTATCTGACAGCCCGAGAATCGATGAGAAATCGAGGCGAAGTGAAGAAAATTGGATCACGGTTGAAGAGCGGAGTAGGCCGGTGAAGGATCAGCGAAGCTGGAATTTTAGCAGCTGCGAAAATTTTTCGCTAAGCTGCGAAAATTTCGCAACCTAGCTGAATTTCACAACCTAAGCGAAAATGCAAATTTATTGCATTCCTTAGCGAAAATAGCGATTTCGCTTCTCACAAATTTCGCTCAGCTTAGCGAAATTTACCGTCAAACTAGTGAGTGAGCACCCTTAATGAAATTTCTTGTTTCGCGACACATTGATTTCGCTAGTTAAGCGAGAGATTCTTGACCTAGCGAAAATTGATGCCTCGTCATGCTTTGTAATTAATGCGAGCCGCCTTCCAAACTTGGTGTATTACTTAATTGTCTATAACTTAGCGATTTCATAGGTTTTTTGGTATTTTCATACCTTGAGGAGGCCTATATAAAAACACCCTCTTTGTTTGTAACCTAAGTAACAATTTTCAAGCAACAATTGAAGGAAAGAGGTGTATGAAGTTTTAATTTTTGTAAATAAAGTCTTTTATTTTAAGGTTTTGCTTTTCTTTTCTCTCTTCTCTCTCCTCTTTCTCTCCCTTTCTCGGTTTCCAAACACCCCTCTTGAGGATGACAACTCAAGAGATGCTTGGCTAAGCCTCCTTCCTTTGAAGAGGAAGGAAGCTAGCTTGGTGGTGGGGCTTATGCATGTTGTCCTCTTGTATTAAATGCTACGGGTAGTGTATTTATGGCCCTTATATTCAAAACATAGTTGCATAACATGGGATGTTAGTGATTTGGCCAATACTCTCCATGCTTTAGGATCCAGTGTATATTCAGTGAGAGAAGCACTGTGATTCTTTAGATGGTCTTTACGAGCCTCTGAGATAATATTTACATGTTAGGGTTCTTCAAATTAGGGTTAAATAACATTCTTGTTATTGTTTTAGCCAATACTCTCCATGCTTTAGGATACGATGCTCGGGTAGAGATGCTTGTTGTTCTTTAGATGGTCTTTACAAGCCTACGAAATGATAAGCTGAATGTTAGGGTTTTAAGCTAAGGGCCATAGCGCATGCTACATTATTGACTCAAATAGGAGTTGCTTCATGGGTGAGGTTTGCTAGTTCTAAAGCCAGATCAGTTTATTACCATGGACTATAGGTTGCATGTCATAGCGGATAAAACCCGAGGACACTTGTTTGCCTAACGCCCAGGATTAGTGACCTAAATCTTCAAAGTTAATTTTTTCTGCCCCAACTTTCGGTTTTACAATTCTCCGGTTCAAACCATTTCCCTTTGTTTTGAAACACAATTAAAAAGAGTCGAATAGAAAGCCTTACCTTCGTGCACTTATGCAAACCATTTTAGGATGAAAACCCATCCCGTGTTCGACCCTGAACCACTATCTTTGCGGTAGCTTGACTACGGCGATGGTAAGGAACAGGTGTATAAATTTTGTTGATTTTAGCTCGACTCTTGTGGCCACGAACCATATGGCGCCGTTCGCCGATGTTGCCAAACTACTAATGGTAAGTTGAGTGTACTTGTGATCCACATCACAAGTGAAGGTAACTTCTTTTACCTCTTTTTGCAGCTTCCGATTCTGCGAGGAAGCGCACCCGATTTTAGCAATTAGCGATAGCGCATTGTTTCGATTTTGATTCGGTTTGATTTTCATTAGTCCGGTTTTATTTTGTTAGTTAATTTTAATCTTTTTGCAAAGTTGTTTGTTGCTCTTTGTTGTCTCTACAATTGTGTAACAACTGTGTATGCAACAGTGGAATAGAGACACATTAGGTAGATTGAATAGGAGTAGTACACAACTTGACCCAGTTAGTGAAGTTAGTGTACGAACTGATACCATGGATCCCCTACTTGAGGAACAACAAAGCCAACCAGGAACCCCTATGAATCCAAATGCATATAGAACCATGAGGGGATCACACATCCACCCCCACCCAAGTTAGTGCCCGAAAATCTGTATCATTCCTCCTGGCGTGATGTAGCGGTGAGGCCATATTTAAGTACCCCTACTTCCCACATACCATGGTATGGAAAATGAAAATCCATACACATCTTAGGGATTTTGAGGAGGTTTACTACAGCCCGAGGAAGGTATGATGGACATGGATTTGCTGAAGCTAAAGGCATTTCCATTGACCCTTAAGGACAAGGCCAAGATATGGCTCAACTCATTGAGGCCAAGGACCATTAGGAATTGGGCTGAGCTGCAGGCAAAGTTCCTGAAGAAGTTCTTCAGTGCTCATAAGACCAATAATTTGAAGAGGCAAATTTATACCTTTGCAGCTCATGATGGTGAAAAGTTTTACCAATGTTGGGAGAGGTTTATGGAGACCATCAGTGCATGTCCACACCATGGGTTTGACACATGGATGTTAGTAAACCATTTCTATGATGGGATGTCCCCACCTATGAAACAACTTGTAGAAACAATGTGTGGAAACTTTTAAGTAAACACCACCCAGCCGAGGCTATAGACTTCTTGAACTATGTAACTGAAACCTCAAAGGCATGGGATGAACCTCGTCCAAGGGAGGATGAAGGAATAAGGCACTCAAGTTACCAGGGGGAGTCCATTCATACAATTTAAGTTCTGCAGTGAGAGAAAGATTAACCATATTAACTCGGAGGTTGGATGAGATGGAAATGAAAAATCAGCATAATATTTACTCAGTAAATGAGTTATCAGCATCCCAACCTTCTTGCTACAACTATCAGTCAAATGGTCACTATGGGGAAAACTGTCAAGAGAATGTCCAATTTTTGAATCAGGGTAGACCACCAATGAATGTTCCATTTGGTAATTCCTACATTCAAAATTGGAAAAACCACTCCAATCTACCAGGAAAGCCAAAACTCCCTCCATATATACCTCAGCGGATCGTGGCCAGTTCGTCCCACTTCCGGTACAACAACCACTACCCTTATCCCACATTGAGCAGGCAATCCACGAATCTAAGTAAGGTGGTAGTACGATTGTGGAAAAAAGCGAGAAGACAGAAATGTCCCGAGCTAGTCAAAAAATTAGGCCATTAGAAAGTTCACTCAACAGGAAGCTAGACAATATGCATTCTGAAATTTCAAAATTGTCTAATCAGCAACTGCAGAGTTTAGAAAAAGAAAAGGCTCCTTTCAAGGGACAGCAATATCAGAATTTGGTGAATGAAATAGGCGTAGGGCCTTAAATAAAGAAGCGATGAAGTAAAGGCATTGTAACCTTAAGTGGTAGGGAGTTGCGAGACAGCTTGATTACGGAGCTAGTTAAGTCGGCTCAGTAGTGGTGAACCCTCCCGGGGAAGACGGTCAGTGGCCAAGGAAGAAGTGAAGATCGAGGAATACCTCCTCCATTCATGAGTTCTCACGAAAAAGAAGAATCATGTTAACCCAGGCCGAAATGTTGGAAATCTGTGGCAAGTGAAAAGTAAATATCCTCTCCTTGACATGATCAAACAGGTCCTACCTATGCAAAATTCTTACAAAAAGACTTGTGCACGGTAAAAAAGGGTGCTTAATGTGAATAAAAGGCCTTTTAAGCCGAGCAAGTTAGTGCCGTGGGAGCAAGACTCAAGTGAAGTATAAGGACCCGGGATGTCCCTCTGATCTCGATGAATATTGGAGGCATCGTGGAGAAAGCAACTGATGAAGTCACAGGGCTAGTGTGAACTTGTTCTTAGTATTCTATCTTCTGCAAGCAATTGGGTTTGGGTGTGACCCACTTAATCACGCTTCCATTTGGGCGATAGGTCTATTAAGATACCTAAAGGGACCATTGAGGATGTTCTTATACAAGTGGACAGATTTTACTATCCAGTAGATTTCATCGTACTTGATACAGAACCAGTTGCATTAGGACCTAATCATGTGCCCATCATATTAGGGAGACCATTTTTAGCTACTTCAAATGCAATCATCAATTGCCGAAATGGAGTCATGCAACTCACATTTGGAAATATGACCTTAGAACTCAATATTTTTCATTTGGGTAAAAGGCATATGCATTCTGAAGGGGGTGAGTTTGAAGAAGTCTGCATCTTAGAAACCATTCTGGAAGAACAGGCTAAGGAGCAGCAAATTCAAGATATATTAACTTCAGAGTTATCCGAGTGCTGTGTAAAGCAACATGAACACCAAGAAGTGAGTTTAATGCAGGGGTACTGGAGAAGGAGAATAGAAATTTTGCCTCTATTGACTGGCAATGAACCCAAGGAACCTCAACAGATAGAACTCAAACCCCTCCCAGCTGAGTTGAAGTATGCATTTTTGGAAGCAAATGAGCAGTGCCCAGTTGTGATTTCTTCACTACTAACCACTGCACAAGAGCATGATCTCCTGAACCTTCTCAAAAAGAACAAGCAAGCATTAGGATGGAAAATTTCTGACCTAAAAGGCATTAATCCGTCCATTGTACCCACGTCGCGTCTACTTAGGAGGAGTCTATTGTTAAGGCGATGACGGAGGTTAAACCCCCATCTTCAGGAAGTAGTTCGTGTTGAGGTTCTAAAATTGCTCCATGCCGGAATTATTTATCCCATTTCTGATAGCACTTGGGTTAGCCCAACTCAGGTGGTACCTAAGAAATCAGGGGTAACAACAGTGAAAAATGAGAAGGGTGAAGAATTGTCTACTCGTCTTACAACCAGGTTGGAGAGTGTGCATAGATTATAGGAGGCTCAATGAGGTGACCCGAAAAGACCACTTCCCATTGCCCTTCATTGATCAGCTCCTGGAAAGAGTTTCTGGACACCCATATTATTGCTTTTTAGATGGGTATTCAGGGTATTTCTAGATAGAGATTGCCCCTGAAGATCAAGAAAAGACCACCTTTACTTGTCCATTTGGTACGTATGCCTATAGGAGGATGCCAGCACAGACACAGCATGACCACTTTCGAGCGATGTATGCTTTCGATTATGTTCGGTGACATGGTAGGCGTATAATGGAGGTAATACATGGATGATATCCGCAGTATATGGAAGCGATTTGATGAATGCTTAACCAATTTGGAGGCCATCTGTGAGAGGTGTATAGAGAAGAATTTGGTGTAATTGGGAGAAATGCTGTTTATGGTAAACCAAGGTATCTTGCGGGACATATAATAATTTCCTAACGGGGGAATTGAAGTTGATAAGGCGAATCGACATTATTTCCAGCTGCCACCCAATGAATGTGAAAACAATTAGCGATTCCTTGGTCATGCGGAACCCTACTTGAAGCCGGTTCATTAAAGACTTTTCAAAGATTGCTAAGCCCTTGTACAAGCTTCTTAAAAAAGATGCCCAATTTATTTGGGAAGAAGATTGCCAGAAGAGTTTTGAAGAACTAAAATTCCATTTGACTACTGCCCCAATAGTTCAAGCACCTAATTGGAAGTTACCGTTTGAGGTGATGTGTGATGCAAGTGATCTTGCTATAGGAGCGGTACTTGGCCAAAGAGAAGATGGGAAACCTCATGTGGTGTACTATGCAAGTAAAACCTTGAATGAAGCACAGAGAAATTATACCACTCTGCGAGAAAGAGTGGCAGCGTGTGGTATATGCTTTAGACAAATTTCGGGCATACTTGGTAGGGGCCGACATAGTCATTTTTACAGATCATGCTGCTCTGAAATATCTTTTAACCAAACAAAATGCAAAGGCAAGGCTCATCCGTTGGGTTCTGCTACTTCAGGAGTTCAACTTGCAATTCAAGGACAAGAAAGGGGTGGAAAATGTGGTAGCAGACCATCTGTCAAGGTTAACAATAGCCCATGATACTCATAGTGCACCCATTAATGATGAATTCCCTGAAGAATCTTTGATGCAGCTAGAGAAAGCTCCCTGGTATGCTCACATTGCCAATTTTCTCACCACGAGGAGAAATCTGAAATTTGAATGGAAAGGACGGGATAGGAAATATTTCTTTGCTAAAATCCATTCCTATTATTGGGAAAGAGCCCTTCCTATTCAAGTCTTGTCTGGAATCAAATCATCGGGAAATGTGTACTGAGGAGGACGACGATTCTAAACCCTTTGCCATGAGAGTGCTTGTGGTGGTCACTTTGCTTCCCAAAAGACAGCAATGAAGGTGCTGCAGTCGTGTTTCTATTGGCCTTTGTTATTCAAGGAAGCATACCAAATGTGCCGTGTATGTGACAGATGCCAAAGACTAGGAAAATTGTCTCGCCATCATATGATGCCATTAAACCCAATTATAGTGGTCGAACTATTCGATGTGTGGGGTATAGATTTCATGGGACCTTTCCCCACGTCATATGGGCATACGTACATTTTGGTGGGAGTGGACTATGTCTCCAAATGGGTTGAAGCAATCCCCTGCAAGACAAATGACCATAGAGTGGTTCTCAAATTCTTGAAAGCAAATATCTTTTCCAGGTTTGGGGTTCCGAAAGCCATAATTAGCGATGGAGGTTCACATTTCTGTAATAAACCATTTGAAAACCTCATGGCTAAATATGGTGTGAAACACAAAGTAGCTACCCCTTACCATCCCCAAACAAGTGGCCAGGTGGAACTTGCCAACAGGGAAATCAAGACCATCTTGATGAAAGTGGTTAATACCAACAGGAAAGATTGGTCCATCAAACTTCTTGATTCATTATGGGCCTATAGAACAGCTTTCAAGACAATCCGCAGGTATGTCCTTATAAGGTTGGTCTATGGAAGGCATGTCACCTTCAGGTGAGTTGAGTACACAAAGCATGGTGGGCGATCAAAATTTTCGACATGGACCTCGGTGGGCTAGGAGAGAAGAGATTTCTTGATCTTAATGAATTGGAAGAAATAAGGAATAATGCCTACTTGAATACCAAGATTTCAAAAAGAAGATAAAAATGGCATGACCAAATGATAATGGGAAGAGTTTCAGGACGGAGATCAAAGTCATATATGACTCAAATATGTTTTGAGGGCAAGCTCGAGTCGGATGGACGGTCCATTCATTAATCGGCAAGCATGCGAATGGTTTGGTTGACTTCACGTGATCCAAGTGATAACGGGATATTCAAAGTCAATGGGCGAAGTAAAACCATATGTGGTAATGGGTCATCAGGAAAATTCTCACGATGGACCCCCACAGATCCTATTTTATTGTAAATTCAGTGGCTACTACTTGAGTACAGTAGCCACTTGTTTCATTTGTTAGTTGTTTAAACTGTCGTTTGTTTAATATCAGTTAGAGCCTAATGGTTGATTTTTTTTGTGAGCAGTAACAGTAGTATTAGCAGATAAGGATGACCAACTTTTTTGCCATCACATTGTCTTGTACAGGTAAGTATACCCATCTTTATCTGGTGTGAATTATTTTGTTTTGTCCCTCTTATGTGTATACGTGTGTTTTTCTTTCAAATTTAAAATAATTGAATTGCTTCAAATTGAACAATTGAATTGCTTTAAATTGAGAGATTGAATCATCATGTTATCACCTCTATGCTAGAACAAATTCCATGCTTGAAACAATTTTTGTTCGATCCTTTGTTCAGCGTCTTTCGACTTGGAAATTTCCGCTTTATCTTAATTCACACATGCACTCGATTGTTTCAATAGGTGGTGAATTGTATGCCTCCTTTAAACTGCAAAAGCGGCCTTGAGTATGTTGACAACCTAGGATGGGTTTGTGTTACTAACATTTGAGACCAGTATTGTCTTCCAAAGAGAAGAATAAAGAAAAAGAAAAAGAAAGAAAGAAAAAGAAAAATAAAGTCGTGAAGTTTTGCAGAGAGCAGGAGCACCGGTCAGGGGTGTATGTTGAACCTTTGAGGCTTAGATGCCCTAAGCCTTAATTGGTTGGGAGTCATCAATTTTGTGTTCGTTACATGGGTGGATAGGTAGAGTCTAACGAATTGTAGGTGCTTTATTTTCGAAGTCAGTTGAAGTCCGGGGTGAAGCCTTTAGAGTTAGTGGTCATTGATCCTTTTGGCTTGATGCCCTGAACCTTAATTGGTTGGGAGTCATCGGTGGACCCAGATTACGGACTTTGGTGAGTCAATTTTAAGCATTGCATCCTAATGTAATTGAAAAAGAAAAAAGAAGTGTGACTAGCCTATCTAATTTGTTCTGACAACTTAAGGCCACGTCAATGCTAGGTTGGGGGGAGGGAACAAATTTTGCATTTTATTGACTTAATCTGAATACGTAAAGAACCATTAGACTTAGGTGGAAATGCAAGTTGATAATCATGGAACCAGTGTTGACCTGAAATTGTTTTCTTATGGATTTGGTTCTTTCATTTCGGTTTTCAAATTTTGATTTCAATTTTTCAATTTAAAGTAATGTTTATATGTACATAAACCTTTTTGAATCACAACCTTTTTGAAAATCACCATATGCATCTCCTTTTTTATTTTGCATTGCTAAAGTTCTTAGCGTTTCGGTTGGGGTGTGATTAATTGCCCAAAAAAGTGCGATTTGAACCTATCATGGAATGCGGTTTTGAGTGCTTTTTGTGCATTAATCATGTCAATTATACCAATTGAAGTGTTGGTCGTCTTAGTAACACCCCATACCATTTAAGAGGGTATTTTTGGTTGTTTTGTAGGTATTTGTGCACTCTTGGAGTTCAATCTCAATACAAATGATGAATCATGAAGTTGGAATTCAAGTCTCAGCCATCAACCAACCCAAGAATCAATAAAGAAGCTCCAGAGGCAAAGTGAAGAAAATTGGATGCGATTGAAGAGCGAGGATGGAAGCGTTGAAGGATCAACAAACTGGAATTTTAAGCAGCTTGCGAAATTTCGCTAAGCTTGAAAATTTATAATAGCGAAAATTTCGCAACCTAAGCGAAAATGCCAAATTTCGCTAGCACTGTTCCTTAGCGAAAATAACTGATTTCGCTTCTCACAAGAATTTCGCTAGCTTAGCGAAATTTCGCTAGCTAGCGAAATTGAGCACCCTTAGCGAAATTTCTTGTTTTCGCTAGACCTGTTGATTTCGCTAGTTAGCGAGGTGCCCGACCCTAGCGAAAATTGATGCTCTCGTCGTGCTTTGTAATTAATGCCATGAGCGCTGGAAACTTGGTGTATTACTTGAATTGTCCTATAACTTGCTTGATTTCATAGGTTTTTTTGGTATTTTCATACCTTGAGGAGGCCTATATAAGCCCCTCTTGTTTTGTAACCTAAGTAACAATTTTCAAGCAACAATTGTGAAGGAGAAGAATTCTTGTAAGTTTTAATTTTTGTAAATAAAGTCTTTTATTTTTAGGTTTTGCTTTTCTTTTCTCTCTTCTCTCTCCTCTTTCTCTCCCTTTCTCGGTTTCCAAACACCCCTCTTGAGGATGACAACTCAAGAGATGCTTAGCTAAGCCTCCTTCTTTGAAGAGGAAGGCTAACTGGTGGTGGAGGCTTATGCATGTTGTCCTCTTGTATTAAAAGCTACGGAATTTAGTGTATTTATGGCGCTTATATTCAAAACATAGTTATAACATGGGATGTTAGTGATTTGGCCAATACTCTCCATGCTTTAGGATCCGGTGTATATTCGAGTGAGAAGCCTTGTGATTCTTTAGATGAGTCTTTGAGCCTACGAGATAATATTATTTACATGTTAGGGTTCTTCAAATTAGGGTTAAATAACATTTCTTGTTATTGTTTGGCATTATCTCCTCCATGCTTTAGGATACGATGCTCGGGTGAAGATGTGTTGTTCTTTAGATGGTCTTCTGAGCCTCTGAAATGATAAGCGGAGTAGGGTTTTAAACTAAAGGCCATAAGCGCATGCTACGTATTGACTCAAATAGGAGTTGCTTCATGGGTGAGGTTGCTAGTTAAATATATAGATCGGTTATGCCATGGACTATAGGTTGCATGTCATAGCAGCGAGGATTAAAACAGGGACCTTGTTTGCCCTAACTTGCTAAGTTAGTGACCTAAATCTTCAAAGTTAATTTTTCACCTTTAACTTCCAGTTTTTTACAGAATTCTCGATTTTCAAACCATTCCTTGTTTTTGAAACACAATTCCAAGAGTCAAATAGAAAGTCTTACCTTCGTGCCCTTATGCAAACCATTTTTAGGATGAAAACCCATCCCCGTGTTCGAATACACAGACCACTATCTGCATTAGCTTGACTACGACGTGAAGTAGGAAGGCTTAGGTGTATATAAATTTTGTTGATTTTAGCTCAGCCTACTGTGGCACGAATCAAACAATTAAATATCTAATGGCAAAGAAAGAAGCAAAGCCAAGATTAATCAGGTGGGTATTGTTATTGAAGGAATTTGATTTAGAAATAAAAGACAAGAAAGGTTGTGACAATGTGATAGCGATCACTTGTCAAGAGTAGAGAAATATGCTGTATAAGAAGAAGAAAGAAAAATAGCAGAAAATTTTCCAGATGAGCAGTTATTCCAATTGTCACTTCAATCACCTTGGTATGTTGATATTGTGGAATTATGCCACTAGAATTTAACTACCAACATAGAAAAAAGCTAAGAACTCACAGCAGGTACTGCATCTGGGATGACCCATTACTGTTTAAAAGAGGAGTTGATCTAATTATAAGGAGATGTGTACCAAAAGGTGAGCAAAGCAAGATTTTACAAGAATGTCATGAATCACCATATGGAGGACATTTTGCAGGAGACAAAACAGCCCACAAAATTCTCCAATCAGGATCTACTTGGCCCCTCTCTTATTTTTAAGGATTGTTTTGAATGGGTGAAGTTGTAGTCAATGTCAAGAATGGGAAATATCAGCAAAAGGCATGAAATGCCCCTGCAAGGTATCCTGGTGGTGCAATTGTTTGATGTATGGGGAATGGATTTTATGGGGCCTTTTCCAGCTTCTTTTGGAAATATATACATACTTCTAGCTGTGGATTATGTATCAAAATGGGTGATTAGTGCCTAAAAAGTGCTATTTTGAGCCCTATTCAAGATAGGTTTTGAGTGCTTTTTGCGCATTAATCATATGAATTGAGCCAATTGTCATGTGCTTGTCCACTTAGTGCTAATGATTCCATTTCGAGGTCTTTTTGGGTAGTTTTGCAGGTCTTGGAAACCCGGTCGACAAGCTTGGCCTCGTTTGGTGCCAGACTGAAATCCTCGGTGATTTCACCAAGCTGAGGCGATGAAATGTCAAAGTTGAATTGAAGAATTGAAGGCAAAATGAGATGAAGAAGCAATGCATGAGGCAACACTAGAGGAATGGTGGAATGCGGAATTTTAGCGAAATTTTCGCTATGCCCAAATTTTCGCTAAGCTAGCGAAATTTCGCTAGCTTAGCGAAATTTCTCTATGGTAGCGAATTACTTGTATAGAAAATTTGAATTCACTATTCCTTGTTTTTAAGCTATGCTAAAGCGATTCCACATAAGCGAAATTGTTGCCCCTGTGTTTTTGATGTTTTTTATTCCAAATGACCACATTTTGATTAATTACCATTTTGTCCCTATTGTAATATCATATTTTAGGCATTTTTGTCATTTCACACATTGGGGTTGGCTATATAAGCTCCCCTGCAACTTTTCTAACCCTAATTTTCCATTTATACAAGCTTTCCCGCAGCTTTAGCTTTTATAGTTTGCTCTCTTCTCTCTCCTCTTTCTCTCATTTTCTCGGCTTCCAAACACACCCCTTGAGGATGACAACTCAATGGGATGCTTGGCTAAGCCTTAAAGCCTTGAAGAGGAGGGTTGCTAGCTTGGTTAGGGGCCTCACTGCGAGTTGTCCTCATGCTTTAAGTAATCACAATTATTGCATTTATGGTTCCAAACTTTCCAAACTAGGGTTTAATGCCATTTAATGTCTTTCCTTTGGTCGATACTTGTCATGCTTTGAGGTTAGTTCATTCTTAATGGGCGCCATGCCTTGACATTCTTTAGATGTCATTCGAGCCATTGAAATGAGGTTAAATGCTAGGGTTTTAAACTGATTGGGACATTGAATGCTTATTATTTGATTGGACTCAAATAGGAGTGGTTTTAGGGTTAGGTTTCATAGGTAAACAAAGATCCGGTTTTGGCTTTGACTATATGTCATTTGCCTTAATGCGAGGAAATAACCCAAGGACACCTTAATAACCCCATTTTATCAAGCTAGTGACCCAAGCCTTCAAGGTTACCATTTCACACCTTAATTTAAGCCATTTCAGTTAACTAGTGAATAACCAACTCCCCTGTTTTTAAACCAAATCCAAAAATCTAAACAAAAAGTCTCACCATTTTCAAACATTGAAGCAAATCATTCGTGGGATGAAAACCCATCCCCGTGTTTGACCCTAGACCGCTATCTTGCGGTAAGCCTTGACTACGTGATGGCTATAGAAACAAATATTTTTTGTTAGGATCACCCCTCTGTGTACGAATCAAATGGCACCGTTCGCAGGGATGGTCGCCGAGCTACGGATGATGAGTTGATGTGTACTTGTAATCCACATTACAAGTGTTGGTGACCTTTCAAATCCTTTTTTAATTTCATTTGCTTGAACTGCAGGTTTTCTTCACTTGGCAGTTACTGCATTGTTTTATTTTTACTGTCAGATTTTGTTTTAGCTAACTCTTTTTGGCAAGCTTGTTTGTGTTCTTTGTTGTGTCTAATTTTGTGTAACAGGTGTTTATACTGCTTCAGGATAGAGCAGTTAGTGGAAATTGCAAAGAGTTTGTACACCAACTGATCAAAGTTGTGAAGTAAGTGTGCATAGTGAAAACATGGATCCTCTACTTGAGGAACAACAGTGTCAACAAGAAGCCCCTATGAATCCAACATCATACAGGTCAATGAGGGACCACATACACCCTCCTAAGGTGAGTGCACCTTCCTGTATCATACCACTCTTTGATGACATGGTGTGGTAAGACCACATTGGTGCCCCTATTCCCGCATTCCATGGAATGGAGAATGAGAATCCTATGCTCATATCCAGAAATTTGAGGAAGTATGCACAACTTTTAAGGAAGGAGTGCGACATGGTTGCTTTCAGTGAAAGCATTCTCATGATATAGAAGATAAAGGCGAAAATTTGGCTCAATTCATTGAGGCGAGGACAATTAGAGGGTGAAGAACTGGGCGAGTTTTTGAAGAAATTATTCGACGCTAAAACCAACGAGTTTGAAAAGGCAGGATCTACTGCTCGGCTGTAAGCGTGAAGTTTTATCAGTGTTGGGAAAGATTCATGGAGACCATCAATGCATGACCACACCATGGTTTTGATACATGGATGCTAGTGAATCATTTTTATGATGGTATGTCTCGACCCATGAAGCAATTGCTTGAAACCATGTGTGGAGGTGACTTTTTAAGCAAACACCCAGATGAGGCCATGGACTTTTTGAACTATGTGGCAAGAAACCTCGCAGCGTAGGATGAGGCAGAATCGAGGAAGGCGAAATATTGAGGCCTTCGAACCACGGAGGAGGGAGTGGTTATGCATTTTTAAGAGACACGGAGATGAAAGAAATGACCACTTTGACTGCGAAGGTTGGAGGGTGGAAGTGAAGTCGACATGAATGCGCGATGGAAATGGGTTACACCATCTCAAACCATCTTGTTTTAATTGTCGGTCGAATGGTCATCCTGGGAACCTTGTCGAAGCATGCCCTGTGTCTTGGGTCAAAATAAGCCACCCTTCGTGCTCCATGTAAGCACCTATAACCCTAATTGACATCCAAACTTGTCATGGAAGCTGAAAACCCCCCCTACGGGAGCCTGACAGCGGTTTGGCTCCCATGACTAGCGGTAGCCTGCCTTCTTCTCTGTTGAAGCGGAAATCCACGAATTTAAGCAAAGTGGTAGGCACGTTTGTAGAAGAACAAAAGGTGTTGAATGTTCAGACTAATCAGAAAATTGAAGCAGTTGAAAGCTCACTCAACAGAAAATTTGGGCGATGTGCACTACGAGATTTGAGGTTGTCAAGCTGCGAGTTGCCATTCATCGTCGACTCCTTGAGAAAGTCTCACGGACACCCCGTTCTATTGCTTTTGGATGGGTATTGATGTACTCTGAATAGAATTACACTAGAGGATCAGGAAAAGACAACCTTTACTTGTCCATTTGGCACATATGCTTATAGGAGGATGCCTTTTGGTCTTTGCAATGTATATGGAGGCGATTTTGAAGAATGTCGGCTAATGCAGGCCATCTGGAGGTGCATAAGAAGAATGCGGTGCTCAGCGGGAGAATGCCATTTGTAGTTAACCAAGGTGTCTTTGGGGCACATTATTTCAGTAGGGAATAGAAGTTGACAAAGAAAAATTAAACTTATTTAAAAGCTGCCATCCCCTGACAAATGTAAAAGCAGGTTAGACGATTCCTTGGTCATGCGAAAACTTCTGAAGATGGTGAGCTTCTTGGAAGATTGATAAACCCATACAAGATCCTGAAAGATTCCCCAAATTTGTGTGGGAAAAAGAATGCAAGGAGGCTTTGAAGGCTGAAGTCCCGTTTGACCATGCCGTACTACGAGCACACAATTGGCGGTTGCCTTTGAGTGATGTGTGATCTGAGTGATCTTGCTATTGAAGCGATGCCAGCGAAAGAGAATATGGAAAACCTCATGTAGTCTACTATGCAAAACAAAAACCTTGAATGAAGCATAAAGGAACTATACCTCTGAGAGAAGAATTATTGGCGTTAGTCGCTTTAGATAAATTTCGAGCATACACATGGTTAGATTACGATATAATCATTTTTACGGATCATTCGAAACACTGAAATATATACGATCAAGCAAAATGCAAGAGACTTATCAGATGGGTTCTTACTAGCCAATAATTTAACACTGCAAATTAAAAAGACAAGATGGGGGTAGAGAATGTGGTGGCAGACCATCTTTCTAGGTTAACGATATCCATGACACTCATAGTCCACCCATCGATGATGAATTTCTGAAATCTCTATCTGTTTGGAAAAAGCTCCTTAGTATGCTTTCATTGCGATTTCACCATGACAGGAGAAATCAATCGATTGGAAAGAAACGGGATAAGAAATATTTCTTTGCGAAGATCCATTCCTATTATTGGGAAGAGCCACTTCTTGTTTTAAATCTTTGTGCGAGGTGTGAATAATGTCGGAAGTGTGTGCGGGAAGAGCAACGGGTGAAAGCCACTTTGCCACGAAAGTGCCTATGGTGGTCACTTTGCTTCCTAGAAGAGGAAACGATGAAAGGTGTTGCGATGCGGTTTCTGCGGCTTTGTTTTTAAGAAAGCATACCAAATGTGTCGTGTATGTGATAGATGCGAACACTCGGGAAATTGTCAGCCGTCATATGATTCCCACCAGACAAATTTTAGTAGTCGAGATATTCGATGTTTGGGGCATCGATTTCATGGGACCTTTCCCCACATCTTATGGTCATACTTACATATTGGTGGGAGTGGACTATGGTCATGTTTGGTAAGCGGGACAGAGGGGGATTAGACTAATTTTTGGACAGAATTAGTGAAGTGCGGCGTTTGGTAAATGTTGGGGCCCGACTAGCGGGGACAAAATTAGTGAGAGTGAATTATTTTTGTCTTGGTTTTAACCCCCCCAAATCAGTGGGTCTACTTAGAACTAAGCTGAGGACAAAAATATTTTATAGTTTTTACAAAAATAATTAATGTAACTAAAAAATTTAAAAAAAATTATTAACTTAATATATTATCAAATAGCTAATAATAAATACATGAAATAAAAAAATAGTTTAATATATTATATATGATATAATATATTATAAAATATAAAATTAACAATATATAAATTAGAATATATATTAATAAAATATATTATGAACTTTTATAAATTATTTATTAAAAAACATTATAATAATTATTATTATGTATATTAAAGTATAAAAATAAAATAAAAATTATTTTAAAATATAATGGGCGGGGCTTATTATTATTATTTTGGATACATGATTCATATTATTACTTCACATTCGGGCGGTTCTGCAAAGCATTTCTAACTTTCGAGATTTTTCGTAAAAATTTAGTCCACTGGAGTCATTGACAGGCTTATCCTTGAAAATCGGAAGAATTCAAAACACGTCTCATAATTAATGAAACTTTAAGGTCACTAGATTATAAGGCAATTTAGCAGTACTTGGTCGTTTCATCATCTAGATATCTAGAGAATTTTCTAGGCTATAGAACCCTTATGACAATTTATTATTTTATTAACGTTTCTTTATTTTTGAAAATTTCCTAATTTTAGTTTCTGATAACAATGCACGGGCAGTATAATGATTCAGAGAAAAATAAACTCAAACCTAATAAAAACTACGATTAAAATTAAATTAAACTAAATGTAATTAAGAATGAAATTTGGGCGAGGAATCCAAAATAATGCATCCAGTTTTCATCCCTACTAACTACCTAATGTTAAAAAAACAAACAACAATACTCAATCTTTATTAAGTCTTATTGATATTAATTAAAAATTCTATTATTAAGTAAAAAAACAAACACCACCTTAGTGATGTACCAACGTAGGATAAAAAAGTCCATAATTTTATGCAGGCGCACCCGAAACACGGGACGGTATTAAATTGTCCAGTCTGATCTAAGGCCAGATTGGTCCCGGTCAGAAGTACAAAATTAATCACAGCAATCCTGCGTACCCAGGCATGGCACATGTGTCAAGTGGGTTCAAGCAATCCTGCCAAAACGATGACCACAGGGTGGTGCTTAAATTCTTGAAAGCAAACATCTTTTCTAGGTTCGGGGTACCAAAATCCATTATTAGCGATGGAGGTTCACATTTATGTAACAAACCTTTTGAAAACCTCATGGCTAAATATGGTGCGAAACTCTAGTGGCTTATACCATCCTCAAACAGAGTGGTCAAGTAGAACTTTATAATAGGAGATTAAGACCATTTAATGAAGGTGTTAAGCGTGACGAAGCGGTCCCATCAGCTGTGATTCGTGGGCTGAAGCGACTTTCAAGACAATCCTTGGAATGTTCACTTATCGATTGATGCATGGTAAGGCATGTCACCTTCTAGTGGAGGGAGATCGAATCTGAGGCATTGTGGAAGTGGGCGAACATGGATCTAAGTAGGTAGGGTCGAATTACGGATCTCGTGAGTTGGAAGAAATACGAAATGATGCCTACTTGGTCGAAGATTACAAAAAGGAAGATAAAAATGGCATGATCAAATGATAGCGGCAAGAATTTCAACGAGGGGGACCGTCATACGTATGACTCCAAACTCCATCTATTAGGAGTAAGAAGCTCAAGTCGCGATGGGCAGGTCCACTCATAGTTGGCCAGGCATACGATGGTTCAGTGGACCTACCGATCAAATGATAATAGGGTGATCAAAGTCGATGGACGGTGAAACCACATGTTATCGCAATAGCCGTCGGGGAGAAATTCTCATACGGACCCTCCACGAGTCCCCACAGTCCTACGTTTAGGGTGGCTCCTTCTTAGTCCCGAAGCCCTTTGATCTACTTGTAGTTTCGATTAAATTTCTTTTTGTTTAAAAATTTTTGGTAGCAATCATAGTTTGGCATTTGATTTTGCTTTGTGTTAGCAACTGCAGTAACATCAACCACTGGGATTAACCTTCTCCTGCCACCATTTTGAGGAGGTACGGTTCCATCCTCTAACTTTTTCATTCCCATGTCGAATTGATCGAGAGTAATTTTCATACTTTTGGAATTTAGTTTCTTTGGTTATACATGCCTGCAATGTAAAAATCATTTTCTTGAATTTTTAAATAGCTCTTTATGGCTATAGTTTGTGTTTCTACTCTTGCCTTGAGTTAAATTGAAGCCCTATATGTTACCTTAATGATAGAACAATTCCATGCATGATTTAGTTTTTTGAAAATTGATTAAAGTTCCCGGCATATTCAACCTTAGACATTCCTTTAGCTAATTCACACAACGCACACTAGATTGTACCAATAGTTGAAGCTATATACCTCTTCCACTTTACCATGACCTTAGATCTGTTGATGACCATAATAGGTTTTGTGTTACCTATATATGACGGCTAATGTAGTCTTCCAAATGAAAAAGAAAAGAAAAAGAAAAAAGAAAAAGAAGAAAAGAAATAAAAGCGTGGCTTTGCCTTGAAACCCAAACACGGTCCGAGGGGTATATGGCGAAAGCCTTTAAAGCCCGATGCCCTAAACTTTAATTGGTTGGGAATCATCGACTTAGTGTTCTCTACACAGGTGGATGGGTGGTGTTTAGTGGGTCATAGGTGCTTAATTCTCGAAGTCATTTGGAGTCCGGGGTGAAGCCTGCAGAGTTTGTGGTCAGTTGATCGTTTTGGTTTGATGCCCTAAACCTTAATTGGTTTTGGAGTCATTGGTGGACCCAGTTACCACGGACTTTAGTGAAGTCGAGTTTTTAGCATTACCCTACATTGCAATCATGGAAGAAATAAGAGTGTAAATGAGTCTTATTTGGTTGGTCAACATTTTAAGGCCATGGCGTTAGCTAGAGTTGGGAGGAGTAACTGCGGCAATGATTCAATGGTTACCTTAGGAACAATTAGATTTTGGTGGAAGTTCAGGTTGACTTCCTTGGAATCGATGTTGCCCTAAAACTTGTTCTTATATGGAATTTGTTCTCTCATGACGATTTTTGTTCAGGGTATAAATTGTTCATACTAAAGGTAAGGTTTATCTGTATACACACTTTTTGAACAATATACACTTTTTGTAAAAGCACATCATGCATACCCTTATTGTTTTAGCATTGCTAAGGGACTAACTAGTGTCGGTTAGGGGGTGATTAGTGCCCAAAGTGCTATTTTAGGCCTTTATTCAAAGATAGGTTTGAGTGATTTTTTGCTCATTAATCATATGGTCAGGCCAATTGTCATGTACATGTCCACTTAGTGCTGCGGTCCGGATTTGAGGTCGTTTTGGGTAGT
The DNA here is from genome assembly GCA_016808115.1 of Tetrastigma voinierianum. Taxonomy (NCBI): domain Eukaryota; kingdom Viridiplantae; phylum Streptophyta; class Magnoliopsida; order Vitales; family Vitaceae; genus Tetrastigma; species Tetrastigma voinierianum. The sequence goes on along the minus strand of JAEQBH010006651.1, from coordinate 362,660 downwards.
TTTGCGAGGTCTTAGAAACCGATTGTGAAAAGCGGCCTCGTTTGGTCTTGGAGTCTTGAGAATCCTCGGTGATTCCTGGCGAGCGATGAAGAATGTCAAAGTTGAATTGAAGAATTAAAAGCGAAAATGAGGCGAAGAAGCAATGCGGGAGGCAACAGCAGAGGAATGGTGGAATGCAGAATTTTCGCTATGCATTGCGAAAATTTCGCGTCTAGCGAAATTTTCGCTATGCCCAAATTTTTCGTAAGGTAGCGAAATTTCGCTAACTTAGCGAAATTTTTGCTATGCTAACAGAATACTTGTGCATAAGCGAAATTTAATTCATGTCTTGCTTTTCTCTATCTTGTGAAATTTAAGCTATCATAGCGAAATTTTTCGCTACGCTAGTGAAATTCACATAGTGAAATTGCATTACCCTTTGTGTTTTTTGATGTTTTTGATTCAAAACGACCACGTTTTGATTAATTACCATTTTGTCCCTATTGTAATATCATATTTTAGGCATTTTTTTCATTTCACACATTGGGGTTGGCTATATAAGCTCCTGACTTCTAACCTAATTTTCCATTTGTACAAGCTTTCCCCACGACTTTAGCTTTTAGGTTTTATTATTTTGCTCTTCCTCTCCTCTTTCTCTCATTTTTCATTGCTTGAGCACACCCCTTGAGGATGACAACTCAGGATGCTTAGCTAAGCCTCAAAGCCTTGAAGGAGGGTTGCCCAGCTTAGTTTAGGGACTCTTTGGGTTGTCCTCATGCTTTAAATGTCTGAATTATTGCATTTATGGTTCCAAACTTTGAAAACTAGGGTTTAATGCCATTTAATGTCTTTCCTTTGGTAAATCGCATCATCTTTAGGGTTTAGTGCATTCTTAATGGTAGATCTGCCCGACATTCTTACTAGATATCATTCTGAGCCATTGAAATGAGGTTAAATGCTAAGTTTTAAAAGCTGGCCCAGGACATTGAATGATTAGTATTTGATTCGACTCAAATAGGAGTGGTTATAGGGTTAGGTTTCATATCTAAAAAAAGATCGAGTTTTGGCTTTGACTATATGTCATTTGCTCTAATGCGAGGAAATAACTCGAGGACACCTTAATAACCCCATTTTATCAAGCTAGTGACCCAAGCCTTCAAGGTTACCATTTCACACCTTAATTTAAGCCATTTCAGTTAACTAGTGAACAACTAACTCCTCTGTTTTTAAACCAAATCCAAAAATCCAAACAAAAAGTCTCACCATTTTCAAACATTGATCTGTGAATCATTCGAGTAGGATGAAACTCTGTAGAGTTGTTGATATAGACGCTATCATGTGTGGTATGAAGCTGCACAGGCAGGATGACTGAAATATTGAGTGTGATGTGTTGAGATCCTTACTGTCGTGGCACGAATCAATGGAGTGGCCCGAAATTTCCAACAGGGAAATATACAAAATTCTTGAAAAGACTATAAGCTCCAGCATAAAGATTGGTCTTTGAAACTTGATGATACTACGGGCATACGGGACTACTTTAAAAAACTCCGTTGGAATGTCGCATCTGAGACTTGTCTTTGGAAAGCACTTGTCACCTACCTCTTGAGCTGAATATAAAGGCTATGTGGGCCATCGAGAAGCTAAATTTTGATTTCAAGGTAAGCTAAGAAGAGAGGCTACTCCAACTAAATGAATTGGAAAAGTTGAGAATGAAACCTATGATAGTGCGGAATCTGCAAAGATAAAACAAAAAAATGGCATGATCAATTTTGAGAGAATTCAAGGCGAGATTAGGTCTTGTTATTGACTCCAGGTAAGACTCTTTTAGGAAATTTGAAATCAAATGGGTGGACCTTATACGGTAGTATCAGTACAAATTTTGGGGCAGTGACACTTAGAACCAGCAATCATGAGGAATTCAAAGTTAATGGTATGAGATTAAAGCACTACCTTGGAAGAAAGTAAATAGAAGAATGATTCTTAGTTCTGAATGAGAAAATTTGAAGAAACTGAACTATGGCAACAGCAAGTCCAGTTAAAGACTAAAAATTGAGCGGCTTTATGGAAGGCAATCCACATCAGTTTGTTTTAAGTTTTTCTTGTTATATTTTCTGTGTTTAAATTTCTAATAGCTTAGTGAGATTTTATTCATTATTGATTGAAGAGTGGGTAAATATTTTTTTAGTTTTGCAGGACAATGAAAATGTGCAAAAGGGGGAGCATCTACAATCAAACCTCAAATCTGCATAAGAGATAAAAAGGGGCAGTATACTCTTCTTGATTTTATTTTAATTTTGTCTCTGATATGGCATGATTGAAGGTTTGGGGGAATTTTACTTTGTTCTGGTGCTTAAATTTTGAATGTGATGCATAGTGGATGATTTTGTTGAATATTTACATGATGAAGATGAATTGAGTTGTGCTTGCCTTGATTGGATTTGAATAAATTGAAATTGCTGTGAATTTAATTGTTCAGGGAGGCCTAAAAATTTTATGGTCTGACATTAAATCAGATTGCAACCATGAATCTTTTGAATGGAAATGTCTGATGAAAAGAAAGTCATATGATGAAGCGAGAATACGACTAAAATAAAGAAAGAAAAAAAAGCAAGTCGTGACATCAAGTCCCAGGTCGTGACAACATTTTGGTCGCAACAAAATCATAGGTTGCGACCCGGAAAAGTCAAAACTTCGATAAAGTAGGTTTTAAAACCATTCATTTTAGGCGTCGGCATTAAAAAATAAAATCGTACAAATCCTATTCATTAGGAGGCTCAAATTAAATGTCGCGAACTCGATACGCAATCATGACATTGGGCCCAACGTCCATTCAAATTTCCAATCAACGCTTCGTTCAAACCTTTGATTCACGCATCGATCATTGGAGACCTTTGAAATAAATTGACACCCACATCCGGGGTCCGGGTTGTGACAGTCGGCAGCGAGAATGCTCGTGGATGTCGGGTTGCAGGCCACCACACACAAATGAAGAGTCTCCTTTGTGCGGGAGCTCTGCGAAGTTCTGACTGTCCCGATAATCAACAATGGCCACACATGGTCTATATGCGAGTAAAATAATGACCACTTGAATTTGCATCAATACTCGAACATATGTGTATGTATCATGTAGTCGTAAGAGTTTAAATTAGTGACTCTTATCTGAATAATTCTGACTATGTATTTACAAAATATATATTAAAGCCTGTCCAGGCTTCTTCGTATGTCTTTTGTCGAATGCGGAATTGATGATCACCCTTACGACTGTACACGAGAATGGGGTCAGCAGCGGGGTGAGCAAAGCCGATGCGTGATAATCTCTAAAGGAGCTCTGCATAAGTCTTGTCTGATGATCGTATAATCAAACACACATCGAGTGCAACTATCTCGTATCTGAATGTCTATCCATGAATGAGACTTGACTCACCGTGCCGTACGAAGCTCTCGCCAGGCTGTCCAGCAATATGTCGTTGAGTAATATATAAAGTCGAACTGCAGAGCTCGTCTCACATGTATATGCAATATGACAAGCGTCCTGGTATTACCCGATGACCCGAGTATTGAGCCCTCCAGGCTCCATTACCCCGATGCAAGTGTCGATGGGCGACAAATCTGAGTCAATCCAGGCTCATATCACCTGGCGAAATTACATGTGATAAACATGGCCAGGTGTGTCTTCTTTAGACGACATAACTTTTCGGGTGATCTGTGGTCCTCTTACACCATCTGAACTATTGATATCTGCGGTTCTCTTACACGTACGCCTCGAGTTCTCCTTGACTCCCTCGAACATGCATTACGCCATGAATGAAACCATTTCAAACAAAGGTATTTTGTTTTTAGCAGTGAACTGACCTTGCGGAAGTATAAATAGTGGACCGACTCCGATAATTTATATTGTGGACAACCCTCCGATGTATATCAATTGGAAATGGAGACTCAGACGATTGATATTATGGAACGACCCTCTACGATGTTGTAGTGGACACACTCAGATAAATAATATTGTTGGTGACCCTAGAACAATTCTCTCGAGAAACCACCTCATGCTCTCCCACTCCTATTGTTCTAGGGTGCCCAGTGCATATGAAATGCAATGGTAATTTCCATTTTCTTAACGTGCGACTCATTTGGACGTTGTCTTATTAATCAAGCCTTTAATAAACACCTACGCGGTGTTGATCCTGTAAATGTACTCCACGACACACCATCAAACACACAACAGTGTCGATCTAATATACACTCACACCTAATTTAGGATTCTGCAGTCTGCATATGGAATACGTGATGCAGTCCAACACATTCATCTTCAATATATTCACATGCAAATATATTAACATAATTAAATCACATAAAACATGTTATGAGTGCGATCAATTACGTCGAAATTAGCTCGCATTGGGCCAATTAACAAACCACGAGCAATTCATTTTGAATCACTTTCGATCTTACACATTTCTAGTAATAACATCTGAAATGGCCCCGAATCTCGAACCCATATAAAAGCAGGGCACCTCTTGAATCCCACTTCACGGTTCATCAGAATATCGTTATACCAAAACACACCCTGAAAACCTAAAGACATCAATCAGGGAAGCGAAACCAAACTGAACACAGTCGGGGGCGCACGAAAATAGTCCGAAATTACACTCTGTTGTCTAAAAATCTCAAAAATTATTATTGTCTAGCGGTCGAGAATTAAACAGAACTAACAAAAAACAGTCCCGAAAATTCCTAAAAATTCCTACACTCAGTCCAAAATTTTGAGGACTAAAATTTATGGCCTTTCACGGCCTCTAAGCCAATTCCAAACCATTAAATAGCCTTTAGGCTAGAAATAACACAAGTAGGAAAATTCTTTACCTCGTGAGTTTGTGAAACTCCAATTTTTGGTGTCCACGCATAGCTCGTCGCGTAGATCAACTGCCTTCAGTCCGATGAAACACAGGGTCCGATTTCGTAGATACGAAAAAAAACTAAGAAGAAAAAATTATTCTCTCCCGTCCTTTTCCTCCAGACCCTCTCCCCCTTTTAAGCGATTTTTCCTTTTATTATTATTATAATATTATTATATTATTATTATTATTATTATTATTATTATTATTATTATTATTATTACTATTATTATTATTATTATTATTATTATTATTATCATTTTTTGAATCATTGGTTCATATTCTTTCATCAAGATTAAAGTTTTACCCCAAACAATTTATTTATTTTCGGTTCACTTTATTTTAAATGAACTTAGCTCGAGAGCCATTTCGACTTAGAAATTTTTCGCCAAATCCGAGTCTGAAGTCACTGGCGACTTATTACCTAGAAAATCGTTAAATATTCTGATTGTCTCAGAATTCGACGAAACTTTTCTGGGTTGATAGATTTCGCGAGACGAATTTAATGGCGTAGTCCGTTTCGTCCTCCAAGATATAGAGAATTTTCGGTTTTGAACCGAAATAACCGTTTTACCCTTTTCAGAAAAATTGAATTTTTCTCAGGTTTTACATAAATTGTTATTAAGGCAGAAACAGAAATCGATGTCTTGATTAAATGAAGTAGTAGTTTGCTTAGTTTCAAAAAGGAATAATTCAAGGAAATTTAATAACTCCAAGATGAAACGATCAAAATTCCTCATAAATTATCCACATCCTCTATTGGAAATAGCCAATATGCCTCAATCCGAGAAAAATCATTCAATTCATTCATCGGAATTTGGAAAAAGAGAATAAAGAACCTTGTATTTCCCAAGAGCAGCGAGATCATTATAAAAGGACGGGAAAGCAAAGGAAAAATAAACAACGAGAATGAAGAGAAACAAGAATGAGAGAAAAAGAAGAGTTCGAGGTTCTGAAACCATGAGAAACATGGAATGAATGGAGTCGGAAAACAAGCCAATTCCTTCATTCCATAAACGTTGTGTGTAATCAAGAGAGTGGATGATGGGAAGGAATTGGAAGAGGGTTAATTAGAACCCATCATCGGAAGGAGCTCAAAAGAAAAGGAAGGAAGGGCCCCAATTTGTTAAGCAACATTGTTAACGATGAGATCATAGGTGCGAGCTCAAGATGCAGAGAACCAAATAAATCAGAAGCTACATCCTTCAAAGGGAAGATATAGGGTTTTAGATCAATGAATAGAGAGTTTTTCTCTAGTTTAGTTATAGTATTATTTGTAAAGAAATCAGATTGTACAATATCAAAATGTTTTGATATTTGAATAAAATTCTTGTTGATTTACAAATTAGTTGTTTTTTAGTTCACAAATTAATTACTTGAGAAATTTTGTGTTTGTGTGAATTCCTGTTTAGCATGAAAAGAATAAGTGCCTTTTCTATGCAATAAATCAAATAAACAATTATGTTCTCTCCCAAGAACAAAATTGCAGGAAAAATAAAGGCGAAGATTAGTAAACTGGAAATTAGGAGTTGTAGCCTGCATGCTTAAATCCAGTTTAGATTTAAAAATTGGAAAATGGATATTATTGATGGAACAAATAACTTGGTTGACATAGTGTAAATAGACAGTGAATAAGTACAAGTCTTGAAGGAAACAATACACTTGGTCGACCAAAACTCATGAAAACTTTGAGAGGAATTAGGAACATCTTCTAGGAGATTCGGGATTAAGAGTCCATAGTCTAGAACTTGTTAGATTATTTATTGAGGTGAAATCTTAGGTAAAACAACTGACAAGTGATTGAGGCCATCCTTAGCAGTTTGAGCTTTCTGAGCCTACCCTCGATATATGCTAAAAGCATATCCTCTAGTTCCTTGATTTGAGCCACATAGGCCTTATTTATTCAATAAACAGCAATTGAAAACCTAAATTCCCTTCCTTGCAATAATCATGCAACAAAGAGCCCAAATTATCCAGTTTCCAGTATAGAAAAAGTCTATTATAAAGGAAAAAATAAGTTTGGGGGAAAATTATTTCTAAATGTTACGAGGTATGAGGCGAAGAAGTAAAGAAGCATAAATTAATGAAAAAGGGAATAAGTTTTGTCTTGTGGCCTATTTCCCTTGAACAATTAAGCTCGTAGGGGTGTTTTAACTCCTAGTACCCTAATACCAACTGGTATGGGAGTTGCTAGCCAAAGTTCTCTAAGGTAATAGAAAGCTAAGAAGACTTGTTGCACTATTCCCAACCTTAGAAAAACAGAAGCAAAAGAGTTCTAGAACAAGGGAACTGGCCTGAATAAAGTGCATATGGAAATTCAAATTCCATAAAAAGATTTCAAAAAGATGAATCAGGCTAAGATTGAGGAAAATCAACAAATACAAAGAAGCAGTGAAGAAAGATGAGGCAACAAGTACAAAGGTGGAAATGGGTGATTTGTAAATTAAATTTTCCCATTATCTGATGCAAACCCGACATTCTGGCTTTGAAATACCTTATTGGTCTTAAGGTTGAATTTACATACATTAGTGGAGATCAATATGAAAAACAAGCCTATGGGACTTTGACCTTGATCGAAAAGCTCCCGAGAAGATTAACTAAATTCAACATATGAAAATGAAAGGATTGAAGACACCTTTTGAACGAAGACTTGTTGAATAAACTTTTTAAATACATTATTTCATCGAAATTTGTGATAGAAGTGTACCATTTATTATTCTTGAATCGGCGAAATTTAAAATGATCTTTGGTATCTCTATTTCAAATTAGAAGGCGGAATGAGAAGAGCGTAGTATGAACCGAAAAATGTCCTTAAAAATTTTAAACATTTAATGCGAGGACAAGCAATTCTTTATTTTCTTTACTTGAGGACAAGCAAAATTTTAAGTTTAGGGAAATTTGATGAGTCAAAACTCTGTCAGTTTTAATCTATTTTCACCAGTATATTACTAGATAAATGTCATTCTTATGCGAGGAAATGTGGATATTTTACTCGAATTTAATTTTTCGAGGAAAATGCGCGAAACAAAATTCGGCCAGACCCGAGAAGAGACATTATCTGCGAAATGAAATCATGATTGAAAATCGAGATCATGACAGGAAGCATATTTGTTCAGTTAAACTCCAGGTTACGACATCAGCAAGACCAGCCTTGATGAAGAAATAGAAGAGTTAATCAAACGAAGTCGTAACTTGAAGTGAGGTTTGGACGGGATTATCGAGCAACACCATTAAATTAGCGACACCATTTGATGTCGCGGCGTCGATTAATTTTATAAATGGTCAGCGACACCACTTTGATGTCGGGACATGGATTCGTCAATACATCCACAAAAGAAGTCTCTGCAAAGAAAACAATATTGCAAGCGGTTTTTTTTTTTTTAAATGAAGGCTCCGTTGGTCGCGACATACAGATTGGTCGCGACATGGAAACGAAACTAAAGTCTCGACATAAAAATTGAAGTTGCTGCATTGTAAAACAGACCACAAAAGATGTCGCGAGCACTCTAGGGTCGACCTAAAGAAATAGTGACGAGAAGAAATCAAGGTCTTTGAGCAATTGGGATTACACGCAGCCAGAGAAAGAACAACATGAGGTCGCGACATCACCTTGAGGTCGCGACCTGGAATAGATTTTGAAAGGAGGAACTTGGTTGCAACAAAGAATTGAGGTTGCGAACAAAGAGAAAAGAAATGGACATCAAAAGAGGTCGCAACATCACCTTGAGGTCGTGACTTAAAATTTGAAACACAATGACGAAGACCACGACAAGGTCGCGACCGGAAAGAAAGTCACATTTTGAAGTAATGTAGTAGGAGCGACAACAAGGTCATATTTGGCGAAGTCAGGTATGCGGTAACAAGGAAAGAGTCGACTCGGGCGAGTCGTGACTCGAGCGAAAGAAGAAAGATAATGATGTCGCGACATCAAGTTGGAACAACGTCTGAAGAGGTCGCGACCCAGCGATGTCGCGACCATTAATCCCAGTAGTTCTTGATAAATGCAGTTTACAGCGAAGCAACGAGTCCGCAGTGAATAAGAGAAAACAAGGAAATCCATGTCGCGACATCGGCTTTATGAGTGCGACATGAGGCCGATGGTAGGCTTTCTTTTGGGAATTCCACCTGGAGTTTTTTGGGGATTCGGCCCAATTTTTTTTTACAGTATAAATAGACAGTGTTAGAATAGTAAAGTAGCTTCCATCTTCACTACCTAGAAAAAGGGGAAAGGAGAGGAACTCAGTGTATAGTTTAGAGTAGAATTTTATTTTTTTATTTTATTTTTTTTATTTCTTTTCTAGATTTGAATCTGCGAACTGTGCAGAAACTAGTGGGGCTGATGTTTTATTTATGTTATTTTCTTCTTGAAATTACTGCCTGAAAATTTATGAAATCTAGAAAATTTTATGGAATTCATTTTCTCGAGTTTTTGTTGCAATTACGGTGGTCGTCACGAGATCAGACCTCATTCTTAGTCCCTTGATCACGATGAGTGAAGCCTTGGCTTTCTTTGGATTCAATTTACATTCATTTCTGAGTCTTTCTGTATATAAATATGGATAACTAATTTGGGTTCGAATTTACTTATTTGGTGTCGCTTTTGAATTGAATAGTTCCTAATAGTAAAATCGAATACCAGTTGAGGGAATGTATCTTGCTCTAATTTCCAGGATGCCCTCTACGTGACACAGAGACGGAGATTCCTGAGAGCTGAGAGCATTCTTTTCTGGGTATGCTAGACTACCATTGATGAGCTGACCCAGGCTTTGAGTTCATTTTTGATAAATCCCATTTGCTCATAATTGAAGTTGGAGGGTATTTACCAATATAAATGATCGAAGGAGTTCACCTTAATCTAAAAAGGGCGTTCTTAACCGTGTTAGGCGAGATCTAATCGAGGACAAGGGCGACCATAGATCTAGAGGTTGAGCCACCTTTTAAGTGGTAGAAACATTGCAAAATCCTGAGAAGGAAATGCAAAAGATCTGCTGTCATCAAGAAATGGGTGTGAAGTATTGAGAAAGAAAAATACCCAAATCTTGTAAGAGAGTTGGGAATACAAGTAGCTAGTTTGATCTTGTCTTTGAGAGAAGCGAGGGTATCGACCGATGAATATGGAAATCCAATTCAAAATTTGGAAATCTTGGACAAATCCAGATCCATCATAAAAATGACGATATATTTTGGTAGTAATGGTGTTTGTTTCATTGTAATTCAACGATAGTTTACGTTTCTCGAAGCGGGTCAGATCCAGTATTTTTGAGATTATTATTTGTTTTATTCATTTACTTTGGTTTTATTTTTTAGTTCAACGGTAATTAGGTAGTCTGGGATCTTTTATTTTCTAGATACAGCCTTGATGTGAGTTTTGAGGTCAAATAGCATAAATTTTAGTTGTTGGGGTAGTTGATCTTTCATTCTTACCAATCTCTGTAGGAATGATACACGGACTTACATTGATTTTACTACTTGTATGACTGTGCCTTGATTACCATAGACTAAACCCTTATTTTTAATCATAGACCTTGGAAAAATATTTTATAAAGAAAATTTATCGAAAGTGACATGGATGCCCGAGGAAATGTAAGACTCTTACAGTATGTATGAATTTTAGGGGTTTAGTCTATATAGAAAAGACGAAACGACGACACAACAACTTTGGCACAGAGCGAAACCCGATTCTGACAGAGGACCACTATCATGACATAGGCCCAAAATAATAAACTATATCTTGATAAAGCCTCATGGTGACCCCGAGGGCGTGACATGCACGGGGAACCGGTGGTGATACAAAGAACCTGTCGCGACCACGAGCGATAAAACATCACGTGCGCATGTGAGCTTCTTTATCGTCGTATCTCGGTCTAAACCACACACCCATCGCGTGCGCCCGGTCGGTCGTGCGGCGGCTGGGAGCCATGTCGCGGCGTGAAAATCCATGTCGTGACGCCAGAGCCCGAAGCATTCTCTGTCGCGACAAGAATTCTTGCGTAAAGACATTGATGGAATCTTGACTCGATGGGCTATACATAGAGTCCATGAACACGGGTGGAATTCGGGCCCGAAAAGTTATGACCTTAGGAAGTTTGAGGTCCACACGTGACTAGGCGACCTTGGCGACCTACCTTACTTTCGAGTACGCTGTGAAAGATCCGAAACCCGATGCACTCCGAAGGAATGGGATGGAAGCTTGACTGTTAGGTTTCCATAGAGTCGAACACAGATGAATTCGGACGAAGAAGTTATGACCTTAGAAGTTGGAGGTCGCACATGACCTGCTTGAGTCTTACGGGCAACTGCCTTACTTTTGAACGCCCGCTTTTCGGAGATCCGGCACGATGCCATCGAGGCATACATATGGAATCTAACTGATGGGTTTCCGTAGAGTCAAGAACACGGTGGAATTCGGACGAAGAGATTATTACCTTAAATTTGGAGGTGTCCACATGACTAGCGATCTTACGGGCGGCCTACCTTGCACTGGACGCCCTTTGCGGTAGATCGGAAGCGCGATGCCTTCCATAGGCACGATGGAATCTTGATTGATGGTGATTGTGCCCGAAGTGTTGTTTGAGCCACATTGAGATAAGTTTTGAGTGGCACTGCGCCTTAATCATATCAATTAAGTCGATTGTCATGTGCATGTCCATAGTGTTTTGATATGTTTCGAGAGGTTGTTTTGGATAGTTTGCAGGTTTTGAGAACTTGAGCGACGAAGCAGCTATTATTGGTGTTGAATGCAGAATCATGATGATTTCAGAGTAGGGCGATGAAATATCGAGTTCGATGAAGGAATTGAAGGAAAGTTATGTCGATAAGAAGTGCGAGAGAGGATCTTTGTGAGCAAAGCGGGAAGAGAACAATCCAGGATTTCGCTATGATTGCAAAAATTTCATTTGGGATTGCTAAAATTCGCAATCCTAGCGAGGTGGGAATTTCTCTAGGCTAGAGAAATTTCGCTAAATTAGCGAAATTCTTGTACTGAAATTTTCGGTTCGCTATCTCTAAAATTTCGTTAAACTAACTGAAATTTTCTTCAATAAAAGAAGTCTTTGTTGATAAGTGAAATTTCTCATTTATTTATCTACGTAGAATTTCGCTGAAATTGTGAAATTTCTCTCATAGTGAAATTTCGCTATCTTGTAATTACTGCATATAATGATGCGCTGTGATTTTGTATTCTTGACCCCAAACGACCCCATTTTGATGTATTACCATTTTGACCCTTATGTAAGCCAATATTTTAGGCATTTTTGTATTTTCACACTTTGGGTTGGACTATATAAACCCCCACATCTTTGTAACCCTAAGCAACTTTTCATTTTTTATAAAGTTCCTGCAGCTTTAATTTTAGGGTTAGTTTTGCTCTCTTCTCTCTCCTCTCTCTTTCATTTTCTCGGCTGCCAAACACTCTCCTTGAGAATGACAACTCAAGGGATGCTTGGCTAAGCCTTATAGCCTTGAAGATGAGGGTTGCTAGCTTGGTTTTGGGGCTGCTGCAGGTTGTCCTCATGCTTTGAATGTTACAAGTATTGCATTTATGGGTCCATATCTTCTAAACTAGGGTTAATGCCATTTAATGTTGTTCCTTTGGTCAATACTTACCATGCTTTAGGGTTCAGTGCATGCTTAATGCTAGATGCAATGATATCCTTTAGATGTCATTTATGAGCCATTGAAATGAGGTTGAGTGCTAGGGTTTTAAACTGAATGGGACTTTGAATGCATAATACTTGTGTTGACTCAAATAGGAGTGGTTCTAGGGTTAGGTTTTATAGCTAAACAATGATCCGGTTTTGGCTTTAACTATGTCACGCCATAATGCGAGGAAATAACTTGAGGACACTTCATTAGCCACGATGTTATCAAGATAGTGACTGAAGCTAAGTTGCATTTCACACTTCAACTAAGCCATTACGGTCGACCCGGTGAACAAACAGCCTCCACTACTTTTAACAAATCCACAAATCCAAAAAAGCCTCACCATTTCCAAATGCTTGATGCGAATCGTCGTGGGATGAAAACCCATCCGTCATTCGACCACAGACCGTATATACGTGGCTTGACTACGGAAGTAGGAGGAACTAAGGATACAAATATTGTTGATTCCAAATCACCCTACCGTGGCATGAATCAAATGGGATTTCAATAGTCCAAGAACACCCGAATCGGAATTCGGACGAAGAAGTTATGACCTTCTGAAGTTGGAGGTCTTACATGACTAACCAGTCTTACTCGAGTAGCCTACCTTGCTTGTCCGAGGGCGCCCCTTTCAGGGACAGCTCAGGCTTGATGCCCTCTGAGGCATCGGGATGGAGCTTGACTCAATGGGAAACTCAATGGGAGTCTGGGAACACTTTCGAGATCGAGTTAGGACAAAGAAAGTTATGACCGGAGTCACACATGATCCTAGCCGGATCTGAACCCATCCGGTGAACCCATCCGTGCATACCCAACCTGGTGAGCCCAATCGGTTAACCTACGGTGAACCCAAATGATAGCCCTTCCACTAGACTATTCAGAGTAAACGGACCATAACTTGGGCTACAAAGGTCCGATTTGAGAAATTCAAAAGCCGAACATCAATTTCACTAATGTGGCTACAATTTACCTGAAGGAATCACTACCCAATTTCCTTTATTTCCTACTCAAAAATCAGTTATAAGGTCCGATTAATGTTTTCTACCCCAATGTGGCAGCTTCTCATGGTTCAAAATACAACCAAACATTCCCCTTAGGGCAAAACAACCACACCTTCATTCCTTGTAACTCTAACACATAAAAATGGAACATAAGGACAATTACTTAGTCGCATAAATCAGTCCCGGACTGTTCGTAAACAGTCTCGGAATCTCCAGCACAATATCCCAAAGTCTTGGAACGGTTCACACGACCACTCATGGCCTCACACAACCCAAGCCATTTGAATGGCCCTTAAACAAGAATTAAACCAAGTAGGAGAAAACCCCTACCTCTTGGAGTTTTTGTCAAAACTCCCCAACTCCGGGTCTCATGCTAAGCCCTCGCTGCTAGATGAACTCTCTATCTCGCCTCCGCCTGAAACCGCCGGTCCGATCATCGGGAAATTTAGAGAGAAGGTTGAGTCTGTCTCTCTAAAACTCTGTCTTTTTCCTCCTCTTTATTTTCTGCTCCTTTCTTTTCTCCCATCCCACTGTTTGGTCCAAGATGGGCCAAGAGCTTGTTCACTCACTTGCCACATGTCCAATTTTCATTGGCTCTTAAGATTTCCCTTTATCCTCTCATCCCTCTACCATGGATTTCCCTCTCCAAATTAGACATGCTGTTTGACTTGCTCACAGCTTAACACGTGTTTCATCTTGAGCCACTCTAATGCGCCAAGTGTCCCGCACTACTCTCGGTGCCTTGAAAAGCGTGAAATTTCGACTGTCTCAGAATTCGACGTGCTAGCTAGATTTCGTGAGACAATTCCAACGATGAAATTGGTTTCATCATCCGAGATCTAGAAAATTTCTTGATTTTGACCGAAATTACCATTTTACCCTTTTTCAGAAAATTAAAGTTTCTCGGGTTTTACACCAAGTACTCTATTTCGAAACTAGGAAACACCTCCTACGTAAAAATTTTTCCTTTCGCATACGCAGAGTGAAAAATCAACCTATTGATATTGGAAAACCGAAAAGATTCTTCCAATGTATCATTTTTAGATCCAATGGAATCCATAGGTATAGGAAGAAGCTCTGTCAAATAGAGATTTTTTCTTTCGACCAAATTTTGATTTTTAATACTATATATAAGGACCACTACTAAAAATAGTACTACACCCTTGATGGGGAAATATCGATCGCTTGTTGAACCCTGTGAATTGTGTGAAAGTAGGATACTCCAAATTCAAGGTTTAAAGAGTTTTATAAAATGTTATTGGTGATAAAAATATGAATGAAAGATCCCAATGAAGTGAATTGGGTCCATAAATATAAGAAATAGTGAGAATTCTCGATCTCTCTTAATAACTCTCTCAGTTTGAAAATTCAAGGTTTGAATTGATGTCCTTTCATTGATTCCTCCTAAAATACTTATCCTAAAGGTTTCATTTCAATTGAATTTGGTTATTCACTATGTACCTAAGATCCCCCGTTTAAGCATCCATGGTTGAATGGTTAAAGCGCCCCAACTCATAATTGGCGAATCTGTGAGGTTCAATTCCTACTGCATGCACTAATGGGACCCTCCAATAAGTCTATCGAATCGCTCTATATCAATGGAATCTCATCATCCATGCATAAAAAATTGGTGTGGTACATTCATATCATAACATAAAAAACAGAAAGAACTAGCATTCTTATTGTGTAAGACCCGAGAAATTCCAATTTTTGGAAAAAGGACAAAATCGTAATTTCGATTACAAAATTGTTATTTCGGGTTAGTAACCAAATTTATTATCCGATCTCGATGATGAAACGGATTTCATCGTTGCAATCGTCTTGCGAAATCTATCTAGCATGTAAAATTTCGTAAAATTTCGAGACAGTCAGAGTTGACACGTTTATCGTGGCATCGCATTTTGGGTGCCGTAAAACGATTTTCGATGCGACGAAAGCCACATATAACATGTACTCATGTGTCGTAAGTGGTATGAGTAGAGAAATAATGAAAATGGACGACCGAGATAGTGCCGAATGTCAAAACTAGGAAATGAAGGGACATAATGGTCATTTTGCAATTTGATTTAAGTCACAAAATGACAAAATAGTGTACATGACTCTTCTTCTCCAAAAAAAATAAGAACAAAACGTGGGAAATAGCACGGGGTTGATCCAAGAGGTCGAAAATTGAGATTTTCTTTAGAGAGAGAGAAACTTCTTCTGTAACACGCTCTCCTATCCGCCCGTCAGCCTTCATGACGAGAAGGGAAAGCAACTTACGCTGGAGAGGGTCAGACAGCACCGATTTAGTGGAGTTTCCTCAAACTCCCTGGTGTGGGCTTCCCTACTTGGGGCTCTTGGCACCTTATTTAAGTGTTTTTCTGTCGCCTGACAGGAGGCCTGAACTGGCCGCTTGATGTGGGTCCCAAAACATGGGATCGAATTGATACAATTTTTTTGGAGCCAAGGTGCGTACCAGAGCCGCTTTAGGGGCTTTTTGGTAAATCATGAAATTTGTAAAATAAATCATGCTTTGATGTGAAAGATGGTCGGAATACTTGTGGAATCAAGTGTCACTAAGGGAACCGATGATTTGTGATTTTTCAGGAATAGTAATCGAGGGTTTCACTATTCCCGAAACAGTTTTCTCAAAATATATTTTTGTGAATTAATGTGTTTGATCGAGTGATTCAAGTTGAATTGCTCGTGTTTGATCATTAGCCCAAGTGAACTAATTTTGATGTATGAAATGAGAATTTACATGACATGATTGTGTGAATTGATTGTTTTTTAAATATATGCATGTTTATATATTTACATGTGAATTAGATCAGATTGGAATTGGCATACATGCATTCCATATGCACTGGAACAATTTAGACTATAGGAGAGTGAGTGCATGAGATGAGTCTAGAGAAAAATGGTCCGGAGGGTTGTCTAAAATGTTAATTATCGGAGGGTAGTCCAAACTAAAATATTTTAATCAGTCGGAGACGAATCTAATTTTATATACACGAGGTAGTCCACAAATAATGTCAATCGCTTCTGAGACGCCAACTGGACATATATACACATCGGAGGGTCGTCTACAAACAAATAAACATAATAATTCTCATACCAGGTTTAAAGCAGTGTGAGAGCCGGGTGAGGACTCCTCAGGTATGAGTTGGATCGAATTAGACATTCATGCAGGACTGCCACATTTGCTTGAATGTGTGTTTACTTTCTGGGAGCATTGTAATCGCACTTAGTGAGAGTGAAATTCACTTAGGTGATTCCACTATCGGAAGATTAAATTTCAATTCCTCGTCGAGGATATTATTTCCATCGTACAGGAGCCGCAGAGGGGATGGCTCGTCTTAGAGACTAAGGTTGTGAAGAAAGCCGGGTTGTGGCTTTGATGATTTTCTACATGTATTAGAATTCTCTAATTTTGATATATGTGTTGTATAAGAGTAAATTATTAACTCTGTAACTATCGGACATAGTTGTATGTTTTATGATATTGTTATGAGTATTGTTTATGGGTCTATGAGCCGCTTTACTCATGTGATGATATATCGACTATTCGGGGATGTGTATATGCGGGTATTGTATTTGCAGAGCCCCCGCACAAAGGGGACTTTGCCCGATTGAAATGTCGGGTCACCCGACATTCACGAGTATTCCGCTGGCCGACGGTAGTCAAAGGCCCCCTGGCTTCAGCGCCACAGCGGTATCGTGAGCTTAGGTATACGAACACCAGTGAGCTCGGTTTGGGTATCCATCACCACTATGTGTGGTTTGATGTTCGGTTTAGGTATGAGATTACCTAGGAAATCACGGGATAACACTAGGACACGGCATGCATGTGTTTGAGGTGTTTTGTGTGATTTGATAAATTATGTTGTGTGAAAATTATGCATAACATGAATGATGTGTGATCATGGTTTGTTTTTGTGTATGTGTGCTTAGTGATTAGCACTTAGTGTGTTAGAGAATTTATGGAAAACAAATTTTGGAGTTTACAATGAAAAACTGGAAAAAGAAAATAAGGAAAATAAATTTTATAAGTTTACTTGGTTTAGAGGTGAAAAAAAAAATTTCTAAGGTTTAAAAGTTGTAAAATTGAAGAAAATTGAATAGAATAAATTTTTATAAACTTTATTTGAGTATACTGGAAAATAATAATGAAAAACATATATAGGTATATTTTTTTTATTTTCCAGTGACTGGAAGTAATGAAAAAAGATAATAAGGAAAAACGAAAAAAAAAAAAAATTTGTTTAGACTCAAACGGGCTTACTCCCATTGAGCATGAGGCAAGTGTGCGCCCGGCCCTACCACGTGGCCGCTAGGTCAGTGGGCTATGCACTTGGTGCACTCGGCCTGTTTTTGACTCGGTTTGACCCAAGACTATTCCCGAAGTCAATTTGACATTGTTCGCGAATCCCTGGCTCATGAACATCTTTTCATCACATAATTTTTTCGAAATTTTTTTTATTAAATTAAATAAAAAATGAAATAAAAATCAAATAAATTTAGACAAAATTTTTGAAAAATGAAATTTTCAAAAATGAAATTTATAAAATAATTTTTTTTTGAAAACAATATTTTAAATGCAAAATTGATTGCCTTACATTACCTATAAATGCAAGGACAATGAGTATACACCGGATGGCGTGTATGATTAGTGTCTCAGCCGTGTTTATGCCTTAGAGATACCGTAGATCGAGATTTAACCGTCATGTTAATTGTGTGATGGTTAGTAGAGGACGAGGACGAGAGACGCCCACTGGCACTCGGTCACCACCGATAATTCACCCGCCACGTAGATTTGACCAAAGAAGCTCTCAGGCCAGGTCGTAAGTGTTGCAATACTGGCTATCGTGACGGCAGCATAGCAAGTAGTCGTAAGGTCCTAGTAACCCCAGAGATTTAGAGCGCACCCACCGACATTCAATAGGAGGAGACCCGATGGTGGCGGCATCATTGGTTTATGCGCACGAGAACGCGACGAGGCTATGGAGATCACCTCCGATACGACCAGGATCAAGTTAGCTGCATTCCAAATAGAGGGCGAGGCCCCGGTATGGTGGAGATGGGCTAGGGACTCTAGAGAGACGTAGAGGTTAAGTGACATGGGCGTAGCTCGTGGAGTCGCTCATGGGTAAGTACTTCCCAGACTACTTATGGCATGCAGCGCTCGTGAGTTCCTGTGAGCTGTGCTGGCGACGAATGTGATGGACTACATGGCTAGATTCATAAAGTTAGCCCGACGGCATGATTGCACACCGACCGCCAAGGTGAGGAGATTCGAGAATGGACCGGGTTGGCCCATTCGGCCAGATTATAGACTTCAAGCATAGATATGGATTCCATGGTTGGGACAACCTTGACCATAGATCGAGAGATAGAGGATGCTCGGAGCACTCGGGATGCGAGTGTTAGCAGCAAGAGGAAGGATAGTCAGTCTTCTTCCAGTTCAGGAAAGAGGCAGAGAGCTTCTAGTTCGCGAGGGTCCAAGAGTCGCGGCAATCCAAGCCGTGGATGATGAGAGTTGCGTGATAAAGTGACAGATGGTGTGCTAACATTGTTAGCACTGACACACGAGGAGGGACGCTCTGGGGAAGACAGGATCCGCAGTTTTGGGACATCAGAGTCCCACAAGAGCGTGACGTGAGGAGGACACAAGACGCTCCTCCACGTGGCATAAGCGAGAGAGGCCGCCCCGTCTGTGGAGCCACGTTGTGCACCTCACATTTCCACAGCAGCCCTGTGAGGCCAGTATGGGTGTGAGGCAGAGGACGAGGCCAACAAAGCAGACATCAGGGTTTACATGGTCTACGCACACCGCAGCGTCGCCAGATCACCACTATATAGGTAGGTTTGCCATCTCGCCTACGGGCTAGGAGTGTTATTTGGATTATGGTTCTTCTCGGTGAGATTCATTCATCAGCCGCATCATTTGCGGATCGAGTTGGGCTTAGAGGTCGAGACCTTAGATGAGCCTTGTATGTGAGTTCTCCCTAGGGATTGTGGCGAGAATAGGGATGATATGTCGAGGCTACAGCTGGAGATCTCGTGGACTCTACTACCAAAGGACCCGAGGATCACGGACATGTCGTAGTTCGATGTCATCCTAGTATGGATCAAGCCGACAGCCATTGCATCGCATCGACAGAGAGTATGAGGGTTACCGCCTACACGTAGGACGGTACTCGTGTGGTGTTTCAGGGAGACAAACATGACATTTTTCCCCAAACAGTATATGAGTCCAGTGTCAGACGCTTAGCGGTCACAGCTTAGCCTTACCTCTAGAGGACGAGGTGAGAATTCACTTGGGATCTACCTCAGTGGTTTGCGAGTATGCGTGATGTTTTTCCGTGATGAGCTACCCGGGACTAATTCACATAGGGATAGACTTTCGCATTGAGTTACACCTGGTACTTCACCCATCTCTATGACGCATAGGATGGCACCAAATGAGTTGGTAGAACTCGTAGTCCAAATACAGTGAGCTACCGGACAAGGGGTTCATAAGACTCGAGCACTTCACCATAAAGGCTCGTCTCCGTTTGCAAAGAAGAATGACAAGACCCTTCGACTGCAGCATTGGATTACAGATGGGGAACAGTAGTTACGATCAAGAATCGTACCCATTATCGAGGATTGACATTTAGTTTGATCAGCTGATGGTTTACAAGTCTACCCGCAAGATGCACCTTCGCACTAGTTACCATCAGTTGAGGGTTAGGGATACAGATATCTTTAAGACAACGTTTAGGACACATTATGAGCACTTTGAGTTTACAGTGATGCCCTTCGGATTGACGAATGCGCCAGCAGCATTCATGGATCTCATGCATAGGATATTCGAACCCTATTTAGATCAGTTTGTCATAGTCTTCGTGGATGACATCTTGATCTACTCCTAGTCGAGGGGAGTACGTGTATCACTTGAAGATCGCTTTACGCCTGTTGAGAGACCATCACCAGATACGCCTGCCCAAGAAGTGCGAGTTCTCGGCCTCATCGAGGTGAGATTTAGACACGTGGTGTCACATCGATAGTGTCACGACTCCAGAGAAGGTCAGGCAAGATGATTTGGGCAGGCCGGTCATTCTTCGAGATAATGAGTTTCGAGATTACCGAGGATTTCTCCATGATAGCAGCATTCCAGTGACAGTTGACCCTAAGGAGGTCAAGTTTGATTGGGATGACCGATGCAAGGAGCCATTCCAGGAGTTGAAGAGAGACTACTACCCCATCTCGATAGTTCCTGATGTGGTACACAAAGGTAATGCGGATGCCCGGAGGGTCGATTGGGATGTGTTTTGATGGAGTCCGAGAGGGTAGTAGCTTATGGTTCTCGCCAATTGAAGAATCACGAGTAGGAATTACCCCCAATAATACCGACATGGAGTTGGCGACCGTAGTCTTCGCCTTTAGCACGGCGCCACCATTTATCCGGCGAAGAGTTCGAGCGACGACCATAAAAGCTCAAAGTATATTTTCACGCAATGGGACTCAATGTGAGGGGCAACGTGTATGGATGGAGTCTCCTGTGAGGATTATGACTTCACTTTGCATTACCATCCCGGTGAGGTAAATGTGGTGGCCGATGCACTCACCTGAGTCACGAGGAGCGTCGCAGTATAGCTTCTGAGTGGCGATGCTCGAGACTCGTGGGACGGGCCAAAGGCTAAAGACAAATGAGCGTACCTCAAGGTACCTTGGGATTTTATTCTCACACCGTCTCTGAGCAGAGGGATTGAGTCCTAGTGGCAGATCGCAGAGATAGTGTCCATCGTGGACCGAAAGGCGCCAAGCACGTGACGAGGGTCGAACTGCTCACGTTAGACGGTAGTCTTCTATTATAGGCGACGTAGTGGTTCCTTACTTGAACGATTTGAGAGAGTGAGACTCAGGAGTTTCACCGCTCTCGACGGCTGCAGACATCCAGGGTAATGTAAGATGTACCGTGACCTTCGCCGTGTAAGTATTATCGAGGCCGAATGAAGAGACACGATGGGGACTCGTCGACGATGTCTCACGCGGTCGCCAAAGGCGCCGAGCACCGGCCAACAGGCTATCAAATTACTGAGGTGGCCGAGTGAGTGGAGCACGGCCAATGATGGACTTTGTGAACCACTTGCCACTCTGACGCAGCAGGCTACGACGCATTATGGTGATAGTGAACCGGCCACGGTCGGCACATTTTCTACCGCAGGCGGACGACCTTCGCCTTAGAGATTCAGCCGGTTATAAGACTGAGAGATAGTCCGCTACATGGATACCTGCAAGATCCATAGCGCCTGGATAGGGACCCGAGGTTTACGGCCCACTTTTGGAAGAGTTTCAAAAGGCCATGGGCACACGGCTGACCATGAGTACAAACGTCCACCCTGACATGGTGGTCACCCGAGAGGACTATACATGTATTAGAGATTACGCATGAAAGCATGTCCTGATCATAAGGGCACTGGATGAGCATTTGCTCCTTAGTGGAATTCTCCTACAACAGCCATCGTGGAGAGCATGGCAGATGGCACCGCATGAGGCACCTGTGAATGGAGGCCAAAAGGTGTCACCATTATGTTGGATCGAGGTGGGAGAGCTCCACCACGAGTCCCGATTTGATTAGAGACACCTCCGAGAAGGTGAGCGACACGACAACGCATTCTCACTGGCCGAGCCTGCAGAAGGGTTATGTGATGCTGATGTCGCACCCTTTAGAGTTTGAGGTTGGGGATCACGCCTTCAAGGTGATGCCTAAGAGCCGAGTGGTCGTGTCTTGTGAAGTGGAGGAAAAAGTTATCGCCGAGGTTTATCGACCTTTCGAGATATTCCGAGAGGGTAAGCACTATTGCGTGACGGGCTGATGCTATCGCCCAAAGACAAGTCAGGTCCACGAGGTATTTCACGCTCCATGGTCCGTATATACCCAAATCCACCATGGTGGATCGGGACGATCGACGTCGACACCGACGACCTTCAAGAGGGGCCAAAGTAGCATTTCGATAGCCGTGGATCAGGTTTTGCGATGCAAGAATATGAGGCTAGTGAGGGTGCTATGGCAGCACCATGGAGTAGAGGAGGCAACGTGGGAGCGCGAGGCCACGATGCGCTACCTATCTCTTTGTCTGTGTGGATGAAGGTACGTGGGTTTAGCTTAAGATTTAAATAACTCGTTATACGCATGGTAGAGTGCACGTTGCATATGCATGTGAGTGATTGTAATTGTCCTGAATTTCGGGACGAAATTCCTTTTATGGATGGGAGAAAGTAAGACCCGAGAAATTCCAATTTCTGGAAAAAGGGCAAAATCGTAATTTCGATTGCAAAATTGTTATTTCGGTTAAAAATCCGGAATTTATTCTATGGATCTCGGATGACGAAACGGATTTCACCATTGCAATAGTCTCTCAAAATTTAGGTAGCACGTAGTACTCGTAAAATTCCGAGTCGTGAGTTGACACGCTGAGCATTGTATTTCGCTGTCGTGAAACGATTTTCGGCGCGACGGAAGTCACATATAACATGTACCATGTGCCATAAGTGGTATGAGAGAGAAATAATGAAATGGACCACGAGATAGTGCAAATGTCAAACTGGAAACGAAGGACATACCTGGCTATTTTAATTCGATTTAAGCCAAAATGACAAAATAGTGTACATGACTCTCACAAAATAAGAAAAATGTGGGAAAGAGCAGGGGTTGATCCAAGAGGCTAAAAATTTAGATTTTCTTTAGAGAGAGAAACTTCCAAATATCGCGATCCGACCGTCGACAATTTCGGACGTAGCGAAAGCCGCCTTTACGGAGAGGCTTCGCTGCGGGAGACTGGATTTGCGAGCTCTCAAACTCCTCGGCGCAGTGCTTCTCCCTACTCGGGTTTTACACTTTATTTAAGCGTTTTCAATGTTTCTAAGTAGTATGAGGCCTCGAACGTTATTTGATCGGTCCCAAAACATGGGACCGACCTGATACAATTTTTTTTGAGCTGGCAAAGTGTACTCGTGAGCCGCTTTTGAAAATGCTCGCTGGTAAATCATTAAATTTGTGAAATAAATCATACTTTGATGTGAAAGAGGCCGAGAATGGCAGTGAATTGCGGCTTCACTAAGTGAACCGATGATTTGTGATTTTTTGGGAATAGTAACCGAGGGTTTCACTATTCTCAAAGTCAGTTGTTCTTTAATATATTTTCAGGAATTAATGTTTTTGATCGAAAGTGATTCAAGTTGAATTTGCTGTGTTTGATCATTAGCCCAAGTGTTTGGTAATTTTGATGTATGAAATGAGAATTTTACATGACATGATTGTGTGAATTGATTGTTTTGTAAATATATGCAGTTTATATTTACATGTGAATTAGACTGTATTTGGAATTGGCATACATAAATTCCATGCACCGAACACCTTAGGACTATAGGAGTGAGTGCATGAGATGAGTTTAGAGAAAATGGTTCGGAGGGTTGTCTAAAAATGTTAATTATCGGAGGTTAGTCCAAACTAAAAATATCAATCGTCAGAGACGGCCCAATTGATATACTTCCGAGGGTAGTCCACACATAATATCAATCGTCGGAGACGACCCAATTGATATATACACATCAGAGGGTTGTCCACAAACAAATAAACATAATAATTCTCATACGAGGCTTAAAGTAGTATGAGGGTGCCTGGAGTGAATTCTGCAGATGAGTTGATCGGCTAGACATTCAAGTAAGATCACGCATTTGCTTGAATGTGTGTTTATTTTGGAGCATTGCACTGCACTTAAGTGGAGAGTAGCCCACTTAGTGTGATTCCACTACTGAGCATTAGCTCACCCTACCGAGGTATATTATTCATGTGCATGGTGGAGCGTGCAAAGGGACTCGCCTCGTCTTTAGACTGAGGTTGTGAAGAAAATCGGTTGTGGCTTGATGATTTTCATGTATTAGAATTCTCTAATTTTGATATATGTGTTGTACAAGAGTAAATTATTAACTCTGTGAACTATCGACGAGTCGGGTCTGCTTGGCGATATTGTTACGAGTACTGCATGGGCCTAAGTGGTCGCTTTACCCATGTGATGATATATTGACCGGCTTGGGACGTGCATATGTGTATTGTATTTTGTAGAGCTGATTTAGACCCGACCCGGATACCCCTCCAAGGTTTCCCGGGTGGTCCCGCCTAGTGGAGTTCCATTGTACAATCCCTAGGGAATGCACAAAGGGACCCCACCTAAAGGAGAAATAAACGCATGCAGTACCACAACACCTCACATATAAAAAAATATATATATAATCCACGGCCGATCTATCCAACTGTAGGTCATAACCACAACATACATAATAGGGACCTATATGAGTTTAATACTATCATCAGAGCATTCTAAGAGTATTTGCAAATTTAGGGTTACAAAATAAAAATAAATAGATCCAACAATCCAAGACAGATGAATGGAGTAGGGTACTACAGCTGTCGCAGAAAGAGTGGTGTTGAATCTGGTGCGAGGTAAGCCCTACGAACTGCCCGGACCTAGGGAACAGATTAAAACAATAAACGTGAGAAATAAATCTCAGTGAGTGGCATAATTTATACTGAAAATAATGTTTTTCTTTTCGAAAAATTCCTTCTCTCAAGACCTCCCTTCCACTCTTTTGTAATGTTCCCCGTTTAGCAAACATTTCACAAAACCCAATTTTACCAAAGCCCAAATACATGTAACTCATGCTCAATAATTTGGCCGACACAAAGTCAAGAACGCTATAATCTGAACTGCACACATCATAAGTCAAACAATCAGCATATATAGTCACCATGAAATAAAGTAGCCATGAAGTGCACCATAATCATAAGTATTTAAAATAGTTATACCATATTTAGGAAAATCGGCAACGCCCATACCATAACCATCATAAACCGCTTGCGGAGTCGAATTCACGAAGACCGCGGACAACTAATGAACCCCGTGAAGCGCACCCGCCATCACGCGGCAACTAACCAACCTCCAGCAAATCTCGCCATCACGTGGCAATTAACAAACCTCCAGAACTTACCATCACGTGGCAACTAACAAACCTCCGCGTAGACCCGCCATCACGCTGCTCTAACAAACCTCCGGCAAGCCCTACCATCACGTGGGGCACCTAATAAACCTCCGAGTAAACCCGTCATCACGTAAGACCCAAATAACCTCCTGCACTCGCCACCACAAGACTAACAAACCCTCCCCAGAACCTCCGGTCATCACGTGGCACTAACAAACCTCCGAGTGAACCTGTCCATCACGTGTCCTCTAATAACCCTCCGGGTAAACCCGATCATCACGTGGCACTAACAAACCTCCGGGCAAGCCCGGCCATCACATGACACCTAATATAACCATTCCCATTCTCACATGTACTTTTCCAATAATACTGTATTAGAGTCTGTCCACAAAATCGCAAGATCCACTTTTTCTAAAACAATAATTTTTCAAGATAGTTTACCACCTGTATCCACGTACCCAAAATATACAAACATCACACTCCATCCACTAACACAAGAAACTTTCAAATAGTTAAAATATTGAAGAAATTCACATGAAATAATAACGTGTTTTATATGAAACTGGAAGTCATGTTTGAATGCAACCAACCATATGATCAAAACAGTATATACCTAAAGTATTTAATCATAATAGATATATCAATATAATAACCCAAATCATTTAAAAACATATAAACCACTCACACATCCATGAACACTGTAAAACTCCCAAATATTTAACATGCTGACAAAATTCACATTTAAATGATAACTTCGTTAGAACTGACATTTTCATTTATGCACAACCAACCGTCCGATCAAATAAGTTATATGGCAAATAACTAACCTAAATATATATCATAATAATACCCCAAAACATTCTAAAGCAAGTAAAACCACCTACTGCATCATGTACGCCGCCCTGCTCCCAGGATCATTTCCTACCCGTGAGTGCCTGTAATATAAATAAAATACCACTTAGACTCCCATAATTGAACCAACAACATTGGAATGCCCCTAAGGCCTTAGAATAATTTTTAGAACTATGAAATCATCAATCGTGGACTGACAAGGCCCAATTACACATTGCCAGCCTCTATGCGCCCGATACCCAAAATCTGGGTTTTTCAATTCGAGCTAATTTTTTCTTTAAATTGAACCGTCCAATAATCCCTAAAATATCCAATTTCACTAATACAACTTCTAATTTTATCAAATTTGACTAATCGGTAGTCTATTTCAGTCCCGACTCCACCTGCACTACCCGAAACAACCTAAAATCTAAACCTTAATCCAAAACGATGTCCAAATTTGACAAACCACATATCAATGGAAAGCCCAAGAGACCAGGAACTCAATGGTACCATTACCTTGGTCAAACAGTTGCTGTGGTGGCCGGAAAACCCGATCTAAGCTTCGGCCGATTTTGTTTTTGTTATAACTTCCAAACGGTGAGGAATCTGCAAAAAGGGACCACGGAAATGAGTTCAGAGGGTCCAAAAATGGTGGAAAAGAGCTATGGGGTGGCCTGAAATGGCCGGAAATGGCCGGAAAACTGGAAAACTTCCTGTGACTCACGGTGGCCGCCGCCGCCGCTTCGCCGGCCCGATCCCGGCGCGTCCGGCGGCGGTTGGCCGTGAAATTTCACGGCCGGCTTCGTCTGGATGTCCTCCTCCCATCCCTCCGGCGCGTGTACAGTAACCATGGCCGGTGGTACCTCGTTTTGTGCAATCTTCCACGGCTCGCAATGGCTCAAAATGACCCAACTCGGGTCCACAAGTTTTGGAGAGTTTGCGCTTTCGGAAGCCCAAACTACGGTTCGTACAGGCCATTCAAGATTCAAAGTATGCTTATATAAAGCCAGGTTGCTTTCTCAGAAAGATTCCAATGACTCAAATCGATAAATACTGACAAGTTGAATCTTACTGGCACCATAAATTTCATCCAGGTCGGATTTGATACTACCTGGTCAGAATCCAGATCATTTAGGTCTACTTAAATGGTGTCTGGCCAATCAAATATCTGTTCTTGAGTGTCAACTTGGTCCAATCACATTGGTTGGGTCAATTAACAAAATGGTCAAACTGGTCAATCTGTTAAAACCTAGACATTGGTGTTGTCATTACAGAAGCTCCCACAAAAATAGATATCGCCCTATTTTTGTGGAAAATGTCTTAAAGGTCATCCCATTATCTAATAGTGATTCCAGGTCACTTGTGGCTCAATCATCTCCAAGTTTTAAAGTCAAAATATTACTATAGTGACTAATCATAGGTGAAAATAGATTTTATGATGTACCAACATGCAAAGATTATGACTGCAGTATTTAGTTGTTAGGGAAAAATCTATATAATTCTAATGTCGAATCAGGATTAACTAGGATTGAAATAAAGCATTAGGTCGAACTCTTCTTTGGTGTCAAGGTAATAGCTATGAATAGTCATCGACTACCGGGAAAGGGTAGAAGAATGAGACCTATTATGGGGCATATAATGCACATGTGACTTATGGTCATTACACTTCAACCAGGTTATTCTATTCCACCTCTTAGAAAGAAAAGAACTTAAATCAAAATACTTAATAGAATGGTGTTACATTTATACAAAGCTTCTACCCCTAAGCACATGCAATAGAGCCATAAACAATCAAGTGAAATCCAATCCATGAAATAATTTGATCTATGGATAACATAATTGTTGTAAAGGTCGTAATGCTGCTAGAGTAATCATTACTATAGGGCATAGAGGAGGAGGTCATAAGTGTTTATACCATAAAATCAATTTTCGACGGAATGAAAAAGACATATATGGTAGAATAGTAACCATAGAATACGACCCTAATCGAAATGCATACATTTGTCTCATACACTATGGGGATGGTGAGAAGAGATATATTTTACATCCCAGAGGGGCTATAATTAGAGATACCATTATTTCTAGTACAGAAGTTCCTATAAAAATGGGAAATGCCCAACCTTTGAATGCAATTTGAACTATTTATTTATGTAATTGGAAGTAACCAATTATGTCACACCCCGATTCCCGGCCCGACCCGAATGGCGGATCCGAACCGAGTTCGGGACGCGAGACCATGTACTGGGACTCTTTACCTGCTAATTAGACATTGGTATATCCAAGTCTTGTAATATATCAAAATCATATACAAAAGTCCAAAATAAAACCACCACCGTAGTGGTGGTTACAGTGTCAGATATACAGTACCAAGTCCCATTTACATATTCAAAAACTATACAATTACAATTATTGATCGAAAGGTGAACTGCTGTAGTTGATGAACTCCTACCGTGTGTTGGCCCCGATTTAATGCGAAGTTCTCAGACGCTCGTGGTACCTACACGGATTAACGTTTTACGCTTGGGAAACATATATAATATGCATGTGATAATGGGGCTATAATAAGCATATAACAATAACAGGTATCAGAATTTCATGCATTCAGATAATGGACTTATACAAGTAATTATGCTTATCACGGACTTATGCTTACAACGGACTTATGCTTATTCTTATATAAAAGTACCCGTAGGTACTACACAGGTTCATTATACGGAAGTACCCGTAGGTACTATTGGACTTATATTGTATTACAGGACTTATATATTTATTCAGGTCTCCCGTAGGAGTTATAGAGCTTACTCATATTCATAAATACCTGTAGGTATTACAGATCAGAACGATACACCTTCATTTCCTCTTATTCATTATTCAAGTTATTATCATATAATTATGGGAATACCTAGACCGGTTCTAATAAAAGTGTAAGCACACGTAACAAATTGTCAGAAGACTGCCAGAGTGCCGGAAAGACCAATCAAAACGCGGGTTAACCACGCACTAGAGGCCAAGCACTAATCAGAGTGCCGGCACTAGCTAGGAGTGCTGGCACTACCGTGAGTTGCCAAGACTGCCAGAGCGCCGGCACTGCCAGGAGTGCCGGCACCACCAGAGTGCCGGCACCACCAGAGTGCCGGCACCAACAGAGTGTCATACCGCTAGAGTGCCGGCACCAACCGAGTGCCGGGCGACCAGCGTGAGTGTCAAGCACCACGTGATAGGAGGCGTTATGTCGCGAATAACCGGTCTCGTATTTTTATAATTATATGAGTTCGGGGCAGAACTTACTATCTTATAGGCATTCTCTTAGCCACTTAAGGGTTCACGATGTATCGTATTTCATATACCGTAAGGCGATGGCTATGTAATACACCTTATTCATGTATTCTTATTATTCTATGAATATACTTTACCCGGGAATTGGAATCAATCCAATCGGATCATCCAAACTAAAGTTATGGCATTTTCATGCCAACTAGTCATTTTACCGATTTTTACCCGAGGGACAGTTTTAAATACTCATTTTTCCGGGGTCTTAACTTCATATTTGGCACTATATATTTGTACCCTTTTAAATTTAAGGTGCTAAGGGTTATATTCCAACTGGAATCACCCAATTCGAGCACTGAACCCTGCTACGTCCAAAAACAACCTCCGAACTACTCTCTATGATCAACTGATGCAGGAAATGGGCTTGCACATAGCCCCACTTTGAGTGAATGTTTGGGATATCTAGAGTCCGAATTTGGAGATACCTATTAAATATGTTTTGTTCTCCTTGAAGTCTATTTTAATTAGCCACTTGAATCACTCAAATCGGATAATAAATGAGCAAGTTATGGCCAAAATACAAAACCTGGTCAGAATAGAAACTTAGAATAGTGGTGTACCTAAGACACCTCTAAAGGCATCGGCACACTCCCTGGGGCCAAAAATGACCGTAACCGAAAGTGTACCGGTACAAGCTCAAAGTGTACCTAAGACACTCAATCCGAAAAAAATGCCCAGAATGGTATTTTCTCTCCCTTTTCATACACTTTCATCCTTATATCACTCCTAATGCATCCTTCATCAAAACTAACATGGAATCCCTCCCAAGAACCTACAAACACTTTAATTTGCAAAAGAATCCTAGATTCATACCAAAATTCACCCAATCTCTACAAACTCTTTGGAATTTTGGTGAAGGATTCCATATCCACTCACATCGTAACCAGTACTTTTCAACCAAACTTCCCTTTAAATCTGTAGCTAGAACGTTTTGGCCTGAAGAAAACCTAGAGATGGGAATCAACAATGTTCAATGGAAACCCTAGCAATCCATACTCAAGTAATTCTTATACCAAAAAACATGCTAAAATCCATAGTTTCCATACCTTGCTTGCTCCTCCTCCCTTTCTTCTTCTTTCTCTTCTTCTCCTTCCTTTTCTCCTCCTCCTCCCAGAATGCTTTGTTTGGAGACCAAAATGCATTTTTGGTCTCCACACCTCTTTTATAATAAAGGTTTTGATTATTTTCTTTTAACTCTAACTTCACATTAATTACATTAAATTCTTATTATTCATACTTTGGCTCTAATCTTATTAATTCATATCTTTTTGATACCCTTTTTGACAATTTACTATTTTGTCCATTAATTGTGCTAAAATTTTTCTAGTTTCTAACTCTTTCCATATTTTAGAATTAAATTTACGAGAAATTCAATTATGCTTACGAAATACCCTAACATGTTGAAAACAACTTGGGTATATTTCGGGGTATTAAGAATTAGGTTTATGAAGAAACCTAGAAATCGATCATTGATTAAATTTGAGTACCTCTATAGGAAAGACCTCAACAAAAACTAAGAGTAATGAGAGACTCTAGGAGTTATAGGAATATGGGAAATCATCTTCTAGAAATTAATATTTTTCTTTTTTATTTCTAATACCATTTAACCAATATTATCATTTTGATAATAAAATTATAAATATATATTTTTAATCGAGTTGATTTTATGTTTATCATTATTGATAAATTATTTACGCTTATTATAATTTTAAAATTTTAAATTACACTATGATAGTTTCTGCATAAAGTACATGTTGTTTTGGGTAATGATTTTAAGTGAGTGGTAGAGATGTACAAGAAAAGAAGCTAAGAATCGATTAAAATTTCACTAAAAATCATGCAAATATACAAGCAAAGACCCAAGTGAGATTCTCGAATTTTGTTGCATAAAAATAACGTAAGACCACACCTAACATATGTCAAAAGAATCTTTCTTTTCCTATCTGTAACCTCATACTTTGTTCACATTTTGTTTGATTTCGATTCCCTATATTTTCATCAGACTAAAAATATTAATAAAAACTCTAATCCCATCTCTAACAAATTATTTTTTAAATAATTATAGAACTATTAATTTTTTTTATTATGATCTCATATATTAATAATCAGTTTATTAAATATATAATTTTATGATTAATAAAATTAATTGTAATATTTATGTTTTTCATAGAGCTGACGATATGGGTTGAGCCCGATAGGCAAACCCACTTTGGCTTGACTTTTTCGAGGGTTGGGTTGTAAAATTTTAGGCCCGGATAAAACCGAGCCAAATTTGCTTGACCGGTTTTGGTTCGTGTCCCATGTGGGTTTTGTCCCGATTGGCCCGATTAGCCCGATTAGCCTGAAATAATTATTTAATTTTTCTTTTAAGCAACTACCAGAATTCAAGACCATCTATAAATTTGGATATTTTAGCTTTTAATACTTTTAGCTCAAATCGCTTTTTGTAAAGACAAGGGTTTTAAAATAATTATTATTATAATATATGATTAATATATTAAAACTTTGTTTTAACTATATTATTTTCAATTTTTAAATGTAACTTTTAAATATAATTTATATGATAATTTAATATTTTAAAATCTTATATGGAAAAATACGGAATGCAATTGAATTCTTTAATAAATTGTAGTTTTAATACTGAATCTACTTTCATTTATCTCATTAATCCTATTTTAAATATTTATAATTTCATTTATTTGTATTCATTCTTTAAATTTTATTTAATTGTATATGTTTTTTCATAAAAATGAAGTTGTACAAGTTTATAAATTAAATTTATTAACTAAATTATCATTATATTTTAAATAATTGTATTACTTAAACAAGTGTAAATAACAAAATATTGTTATTTTTAAAATAATAAACAAAAATTGTACACTTATTTCTTTCCTAATATGATTATGTATTATAGCAAGATGAATTTTCAAAACAAATAGGATATTTCATTATTATATGATTGAAAATGCACTTTTTGAAAAAAAATATATTTTATTTATATTTTGAATAAAATTTTTTTTTTCAAAATATAAATTCTATTTATATTGTTAACATTCTAAAATTTTAATTAATAGATGATAATGACACATGCAAGTCAAATGGGAAGTGGTGTTTCTAGTGGCAGACGAGTGAGTAACAAGTAAAAACCTGCCCTTGGGAGGTGAACAACAGCTGGAAACGACTGCTACTCGTAGGCTGAGGAGCAAAAGGAGGAATCCGCTAGATGAGGGGCTCGCATCTGATTAGCTAGTTTGTGAGGCAATAGCTTACCAAGGCGATGATCGTGAATGTGTCCGACAGATGATCAAAGAACACTAGACCAGACACTCGGGACTCATACGGGAGGTAGTAGTGGGGAATTTTCCGCAATGGGCAAAAGCTTGACGGAGCAATGCCGCATGCAGATAGAAGGCCCACAGGTCATGAACTTCTTTTTTCGGAGAAGAAGCAATGACGGTATCTAGGAAATGAGCATTGGCTAACTCTATGCCAGTAGTCGTGGAAATATAAAGGATGCAAGCGTTTTCCGTAATGATTAGGCATACTCCAGCTTGGTAGTTACTAGTTTCAACCGCATATCTGTGGATTGAGCCTCGATTTGACGACGTACTTAAAAGCCACACGAGGATGTGGCATCTTTTATGTGGAGTTACATGTTATTATTTGATATAATGAGGATGAAGATGAAGATTAGAGACATATAAGATTTCATTTGATACTTTGAAGCTTTTTTTTAAGAGATCTTATTAAATTGTTACTTTATTGTTTTAATACTATTTACCTAGTTAGTTTGGTACTTTAGATATAATAAAGGTTTTTAAATATATTTATTTATTTAAATTTGTTTAATATTATATTGCTTAGACTCTATTATTTTATATATTAATTATTATTATTATTATTATTATATATTTATATATTATTTATTTTTATTTGAAGAATGATAAAATTAATTATTTTTATAATTTTTAGCTGCTTTAAATTGCTGACCAAGAACCTAATTACCGGGTTGGACTGGTCGAAAGCTAGCCTGAATAGAAATAGGTTAGATTAGCCAAGCCTGTTTTGACCCGCGGCCCGAATGAGCTAGCCCATTTACTAGCTCCAGTTTTTCATTTCATTTTTTTAATTTCTATATCAATATATCTATAAATCATGTCACAAAAAAACTCATTTTGAAATATAGTTTATTTTGAGTTATGATTTTATCATATTAAATAACTAAAATAAATAAAAATAATAGCATATTAAAATAAACTTTTGAATTAGTATAATTATCACAAATAAATTAAAAAAATTTTATTTAAAATATTTATCTATATATAAAATAATTAAGGATGAAATTTCAATTTTAAAAATATAATTATTGAATAAAAACATTATCTCAAAATTATAAAATAATTAAGTAACATAAATAGTGTATAAAAAAAATATAAAAGTTTGTTTGAGAATTTAAAAAAAAAAAAAAATATATATATATATATATATATATATATATATATATATAAAAGGAAAGGAAGAATAGGGAAGAGGATGCAGACCCGCTCTGCCCCAACATCAACGTCACCCTGGCGGAGAAGATACGACTCCGGAGGCCTTGGAAGTTTTCCTTGATCACTAAGGAGTGTTTGGGTTGGTCTGCTAGGGTATAAAACCTGCTGTAACAAGATAATTAATTTATGGAAACCCAAGGCATCAGTAATTGTTGGGTTTGGCGGAACCTGGTTGGTGTTCGATCATTTCCGACACTGGTCCGAATGACCTCTAAAGCATGCAAGTGTGGGTCAGAATCCCATGCCTCCCCATAGAGTACTATGATCACGCCTTCCTAATGAGATTAGAAGCCAAGCAGTAAGCCGGTCATTGACAATGCCACTAGCCTCGTCTCAAGAGGGCACTTCACGCTCAGTTGGCTTGCATTGAAATCGACCTAACTAAGTGTTGGTTTAAAATTTAGACTCCACAAGAGAACTCGCAGAATCCGGTACGGGCAGTTCCATCATTTGTTTCAGTTTATTGGCAGAGTATGGAGATCGAAGAGGCCCTGTCCCTCTGAAGTTCATCGAGGAGTAGGAGACCAAGAGATGTTTGCTCTATTTGTTTTTCCAGTTGTGGCAAGTATATATGGAGATCGAAAGGAGGCCTGTCCCTCTGAAGTTCATCGAGGAGTGAGCAAGGACACGAGGCGATGGAACGAATGGAGAAAGAGTCTGCCACCCCTACAAAGGATCAGAAACTGGGAGAAGAGCAGATAATCAACCTGGAGGTTACTGAGGACAGCTACCAGCCACGAGGTATTAGCCACGAGGAGATCATGAGACTGCACCAGAGGTAGCGAAGATGGGGAACAAATCGAAGCAAGAGCAAGTAGGCATGGAGAAGGAATACAATATTTGTACCAGAATGGGCGAACACAATATATTTTCAGAGCATCACTAGGACCCTCCAATGGACCTAGAGGACCATTCGTTAGATGAACAAGGAGGCTTAGGGAAGGATAACACCTGGTTGGGTCAGGGAGTTAATATGCAGTAGCCCATCCCAGTTTCCTCCCCTGCATATCTCTTTCTGTTCTACCCACTGTAAACCACAGAAAAATTGTTTTTTTCCAAAGACTCTTTGGAACCTGGAAAACTCACCAAATCAAAGAGTTTAATTACAATATTTTTCCTTTATAAAAATTGAGATAATCTTCCAGTTTTTCTAAAAACACAATCTGTTTATATTAAAAAAGCTGAGCGACTATCCATAATATTTTTTTTATTTTGTTTACTTTTGGGTAATGCGCCCATAATTCCTCAAACTTAGAGGTTATATTTTCTCCGCGAGTGAACAGCATTTTCCTACCTGTGCTATTTAACAAGCATACAATCACACAACATACAACACAAAATCACGCAGCAATCATTAGAATGTACAATAAATGCCTGCAGATCTAACTCATATCCATCAGTCCTAGGTAATTGCATACCTAACTAACGTGCTAAAACTATAACTCTAGTGTTGAAGGCATCTGGCTCTGAGTGTTTATAAGCCTTGGCAACGATGCAAGACTATGACACTGACAGGTGGTCTGTTGACCACGTAAACACATGAGATCATAAGTCATCCAGTGTCATAAATGCCTGAAAGCGATTGTCTCTCTGAAATTGAGACTCAAAAATGAATAAAAATGGCCACATGAAACCATACATCCCATACTCATCAAAATATAATCATTATATTACACTAGTTTAGGAGTTAGGCTACACTTCTCCTGGCGTGTCAGTAAAAATATTTCATACATGTTTTACAAAAGTATAATCAAAGCCATATGTCGGCTTTCCAACATAAAAATGACCTCCTAGTAATTGTCTTCTGAATACTCCTTGTGCACGAAGGGGATCAGTGACGGGGTGAGCGTGCGATGGTTGAATTTTCTCTTTACATTTGATTATTCCCCCCACCCTAAGTGCTCATTACAGTAGTGACACACACATTCAAGTGAATTCATGATTCATACTCGAATGCCTATAATGTATGGATGAGAATGTGACTCACCCATTCCCACATCTCGAGCCCTCATTAACTCCCTCACGCATGCCTAAGCCAAGTGTGAGAAATACTGTTTTCAAAACAAAAGGTTTTTGTTCTACGAAACATAATACTGCAATTTTAAAATAAATTCTGTGGATAACCCTCCAGTGAATTGGATAACTCTCTAAAACAATCATGGGTCATCCTCCGAAATGGACTGTTGGACAACTCTCCAAGGCAATTCTTTGGAAAATCTTCCCACGATGAAATTTGATATCATGTTTTTCATACTTCATGCACCCGCCTCTTTGTTCTAGGTTACCTGGTGCATATGAAATCTGATATGCCATTCCTGATAATTCATGTCTATTAATATAAACATGAATATATTAACGAAAATCATACACAAACAATATGTTATTCATGCACTTAAATATGCAAAATTAGCTCCAAAATGGGCTAGCCTAAACAATCAAAGCGATTAATGTTGGAATTGCCCAGAATCACACAAGAGCACCGCGACAACCTGAAGATGCGTGAGCAGTCGACTGCGGTCTCGGACCGTCATGGAGCAAACCACAGTTTCACCACTCGATCCCAATCTTTGGAACTGAATACACAGCAATCCCGGCCTCAAGATATCCGCATCCATTAAAATGACTCTTTTTCAAAGAATAAATCAAGTAGGAGAAAACCCCTACCTCTTAGAGTTTGTCGAAACTCCTTGAGTACCCGATCTTAGCCCTTTACGAACAGGGGTCGCTTTTTTCTTGCTTAGATTTGGAGGATCGATCGTGGAAAAATCTAGAGAGAAGTGAGGCTTTCACTGCCTCATACTGCTCTTCTATCTCTATTTTCTCTATCTTATCCTCCAAACACACCTTTGCCCCATGTCGGTTGGGTCGAGAAGAATTGCCCTTTCAATTTCCACTTGTAACCTCTGTTAGGTGACTTGGATTTCATATCCTTATCCATCTACCATAGATTCCACCTAATCACATGTTGCCATGCCTCTCATAGGTCCACATTTGGCTCATATTTGACTAGCTCTCTCTGAGGACGATAGGATACCCTTCGGGGGTTCCCGGATGATCGCCTAGTGAAGTTCCATTGCAATCAACCAAGGGAATTGCACAAGGGGTTGCTTCTAAAGAGAATGAAACCACATACGAAACACGATCTCTGATTGTATAATAAAAAAATCCACAGCAGAGCCTAACCAAATGTAGGTCTTAACCACCACATATACATAATAGGGACCCATATGAGTTTTATACTAATATCGAGGAACATTCTAAGAGTATTTGCAATTTAGGGTTACAAATGAAAATAATTAAGTCAACAAAACAAGAACAGGAATGGGTGGAATAGAGTACATCGGTATCGCGAGGTAAGGAAGCAGTGTTGGATCGTGCGAGTAGCCCACTAAGCTGGGACCTAGGGAACAAATTGAAACAATAAACGTGAGAAATAAATCTCAGAGAGTGGCACAATTTGTAAGGACAATAATGTTATAATTTTTGAAAATTCTTCTGCAAAGACCTCACGTCAAAGCGCTCCTTCTATATAAAGTTCTAGTTTGCCTTGAAACATTTCACAAAACCAACTTTACGAAAACCGACAATATGAAAGTCATGCTCAATAATTTAAGCTCGCTGCCACATTATCGAACCATATAACCGCAATTTATTCACCATAGTTATTTGATGCAAAACATATGAACATCATAATAGTGTTTGTGAAATTTATCATGGAAAATACAATAATCGTAACTATTAAAAGGTTGATCAATGTACTCGAAACCAACGATGTACCATATCGCCATAAATCAACTATACACCATACCATATAGCGTGTGCGCCATACCTTATACACTGCCAGTCTTTCATACCATATACACTAGCGATGTACGCCATGCCATGCGTAGCATCTCTAAGCGTCGGTAAGCCCGACCTCACGATAGGTGGCATCTAATCGACGTAAATTGCCATACCATGTGTCATTCCTAAGCGATGGTGGCTTGACCTCGCGTAGTGGAATAACATGCTAACCGTTGGATGAAACCAGCCTCCGTCCTTGTGGCAAAAAGCCCGAATACCAAGCCGTGCCAGGATCAAGCGACCTGGCGACAGTAAACTAATAAACCGTCGGGTCAAGCGGAGCATCCGTCACGTGGCAACTACAATAAACCAAAGTCGGGTCAAGCCCGGAACCTCACGGCATCATAGCTTAAAAACTACTAAGCGTCGGGTAAACCCGGGCCTCCGCGGCAAGTGGCAGCACTACTGGCTTCGTCGGGTAAACCCTGACCTCCGCGATTAGGTAAGAATTAATATATGACCGTTGGATAGAAACCCCGACCTCACATGACACCGTATGATCCGATTGCACTCTGATATAATCAGAACGATGCCGTTTGTGGTACATCACCTTATAACCTCCAACTCAATGTCCTTACTCACGTGTGCTATGCCAGCGTCACATTATCTTAGGGTTAGGAATTTATGAACTTACTTTCCCCACGGCTCAGTCAACTACATTGAAAATCTTTAGTTTCTGGATTCATATTGAAATTTGAACAATACCCTCAGTGATATTATAATTCTTCCAACATGCATTTATTAAACACATATCTTTCAAAATCCATTTCATAAAAGCGATAATTTCTCAAGGTTTAAACCCAATCATTCTTTAAAAATAATAATCTAAAATCGTCAGAAAATAATTTTAACTTTCAAAGTAGAAATGTTTATAAAGTTCACATGAAATGATAACTTGTTTTTATATAAGGCAGATAACCACATTTATATGCAATATTCTTATTCAGATTAAAAACGTTATATATGAAGAAGTAATAATTACACCAAATATATATCGTAATATACCCCCAAGCATTTTTTAGCCTTATAAACCTCACGAGACTACGACGCTGGGTCTTGTCCTCTAACGAATCATCTCATTCATTGTGAAGTCTTTGTGTATAATAAATATAAGCCAAACAAATAATTGAACCAACGACATTGGAATCTCCTGGGCGTAGATAACTTTTGGGACTATGAGACCATCAAATTGAACTCTAGATTTAGATTACAGTTATTTGCCCTCTGGGCAAAAATCTTTAAAGTGGGGCTTTCATATAGGAATTCAAGTTCTATAAATTGAAGACCCATCAGGTAATTCACCAAAACGTCTCGGGTTCGCTAATACAACAAAGTTTATCGGTTTGTTAAATTGTTCTATTTCGGTCAAACATTTCAGTGAGATTACGAGAAACAACCTAAAATGGAAAACTAAACAAAACGGCGTCCAAAATTTACAAAACCACATATCAATGGAAAGCCGAGACCAGAACTCAGCCGTTATTACCATGATTAGCGGTGGCGCTGCATAAGCGCTTCAGTCAGCAATTTGATTTTGTTTCTAGATTTGTAACTTTCAAGCGTTGAGGAATGCCCGCGAAAGGGACCGGAAATGAGTTAGGTCAAAGTAGTGGAAAGGTATGGGGTGGCGAAAGTGGCCGGAAATGGCTAAATAAATCACGGGTACTAAGATTTGGTTCCACGGTGGCGCGGCGCGTCAGCCTGGGCGCAGATCCGGCGCGTCTGGCGGTTCGCAGTAATTCACCGTGAGATTGTGGATGTGGCACAGCCCTGGGCAGTGCGTGTCTCGGTGCATCAGGTGGTGCCTCGATACAGTCTGAAATCTCTCCCACGGCTATAAATGGGCAGCTTCCAGCTTGGTTCGGGTTTGGAGAGCTCTTTCTGGGGTTTTGGAGCTCAAAAAGTGTCTTGGGGCTGGATTTCATTTTGGCATCTACGAACTATGTTTATATGGAGTTACGGGTGGCTTCGGGTAAAATCCTAGAGCGGGAACTTGGTTGCTTTGATAAAGTCTTCTTATTGAACTTCTAATAGCTAAGTAACTTTTTATTGGTAAGTCGAATTTGTGGCGATTGGCCCATCTATGAACTCGTATCGGCTTGAGGCCTACAAAATAGTGCCACTTCTTAGATTAATAACCCAATTACTCATTCTTGAAAAAGTCAACTTTGGTCAACCCATAGTGTTGGTCGAACCTAGTCAAATTTGGTCAAAGGCAATCAGAAACTTGATTCAACCATTTACAAACTTATGTCTTGGCCCAGTGCAGATGTTACAATCTACCCTTAAAGGAAAGGAATTAGATCCCATAAATTTATGCTTCATATCTGGAAAGATGAGGGTGTGCTCACTTTGGTCCTCCAGCTCCCAGTAGCCTCTTGATGAGAGTGGGTTCCTCAAGGAACTTTTCCACTAAGGATATGGTCTTGACTGAAGCTCCTTCTCTTCCCTACCAAAAATCTACAGTGGTTGTTCTTCATAGGATAAGTAGTCCCTCATTTCAAAAATCGGCGGTGCCTCGGCTCCAGGTAGAGTAATCTATAACAAGCCAAATTTGGACTACCCACTCAAACAATATCAAAGGTCGATGTAAGCGAGGACTTGGCTTCCTGCGCTTTTCAAAGCGTACCAGCCCTTCGAAAGGCTTCGAGAATACTCGATCTTCAACCTCGAATTAAGATGCTTTAACAGCTTATCAAGCGTAACTCTTTTATCTATCTGGCACGCTTTCAACTTGGCACGTATAACATTACCTTGTCCACCATCACCTGTACAATCTCAGGACCTAGTAATTTCCTTTCGCCCGTCTCATTCCAACATAAAGGAGTGCGACATTGTTTCCCATACAGAGCCTCATAAGGTGGCATCTCAATGCTTGAGTGATAGCTATTATTATAAGTGAACTCTGACAAAGGTAGATATTCATTCCAATGTCTTTTGAATTATAGTACGCATGACCTCAACATATCTTCTAAAGTTTGAATAGTCCTCTTGGATTGTCAATGGAATGCGAGGTGAAAACGTACTCAAATTCAACTTGACTTTAGTTCCTTCATCAATCTCTTCCCGAAATCTCGAGTGGTCATTGGATCTCTATAGAGATGATCGATGGCTGGTACCACTATGCAAACTCACTATATGACTCATAAAGAGTTACGCTAGTTTCTGAGGGGAAAACTTCTCACGAATAGGTAGGAAGTAATCAGGACTTGGTGAGTCGATCAACTACTACCCAAATGCCATCATGTCTCTGAGTTGTGGGAGGAAGCTTGAATACAAAATCCATTGTGATGTGCTTCCATTTCCATTATGGAATGGGTAAGGGCTGCAGAAGTTCAGAAGGCTTTTGTCTCTACGCGCTGCCTGGCGACAAACTAAGCGCGGATACTGCCGGCAACCTCTCTTTTCATCCTGCCACCCGATAATACTCCTTGGTACGGTACATCTTGGTACCCTCTTGGGGTGCATAGCATAAGCGGAACTATGGGCGCTTCCCCGATATCGCCCTTTTAACCTCGCCGATTTCTTCGGAACCTGAGAAGTGCAGAACCCGATCATAGAGGCCTCCGCTCGTTCTAATGGCAAAATCCATTTGTTCCCCTTCTTGACCTTCCTTTATAATGCTCATCAAATAGGGATCTTCCAGTTATGCCTCGAGAATTTGATCATAGTATCGGTCGTAGTAGGAGGCTGACAAAAGTGCTCTGAAACATGAATCCCGACTCAACACTTGACTCATGGTCGACCATCGACGGAAGTTGTATGGTGCACATATAAGCTAAGAGCACAGTAAACTTCTGCTGAGGCGTCGCCACTACATTCGCCTTACCTGGATGGTAATTAATAGTGCAATCATAATCCTTAAGTAACTCCATCCACCTCCTTTGCCTTAAGTTTAACTCTTTTTGGGTGAACAAATATTTAAGGCTCTTATGGTCGGTAAATACCTGGCACGTCGCCCCGTACAAGTAATGCCTCCACGTCTTGATCACGAATATTCACTTTGCGGCCGAGTTCGAGTCATGGGTAGATATTGACTTGTGTTTCTTCAACTATGCGGAAGTATACACCCTGACTCTCTTATGT
Organism: Tetrastigma voinierianum; assembly: GCA_016808115.1. Classification (NCBI taxonomy): domain Eukaryota; kingdom Viridiplantae; phylum Streptophyta; class Magnoliopsida; order Vitales; family Vitaceae; genus Tetrastigma; species Tetrastigma voinierianum. The sequence goes on along the minus strand of JAEQBH010006651.1, from coordinate 320,492 downwards.
TGCATCAACAGCAGCCTAAACCACGGTGTGACATCCTTGTAAACCTCGAATCCTCGTTGCCCTCTTCGATATCAAAGCAGTGATGTCAGCTTTGCCCCCGATTGTTTGGAAGCTTTCCTCCACACTTACGTGATCCACTCAAATTTTACACCTTTTCTAGTCAAACAGTGAAGTGGTCCTGCTATTTTTTAGAACCCTTCTATGAACCTGCGGTAATACCCCGCTAATCCTAGGAAACTCCGCACTTACATCGCAGTAGTTGGTGGCTCCCGGTTGCCCGCCATATACACTTTTTACGAGGTCCATAAATGCCATCAGCAGAAACCACGTGTCAGAGAAATCCCACTCGGCTCAACCAAAACTCACATTTACTAAACTTGGCATATAGCGATCTTTTGCCTCGAAGTCATGACACGAACCCCGAATGTCTCTCATGCTCGACTGGCTTCTCAGTACCTTTAAGATGTCGTCGATGACGATGACAAAGCGATCTAAGTATGGACGGAAAACCCAGATTCATCGAGGATCCATGAAAACCGTCGGGGCATGCGTAGTAGAAAGACATCCTTTGAAACTCATAATGTCATTATCTGGAGTCTGAATGTTGTCTTGGGAATGTCAGGTTCCGCAATCCTTAGCTGATGGTACCACGACCACGAGTCGATCTTGGAGAACACTTTCGCACCACAGGCGATCAAATAAATCATCATCAGAGGCAAAGGATATTTGTTACGAATGGTGACCTATTCAGCCTATAGTGCATACACGACCTCTGAGTACCATCCTTCTTCTTCACAAATAACTCACTTGGTGCTCCCAGGTGAAATGCGGGCTTTAATAAATCCCGTACGACTCTTTGTATGGCGAGCCTTGATTCTTTCAGCTCGGCCGTTGCCATTCTATAAGGTGGTAAGAAATAGGGCCGTACCGAGGACGAATCAATGGGAAGAAACCTACCGCCTCTCGTTAAGGAGATGGACTGGAAGATCGTCGAGACATATCCTGAAAGTCCTAAGCTCTTGGTCGTCCTCTTATTCTTGCCGTCGCTCCCAGTGTCAACTATATGAGCTGAGAAACCCAGAAACGGCACCTAAGTAAACATCTAGCATAAATAGCAGAAATCAAACCTCAAGGTGTCCGCCTCCGCTCTCCATAGAAGACTACTACTGGTAGTCCCGGTCGTCTAAATATTACTTTCTTGCGGAAGCAATCCATTGAAGCATAGTTTGAAGCGAGACAATCCATACCAAGAATCACATCCAACCCTTTGAGATGTATTAATATCAAATCTGCTTCCATATCTTGGCTCTCAATAGAAAACAAGCGACCCTTAAGCATCTGACTAGGCCATAGAGACCCTCCTGTGGGCGTGGAAATCTCCAGACCACACTCCCAGAAGGCGGATCTCATCTGGGCTCGTTCTCTTGACATACTCACGTGAAATAAAGGAGTGTGTAGCTCTGGTCGAAATGAGCACACGTGCATCGTCTTAAAATGGAATGTGTACCTATCATAGCATACGAAGTGGCACCGTGCCTCACTGTTGGTGTACTGCTCAGACTGCACTTGCCTCTACAGCGGGTGGTCGTCCTCTACGTCCTGCGCCTCTGGCGTGGTGCGGATTGTTAATCCCATGCTAAAGGAACCACCAGAAGTGCCGCCACATCTGCGATATCGAATTCATCGTACCTTAGCCCATTGGAATTGAGCGCATGATCCACCGGAACTCTAATTCATTTGGATCTTGAATAGGGGGCAATCCCTCCTAAAATGTCTGCTGCCCTAGCATACGATAGCATGTATTATCAGCGGCATGGCCCTTGAGATTCTTCATGAGCACCCTGGCCGGCGAGCGCCTAGGCACAGGACCCTGAGAAAATAGCTACCTTTTCTGCTCGCGGTTGAAATCTGGGCCCTTTGTGTGTGTCCACCTCTGCGAGAAACAGCTCTTTGGCGGTACCGCCCATCACACTTTGGATCTCTGCCGCTCGAAGTCCAGGCTGAAACACTACCCCTCTTGGGCGATCCACGAAATGATCCATCGTATGGACGGCTTGGTATGGCGTATCGAGTGCACTCTCAACCTCTAGAGCGCGTCTCTCATCGGCGAAATGCGTGGGATGATCGGACCACGGGAGGCTCAAGGCTGTAGCGTCTCGACCAGCCGTCGAAACACTTCTCTTCTTGGAGCTTCATCGCCACCGGGCGAGAAATACGATAACTCTACGAGATACGGGCTGTTAGCAGAAGCCCGTCATACTACCACTGAGTGAGGTGTGCGAACTCCAGCCTCTTGGTCTCAACAAAGGCTGGGGGGAAAATCTCAGTGTGAAAGGCAGCCTTGAACTTTGCCCAGGTGTGACGTTTCCTAGTCCTCTCATACGCCCACCACTTCCTTGCATTACCAGGCGAGAAACAGGCTATCGACTCTGTCTCATCGGTGCTGGATACCCTCGTCGAGAATCTTCTACGTGTCATCTAGCAGCGGGATAGGGCCACCATGGGATCGTAGAAAAGTCATCAAAACCTTGCTCCGAAGTCTATGAGCCTAATCAACAGTACTACTAGTGAACCCACTCCTCTCCAGCGATCGACAAGATTTTCCTCATAAGTAGGTGCACTGGAGCTTTTCACCGAAGCTTGCTGGGACCTACGTCTACCTCTGGGCGCCATCCGGAAGGAAAAATGTTTCCAAGAATCAAAGAACAGAATCAGTCTCAGTGATAAGGTTAGGAAGGTATACAAAACATTGGATGAGTCGCTGTGATGCGGCCCGAGAATGTAGTAACCTGGTGCTCACGATACAAAAATTTGTGAGGACCCGATCAGGATACCACTTCCGGGGGGTTCCGGTGTGGTCTGGGCTAGTGAGTTCCATTATATAAATCCGCGGGAATTGCCTGTGAAAGGGACCCCACTAAAAGAGAATGCAACCATGCAAAACCACAATCTCTCGATTATATAATAAAAATCTACAACCAGAGCCCTAACGAATGTAGGTCGCCAACCCTGTTTTCATACATAATAGGGACCCGTATGAGTTTAATACTAATATCATAGCATTCTAAGTAATGCAAATTTAGGGTTACAAATGAAAATAATTAGGTCCAACAAAACAAGGACAGATAGTTGGAATAGAGTACATCAGCTGTCGCAGTTAGAGCGGTGTTGGATCTAGCGCGGAAGTAGCCCCACAAGCGCTCGGACCTGAGAACGATTTAAAACAATAACGTGAGAAATAAATCTCCAGAGAGTGGCACAATTTTGTAAGGAAAATAATGTTATAATTTTTTAAAAATTCTACCTTCTCTCGAAGGACCTCACGTCCACTCCCCTTTTATGGAGTTCCACAGTTTAGCAAACATTTCACAAAACCCAACTTTACCAAAACCCAACAATATGAAAGTCATGCTTAATAAGTTAACTCACTTCATTATCAAGAACCTTATAACCTGAATTTATTCACCACATAGTTATTTGATGCAAAAAACATATGAACATCATGTCGTACAAATTATCATGGAAAATACAATAATCGTAACTATTAAAAAGTTTATGTCTTACTCAGAAACCAACAATGTACCATACCATATAAATCAACTATGCACCATACCATATGCACCAACGATGTACCATACCTTATACACTAACGGTGTTTCACTTTATATACACTTGATGTACCCTTTTAAAATGTACCCATCTAAACCATCTGATGGCAGGCCTCACGACAGGTGGCATCTAATCAACGCTTCTCGTACCATACCGTGTGTCATTCTGTCTGGTCATTAGAAGCCTTGGAGCCTCACGGCCGTGGAATATCATATAACAGTTGGATGAAACCAACCTTACGTCTGCGTGGCAAAACCCAGAATACCAGACCTTGAGGTCAAGCCCAGGCCTTACGATGCCGTGGCGGTAATAAACCGTCGGGTCAAGCCCAGGCCTCATGCTTTCATGGCAACTAATAAGCGGAGTCGAATTCAGCCGACCTCACGGCCGTGGCAACTAATGGAGCCTTCCGGGTGGAAACCCGACCTCACGGCAAGTGGCAGCTACTAAACCGTCCCAGGTCAAGCCCGACCTCACGATCGATGGAATTAATATATGGCCAGTTGGATAAAGGCCAGGCCCTGCCAAAATTTGTAATCGATTGCACTACAATATAATCAGCGAACCCGATCTCTGGGTACAATATAGTACATGTCGCCTTATAACCTCCAACTCAATGTCCTTACTCCACGTGTACCTTTTTCCAACGTCACATATCTTAGGTTAGGTTATGAACTTACTTTCCACTGACCCAATCAACTCACATTTGAAGATCTTTAGTTTCTCAGTTCATGTTGGTGAACAATACTTGATGACCATATTCCATAACCATTTATTAAACATATATCTTTTAAAATCTATTTCATAAAGCGATAATTTCTCAAGGGGTTTAAACCAAATCTAAGTACCCAAAATATCTAAATACCACATAATCATCCAGAAACAGTACAACTTCCAAAGTGAAAATGTTGACTAAATTCACGAAGAATAACTTGTTTACATATAAGACGGTAACCACATTTATATTGACCAACCATTGATCAAAGCAGTATATATGAAATAACAAACCACCAAAATATATCGTAATAGTACTTTAAGCTTGTTTTTTAAAAACATATAAACCACTCATGAGACTACGGTCTTTCGGTGTCACTTGCGGGGATCGTCTCAGGCTGCTGTAAGTGAATGCTGTAATATAAATAAATGCTGCCCAGCTCAAATAATTGAACCAACGACATTGGAATATCCACAGGCCTTAGAATAACTTTTAGAACTATGAGGCAGAGCCAAAATGAACCTGCAGCCAGATCAATTACACGGTGTGCCCTATATAGGCAAATACCTAAAATTGGGGCTTTTCTCAAAGAGCTAATTTCTAGAAATTGAACGTCGATAATTCCTAAAAACATCCAGTTTCCACTAATACTTCAATTTTTTCCAAATTTGACCAGTGGTACTCTATTTCAGTCAGACATTTCGGTAATTACTTGAAACTAACCTAAAAATTTCGGAAAACTAACCAAACGACGTCCAAAATTTACAAACCACATATCAATGGAAAGCAGAGACCGAAGGGGAACTCATCGGTACCATTACCTTGGTCCAACAGTGTTCTGTTGGTAGCCAGAAGCGCGATCAAGCCTTCGCCCAGATTTTGTTTGGTTTGCCTTTAAGAGTGAGAATGCAAAAAGGGACCACAAATGGTGAGGGTGAAAATGGTGGAAAGAAGGAGCTGCGAGTGGCGTGGTCGAAAAAATCATGAATTTTACGGTTCACGGTGGCGCCTGGCAGCTTCCCAAGGGCCCGATCCCAGTAGTAGGCGGGTTAGCAGTGAGAGCCACCGGCGGGATGTGCAGATGCGGTGCACCTTCACAAGATGGCGTGGCGGCACCCCGGAGTCGGAGGAGCGACATGGGGCCAGCGAGGACACCCGGGTGCGGCGCAGCCTCGCCTTCTTGTTGAGAGGAAGGTGTGATTTCTAGTCATTAATGTTTTAAATGAATGTTGCATATGTGGTTGATTGTGTGTATGTATGCGGGAATTTGGGTACGAAATTATTTTAAGGTGGGGAGAACTGTGAAACCCGGGAAAAGCGTATTTTTTTTCTTTTGAAAATGAGCGAATCGATAATTCTTATCAGGACGGCACAGATAAAACCCTATATTTTTCTTTAGACCTCAAATGATGAAATGGATCACGTCGTTAGAATCATCTCACGAAATCTGAGTTGAGGCCAAACAATGCCCGAATTAGGCGGCGGTCGGATTTTAGGTATTTTAGAGTCGGACGAGCTAATCGCCGGTGACACGTGGAGCGGAGTGCGGCACCACATGGCACGGGGATTTGGGAACACTTGGCACCTAGAGTGGCGAGTTTCGCCCGCTCTAAAATGTTTTCAAAATTAGTGGGAAGTAGTTTGGTGCATGGCTTGGCGCCAGGTGACCTTGCCATGGCTTGTGTACCGCGTGTCAGAGCATATGAGAATTAGTCTAGTGTAGTGGGAGAAATTAGAGACTGAAGGAGTTCTTCCTTTGCTGGTTGAATCGATCTGAGAGGGAAGAGAGAGGAAAACTAGAAAGAAGAGAGAAGAGAAGGAAAGCCAAGGGAAACCGAGAAAAGGAAGAAAGGAAGGAAAAAGAAGGAGGAGGATTGCCGGAAATCCTCCATTGTTGCTAGGTTGGAGGACCAGGGTGATCCACACACTCTGAGAGGTATGGACCTTACTATTTGGTTATTTCCTCTTGGGGCCATGGGAATGGCATTGGTTGGAGTTTTCTTATGACCACCCCAATGGAGATTTCGTGTATAGGGTAAATGTTGTAAGGGAGATCTTTGCTTGAGTTTTTCTTTCCCTTGACACAGGCAGTGTTTTAGTCATAACTTGGCCGTGTTTTGTCAGATTGAGTGATTAAAGGATTCTTCGAGATAAGTAGACTTAAAGGAGAAACTTTCTTATTTAGTAAGTGCATTCAAATTACGACTCCTTTGTACAAAAAAATTTATTTCAAATGGAGCTAGGGTTCATCAGGTTCGATCTTGTAGCTTGAGTTAAAAGTAGATGTTTTGCAAAACTATTTTCCTTGTACTAGATAGGTTTTAATTCATGGATTTGGCCCATGAGATTATGGGGTAAATCTCTAGACCCAGTTATGATAGAATGAGGCTTAAATTTAAAGCCATTGAGGATTGTTGATTGAAGTGTCCCCTCTTGGTTAAGAGATGACACCATGTTTTGAAATGTGTGTTCCAAATGTATTTGGATTGTATTGGTTTGAGCTTGAACATGGCCATGTCTTAGCATGTTGCAGGTTGTGTGGTAGAGTGTATGTCTCGGCTTGGAGACATGGTATGACATTTACTTGTCTAAGTGATGTTAAGAATTATGGGAATGCATGCTCACATGATGTATTGAATTGAATGTGTGGAATATTAATATGACTACATGTATATTGATATTGAACTTAATATATGAACTGCTGTATGCATTAGACAAGAGGGTTCATGGCATACACATAATTTCCATGTAGGGGTCTTCATACATTGGGCATGAGTTGAGTGTAGTGCTTACAGATTTCATTGCATTGGTGTGCAATGGCTCTTGCATTACATGGGTGTGTGTACATGATACCGATTTGGCACTACGTTTGGTGCTAAATTATGTGGGCTCGTAAATAAGACGAAGTTCAAATGGAAACACATGGTGTTAAATGAAAATGGAAAATGAAATGTGTCGGGCATAACAAGTAGGGGATAGATACACCCCTTAGGTGAAAAGCCTGAAAACCTGGTTATACAGCGTATCCATCGGTGAAAGCCTGAAAAATGTCGGAGGGTGTAAAAGACCGGCGGTGAGACCCTGGAAAGTTTTGTTGCCCAAAAAGGCACAAGAAAGAAGAGTAAATAAATATCACAAAGACTATGGGTTGTGTGATGGGAGTCGGGACTGACTCGGTGTTTGATTCTCCCATTGGCTTTGTTTCGGGTGGTTGATTGAGTATCCAAAAGAGTACAATTTTCAGACCCTATATTAGATAGGTTTGAGGTACTTTTGTGCGTGAAACCTCATGTCATATAAACAATTGAAGTGTTCAAGTCATCTTAGTAACATATGCCATTTGGGCGTGTTTTGGATTATTTTTGTAGGTATTTATGCACTTACAGGCCCCCGACCTCAATGCAAATGATCAATCCTTAAGGTTGGAATTTTAGTCTCGACCATCCTTGACCCAAAAATCAATGGAAAAACAAAGGAAAAGTGGAGGAAATGAGATGCGAGTTGAAAGCGGGGCCCGAGGATTATGCGAGGAGCAGGCAAAGCAGGGTTTTCGCAGCTTTGTTCGCAATCGGTCGCAATCTTAGCGGAGTGTAATACGTTATGGCGTTCGCGATCTCGGCGAGTGCAAATTCGCTAGCCAGCAAACAGCATTCCTTGTTGAGGAAGTCTGGGAATTAGAGCTTCTCCTTTGGAAATTAAGCTAGCTTAGCAGTCGCTAATTAAGCCCAGTGCACACTTGCAGGTCGCTAACCTTATAGAATCGCTAATTAAAGCGAGATTCTTTGTAGCGAAAATCATGCCTCGTCATACTTTGTAATTAATCTTCAGAGCAGCCTTGAACTTGGTTTATTGCAATTGTCCTATAAACTTAGCCTAGTTATTAGGGTTTTTGGTAGTTCGTATGAGGAGAACTATAAATACCTCGTGTTTTTGTAATAGAGGAGGAGGTTGTCCTGACTTTTGGAGAATTTTGGTGAAGGATAATTTTGTAAGTTCTTTATTTATGCAAATAAATTTTTATTTTTAAGTTTTGTTTTTTATTTTCTCTCTTCTCTCTTCTTTCTCTCTTCTTGCTTTCACTTTCCGAATTTGCCGAACCTCTTGAGGATAATGACTCAAGAGATGCTTGGCTAAGCCTCCTTCCTTTGAAAGAGGAAGGAAGGCCCCAGCAGCGAGTCAGGGCTTAGCATGTTGTCTCGTATGCTTAAAAGTTATGGGTAGTGTATTTTAAGCCTTATATTCAAAACTTCGGTTGCATAACATGGGATGTTATTGTCTTGGCGATACTCTCCATGCTTTGAATCCGGTGCTTAGTAGCGATGCGACTCTTTGAGTGGTCCTTGCCTGAGGTAATATCTATGTTAGGGTTCTTCAAATTAAGGTTAAATAACATTTGCTTTTATTGTTTTGCGATACTCTCTCCATGCTTTAGGGTTCGATTGCTCGGGTGAGAGATGCCTGTTGTGATTCTTTAGATGGTCTTTACTATCCTCGGCGGTACTCTCCATGCTTTAGGGTTCGGTGCTCGGGTGAGATCTTGTTTGTGATTCTTTAGATGATCTTTACGAGCCTATAAAAATGATAAAGGAATGTTAGGGTTTTAAACAAAAAGGGGCCATAACTACATCCTGTGTTGACTCACATAGGAGGATAAAACACCGAGGGCAATGTGTTTGCCCCAGCTTGCGAGTTAGTGACCTAAATCTTAAAGTAAATTCCTTAATTTAATTTCGGTTTTGCCATTCCGATTTTTGCAATTCAATTTTAAACCATTTCACAGATTTTGACACAAATCCAAAAAAGTCCAAATAGAAAGCATACCTTCATGCTACTAATCTGAAACCATTTTTAGGAAGAAAACTCATCCCGGGTGATCGATACAGACACATTTTATCTCTTTGTAGTAGCTTGACTACGGCGTGTAGTAAAGGAACTTGGGTACCATATAAAAATATTGTTGATTTTTAGGCTGAGCTCTTTGTGAAGCGCGAATCGGTGGTTGGTCGGTGGTTGACCGATACATGGGGCATGTAAGTGTGATCTCATGCCCAGCACATTGTTTTCCATGATAGGGCCCGACATGTCTACATGAATTGTGTTGTTTGTGTTTATTGTCGGCACGTCCATTGCATCTGTGCCACCTAGGAGGAAGTATGCAGGAGGTTTTGTCTCTCTTGTGGCGTAGCTCACCAGTCCGCCAGGAACCCTTTTTTTTTCGGTGCGATCTGCGTGCAGATTAAGACAAAGCTCCTTAGAGGCCAACAGTTGAGAAGAGGGCCAGGTTGTGGCCTTGATGTGGTTTTGTATATGCGTGAGAATTGTTACTCGTAATGCATATCCCTGTTTTGTATATTGGAACAACATTTGGTTCTAATGAACGTATTTATACCATATGTGTGAGATTAGAGTTCTCTACTCGCTCTCACGTTTGTATATGGGTTGTATCTTAAATTCCTTTTGTGTATTTATGAATTCAATATGCAGGGATGAGTCTCGGTATACGAGACATGTGAGAGAGATATCGGGATACCCGATTTCCATAAGCTTCCAAAGGTTGATAGGTTGTCGACGAGACCCCCGGGTTTTGGGGTGTCATAGTTTGGCAACCAAGAGGAAGAAATGAAAGTAGGAGAAAAGGGAAGGCGTCGGAAGCGCCGCCTAGCCTGTATTTGTAGTCAGTTAGTACAAAGTTTGTATGGTAAAAGCTTATATGGGTGCTCGAGTGTATGGGAAATTACAAAAAACCGAAGCCCAAGCTTATTACAAGGGACAATATGGGACAAGCCAAAATTGGCAGCAACAATGCGATGCGGAGAACATGAGGTACAACGGGATGAAAAGGATCGCCTCTTGGCCTTTGTTCACTACTCCGTTGTTAAGCTCTTTGTTCCATTGCTTCCTGCTGCTACTATTCCATTTCTTCTTGCTTTGATATTCTTCATTCTCGGCTTGCTGAAATGGATAGAAAACCATATGAAATTGATGGAAATCAACCCGACTTTGTTATGATTGGATTGACACGACGATTTATTCCTGCAAGAACTACAAAAATAGCCCCAGAATGCGATCAGAAGTACAATAGGGACCCGAACATGTCAATTGGGTTAATTATAATAATTAGTACACAAAAAGCACTCAAAATCAAAACCTATTAAAAATAGCGTTCAAAATAGTATTTTTTGTGCACTAATCATCTTAGGATTGGGAATCCCTCATTTTTTGATTAAGGAGGCTAGGGCATATGGTTGAGGAAGAAGAAGCCTATTTGATTTGATAGTTCTCCATCTTTTGAAGTTCTACTTGATCAAGTAAAGGAAGGAAAGGAAGAAGAGAATAAAAGCGAAGAAAAGGAAAGTTACTTGAAGTGTTCAAGAAATCAAGGTTAGGAAATTCTTCAATCTCTTTGTCTATGTGTTGGTTAGGAAACTATCCTAACTTCCTTTTTGTCTATGTGTGGGTTAGGAAAACTCTTACTCTCATTATAAAGGTATGCTTGGTTGGTTTAAGTTAGTTTTATGGTTGGTTTTGAGTTTTCTTTGTTTTGGTTGAAATAATTCCAGTGAAATATGGAAAAAATGCCTCATTTCTGTTTCAGCTCGATACCTCTTCGCCTAGGCGAAGGAGTGCTCGCCTAAGTGAAGGTCTGTTCGCCTAGGTGAACCCGAGACCTTGTTCTTGCCCCTTATTTTCTTGCGTTATATAATTACAAGAATGTGATTAAAGAGCAATATAACATGCTCTGAAACACATATGAGTGTATGCCTGCTTAAGACTAGATAATGAATGAATAGGCACTCATGATTAGTGCTTCGGCACTCTCTGTTTATTGCTTTAGCACTCTATGTTTAGTGCTTTGGCACTCTCTGTTTAGTGTAAGGCACTCCTGCATAGTGCTACAACATACGTTATATTGTCTGAGGCTGATACGTTTGTGTTTTGCACCTCACATTTAGTATTTTCTGCGTACCTTCGAGTACTGTTGTGTGTTGTGTCCCTCTCATTCATTGTTACCAGTCTATCTAGGCAAACATTTATATGATAAGTATCTGAACAATGAAACATAAGAGAAAACAAAAGTAATCAGCTCTGATGCTAAGGCATAATTCAGTTCTATTATGTAGTGTACCTACGGGTACCTTATGTTATAAGATTTCTATTATGTACTCCTATGGGAGATATGAATACTCAGATAGGCGAATTATTTTACATGTATAATGTAATTGAGGACCACTACTAGTGGTCATATATGTTATTTGTTTTCCAACTAAGCTATAAGCTTAGCACGAGTGTTTCATTCGTATAGGTACTAAAGAGGTAGTCAGTGTGACGCTCTAAAACCCAGAGCACCAACCGTCAACCTGCAGAAGACGGATGGATATCGGGTGACCCGATACCACACCATGTGTCCCATTTAGCGGGATCCACCAATTTAACAACTAAATGGCCACTATGGGCCCATTTATACATTCTCATTAAAAACATTTAAGATTATAATTAAAAATAGCCCATAAGGGTTTAAATACAACTCTCTTGTATAATAAAGTACATGGAAAAACTCGTTTGCACATTAAGTTTACAAAAAGATTTTTGTAAGGCCACGATCCGACTTTCTTCACAATTGTAGCCTCGAGTGACGTAGATCATAGGTCGACTCACACTTTTTGAAATGTTTTTCCCGCGAAGAAGGGTGAGTCGCTATTGATAAGCTCCTCTGGCGGAGGTTTCCCACCTAAGTGCACATGCAATTGTCATGTTCCACAATCCACATTCACATTCACATTCCAAGTAAAAACATGCAATTTCTATTATGGAAACCTATATGCCATGAAATGAGATGAGACTCAATCACGTACCGAAGCACCGAGTCATGCTTGACTCGTCCTTTTTGAGTCTCATACGACTCGTCCCTCCTGATACGATGTCAAAGTGTTATAAAGATCTGCGTAATGCGTTGTGGTTATCGATGATCGTTTCTGACAAAATTCATTTGTTTTCAAACCAAAAGTTTTTTGGATGTTACACCTCAATGATAACCATTGGGTCCCATCCCAACGAATTTTTGGTGTTTTACCGCAGGCTTCGCATGCTTATCCATTTTCACATGCTTTCACCATTGGGGATAATGTATAACTACAAATATCGAGTCTTTCACCCAATGGGGTATCTATCCCTGCTTCCTATTACCTGTCACATATTTTAATTTTCATGTATACCACTGTGCGACTTTGTTGGACGTCGTCCCACAGCATCGAGCCCACTACAATCAAACACCAAAAGCAGTGTTGATTTACAACCATGCACTCACACCTATTCCATGCGATGTCCCTGTTCATATGCTATCCAATGCGCCATTGCAAATTAGATCATGCCACATGTATGATGAATGCTACATGGGCAACGCAAATCACACCACTCAGGGTGTCGTGAGCGATCACATCACTGCATATGACTTCCACTGCATCATTTCATTCATGTCAATATATCATATACATGTCTATAATAAGCATCAACACACAACATGTCATTCTATGTTAAAGCAATCACACCTTACGCACAATCAAGCCAGTATGATGCCATTCTTTTATAAAAATTTATGGAAATGTCAAAACATTAGAACACACATATTAACATCCAAATATGTCACCACTTAGTTAAGAAATAACACTTTCAAGCGAGTCATCTGATAGCTGAAAACAAGCCCGCAAGTAATCTAAATCGGACCATGAAACCAGCCTTAAACAAGTCTTGACAGACCACAAACACAGGTCCGAGGCTCACCTAGTTGAAGCCCACCTTTTCCTTGGTGAAGCGGTTCGCCTAGGTAGACCATAACCCTAAAATCCCAGTCTTCGGGATCATCTAGCGACACATACGCCGCCTGAAGCGAACACACCTTCGGCAAGCGAGCCTTCCCTTAAACGACAGAACGATCTTCCATTGAAGATTCCTACCTTCACCTATAGGCGAACCTTAGTTAGCCTAGGTGCAGCACGATAGTAAAAACCCGAAAAATTAGTTTTCTTGTCCAGGCAAGCCCACACCAAATAAAAACCATATTTTCCCAGCCCAAAGATGGAAAATAAACCAAGGTAGGGAAAATCTCTTACCCCTTGGAGTGTAGATGAATGGGTAGGAAGCCTCCTAAACCCAACAACTTCGATTTCCCGAAATCTTCTTTCTTGGATTTTCGATAAAATCCCTCTTTCTAGGTACCCAAGTGTACCCCTCATGGGTGCGATGAACTTTTGTCCTTGGCCCGACGAAAACTGATCAACGAAGCTCCATAGATCTTGGAAAGAAGCCTTGGAAGCTCTCCTCCCTTCTCTCTTTCTCTCTACAAGTGAAAAAATAAGAAAAATGGCCCTCCTTCCCCTAATCTCCCATTTTTTTCAACTAAACCTTAAGTTAAATGAATATACAACATTGCACCACATGTCGACACCTGCTCGGTTCGATTTTGGCCCAAAGCGATTTATTTCATCTTAGTTTAAGTTCAATTTTTTTTAAATTAACTTTACTTACATCAATTCCCAAAATCTCATTTTTGGGTTCACTGGGCACATGTCGCCCCGAAAATCATGAAAATCTGACTATCTTAAAATTCAACGCAATTCGTCTAAGTAACTAGATTTCACAAGACGAATCCAACGGTGAGGTCTGTTTCGTCATTTGAGATTTAGAAAATTTCTAGGTTTTTAGCCTATGTTGTAGCGGCAATTTATTGTTTTTCCATTTTTCAGAAAAATTAGATTTTTCCCTAGTTTTACATTCTCCCCCTACTTAAAAGAATTTCGTCCCCAAAATTCGCACACACAACAAATACAATCACATGCATATGCAACAGTCATTCAATATCAATCACTAAAAACATACCTTCATTGTTAAATAGGAAAGGATAGTTGACACGCACGGTGCCTTCGCGTTCCCATGTTGCCTCCTCCCTTCTCCGGTGCTGCCACAACACCTTCCCTAGCCTCATAGTCTTGCCTTGAAAAACTTGATCCCGACTATCATAATACGCATAGGTCCCTTCTCGAAGGTTCCATCTGCATCGACCCTGAAGCTCACGATCCAGTACATGGCGGGATCTGAGTGTACTTAGGAGCATGGAGACGTAAATGCAGCATGAACATTCGACAGGCTTAGCGGTAGCTCCAACCTATAAGAAATTGTACCAACCCTCTCTAGTACCTCGAAGGTCCCAATATACCTCATCGATAGCTTTCCCCGCTTACCAAACTTGACCACTCCTCTCTTAGGCATCACCTTTAAGAAGACATGATCACCCACCTCAAACTCTAGAGGTCTTCTCCTTTTGTCGGCGTAGCTCTTCTGCTAGCTCTAAGTCGTGGGAAGACGCTTCCGTATGAAATCCAACTTCTTGAAGGTGTCTCTAACCAAATCCAGACATGTAGTGGGTCTCTCCCCTACCTCCATCTAACAAACCAGAGATCGACACGACCTCCCATATAATGCCTCATAGGGTGCCATCTATATGCTCGCCTGCTAAATATTATTGTAGGAGAATTCCACTAAGGGTAAATGCTCTTCCTAGAAACCCTTGAGATCTAGGACATATGCCCAAGAAAATTCGAATTTTTTGAAAAATGGTAAAATGGTAATTTCGGTCAAAACCAGAAATTTTTCTAGATCTCGGATGATGAAACGGATTTCACTGTTGGAATCGTCTCGCGAAATCTAGCGACCACGTTGAATTTCGAAACATTCGAAATTTCATGTTTTAAGAACTGCAGGGTGTGGTGCAAGTAAAGCGGCTGTAAGAGACATGTATGATGTGACAAAGTCACCTACTATATGTACCAGTGGCTTTGTATTTGCATGATTAGTGAGATGATCGAGATGAATGGCTTAGATTAAGCCATGTGTCAAATATTTAAATGAAGGGACAAGGATAGAATTTTTGAAAAGTTTAAGTGAATAAGACAAAAAGAAATAGTCTTCTTCTCCAATTTGAAAGCAAAAACGTGCAATAGGTGTGGGTTTGAGATTTTAGACAGAGAAATAGTGACTTTGGAAACTCTTATAAAAATGAGCTATAAACCTGGGATCTTGATCTGATATGTAACCATACTATCTCTCATACGTACAACTTACAAAATTCCTCAAATGTGAAGGTCATTCGTACAGACTAGAAAGTGAGTCAACTTTGTAAGCCGGTCCTTTATCACCTACACCACGTCATTCCCTCGCGATGTCCATGACAAGTGAGTCACAAAGTCCATCGTAACATGTTCCCACTTCCACTTTGTTACCTCGAAAATTTGAGAAGTAATCCGTGGCCTTTGGTGCTCATTACTTATGGCCCATGAACATCGGCGATACAAATTCTGGCATGTTTAATCCCTTGTAGTAACACTGACAACAAAGATCATGGTACATCTTCGTGCCACCTGGATGCATTAAAAAACGAGAGCAATGGAACTCCACACGAGGATCTCTCCTCTCTCGGATCATAGCGGGAACCTGACTCTTTCCACTATCTGAAGACTACAATCGGGTGTGGGCTAAGCTGACCTTTTCATCACTTGTGTACCCATACGTAGTAGATCCACACGATATGGAAAATATCTCTGTGTCTTGTCCACAGGACTCAATCCTTTCTGCTAAATAGGGAGAGGGCATTGCCGCAAACTCCTGGTTCCTGGCATGATCATTGTATTGTAGTCTGAAGTATCCCGTATTACCAGATCATCTGCCATCCGGAGAGCTATACCCAATGACCTCTGACCTCGGTTGAGGTGCATCATCAGCCACATTTGCTTTACCAAGGTTGTAATGCAAAGTGAAATCGTAATCCTCCAGATACTCCATCCACCTGTGTTGCCTCATGTTGAGGTCCCACTGTGTGAAAATATACTTCAAACTTTTGTGGTATGAAAACACCTAGAATGGTTCACCGTATAGATAGTGGCGCCAAATCTTCAAACTAAGGACAATGGCCGCCAACTCTATATCCCTCGTGGGTAACTATACTCGTTGTTCGTTAACTGCCGAGAACAATAAGCCACCACTCTCCTAGACTGCATCAAGACACATCCTAGTCCATCCTTGGAGGCATCATAATACACTGTGTACCTCTATCCGTTCTTTGTAACTATCAGAATAGGAGTTGAAGTAAGCCTCCTTTTCAATTCTTGGAATACCTTCTCACATAATTCATTCCACTAAAACCTGACCTCCTTCCGGGGTCAATTTTGTCATAAGTGCAGCTAATTGGGAGAAGTCCTCAATGAAAATCATGTAATACCCTACCAATCCCAAGAAATTGTGTATCTAGAAGACTGACTTCGGCCTCTCCCAACTCATAACTGCCTCTGCTAATACCACGTACCCCAAGAATCTCACCTCAGTAAGCTAAAATTCACACTTGCTGAATTTGGCATACAACTGATGTTCTCTCAAGGTCTTGAGAACAATCTTTAAGTGACCCTCATGATCCTCCTCAAAATTGGAGTAGATCAAGATTTCGTCCATGAAAACCATAATGAACCGATCTAGGTAGAATTTGGAACACCCTATCATAGATCTAATGAATCTTTATTTGGAACGTCATTCAATCGAAGAACATCGATGTGAACTCGAAATGGCTATATCACATTCTAAATGTCGTCTTAGGGATATTTGTCTCCCTAACTCTCAATTGGTGGTAACAGGTGCAGAGATCTATCTTAAAAACAGACATGACCCTCTCTCTTGACCAAACAAATCATCAAATCACTCCTTAGAGGGTATCTGTTATTCTTGATGGTAGCCTGTTCAACTCTTAGATAGTCTATATGAGCCGAGAAGGGTTTTATCTTTCTTCTTGGCAAGCAGACAGAGGCCCCGGGTGAAGTGCTAGGTCTATTAAACCCCTATCCAGAATCCTTGTACTTCGGACCTTGAGTTCTTACAGCTGATGATTAGTATAACGATGGGTGTCTTGAAATCAACAATATTTATATCCTAGGATTCCCACACACTACCATAGCAAGCTACTATAGTATAGTGGTGAGGTCGAGGCCGGGGATGGGTTTCTTCATGGGAAGCCAAAATTATGAGTTCAGCACGAAAATGGTGTTTCCACTTTTGGATTTGGGTTTCTTGTAAGCCGGTGAGGTTAATAACGAAAAAAGCATGTAGGGAAATAAAGTGTAAAAGAACTCCTTTAAGTTTCGGGCAACTGGGCTTAGGGTTCTAGGGCAATCGTAATGTCCTCAGGTCATTTTCCTCGCGTTGGGGAGGATGACCTATAGTCATTTCCTGAACCAGATCTATGTTTATCCATAAAGACTAAACCCTAAAAGTTTTTCTCCTAGTATACAACATTTATTATCCATTAATGTTTCAAAGCAGTTAAAATTAGCCCTTGGATCTAACCTGCAGGAGAAAATAAATGGAAACTAAGTGAGCATCAGTGGATCTAGCAATAAGTATCCATTGAGCCTTGAAAGCTTGCCAAGTACTAGCCATTCAGGGTACATCACAAGGATTCAAACCTAACGTGAGATGCAAAAACATAAATTATAATAAATGACTGCGTTAGCAATAGGAGGACAATGTTTTACCTCAAAAATTTAACTCAGTGGCTCTCCTCTTTAAGGATGAGGGGGGGTTTAGCCAATCATCCCTTGATTTATCATCCTCGAGGGTGTTGTGGTGAAATGCCGAAAGGGAGAAAAATGAGAAAATCACCCCGGCGGGAAAGAGTACAAAGCTTTAGGCGCGATTTATTGGATCAGTTGGATTGATTGAGTCAGCCAGAGTTGGTGAGGCTTATATATGGCTCGAGTCGAAAATTACAAAATGTATGAAACAACAAAATTACATTGAGAATATTTTGGTACAAAACCACCAAGCGGTCAGAGCTGAATTGACACAGCAAGCAGGCGAGTGCGAGAAATTTCCACGGCCCTACGAGTCTGAGGGTTGTTGTGAAAGTCGCAAAGCTTGGAAAATCTCTGCAATGATCACTCTCTTTCTGTATTTAGCTACAATTGCCTTCTGATTTGTACATGCAGCTTCGAGTTCGGCTTGGGTTTTTCGTATTTGAATAGACTCGAAGATAATGGTGTAATTGGCTTGCAAAACAACAAAAATATCCACAAAATATGATCAGTAGTATAGACGGGACCTTTGTGTATCAATTGAGTTATTTAAGTTGATTAGTACACAAAAAGTGCTCAAAAACTGCTATGAACAAGGCTCAAAATAGCACTATTTGGGCACTAATCACTCAACAAGCTCCATTTTATGCAGAGTCATAGAAATAAGCAATGTATCATGGTGTAACTCAATGGTGAAGTCTACATCCCTATACGGAAGTAATCTTGGTAGTTCATCCGAAAAAGCATCCTCATACACACAAACCACCCGAGGGTGGCCCAACTTCTGTCTAGCCTTTTCCTCCAGGGTAAGGTTTTCCAACTAACCCATCAAATGCTCATGCCATCTAGAATCGTACACGGCCTAGGTAAAGCATCATGCTTATCTGATGAACATCTTAAATACTCATTTTATCCCTTTGATTTAGTTAGCTTTTCTAGTTTTTTTTTGTTAAATAAGTGCCCTAATGCTCTAAAAGTTCATACTTATGATCAGGTCATCCATTTGGTGGAATTGTTCAAAATTGGTGGAAAAACTACTAAAGTATTTTGACGTTTTCAGATAACATATGAGCTCCAATTGAAGAAATATTATTTTTATGGATTCTAAATTTCAAGAGCTTTCCAGGGATACTAACAACACCAAAATTGGAGTTCGAACAAAGAAGTTATGCAAGTTCAAAGCCTTGAAGAAAATCAGCAAACATTGCAACACCTTCAGCGGGAGAGACTCTTTTGCATTTTCAATATTCAGAAATCATATGATATATTGAATCAAACCATATATGGATGGTTTTACACTTCAGGAGCTTTCAAAAGCGGTACCAAAACACGAATCGAGTTCGGATGACAAAGGATTATGGCCACATCTGAATTTGGAGTAAATTAGGAGACCCAGACGCGTCACCGACGTTGGCCAGAAGCGGCATCGCGGCGATCGCGACGTCGCAGCGTTCGAGGGTTGGTTTCTGTTGGATATTTATCCCATTTTGGTATTATAATGGAGGGTTTTAAACCTGCCAAGCCAGGTAAGAAAAGATGAGGATTGGTGGCCAGTTTTGGAGCTTTTTAAGGGGGAGCCCTCTGCTTGGGGGTGAAACACCCTAGGGCACACACATCTTGAAGGAAAAGCGAAGGAGAAGGAGATTGAAGAAAGGAGATTTATTTCTTTCACTCAAATCATTTTATTCCTCATCACCTCTTTCTTTGTTTTCTCTCTTTTTGTTGATGCTTTTATTTGACTTACAGATGTTTTAGATTTATTTCTAGGTTTTTGAATTGTAGCCTTGCTACTTTTGAATGGATTAATGGTTAATTACGCTTTCATTCATTATATGGATTGATTTTATCTCGACTTGCTCTATCTCTATATTTTATTAACATGGTAGTGTTTGGCCAACATTGGCTTGTTTTTGCTTGGAGTCTGAGATCGAGAGATAATGACCTCCAGGGATATGAATAGACTAACACTTGGTTAATCAGCGAATAGAGATATCCTGGTTCCAAGTGTGGCATTAAGGGTTTAAACATTTAAACGTTTCGGAGTCCAGGGTTGAGGTAGAAATTCAATACACCCTACTTGAGAGATAGGCAAATATATCTTGAGAGAGAATATTTGTAGGAATGGTCAACCCGTCCGCGTAAATCAATTAATATAATGAATGAATAATATATTTAGGTTAAAATCCATTGTGTGTGGCAAGTGAAGGCAAAACCCTAGTTTTCATAATTAATTGATTCAGCAAATAATATACGATTAGTTTTTCTTTTTATTAATCGGAATTCATTATGATTTTAGGTCCAGATAATATTTAAAGCGTAAAGTCGATTTTCGACACACTTCTCCTCGTGGATCGATATCGTGCCAAAGTGCTATATTGCGAAGCGGCGCGTGCACTTTCACAGATAGGCATACACATTTTTCACATCACGCTTTCGGCTTATCAAGTTTTTGGTGCCGTTGTCGGGGAGAAGTTTTTGTTGATATATTGACAACCGGCAGCATAGATATTACTACGGATCAATCTTTTATTATATTTTTATTATTATTTTATTTTATTTAATTTTATTCATTTTACATTAGTGCTTGTGACTTGGTCTCTATTGTTGTTTTGTTTGTGTGTTTCGGGAGTTGGCAGTTTTTGGTGTATGAAGAGAGTGAGGTCGAGGCAAAACTAGTTGCTTTTGATCTCGAGCCAGAGAGAACCACAAATAGATTACATAGAGGGTAAAGATAAGCACAAGTTTAAATCACAATGGATCCTATCATTGAGTTTACAAATGCATTGGCTCACCTTGAGCAGCAACTAAGAATGCGGCAATTGGTTGATGGGCATCAAAGAATAGTCACAACTCAAGTGCGAAGTCAAGTATGGCAACCATATGCATCAATGGATTATGCTCAATATGGAGGTACCCCATACTTGAGCAATCATAATTTTGGATGGAGCCACCACCCAAACACCTCATGGAATACAAGCTATACCAGAACCTGTGAGCTCCCTGAGTCAGATCAAGCCTAGGAAGGAAGCTATGGATGCGTTAAAGGACCTCAAGTAGAGATCTACGTAGCCTTGACACAGTTTTCAAGATCGATGAATTGAAAGGGACTACTCTCAAGTTGGGTTGCCTCAGTTTTTTTATCCAAATGAGACAAGTCAACCTGTACATGAGAGAATGACAAAGTTAGAGGCATCATTAGAAGTGGCCATTGAAGTTGTCTCTTCTTTCAAGAAATCACTTCAAGAGGTAATGAAGAACTTGAGAAGCTTCAAAAATTTGAGGATGATGATGCAAAAACTTCGAAAGACTTAGTTGAAAAGGAGGAAAAATAGTCAACTTCTCCGGAATCATATGAAAAGGTAAAATAGGAGGTTGTAGAGCCTTTTCGGAGATGACTTTATGGGGTGAGATGCATGAAAAATTGAAAAATGAGAAGACGATCCCAACTTCTGGGAGTGGATAGGTAAATCATTCCCACTTGAACAATGAATTGAGAGGAACCATTATGTAAAAATTAAAAAAAATAGAAAATAAAAAAATTGTGGAAGACTATGTGCGCTTGATTCTGATTGAGGAACAATATTGCCTCTTAAGGAATGATGGATCACGAGAAACACCCGACTGTCGCCAGTGGGAGGGCTGGTTGGTTTCAAGAAAAATGGAGCAGCTCCTTGGGGGGCAGACGAAGCTTAAAAAGCTTTATTTCTTTTTTTCTATTTTGTAGTTAGTTTTGAGCTTTTTTAAAAAAAATAAATTTTCGTGTTTGATTTTGTTTTTCTGTGTTTTAATTTTTAACTTTAGGTTTTTAGGAATTCAAATCTGGTTTTGGAAGCTAAAAGGTTGAAAGCTTGAAGTTCAATAATTATGGGCGGCTTAAAGAACCAAAGAGGAAACCATATTCAAGCATCCCCTTCATTTGGACTTAAGGTTTAACCACTCTTAACACCTCTTTGCCTCCAAAGCGACCCGTATTCATTGGAGCAACTTCCAGACACTTGATCAACCTCAGGGGAGTACTCATTATCCATTATTGCTTTTGTTTAACATTGAGTACAATGTTCATTTCAAGTTTGGGGGGGGGTGAATTTAATAATTCATTAAGAAAAAAAAACAAATTTCCAAAATCAAACTTTTGTATCTCTTTACCTGTTTTATTTAGTTGTTTGGTTGCTAGTTGCATGTGCTTTTCATTCTTTATTTTTTTTATTTTGTGTCTAATATGAGTGAGTTTGATAACTTGTCGGCTAGTAGAAGGTCATTTTGAATACAACTATTCAAAAATGGCAAGTGTAAAGAGGAATAGGACCCTTTTGTTTAAATGATTCGAATTGTAGCATTTGCTTTGTATGTGTGACTTTAGCTTAGTCACCTATCGGTGGCTACAAGAAGCTATTTCTCAAGGAATCTATCACACACACACTTTTGGTCTCCCTTGTATACCTTGGTCCCGAACCCTTTGCCTTGAATTCAACTAACCTTGGGGAATTCTAGCCACCTAAGCGATGGGAAACCTAAACAAAAAGAGGATTGCCATCGAGCCCCAACTAAAAAAAAAATTTAAAAAATACAAAAACAATAGAAAAAGTGAAAAAGAAGAAAACAAATGTCAAAAAAATAGGCTTGTGAATTATAATAAGTGGAATTCCCAGGCACAGTCCGAGGGGCCTTTCAAAGCCTAATGCCCTAAGTCAACTAGCTAGGAGTCATTGACTTCACTGCCCGCTACATGGGATAGAAAATGTATCCTTCCCACAACCTAGGACCTTTGAGTTTGGTTGAGTGTTCGGGGTGATGTTTGAAGGGAATTTAATGCATGGTGCCCTTAACCAACCGGTGGGGAGTCACCAATGGATCCCCGCTACAAGAACACTCATCAAAAACTTCTTGGCACTAGTTCTCCTTCATTTTTTAGGTTTTTAGGAAATTTTTAGGGATTTTGGTATGAATAAAAAGGGTGCGTTCTTATCATTTCTTTAGTTAGCTTCTTCCAAATAGGTTTTTTGAACTTAAGTTTGGGGGTGCTAGAACCTTGCTATACACTAAAGATCATGCTATCACCTACACTTAGTTTCCTTGGGAAAGGTCACTGCGGACTTAGGGGGTTGATTTTCTTTGCTCACCATGATTTGCTTTGCCAAGTTCCTTAGGAAGTTTAAAAGTTTAAGGATCCTAATTTTTTGTTTAAAAGGCTAATATTGCTAAATTGTGTTCATAGTGATTCTTCCATTTGGAATCATGTTATCATACTCATCTCATTATTTTTAGTTCGTGTCATTTTCAATTTGTTTTGTTTTGAGGTTTGTCTCGGCTTAGGACAAGCAAGAATTTAAGTTTGGGGGTGTGATGAACATCTAAAATACTCATTTTATCCCTATGATTTATTTTTTCTAGTGTTTTTATGTTAAATAAGTTCCCTAATTCTCTAAAAGTTCATACTTATGATCAGGTCATCCATTTGGTGGAATTGTGCAAAATTGGTGGAAAAATTGCTATAGAAGTAGCTACTGTATTTTGACGTTTTCAGATATCATATGAGCTCCAATTGAAGCAAGCTTTATATTTATGGATTCTAAATTTCAAAAGATTTCCAGGGATACCAAAAACACCAACATTGGAGTTTGAGCAAAGAAGTTATTCAAGTTCCAAGAATTGAAGAAAATTAGCAAACATTGCAGCACCTTCAACAGAAGAGGCTACTGAATTTTGAAATTTGAAGATAACATATGAGATCCTATTGAATCAACCCATATATGGATGGATTCTACACTTCAACAGATTTCCAACGGTACCAAGAACACCAAAATCAGAGTTCGGATGACAACGTTATGTCCTTACAAAGTTGGAGTAAAAACAGGAGACTACAGCAACGTCGCAACGTCGGTCGCAGAAACAAAGCACCCCGACGTCGCGACGTTGCTGCACGACGTTGTGACGTTTCGAGGTTGATTTTGGGTGGATTTTTAGCCCATTTTGAGCTCATAATGGAGGGTTTTAAAGCTCGAACCTGAGGAATAAAAAATGAGGAGGATTAGTGATAGATTTTTGAGCTTTTTAAACTGGAGAAGCCCTCTTTAAGGGTGAAAACACCCTAGGGCACACATCTTGAAGGGGAAAAGCTTGAAGAAGAAGGAGATTGAAGAAAAGGAGATGACGTTTTCACTCAAAATCATTTATTCTCATCCTCTTTCTTTGTTTCTCTCTTTTTTGATGCTTTTCTTTTACTTTCAAATGTTCTAGATTTATTTCTAGGTTTTTCAATTGTAGCCTTGCTACCTTCGAATGGATTAATGGTTAATTACATTTCCATTCATTATATGGATTGATTTTATCTTGACTTGCTTTATCTTTGTATTTGTTTACAAGGTAGTGTTTGGCCAACATTAACGTGTTTTTACTGGGAGTCTGAGATCAAGAGATAATGACCCCTAGGGATATGAATAGAGCAACACTTGGTCAACCGGCGAAAAGAGACATCCCAGTTTCAAGTGTGGCATTAAGGGTTTAAACATTTAAACATTTCGGAGTCCAGGGTTGAGGAAAAAAGGCAATACACCCTACTGGCGAGATAGGCAAATATATCTCGAGAGAGAATATCTTATAGGAACAATCAACCATTCAGCGTAAATCAATTAATATACTAAATGAATAATATATTTAGGTTAAAATCCATCGAGTGTGGCAGGTGAAGGCAAAACCATAGTTTTCATAATTGATTTAGCAAATAATATAGTATTAGTTTTTCTTTTTATTAATCGGAATTCATTACGATTTTAGGTCTAGATAATATGTAATGCGTAAAGTCAGTACTCAACGCACTTCTCCCCATGGATCGATATCCGTACTTAGGTACACTATATTACTTGAGGCGACGCGTGCACTTGCGCACATCGGCGTACATATTTTACACATCACGCTTTCGGCCAATCATTATCCCCCTAAAACATAACACAAATACCATCTAGTGTGTAGGAAGTAACCCTTCTATGATCACAATCAATGACGACTCGATGCACCGTCAACCAATCCATCCCAAGGATGACATCAAACTCCAACATGTCCATGAACCTCAAGTCCACAGTGAGTAGAATCCTTGAGATCTCTAGCTCATAATCCCAACATATCTGATCAACATCTTTTGTAAGGTTTCAATCTCTAAGCCAAAATCTTTCATAAATGATGCAGTAATGAATGAATGAGATGCATCAAAATCAAACAATACTCTTACCCATAGGCGAGAGAGTAGAAATGTACCCTGTATAACCAACTAATCTACAAGCTCAGTCTGAGGTATAACGGCGTAGACATTCCCCTGGCCCCTTAAGTCCTTTTCTATGAGCCCTACCTTCGACCTCGACCTATGTCCTGACCCATTTGGCCTGTCTGTGAAGTAGTAGGTGCTTGTGCAGCACCTTAGAACTAGTACCGGTTCCATTGGGCCATAGTGGGGTAAGGAGGAACAAGTTGAGTTTATGCATGTCCCACTTATGATTGGGACTGTGGTGTCCCATATCTATTGAATCCTTACCTTTGAGGGAAATACCGTCTCAAGTGTCTAGGCTGATGGCACTAGAAACATGCTTTCTTCCCTACTTGGCTAGAAGCCCTAAAGTGTTTCCCATCATGGGATGACTAATCCTAGCCTTGGCCCTAATAGCCATGACCATGTCCCTAAAAACCTTGCTGAGCAGAAGTTCTCTGCTTTTTCCCCAATCTAGAAGAAGAAGGTTGACTCTCCCTTCTCTTATCCTTGGCACCCGCATCTCGGATGCTTCATGAGTCATCCATTTCCCTATCTATGGCCATATTTGTCTTGACCATAGAGTCCAAATCTTGCAGAAGAAATATAACAATTTTACCCTGGATGGAAAATTTCAGACTATCCTCAAACTTTATCAATTTCACCATGTCTATGGCAACAAAATCGCCAGTGAAATGGGGCTAACTCGGTGAACTTAACTACATAATCGAGCAGTGTCATTGTTCCTTGTTTTAACTCTAGGAACTCCCGAGCTTTTGCATGTTGAGTATATGATGAGAAATATTTACCCATGAAGAGCTCATGAAACTCTTCCTATGTCATTGCCTCCAAGTTCCTTGAGGCTTTGACCCAATCCCACAACACTTGGGATTCCCCATGTAGCTGAAATGCATCTATATTCTCGTGGCATCGGAGGTGATCTCCATGGTCTCCAGGATCTTGTCAACTTGTTTGAACAAATGGTTAGCTTCCATCAGATCCCTTCCTCCCTTTAAGGTTGAAGGATGATGTGCCTTGAGCGTCTGGGGATTATTCGCCCCTCCTTGACCCATAGTTACACTAGCCTGTGCAATAGTGGCAGCCACAGTACCAATAGCCTCTATGAGAGCTCGTTGGTCAAAGGCCGATGGTGATTGTTTGTTGCCCCATCCACCGCATCTATGTCCTCTCCCTCAACTTTCCATCTACACATGTCAAATAGAAAATTGAGATTCTTTTCTTGTCTAACTAGTAGTGCATATGCAAACTACTAATACACATCAACAACTCGAACTACCCCGTTCGCTCTTTTCCGGAACCCCTAAGGTTAATTTCTAACCCAAGTATTCCTCTTTTATTTCAATACATTTTAACATGCATAAAATTCACACAACACATAGCACATAATCATGTAGCACATTTATGCATAAAACATGAAATTCACACAATGAATGCAATGGTCTTGACCCATCCCACCAAGCCCTAGGTAATCGCATACCTATACTTTGATACCTAGCTACGACACTAGTATCAGATAAGCACTATGTAATCATGAACCTAAGCTTCGATACAAATAAAGGCATGTCCTAGGCTCATGCCCACCAAGCCCTAGGTACTCGTGTACCTATGCTCAGATACCAAACTGTGACGCCCAAAACCCGATGGTCCGTTGACCAACCGTCAACCAGCGGAAGACTCGTGGATATCGAGTAATCTGATACCACATTATGTGTCCCATTTACCGGGATCCAGAAATTTAGTAACTAAATGGGCACTTCGGGCCCATTATATATTCTCATTTAAAACATGCAAGATTATAATTAAAAACAGCCATAAGGGTTTAATTACAACACTCTTGCATAATAAAGTACATGGAAAAACTCGTTTCCACATAAAGTTTACAAAAAGATTTTTGTAAAGCCACAATCCGACTTTCTTCACAATTGTAGCCTCAAGTGAGTGTCGTCCACCGGTGTACTCCCTACACTTAAAATGTTTTTTTCATGAAGGATGAACCATGCCCAGTAGAGTAAACTCCTACAAAGGCTACTCCCCACCTAAATTCACATGCAACAGTCATGTTTCACAATCCACATTCACATTCAGATTCCAAGTAAAAACATGCAGTTTCTACAATGGAATCCTACATGCCATGAAATGAGATGAGACTCAATCACGTGCCATGCCCGAGTCCTTACCGACTCCCTTCATACCCGAGTCTCTACCTACTAGTACCACACAATGCGATGTCAAAGTGTGATAAAGATCCATCATTTGTGGATTACATCTAATGATCATTTTACAACAAAATTCATTTGTTTTCAAACCAAAAGCTTTTTGTATGTTACACCTCAAGGATCATTTTATATTCAAAACCATGTGTCTTATTGTGGGTAGCAAATTTTTGGTGTCCCACACCAAGCTTCACACGCCTATAAATTTTCACGGGCTTTCATCGTTGGGGATCATGTATAACAAAAAAATGCCCGGTCTTTTACCCAATGGGGTATCTATCTCTGCTTGCTATTACCCAACAAATATTTTCAATTTCATGTATACCACCGTGCGACTTTGATGGACGTCATCCCACAACACCGAGTCCACTACAATCAAACACCAAACGTAGTGTTGATTTACAACCATGCACTCACACTCATTCAATGCGATGTCCCCGTGCACATGCAATGCAATGCTCCATTGCGTGTTATATCACACCACATGTATGATAAATGCTACATGGGCAAAACAAATCACACCAGTCACGGGATGTCATGGACAATCACATCACCTGCATATGACTTCCATACATCATTTCATCTGGTCACTATCATATATGCATATCAACACCAACACACAACATGTCATTCTATGTTAAAGCAATAACATTCACACAATCAAGCCATGTGATGGCCATTCACACATACAAAATTTATCACATGTCAATACATTAGAACACACATATTTTCAGCACTTAATCAAGCAATAACACTTTCAAACAAGTCATAAAATGGCCCCGAAACAAGCCACAAATAGTCATAAACCGGGCCATGAAACGGACCTTAAATAGGTCATGAAAGACCACAAACATGGGCCTTGGGCTTGCCTAGGCGAAGCCCACCTTTGCCTAGGCGATGTGGTTCACCTAAGCGAGCAAAGCCTCTCCTAGGCAGACCAGAACCCCAAAATCCCAGTCTTTAGGCTCGCATAGGCGAACCTTCCCTTCGCCTAGGCGAAGAACCAATCTTCAATGAGAAGATTCCTACCTTCACTTAGGTGAACGAAGAGTATTGAGCAAAAACCCGAAAATCAAGTTTTTCTCCACTAAAAATACCCCAAATGAAAAACCCTCTTTTCCTAGCCTAAATATGGAAAATAAACCAAGGTAGGAAGAATCCCCTACCTCTTGGAGCGTGGATGAATGGGTAGGAATCCTCTTAAACCTGACAACATCAAATTCCCGAAATCTTCTTTCTTGGATCTTGGGCGGAACTCATCTTTCTTGGTACCCACGCGTACCCCTTGTCAATGTGATGAATTTTTGTCCTTGGCCTGACGAAAACTGATCAATGGAGCTCCGTATATCTTAGAGAGAAGCCTTGGAAGCTCTCCTCCCTTATCTCTTTCTCTCTACAAGTGAAAAACAAGAAGAATGGCCCTCATTCCTCTAATCTCTGATTTTGTTCAACTTAACCTTAGGTTAAGTGAATGGGCCACGTTTCGCCACATGTCCACACTTACTCGGGTTCGATTTTAGCCTGAAGTGATTTATTTCATCTCAGTTTAAGTTCAATTTATTTTAAATGAACTTTACTTACATCATTTCCCAAAATCTCATTTTTGGGTTCACTAAGGCACCTCGCCTTGAAAATCATGAAAATCCGACTGTCTCGGAATTTAATGCAATTCATCTGGGTAACGAGATTTCGAGAGAGGAATCCAACGGTGAGGTCCATTTCATCATCCAAGATCTAGAAAATTTCCAAGTTTTCAACATGTGCTATAGTGGCACTTTATTGTTTTGCCATTTTTCCGAAAAATTCGATTTTTCCTGGATTTAATAGTTAGAGAAATCCTGCATTTTCCAGGGCAATACAACATTATGAGTCCACCATATGTAGGTCCCCGAATTGGTTTTGTGTTGTAATAAATGTAAATGCAATATTTTGTAATAGTGGAACTTGTATAAATGCAAGTAGATGGACTCAAGCATATATTTACAAGACTATTTAAACACCACTATGGTGGTAGTCATAAAAGTTTATGTTATTATGAATTTATGATTGAAATGGGCCCACTAATGTCAAAAAATCAGGTTAAGAAGTCTCTGTCCTATATGGCGTCCCCTCGCTTGTCGAAGACAGGGGAAGGGGAGTTACAGGAACCCTCACCAGTTGAAGGTTGAGGAGAAGTGAACATAAGCAAGGTTGTGCTGAACCACTATAAAATCAGGTTTTGTTTTCTCTTTACTTTATTGTTATTGCATTAGATTCAAGATTTATTGTTGTTGTGCAAAATTTTTTGAAAAAACCAATTCACACCCCACCCCCTCTTGGTTAGGTTGCTAAGTCATATTGAAATTTAAGATATTTCTATGATTATAGGAATTTTTTAAACAATATTACAAAAATATTTAAATTATTTAAAATTTTAAAATTTTAAATTATATCATAAATTCTTATTTTTAAATTAAACGAATAGATATTTTAAGGAAAAAGAATTAAATATTTAATAATAAACAAGTAGGTATTTTTGGAATATCCAAAAACTTTTAAAAGTGTTTTTTTAAAGAAAGCACCTCCTAAATCTTCTCAAAAAAAGTAAATACAGCAGTGTTTTGAACTTTCAAAAGTGCTTTTGAAAATAATGCCAAACGCCTTCTTTTTTTGTCCTAGAAATACTTAAAAGAAACACTTCTAAAAAGTACTACCAAACTGGCCCTTAAATTGAACATCCTAAGCAAGTAGTTCACACATTGGTATAGCTAATTTGGAAAAATACATGATAAAGCGTCTCTTAATCCCACTTGGCTAAGGAATTGACAAACATATTTGAAATTTGTTGGTAGAGGTAGCTTAATCCCCTAAAGGGGTTCTTTGGCCCTTTTTGCGCGAAGGGGCTATTTGGAAAATTAATGGGTTATGGGAATAGTGCCCTATTTTGACCCTATATGATGTCCAGTTTTTGGGGCTGATTTTCGGTTAGAAAAATGGTGAATTTTGAGTAGTATCCTTTAATGAAGATGAATCACCAAAATCGGACCTCTATAACTCAAGTTATGGTCCATTTTTCAGGACTATTACAACTTAGGTTGTTTAATGAATGTTGTTTAGATTTTTGCCACAATTGGTATATGATTGCAGTATATCATTGCTGGATTTGAGTGATACACTTTGTTGAAATTGTGTGGAAGTCAAATTGTGTGTTCTAAACTTAGGTTGTTTAATGAATGGTGTCTAGATTTTTTCCACAATTGGTATATGATTGTAGTATATCATTGCTGGAATTGAGTGATATACTTGGTTGAAATTGTGTGGAAGTCAAATTGTGTGTTCTAATGGTTCGTTTGTGATGCTACAGCATGAGTAAGGGCATTACATAAGTTTACTTCAGCTAGCTGTGAGGCTTGTCATAAGTGGCCCTAGAGGTTGATGCCAGATGTCACACTTCGAGTAGTAGTGACTTGTGATGTCAATGTATGTGTGTATTGATAATGATGGCATGAATTGAATGATATATTTGGAAGTTGTATGCTTTTTACATAAATGTCTTAAATGAAAAGCTGGGTACTATGAATGAGTAGGCATGCAATATATAGCACTCATCATATATGTAGTATGGTATGAATGAGTTGTGGCATGATTGCATTGCATTTTATGTATCTTGACATCACATGACATGGGAGCATGATAGAGAGATCACACTCGTGTTTAGTGTCTTCATGATCGTAAGTATGGTTGATCGAGCATTGTGTTTTGGTGTCTGAAGGTCGACCGTAAACGACGTTCGCCTAAAATAAGTCTCGCTTTAAAAAAATGAAAATATGTGTGTCGGGCATAGCAAATGGGGTAGTCCTCGAGTGACGAAAGACCCAAAGATCGCTAGACATGATCACCAGTGGAGAAATCCCATAAAAATGTCAACAACGTAAAATGCCTATTAGTTGCGGTTGGATATGATCACTGGCGTTAAAAACCCGTAAAAATTTCAAAAAGGGCAAAATGCCTATTAGTTGCGGGCGTTGGATGGCGACTACCGGCGGCGAAAGTCTGGCAAAATGTCAGCCACAGAGGCATCCAACGTTAAGAAACTGTAAACTGTGAGCTCCATGGAATTGTATAAAGTGGATTTTGATAAATAAAATGGGTTTTGGTTATAAAACAAAAAGCTTCTATTTTGGAAAAAAAAAATTTCCATTGATGAAACATAAATGATGGTTTTCACACTTGGAATATGCATGTGTTAGGAGTCGGTTATGACTCGTGACATGGAGCCAGAGCAAGATTCTCATCCATGGCATGTAGAGATTTGAGGAAATGTATATGTTTTTACTTGAGTGTGTGAGTCGAGTTTCATAAGTGCAATTTAAAGTGGAGTAGCCCTTGTAGTAGGAATTATTCTCTACTAGGGCATTGCTTATTCCTGGCAGTGGGATGCCTTTCGCGCACTACGGTGGAGTGTATATGAGTATTCGCTTCGACAGCCGATTATGAAGGAGGTCGGCGTGTGCTTCATATTACCTTGTAAATAGTGTTTTTACAAAAGAATTGTAACTAAATTTTTCAATACGTTCAAATAGTCTGGTATGTAATTATGGTAAGAGTGGTCAGGATCAATTCTTATGGACTAATTAAGTGTTTCTTATTTTCTTGCTATTTTAGATTTAAATGTGAATGAATGGGTCCCAGAAGGGATTTATATTAGGATATGGAAAGATGGACCTGTGGTGGTCATTACTATTTCAATGAGAATCTTGATAGGTATGGCTATACTATACAATTTGTATGTTGGGTAGAGCTCTAACAAAGGAGAGACTTTCTTTTGCTCACTTGAAAATATGGATCTCGATAATGGGACATAATAGTGTGGTATCGGGTCATCTAATGCACAGGAAATTTCATGTTACGGGTTGTCAACGGACTCAAGCTGGGGTGTCATAGTAGACACCAAGATCACATGATTCGGAGTCCGAATGAGCAAGATATGACATCACGAAGTGAATGAGACATGAAAAGGATGAAATTCGTGCAGTTGAGTCACTGCTTTAGCAGATGAGCACACTCTACGCTTATATGCCAGCGCTACGGATGCTTATGCTTTTGAATGGTTCGATTTGTCCTCTGGGTATTCTGTTTCGCCATGCCAGATTTTTCCAACTCCCATCAATATCTACAATGTGATGTCGAGGCCCATGTTTTTGCTAAATCCCATGTATTCTACTCTCTTACTTTTGGCCATAAAAAGGGAAATTATGGCATTTTGGGGAGAGTTCGCAGGGGAGTTCGAGGACTCTCTTTGTCATAAAACAGCCTTGGGTGGAGCACCCCAGATTCGACCCGACACCCTTCCGTGTTCCCTGGGTGGTTCTCGCCTAGGAGTTCCACAGCAACCCTGGGTGAATGCACAAAGGGACCCACCTAAAAAGAGTAAGAAACACATGCATTACCACAATACCTCAATCATAGACAAATCCACGAATCGACCAATCCAAATGTGAAGTCATAACTACAAATATATAAGGTAAGGACTCATACAAGTTCAAAACTAATATCGCAGCAATTCTTATAAAGTATTTGATAATTTAGGTTGCAAAATTGAAAAAATAAATATGTCCAACAAAACAAAGACGTATAGATGGGGTAGAGCATCAGTAATGCCACAGAGAGAGCTGTTACCAGCGCGAGAAGCTCTACTGAACCCATTCCTGACCTAAGGAACCGATGAAACAATAAACGTGAGAAATAAATCTCGAGTGCATAATTTATATGGAAAGAAGTTTTTATTTTCTGAAAATTTCTTCTCACATTCCTCAGCCCACTTTCTTTGTAATGTTCCCCGCTTATCAAACATTTCACAAACCCACCTTACCAAATCTAAACAATGAGTGAAAGTCATGCTCAAAACACCGAAGACACATTATTACAAAACTAGAATCGAACTGCATAATAACATAAAAGCCAATTCATATAAAGCATGTATAGCCACCATAATAAAGTAACCATGAAATGCACCATAACCATAAGTTTAAATATATTGTACCATATTCAAATCAACAATGCATCATACCATGTAAACATCATAAACCGCCGGTAAGTCTAATTCACGAAGACCGCGGAATTAAAAACCCAGCACTCCGCCACTGGCAACTAAAAACCCGCGGGTTACACTCCGCCATCACGCGTAATTAATAAACCTCCGTGTGACCCGCCACGTGGCAACTAACAAACCTCCAGCACCCGCCATCACGTGGAAACTAATAAACCTCCGGGTAGACCCGGCCATCACGTGGGTAACTAATAAACCTCCGGCATGTCACCGGGCACCTAATAAACCTCCGTAAACCGCCATCACATGGCACTCCATCGAACCTCCGAGTAAACCGGCCATCTACGTGGCACCTAATAACCTCACTCCGATCATCAATGCGGGCGATCAATACAATCGCTCCTATCGTTATTACATGTACTTTCCTGCAACAATACTACATCGAGTCTTTCCACAAATCTCAAGTTCCACTTCTTTTAAACAATAGTTTTTCTGCTGTGGTTTGCAACCTCAATCCATGCACCAAAATATTCAAATACCACGCACTCATCCACGGTCCTCAAGATAACTTCCAAACAAGAAAATGTTAACAAATTCATGAAATGATAACTTCTGTTTTATAGGAGACCGGTTAATCACATTTGTATGAACTAACCATTTGACTAAAAACAAGATATATGTAAAATATTTAATCACAATAGATATATCAACATAATACCCCAAATCATTTAAAACATATAAACCATTTCACGCACTATAGATCTGCTCAAATTCGCTCCCTTGCAGAATCGCCTCCCTACCCCATGCGGAGTGCCTGTGAAGGTAAATAAAACAATTCTAGGGCTCGATAACTAAACCAACAATATCGGATACCCCGAAGGCCTTAGAATAACTTTAGAACTATGAAACTATCCCAATTGAAATTCCGATGTGTCCACCACACAAAGATGCCCTATGTGTCTTGCACTCAAACAGCTTTTTCACCCTGAGCTAATTTCTCAAAATTGAACCGGGTCCAATAATTCCAAACATCCAATTTCACTAATCCAACTTTAATTTTTTCCAAATTTGACTAATTGGTGTACTGTTTCACCTCCAAACTTCTAAGAATTTATTCTAAATTAAATTTAAAAATGGAAAAAAAAACTAACCAAACGACGCGCTCCAAAATTCACAAACCATATATCAATGAAAAGCCTAAGAGACTGTGAACTCATCAGTACTGATTACTTCCGGTCCAATGGGCCGCTGTGGTGGTTGGAAATCGATCCAACCGTCTGGCCACTTTATTTTCATCTTAATCCTAAATGGTGAGGAATATGCAAAAAGTGACCACGAGAATGAGTTCAGAGGGTCCAAAAATGGTGGTGTGGGTGTGGGTGGAGGTGTGGTGGCCTGGCGGGTCGGAAATCTAAAAATCCGATGAGCAAAGTCCCGAATGTACCGGGCCGTTCGTTAGCCGGCCATGTATCCCCGACGCTGCCTAGCGCGCTAATGTGGAAATTTCATGGTCGGCTTCGTCAGGAGTGCAAGGCGCACCACCGTCGGGCGCTAGCAGCAGGTGGTGGGCCAGGTGCCTCCTTTCGTCTGAAACCCCACTGACGCTAATGGTCAAATGGCCCAACTTGGTGTTCACGATTTTGGAGAGTTTTCCTAGGGTTTGGAGCTCAAGATGGTGTTTTGGGGGTTAGGCTCTACTGCATCCAGTTATGTTTATATAGGGCCAGGTTTTCTCTTCAGTAAAAAAAGTAAGACAAAATTCGACACTCGATAAAAATGTCGCCGTTTGAACTTACCGAGGTCATAAGTTTTTATCCGTAAGTTGGATTTTGACTACAACTCGTCTATGAACTCGTGTCGACGAGGCCTACGAAATGGTGTCTTAGTCAACCCAAAATTATTCATCCTTGAAAAAGTCAACTTTGGTCCACATACTGCTGCTGGTCAAACCTAGTTTCAAACTTAGTCAAACTTAGTCAAACTTGGTCAAACGGTTGTAAACTTGTATTATTTGGTGCGGGTTTATTGCTAATCTACTCCCTTAAAGAGAAATTTCATTCCACTTAAATTGTAGACCTATGCTCAAAAGTGGAAGAGATGAGGATACCGGCTCCAAGATTCGTCTTCCTACTCCCAAGTCAGCTTCTCGACTAGGTGGTTCCTCCAAAGGACCTTCACTAAGGATATTGTCTTGCTAAGGTCCTTTCTCTCTACCCGTAGATCGTTTCTCCTCAAAGGATAAGTCATCCCTCACTCAATCTCTGGTGTCTCCAACATATGTGAGGGATCTGTCATATACTTGCGTAGCATGGAGAAGTGGAACACATTATGAAGTCGAGAAAGCTCCTCCGGTAAGTCTAATCTATAAGCCACTGGACCTATCCTCTCAACAATCCTTGCAGGTCACATAGTACTACCAAGTGGTCTATTACTATTTCACCACTGACCTCACATATATCCTTATACCTTTCTCGATAAACCTACCCTGCGCGCTCTCTCTTACACTTACTAGGATCAACATTTAACACTCATTATTAATAGGTTACGCAAACAACGCACCAAATATAAAACACTTCTTGTATTCCTATCTCCATATTACTCATATTTGAAGATATGCTAAGGGTTCTTCCAACCTGAATCACCCACTGAAAGCGTAAATGATCAAGTTATGGCCAAAAGACTAACACTGGCCATAATAGAAAAATCCAGCTGTTGATCGACCAAAACATACGCACAAATTTATAACACTATTACCGAAGGACTATTGTTTAATCCCCGGCAACGACGCCATAAAACTTGTTGATCGACCAAAACATACGCACAAATTTATAACACTATTACCAAAGGACTATTGTTTAACTTCTAACTGGGTACATAAAACTGGCTGGGATTTGCACTAAATTATATTTTAAATCCACAACACTATCACCCAAGAACTATTAGTTAATTCCAGGCGACAGCGTGAGACAACTAGTTGACATTATATTCAAAACCAAACATCCCTTAGAGTTAATCAATTCAAACAAATTGGTTCTGGTCTAATTTTCTGCAAGTGCACAGGTCGACAAGTAATAAAATGGATTTAAGTCCAGATATCGATCCCACAGAGATCTCAAGAATTTATTTATCAACTACCCCGACTACTCAAATTTCATACTATTTGGACAATCAAAGGATATGGTTACCCAGCTTGAGAAGCTGAGAAGTGAACTACTGAAATTAAAATGAAGAATACCCTAACTAGAATGTAAAGATCAAAGAAAATCTAATTTCTAAGAAAGAAAACTGAATGCTGAATAGTTATCCCTGAAAGAAACATCAAGAGAAACAGTCATAATGAACAATCAATTCCTGTAGATAATGCTGAATAAATTTCTTGATTATCTCAAGTTTAAAATCGTCCAAGGCAAATATAGTACTGATCTCTCCATATCTATTGCTCTTCGTTATCTCATCTTATCCTGATTCTCTCGAATTACAGGGAATGAGAAAACTACTTTTAACTAGAACTTCCTTAATCTGGGTATTTTTCTTTTGCAATACTTCATACCCATTTGATGGACTGTAAACCTTATCTTCCAAGTTCTTGGTCAAGCAAGGATTTACAACTTCCAAATTACTCAACCTCTAAATTAACATAGCTCACCCTTTCCTTGATTAGATCTCAGCTAACACGGGATTGGCCTCACTATGTGAATTTAGGTGAACTCATTGCTTGTTTAATTAGATAAGTCACTAAACTCGTTCGGTTGTTAAGTGAGAAAGAGGATTTATCTAATTGAACTTACAAAGCTCAGAGAATCCCTAATAGCAGGTTAGTATACCTTCAAAGAAATGCTCACTACCCCCAGGATTGTCATCCCTGTGTCACTCAGAGGACTTCCTTGAAATCGGGGTAATGAAGCAAGTCTTAACGGGTATAATAAACTGATATTCAGATCCAGAACACTAAACCCATAATCTGAAGTAAATTTCAAAACCGAAATAAACAAGCCGTTGAAATTCTTTGCACAGAAAGATCAATTTTAATTTCATAACGCTCTCCTAATGGAAGCCAGCCGAGTCTTCAATCACTACATTACTCCATACAAAGATTCCTCTCGCTGGATCAATAGAATAACTCAGACTAGAATCGAAGAACAAATCTTAAATTGCTCCGAAATTCCATGCGTTCCAGGTAATGATTTGAAAAGAAATTGATCTCTGCATTCAGCTTCTACTCAACAATAACATTCAGATCCAAGAAGAAAATAAACGAAAATAAAAGAAATGAGCAGAAACAGTCTGCTCCAAATAAAACGACGGAAACTAAAAGAAAAGAAAAGAAAAGAAAAGAAAAGAAAAGAAAAGAAAAGAAAAGAAAAGAAAAGAAAATAAAGTGAGTTTTCCAGGGCTACCCGCATCTCTTCCCGACGCCATCGCACTTCGCTAACTGGCAAATTCTTCAGATTATAGGTTTTCCGGGGCCCTAATCCTGTAACTTGCCGATTTCCGTGAGTAACCAGCCCAGCCACTGCTCATGTTCGCAATTCGCTCGGTGTCGCGATACCCTTAAGTCACCGCAGCTGGAGTTTGTTGTTCATGAAGTCGATCGCGCTGCCTAGCTGATTACTCTTGAGGTCGCGACATCGCTTTTCTTGTCGCAAAGTATCACTTCACGCTCGGCAGCTTCAAATCGTGGTTGCGATGTCGCGGCAACACTTATGTCGCGACATCGCACAAAGACTTGCACTTTTGAACATGTGTCGGATGCGTCAGCGATGGTCACCGTTTCGGAACCATTCCACGTTTCGGGCCGATGTCGCGGCACGCCTTCTTGTTTCGCGACATCGCCTTGCGTCAGCTGCAGTTGCACTTGTTGTTCCTGATGTCGCGACTTCAGCTCCCATGTCGCGACATCAACCTCTTTAATTTCTCGCTCTTCACCGCTATGCCTGCTTCGCCACGAATCGCATCACTTTCCTTAATTCTTCGCGACGCCGGACTTAATCGATCAGGTGGACTTCCTGCCGCATTATTGACTCAACCATCCGATTTCATTCCCCGCTCTCTTTCAATCGCAGATTTTTATCCACTTATTGTCGCATTTTCTTCTTTCTTCTCTTTCCTCGCTAATGACACTTGGTGAGTTTCGTATAATTCTCAGATATTAATTATTCACTTATAACTGAAAATAAAACAGAAAAATGGACTAAAAAGGGATGACTTTTAAGCTCATCAAACTCCCCCAAACTTAAAATTTTGCTTGTCCCCAAGCAAGGAAAAAAGAAAGAATTGTTTGTCCTCAAACAAGAAGGACATTTTTGTGATTTGTTTTGCAGACGGATGCAATTAAATAGGAATACAAGGATTGCTTAGTTTTATGTACATTTAGCTTCAAAGTTCAAATCTAGGTTAATTTCTGCTTTCTTCAGTTTGCAAAACTGGAATGTTGAAATTGTTTCACAAACAGTGTAGTTAACTGATCCTACTGAATTTAAGCCTTTCTTACTCTTATCTTTGATGAGTCAATTAGCCATTAGAGGATTTTCACAATTTCACAATTCCACTCCATAAGCTTGTTGTTCATATTGATCTCCACTAATGTAGGTGATTCCAACCTTCAAAATCAGTCAGGTCTTTTGGGCTTGTAATGTTAGGCTTGGGTGAATGGTGAATGGAATTTTAAGCCATATCACCATTATTCCTCCTTCCCGCTACTCTCATATCAGCCTCTTCTCAGAATACTTTAAATAACTCCCCCAAACTTCATGTTTGGGACATACCCTTGATTTATCTAAACTCGTATGCTCCCACTCTCTCAGACCACTGGGGGTTTCTTTCTTCATCAACCAGAATAGGGCATATGTTCTTGTCTTCTAAAGCTTTCTAACACTCTTAGCTTAACTTTGTTAGTAGTTCCCACATACTGTATGGTATGGGGTGGTACTAGGTGTTGAAACACCCTAAGAACTTAATTGTTCAAGAGAGTTAGGCCACAAGACAAAAAACTATTTCCCGAGCTTCCTTTCGCTATATTTCGAATCAACCATTTTCTTCCCTTTTCTCGATTTTCTCCTGAGTCTTTAAAATATCTAACTCCCCCCAAACTCATTTCCTTCCTTTCTTTTGCAGAGCTCTCCGTAATCATATGTTTTCTTGGAAGGTTGGTTCTTTGGGATGGGTTTGTAACATTGTTGGTTATTTTTTAAATTTAGTTCGACCGCTCAATTTCTCGAACTCAAGGGAGCTATGCCTTGGCATATGAGCAAAGGTCGACTGTCTAAACTGGCCCAAGAATGGCTCCCAGATCATTGGTCAAGTTGTGTCACCTAGGATTTCGCCTCAATCAATACTCAAACAAGTTCTAGAATTAGTGTTGATTAACTGTGATTGTCCCTAAGGGCTTCTGGACTCATATTCGATCATGAAAAGTCCAAGGTGTTAAATCCAGCAGGTTTCTTGACTCACTGTTCATACTACAAATTCAAAATAATGGTTTTGTTCTCACAATCAGCAATCCAACTTATTCGAACTTTATCAAGAAAATTCCAATCAAGTTCAAAGAATGTTTCAGATCTTTAATTAAATCAAGAGAGCCGTCAGCCAAGACTTATTCAAAGATTTCATATTTTTATTCAAGCCACTATTAATACCAACAACTTCACTAATTCGAAAATGACTTTTAGCAATTTTGTTCAAAAGACAATTCTATTGTGGTTATTCTAATCAGCAAGACAAATGCAAACACACAACTTGAACTCACACAAGAATAACAAATTTCTATTTGTATTTCTGATTTCCTTGCAACGATTTAGGACAAAGTATAGAGTATGGAAGGGAGAAGGGTTGTTGGCAGTTTAAGGAATGGGTTTATTTCTTTCTTTTCTTTTGTTTGCTGGAGTAAATATCTGGAGGGTCCAGGTCAATGGTATCCAAATAGTCTGGGAATGTAGGGAATTTCATTTCCATTCTTTCTTTCTTCGTCTTCCTTCTCTAGCTTGTTCTTCATTTTTAAGATTTACTGAGAGGTCAACCTCTCATTCACGCTGGTCTGTCTCTTCCTGTGTTATTCATTTTCACCTCCCTCTCTGTCATTACCTCCAAAAATTTCGAGAGATTATTGTTGATCAGGTCTAAGTTTTCCAACCATTCTTTCTCGCATTTCGTAAGATTCGGGCCCGATCTTATCCCCGCTTAATCCAAATTCTTCTTCCAAATCCCTGAGGTGACCTTTGAATAGAACCTTGATTTCATTGAGCTGTTCCTCCCATTTGTTTTCCTGTTTTGTTTCTCTCTCCTTCATGATAGTTAAGACCTCGGAATCGCGCCTAAACTGATTGTTATAGAAAGCATCATGAACCAGCTTAAGCCTCTGAAAGAGTTTGCCATCTCTTTCCTCTAAATCTTTCTTGAAATCTTCCCCTTGCTGCTTAAGTACATCTTTCACTTGTTCTTCCTTCTTCTTCATTTTCTCTTCCCATTCTTTCTCCCTTCTTTTAGATTCTGCTTCAAACTGCTTTTCTCTCTCAGCCTCCTTCGAACTGTTCCTTCTTGCGCTCAGCCTTCGAATTTTTCCTCTCTCCTCTCGTAATTCTTTCTTCCATTTGCCTTATCTCTCTTCTCTCTTCAACTCCGCCATATGCATGTCTCTAAATCATGAATAGATCTCAAACCGCCGCTTCCTTTCTTCCATCTTTCTCAGATGGAGGAGCACCCATGATTGCCCGATTCCTCATTTGCCCCCTCAGCTCCCCGCTCCTCCGAATGCTCTCGCTTGCCTGGGGAGCGCTTGCAAAGGGAAGGACAGTCCATGGGAATTCTTCCATCATGCCCTCCTCGCTGGCGCCCTGGGAAGGTGTCATCCATAGGATTTCGAGTTCCCTTCCCGTTTCCAGCTTGGGGGCTTTCTCCCTGCTTTTGTTAAAACACCTTTTTTCTTCCGATTGAGGTCCCTGGTCACCCCCTCGTTTAGTAAGAGCGAGATTGCCGTGGAACTTCTTCTCTCGTTCTCACCTCCCTTTTATCATCTGTAAATTCTCTTCAAACATAAAATTGTTACTGCACAAGTGAGGGATTAATCCTCTTTTGTTTCCGTCATGGTACCTCATGATCGAATTTTCTATGATTGCCCCAATGTTGATCTTGTACCCCTTTAGGATGGCATATAACATTACAAATTTCCTGCTTCTCTAATTGTGTTTTGTGTGGGCTCTGGTTTGGAACCAAACAGAGATAGAAATAAACCATACCTTAGCCTCCTCAAGAGGCTTCCCTGCTCGTAGTTTTGGTCCCCCTTTTCTCAGTTCCTCAAATGAGCCTCTTCCCACCAAAGTGAGTTTTTCTGCAATCTTCTTCAACTGGGTTTTCTAGAGCTTTTGTATTTCGAATTCATGTTTGAGTCCCGCAAGTAACTCCATAAACTGGCCGATGGTCATACGCTCCATAAGGCACCCATACTCCTCTGACATAAACGGTATTGTCTTTCCTGCCTACCAGATTAGCGTAGAATTCTCTCACCACTGCAACATATCCTGCTCTTCGATGTGCGCAGAGGGTTTCCCAACCTCTTTTTTCAATCACCCTCAAGTGGAGGATGTGGGTTTCAATCTTCTTCGCCACGAACCCCTTGTGAGCATAATACTCTGCTATGTTTTGAGGAGCCTCTTCCTATACAAAAATCACCTAATTTGTTCTTCCGTTACCTTCCCTCCCTTATCACTTCTTCCCTCTGAACGGCTGGGTCTCTCTCGATGCTTCAACAGTATCTCCTTCCGTCACACACAGCTCTTCATGTTGATTCTCTTCTTCTTGTTGCACGTTCTCTTCCATGACTTCCTCTTGGTTAGGGGTGAGGTCTGAGGGTTCGGCCATTGGAGAAGAAGGGAATGGTTCTGAAGATTTTCGGGATTTAGGGTTTTCATGAACTTTTGAATCAGAGGGGAGAGAGAATGAACGAATGTTGGAATTTGAAGTGGAAGTGGGAAAAAAAATTCTCCAACCGTTGCAATTCAATCAAACTTTATTAGGTTTAATGATTATTTCATTAAATTCCTGATGTCGTGACCTCCAAGCCAAGTTGAAACCATTAGCAGTCACTTAAAGTTAGGGCAAACATTAAATTGCCAGTTTGGCAAAAGTTCCTAAGATGTCGCGACATCAAGTTTCTTGTCGCGACATTTTCAACCGTTTATGGGACAAGCCATCCCTTGGTTGTGAAAAGAAATACTCTCTCTACTTGCCAGGATGTCGCGACAATAAATTTCATGTCGCGACATCAGCTTTAAAATTCAATGTTCAGAGATCTTTTTGTTCCTCAACAATTCTAAAATCTTCAGCATCAATTTAATCAAATTCAATTTAACAATTAGCACATGCTCTCACTTCACTTCTCATAGAATTTTTTATAGGGAAAAGAATGCTTCCCTTTTTCCTGCAACTCCTCCTTGTGAATTTCTGAGGTTGCTTCAAAATCGTCTCTTCCCTCCTTCCTTTCCATTTTTTTCTCAGCATCCTGCAAAATTCAGGGGAAGGACTTAATTAAACAATAATTACGTCCTAGATTAATTTCTAAGAAATTTAAACTCAGTATAATTGAAATGCAAAGTCTAAAATCAGTAAATTCAACAATGTAAAATTTTAAATACCAAGTCTAAACTATGGGTAAATTTTAAAAACTATGGGTTGCCTCCCATCAACTGCTCAGTTTTAAGTCCTTAGCTGGACTTGTTGTTCTGCTTCTTCTTCCTTCCAGATAACCTGCTGGAGCTCTTCCATTCTTTCTTCCCTGCCTAAATAGTGCTTTAGTCTTTGTCCATTTACTCTGAATTCTTCTCCTGTATCGGTCCTTAATGTCACTGCTCCATATGTGTTGCTTGACACCACTGTGTACGGTCCACCCCATTTGGATTTTAACTTCCCTGGAAACAATTTCACCTGAATTAAACAAATGTAACCTTTTCCTCCGACCTTTCAGATCCTGATCATGCCATTTCTTTTGTCTTTATCCTGTAGATGGTGGCACTATCATAGCCTCATTTCTCAACTCCTTCCAATCTTATAGTCGGATGTCTCTCTTCCTTTGGCAGCTTTTAAAATCAAATTCAACTTTCGATGGCCCACATTGCCTTGTATTCTAGTTCCAGAGGTAGGTGACATGGTTTCGTCAAAACAATTTTGATATGGGGACATTCCAATGGAGTTTGTATAAATCTCATAAGCCCATGTTGCATCACTGGTGCCAAAGACCAAATTCTTTCCTTCGCTGAAAGCTCGCTACTTTTCAAGCATTCTTTAATCTCCTGGAAATTTCCGCTTGTCCATCGTCTGGATGATAGCTAGACTCATTACATGTTTGATCCCATACTGCCATATGAGTTTTGCAAAAATTCTCGCTTGCAAAATGACTTCCCATCACTAATGATAGTCCCGGTGTTCCAAATCGCTCTCAAAATATTCTTTTCGCAAGAAAGCCACAAATCGTATTCGCATCATTTCTCGAACAAGCCACCGCTCAACCTATTTGACATAATCAATCGCTTAGCAAGATGTATAAGCTCCCAAATGATGGTGGGAATGGTCCCATGAAATCGATACTCCCATACATCAAATAGTTTGAACAACCATTATAATTCTTAGGGGCATTTTTACTTCACAATATATTCCCAATCTTTTGGTGACCACATAATCCTAACCCATTCAGCACAATCTCTGAAAATAGTGGGCCAATAAAATCCGGATTGGAGTATCTTGTGAGCTGTTCTTTCCCCTGAGAAGTGCCC
Organism: Tetrastigma voinierianum; assembly: GCA_016808115.1. Lineage (NCBI taxonomy): Eukaryota > Viridiplantae > Streptophyta > Magnoliopsida > Vitales > Vitaceae > Tetrastigma > Tetrastigma voinierianum. The sequence continues at coordinate 276,302 of JAEQBH010006651.1, read as the reverse complement.
CCCATAAGGTGATGCATGGCATTCATCCACTTTTCCCTTGTCTTCTCGCCTCCGCATAAATTTTCCGGACATCATATCCGCACTCCTTTGAATAAAAATGGGTCATCCCAAATGTAATATCCGTCTGGCTCGAAGCTCGCTTCTGAGTCGTTGAGAAGTGAATTCGAGAACTACTCCACGCTTCGGGTAATTCACTATATCGCAGATACCAAGGAAGTCGACAGAAACCTTAAACAACCTATCCGGGGAAGTTCTCCTTTGTCTCCACTTCTTCTTCAGGCTTCTTTTCTCGCTCTTGACAAGTGATCAGCTATCACATTGTCACATCCTTTTTTATCTTTGATTTCCAAATCAAATTCTTGCAGTAGCAGTACCCACCTTATCAATCTTGGCTTAGCTTTCTTCGATACATCGTATCTGACACGCACGATCAAGATGTACAACCACATGGGATCCCAAAATATATCGTCGACTTTTCACAGTAAAAACTATGGCTAGCATTCTAGTTGTTGAACACCCTTTGTGCCTCATTGAAGGTTCTGCTCGCATAGTAAATTATCCTGAATATCTTCTCCTTTCTCTGCCCGAGTGCAGCTCCCATGGCGAAATCACTAGCATCACACATTATTTCAAATCCCTGATTCCAATCTGGTGCAACCATTACAGGTGCTTGAACCAATTTGCTCTTGATTTCTTCGAAAGCAACCCTGCAGGAGTCATCAAAGTTAAATCTTGAATCCTTTTCCAGCAATCTGCATAGTGGTCTGGCTATTTTTGAGAAGTCCTTGATGAATCTCATGTAAAATCCAGCATGTCCCAAGAAGCTTCTCACTCCCTTCACTGTGGTAGGTGGTGCAAGTGTTTTGATGATGGATACCTTAGATTGATCTACCTCAAGTCCAGTAGCAGAAATCTTATGCCCAAGAACTATTCCTAAGCACTTATAAGCAAAATGGCATTTTTCCCAATTCAAGGTTGTTTGTCTTGGCATCTTTGAAGCACTGTTTCCAAGTTCTGTAAACACTGATCAAAACTGGACCCATACACTGTGAAGTCGTCCATAAAAATTTCCATGACTTCTTCAACCTGATCTGAGAATATTGACATCATACACTTTGAATGTAGATGGAGATTACAGCTTCCAAATGGTCCTCAAGGCAAAGGTGCCATAGGGACATGTGAACGTGGTCTTTTCTTGATCCTCTGGTGCAATAGCAATCTGATTGTAACCTGAGTATCCATCCAAGAAACAAAAATGAGGGTGTCCTGCTAGCCTGTCCAACATCTGATCAATGAAGGGTAAAGGGAAGTGGTCTTTTCCGGGTAGTCACGCGTGTTAAGCCTCAGAATCAATGCGTATTCCAACCCGCACTCTTGTTGGAATCACTGCTTTTCTCATGCGAATAACAAGAACTAATCTCTTCTTGGAAACTACATGGACTGGACTCACCCAAGGACTATCCGAGATTGCATAAATGAAACCAGCATTCAATAGTTTGAGTACCTCTTTCTTAACTACTTCTTTCATTACTGGATTCAGTCTCCTCTGGTGTTCTACAAATACCTGGAAGTTTCTTCCAGCAGAATTTTGTGCATGCAAATTGTTGGACTGATACCCTTCAACTCTTCTATGGACCAGGCTATAGACTCCTTGTGTTTCTTCAGTATCTGTAGTAATTTATGTTCCTCTTCATCACTGAGTCTGGCTGAGATAATCACTGGTTTTCTCTGAGGTGGTTCTAAGTAAATATACTTCAAATGACTTGGTAGCTCTTTCAACACTAGCCCTTCTTCACTGGTTTCTTGTTGAATTTCCTCTTTTTCATTATTTCCCTCTTGATCATCTCTGCTTTGTGTCATACTCATCACAGTTTCTATAGAATGAAAACTGTCAAAGGGAAATTCAGAATACTCATCTTCGATATACTGGAAATTCATCTCTTTTTCATTTATAAAAATTTGATCATTACAATCATCGTGAACATCATGGTTGTGGGTATAGACATCATCAACTACATTGAAACTCTCTCTTTCTATGTCTATATTCTGCATTCCCTCGATCAAATTGAAAGCAGCAGCTTCCTCTCCGACCCTTAAAGTCAGGACTCCTTTTTGCATGTCTATTAAAGCAGCTCCAGTAGCTAAGAAGGGTCTTCCCAACAGTAATGGTACTTGTGAATCTGTTTCCATTTCCAGAACGATGAAGTCCACTGGAAACACAAACTTCCCAACAGTAACCAGCACGTCCTCTAAGACTCCTTCAGGTTTCACCATTGATCGGTCTGCCATTTGAAGCGTGATAGTAGTGGGAATGAGCTCCCCCAAACTTAGTTGTTTGGCGACCGAGAGAGGCATCAAATTTATGCTAGCCCCGAGCCTCGCGTGGTGGCCTCTCCGGATTTCCAACTCCTTCTATCATGCAAAAGGGAATCGCAGTTCCTGATCCCATCTTCTCCGTACTCTTCTTTCATCAAAGCACCGCACGCAGCAAGGAGATCACAATCCCTTCTCTTCGATTTTTCTCTTACTCAATATGTCTTCAAAATTTTATGCATAAAGGGCATCTGAGTCACTACTCGTGAAAGGCATATCGATTCGTGGCTTCCGGAAGGCTTCGTATAAAACCTTGCAACCGCTTCTTCTATTTTGATTTTCCAGCGCTGTAAATTAAGACCGCAGTACAGAGTCATGGAGGTCCTTCCTGGCCCACTCTTTCCTTTCCTTCCATTCTTTTCCTTGTGTGGCTTTCCCTTTCAAGGTTGTCATTAACTTTCTCGCCATCATCTCTAATTCCTTCCCACTTCAACCGCATGTGCCCATGCAAATTCTTAGGATTTTTCGTTTCGTCAAAGAAGGCATCTTTCTTCCGGCTTGTGGTTAGGCCAAATTACTCTACTTGAGTCCTGTGCTCTTCAATGCTGCATTAGTGGTGTTCTGAAAGACTTGAAAATTGGTCGCAAATTACCCTAATTCAATAACTTCGCTCATGGAGGGCCCAATAACTTCTTATTATCCCCCCATGAACTCGCAAAGATCGTTTCAAACGACGTAGCCTCCTCCGGGCCGTGATATTCGCTTCGTGTTCTATTCCCGCCGCTGTCACAGAATCCGTGGTCACATAACCCCCGTGGGAGGGTTCCCAGTACTGGCTTTGCCTTGTGAAGCCCCTCCACCATACGAGAGATTCTCGTGATTCCTCAATACGGATGATGCTGTGTCAAGTAAGTCGGTATCGGGGTTTGAAACGGTAGTTTCACACCCAAATACTTAGCCTCTTCAAAGGTTATAAAATCATTGTTCTTCAATGTACTCTATCAGCAGACTTCTTCCAACACCCTCTTCGACCGCTCCCATTCCCATGAGCAAAGCAGTATGTTCTTTCCCCGTTTATCCATCCGACGATAATGGCGCCCAACTCGCTTCCACAGCGCATCTCGCTTAGCTCTAGAATCCCCCCTCTGAAAACTCTGAAGGAGTTTTCATGTTGCATTTGGCCAAGTCCTCGATCAGATCTCTTGCCTCCTCAGCACTCTTGCGTTTGAATGCTCCGCAGCAGGAAGCATCAATGATCCCTTTTGATATGTCGTTCAATGCATGGTATACAATATCCATCTGAGTCTTCAAGTCTATCCCATGCATTGGACATCTTTTCAGCAACCGCTTAAATCTCTCCCAGGCCACGTAGAGGCTTTCATCTTCTCCCTGCTGAAACACGATGATTTCTCTCCTCCTTTCCAAGTGAGCACAGATGGGAAGAATCTCGCATAAGCATGCCCTACCAAATTTCCTTCCCAAGTGTCAGATCCGTCAGACGCAAGAAAGACTCCGTACCATAGTCACTCAGATCCCTTAGGAGAGAATGGAAACAAGTGCGCCATCGACTTCCTCGTCCGTAACCTATCCAGCTTCACTTCCGTATTAGCCATTCTCGATGGGAATCTTCCTGTGTGCTCGTTTGGATCCTCTGTTGGGTGTCCAGTAAATTGGTGCTGTTGGACCATGGTGATTAGTGCTGGCTTCAATTCAAAGTTATTCATTTCAATCGCAGCCGCCCGATCGCAGAGTATTCATCTCAATGATTGGTCTCCGTAAATCCTCCATTGTGAATCTCGTGGATTGAGGTCTTCCGATCGCTTCTATGCTCATCACCTGCTTCGCTCTTTCATCAGCCATGGTCGAGTTTTCTGCCTTCTTGATCTTCCTTAAGCTTCGAAGGGTTTTCTCAATTTCAGACTGAATCGTATCGCATTATGTTTCCTATGCATTAAACTTTTGTTCCTGAAAACAAAACATACTAACATTAAAAGGATTAGTCTGGTCTATCAATATCTTCAATGTGAATGGTTAAAAGTTAGTAGCTAAAAATAGCCACTGCTTGAAAAACTATTTTTGTTCTTTTTCTTTTAAAGTGTCCAAACTAGTACTTCCTTCTTTTGTCTAACACTTTATAAATTTTTTCGATCCTCAAGCCAACGGCACTATAAAAACTTCCTGTTGATCGACCAAAACATACTATGCAAATTTATAACACTATTACCAGCGGACTATTGTTTAACTTCTAAGCAGAATCGACGCCTATAAAACTGTTGATCGACCAAAACATACGCACAAATTTATAACACTATTACCAAAGGACTATTGTTTAATCCCCGGCAACGGTGCCATAAAACTTGTTGATTTAGACCAAATTATATTTTAACCAGTTTTCAACACTATCACCTGGCAACCATAGTTAATCTTTACAAAGCACGTGAGACAACTAGTCGACATTATATTCAAAACCAAACATCCCTAGAGTTGTCAATCTGCTCAATTGTTATGGTCTCGATTTTCTCGCAAGTGCAATGTAGTCGACAAGTAATAAAATGGATTTAAGTCCGCATATCGATCCCACGTAGGATTCAAGTAAATATTTATCATATTCACTCACTAATGCACCTTCTTCCATAATATATTCACAACTATGATATGTCATCTGAGAAGTCGAAGTGAACTACTGAAATTAAAATGAAGAATACCCTAACTAGAATGTAAAGATCAAAGAAAATCTAATTTCTAAGAAAGAAAACTGAATACTGAATAGTTATCCCTAAGGGAAACACCAAGAGAAATAGCTATAATGAACAATCAATTCCTGTAGATAATGCTTATAAAAATTCTTGAAGATCTCAAGTTTAAAAATATGTCCAAGGCAAATATAGTGCAGCTGGATCTCTCCATACTCCACATTTCGTTATCTCATCTTATCCTGATTCTCTCGAATTACAGGGAATGAGAAAACTACTTTTAACTAGAACTTCCTTAATCTGGGTATTTTTCTTTTGCAATACTTCATACCCATTTGATGGACTGTAAACCTTATCTTCCAAGTTCTTGGTCAAGCAAGGATTTACAACTTCCAAATTACTCAACCTCTAAATTAACATAGCTCACCCTTTCCTTGATTAGATCTCAGCTAACACGGGATTGGCCTCACTATGTGAATTGAGGTGAACTCATTGCTTGTTTAATTAGATAAGTCACTAAACTCGTTCTCGGTTACAAGTGAGAAGAGGATTTATCTAATTGAACTTACAAAGCTCAGAGAATCCCTAATAGCAGGTTAGTATACCTTCAAAGAAATGCTCACTACCCCCAGGATTGTCATCCCTGTGTCACTCAGAGGACTTCCTTTGAAATCGTACGGGCAAGTCTTAACGTATAATAAACTCGATATTCGCATCTGCATCACTAAACCCATAATCCGCGAAATTTCAAACCGAAATAAACAAGCTTCCGTTGGAAATTTCACAGAGATCAATCTAACTACAACGCCTCCAATGGAAGCTTCGAAGCTCCTCGCCCACTATGATATACCATACAAAGATTCGTTGGATCAATAGAACAACTGCAATTAGAATATATTGAAACAGACCTTAAATTTGTCTGAATTCCATGCCTGCAATGATTTGAAAAAGAAATTGATCTCTCGTATCTACCTTCTACTCAACAATAACATTCGTATCCAAGGAAGAAAATAAACGAAAATAAAAGAAATGAGCAGAAACAGTCCGTCTAAAATAAACGAATAAACTAAAAAAGAAAAGAAAAGAAAAGAAAAAGAAAAGAAAAGAAAAGAAAAGAAAAGAAAAGAAAAGAAAATAAAATAAAGTGAGCCTCCAAAGGCTACCTGCATCTCTTCCTACGCCGCCGCGACTCGCTTTTCAACTGGGTAGCTTCGTATTTATAGGTTTTCCTTTGGGCCCTTAACCTCAGGTAACTTGCCGTGATTTCGTGAGTAACCAGCCCACACGCTCATGTCGCGACCTCGCCGCGCGTCGCTGATGTTCTTTAAGTCATCAGCAGCTGAGCCATGTTCATTTAGTCGACGTGCTTTCGCCAACAGATTATTTCGAGGTCGCGACATCGCTTCTTGTCATGGCATCACTTCACGCTTTCGCAGCCTCAATCAGGTTATGATGTCGCGACAACACTTTATGTCGCCATCGCCCAATAAAGACTTGCACTTTTGAACATGTGTCACTGGATGTCATGACATCAGCTCAAGTCTTTGGAACCATTCCACTGTTGGCTGGGATGTCGCGACATCAGTCTTCTTGTCGCGACATCGTCTTATGCTGCTGCAGGTTGCACTTGTTGTTCGTGATGTCGCGACTTCAGCTCCCATGTCGCGACATCAACCTCTTTAATTTCTGCTCCTTTTTCAGCTGCTTATGCCTTGCTTCTGGCCACGAACTGCATCACTTTCCCTTAATTCTTCATGACGTCGTGACCTCAGAACTGTACTGTGTGGACTTCCAAGCTGCATTATTGACTCAACCATCTGATTTCATTCCTGCTCTCTTTCTGACTGCATTTTTATCCACTTATTGCTGCATTTTTCTTCTTTCTTTCTTTTCCCGTTTAATGACAATTTTGGGTGGAAGCCGTGATACTCAGATATTAATTATTCACTTATAACTGAAAATAAAACAGAAAAATGGACTAAAAAGGGATGACTTTTAAGCTCATCACCAGCCCACGAAAATACCCAGAATTTATGATTTTCCCCACCTTTTCCATAAGTTTCCAACCAAATCATTCCAAATACTGAAACACACATCAAATCCACTCTATTCAACCCGAAACATCTTCCAAAACACATCTTAAATAAGAATCTAGGGTTTTTCCAACTCATCACTCAACCAATCTAAGGTTATGATGAAATCCTAACTTCCAAAAAGAGAGAAATCCATGAATCATATCCCTCTATACAAAATCCCTCAATCCGTATAAAATTAACTAAGGATTAGTGTGGTTTTACCTCCCCATATCCTTCAAATCTAGGTTGGGGAGGTTTCAACCAAACTAGAAAAAGAACCATTTTACAAGAATCAAACTAAAAACCTTTACCTTTCGGGCTCAATCTTCTTTCCTAGTCAAACAAATGAAGTGGTCCCGCTATTCGAGAACCCTTCTATGAACCTACTGCACACCCCGCTAACTTCTAGGAAACCCGCACTTCACCGTAGTCGGTCATCTCCCACCACACGTCTCTACTTCGAGGATCCACCTAAATGCCATCAGCAGAAACTACATGACCGAGAAACCCCACTCGGCCCAACCAAAATTCACATTTGTCAAACTTTTCATACATCGGGTATTGCTTTAAAGTCTGCAACACCAAACCCAATGTCTCTCATGTTCCAGCTCGCTTTTCGAGTACACAAAGATATCATCGATGAAGACAATAACAAATCGATCTAAGTATGGACGGAAGGCCCGGTTCATTAAATCATGAAAGCTGTTGGGGCATTCGTGAGTCCGAAAGACATCACTAAGAAGAAACAACGCCTCTCTATGACCCCGTCTCAATGCCGTCTCGGGAATGTCCGATTCCCTAATCCTTAACTCGATGGTACCTCACCTCAAGCCAATTCGAGAACACTCTTGCACCCCGGAGCCGATCAAATAGGGTCATCAATCCGAGGCAAAGGATATCAAGCTACGAATGGTGACTTTATCTTAACCCATTCTAGCTATACACAACCTCTAAGTGCCATCCAGAAGAAGAACTATAACGTTTTCATCATACACAACCTCTAACTACAACCTTATTCAATGTTTTGTTTCACTCATAACGTTTTCATCCGAACTCTGTTTTAGGCGTTTTTGGTACCGTTGGAAAGCTTAGAGAGTGTAGACTCCAATTATATCCAGAAATAACATTTTTGAAATTATTATAAAGGTTTAATTTTAAAAAATTTCTAACTGGTCACTTTTTTCCTCTCTTTTCTTCTCCTAACTTGTTTGTTTGAAGCCCAAACGGAGTGAATAAGGTGTCGATGGAAAGATTGAGAAGTCTCCTATGCAGAAATGATCACATCTCATCAAGGAGGTAACACTTCCTTCCCTAACTTTCCAACTGAGCCCCATTTAGTACACACCCGGTGATGTCACAAGGGGAGAGTTAGCTAAGGAAATGGCTTTGTATTTATGTTTTTGTTATTATTTCGAAAGCAAGCCCATTTTGTAATGTTCAAAGGGCTTGCCGGGTTCCCTTTTATAAAGCTGCTATACTATACAACTTACTTTTAAAAAATTTGGACCCATTTTGCAAACTAAATCTTTTTTCTAGTCAGGCTCTAGCCCATGGGCTTGAAAAATTGAAATCCTCATTCAACTCTATAGATGTTATATTATTCCATGCTTAACTTGAACTCCTGTCAAGCTTTAATATTTTTCTTCCACCTTTAGCTAACCACACACCGGTTAACATTAGGTTTCAATGATAGGTCAAAATCAAGAACCTTCTTTACTTTGCAATAACTCTATCCTATGTTGTCACTACCTTAATAGGTTATACTCCCGGAAAGAAGACCAATGTGTCTTTGAAAAAAAAAAGAAGAAAAGAAAGAAAAGAAAAGAAAAAGAAAAGAAAAAGAATAAAAATTTCAATGCTTTGCCTTGAAACTCTAGCACGGTCCGAGGGGTATATGGCGAAAGCCTTTAAAGCCCGATGCCCTAAACCTTCACTGGTTGGGAGTCGCCGACTTAGTGTTCGCTACACTCCGGTGGACGGCAGAGTCGAATGCAGCTGTAGGTGCCTTGAGTTTCAAACTGATTCTGAGTCCTGTGGTTAAACCTCGAAGAGTTTGTGGCCGAAAGATCCTTATGACTTGGTGCCCTAAGCCTTTTAATTGGTTGGGGAGTCACCGGAAGATCCCCGCTATGGACTTGGTGAGGTCGATTCCTCAGCATTGCACCCTACAAATGCAAAAAAGAATCATGAATAGTGCTGGTCCCGATCTATTTAGGTCAAGTTAGCATGCTAGGTCGTAGTAGTTAGGTCAGAGAGTGCAATAGCGCTTATTGTTGAGAGCCGATAAATAAACAATTTAGATTTTGGTGAAGTTTCTCAGTTAATTCACCAAGAATGAGACTCATTTAATACTCAATTTTGTATGACATTCATTCTCTCATGATAGTTCTTGGACATGGCATTGATGATTCTTACTTAGGGTTAGGCATTACTTCTTCACAACCTTTTTGAAATACCATTTTGTTATCATTTTGTATGCTTTGTCTCTTTCTTTCTTTCTTTGATTGCTAAGGGACTAGCAATGTGTCGGTTGGGGGGTGTGATTAGTGCCCCAAAAGTGCTATTTTGAACCCTATTTTTAATAGGTTTTGAGCACATTTTGTGTACTAATTGTTATAATTAACCCAATTGACATGTTCGGGTCCCTATGGTAATACTGATCATATTTTGTGGCTAATTTTTCAGTTTTTGCAAGATTTTAATATCAAGTTTGTCGAGTCATTCAAAGCATGAAGAATTATGGTCGGACTTAGCATTACAGATAAAAAATTAGAAGAAATAAAGATCAGAAAAAGGAAAAGAAAGCAAAAATAATTAACCGTATGAGGCAACAAGGAGTAGAACAAGAGCTAATGGAACAAAGAGCTACTGTGGATGCAAAATTTTCGCTATGGCATAGCGAAAAATTTCGTAATCTCAGCCGAAATTTTTCGCTATGTTATATTTTCCGCTTATGATAGCTTTAAAATTCGCTATCATAGCGAAGTTACTGCATATAGCGAAAATTAAATTCAGAATGCTCGCATTTTCGCTATGATAGCTAAAATGCACTATGCACAGCGAAATTCTGCCCTCTCTCGATTTGATTAGCGCCCAAAAGTGCTATTTCGAACCCTATTTTTAATACAGTTTTGAGCGCTTTTTGTGTACTAATTGTTATAATTAACCCGTATTTACGTGACATAGTCCCTAATATTCTAATGATCGCATTTGTGGCAATTTTTGCAGTTTTTGTGTGCTAAACATGCATATATTGTTGAGTCGATCCAACACGGCGAACTGGGAGGCAAACTCAACATCATAGATCGAGACTAGGAAGGAGTTAAAGAAGAAAATAGAAGAAAAGTGAAGCAGGAACAAAATGTAGGATGCAGGAAGCAATGGAACAAGAGTCATAGATCCCAAAGGCATTACATGGCATAGCGAAAATCTCTCTCGCTAGGATCATAAATCGGGAATTTTCGCGATCTCGGGAATGTGAATCTGCTCTAGCGAAACATGTTTTCGCCACTCACACCTCTCGCTGAGTTACTAGCTAGCGAAATCACTATTGCCTAGCTTAAATTTTGCATTTTCGCTATTCTTGCGATTTCGCTTAACTAGCGAAATTTCGAAAGTATTTAGGTAAAACGAATTCCATCTCACATATTTTATTTTTAGTTCTAACTCGACTTTCAAACTTGGTATTACTTCCCTTGTCCTCAACTTAATCAGTTGATAGGTTTTTTGGTATTTTCATGTATTGAGGAGGCCTATATAAGCCCCTCTTGTTTTGTAACCTAAGTAACAATGGGAGAAGCAACTCTTTGGGAGAATAATTTGTAAGTTTTTATTTTTGTAAATAAAGTCTTTTATTTTTAGGTTTTTCTTTTCTTTTCTCTCTTCTATCTCCTCTTTCTTCCTCCTTTCTACCGCAAACACTTCTCTGAGGATGACAACTCAAGAGATGTTTCGCTGCTTCCTTTCTTTGAAGAGGAAGGAAGCTAGCTTGGTGGTGGGGCATATGCATGTTGTCCTCTTGTACTAAAAGCTACGGGTAGTGTATTTATGGCCTTTATATTCTCAAAACATGGTTGCATAACATTGAATGTTATTGATTTGGCCAATACTCTCCATGCTTTAGGATCCAGTGTATATTCCGTGAGAGAAACATTGTGATTCTTTAGATGGTCTTTACGAGCCTCTGAGATAATATTTACATGTTAGGGTTCTTCAAATTAGGGTTAAATAACATTTATCAAGTATCAAGTTCGCTAATACTTCCATGCTTTAGGATACAAGCCAAAGTAGAGATGTGCACTGTTCTTTGGGGATGGTCTTTACGAGCCTCGAAATGATAATTGAATGTTGGCTTTAAAACTAAAAGGGCCATAATCGTAGATGTTACCCGTGGTTGACTCAAATAGAGTTGGGTTTCATGGGTGGTGAGGCCAGTTAGCCGAGATCCTGCTATGCCATGGACTATATGTCGTATGTCATAACGCGAGGATAAAACCCGAGCACACTTTGTTTGCCCCAGACCTTAAGGGGTTAGTGACCTAAATCTTCAAAGAACTTTTCACCTTTACACTTTTTACGCTTCGCTCAACTTCATTCCCACTGTTTTTGAACACTAATCCAAAGAGTCCAAATAAAAAGCCCGCACCATGCACCGACAAGAAACCATTTTGTGATGAAAACTCATCCCCGTGTTCTAATCTTCTAGACCACTATACTGGCAAAGAGCTTTCACCACGATAAAGAGGAACTTAGGTGTATATAAATTTTGTTGATTTTAGCTCAGCCTACTCTGGCACGAATCATGATTTTGATCCAAACGACCCCGTTTTGTGTAATTCCCATTTTGCCCTCAATGTAATCATATTATTTTGGTTATTTTGGTTTTTCACACATCTTGTAAGGCTATATAGTTTGACTTTATGAAAAGTTGTAACCTCTAACTTTTTTCATTGAAGCTAAACAAGATCTTTGTTTTGTGTTACAGCTTTTCTTTTTCTTTCCTCTTTCTCTCACTTTCTCGCACACAAACAACTCTCCCCGAGGATGACAATCAGTAGGTTAGGAATGATATCACTGTTACGAATATTTTTGCCCCGTTAAATGCTATATTTCAAAAGGGAAAATCATAGGGTCTAGGTTTTAAAGCTAAATAAAGATCTGGTTCGGGAAATGACTATATGTCATGCTCCCCAATGCGAGGAAAAAGACCCGAGGACATGTTAGTTGCCTTAAAACCCTAAACCAGTGGTCCGAAACTTCAAGGAGTTCTATTTTACATTTTATTTTATTTATTTTCAGCTTGCAAACCACCAACCCACTGTTTTTATCACCACCTTAAAATTCAAACCAAATTCACCATTTTCGACTTCACTTAAATCATTTGTACGAAGAAAACCCATCTCGTGTTCGAATCTCTCAGACCACTATGTCGTGGGTAGCTTAACTACTCAAAGAGAGGAGGAATATAGGATACAAATTTTGTTGATTCCGGATCACTCTACTGTGGCACGAATCACCTCCTCTTCAATTCCTAGAACGTTCACTCACATGAGTCATCCCATACAAACTTGACCTCCTTCCGGGTCAATCTTGTCATAGGCGCTACTAGCCGGGAGAAATCCTCTATAAACCTCCTGTAATACCCTGCTAATCCCAAGAAACTACGTATCTCGAAGACTGACTTCGGTCTCTCCCAACTCATCACAGCCTCAACCTTCCCAAAGTCCATTGACACACTGTCGACACCACGCTGGTCTCAAGAAAACCCACCTCGCCAGCCAAAATCGGCACTCACGGAACTGGTATACAACTGATGATCTCCTCGTGTTGTAGTACGATTCTCAAGTGATCCTCATGCCTACCTCCGATTGGGAGCAGACCAAGATGTCATCAACAGCGACCACCATACCCGGACGGTAAATGTGGTCGAACAATCTCTATTCACGAGGTCCATGAATGCCGCCGGTGCATTCGCCAATCCAAAAGAGCATTAGTAAACTCAAAGTGCCCATATCGCCCCGAACGCCGCTTTAGGATGTCTTCCTCCCCAACTCAACCGATGGTAACCGCAAGGTCTACTGGCAGACTCGCGCCCCCCCCCCGCTTGGTCAAATAAGTCGCCAACTCGCAATGGATACCGATTCTTACTGTAACCCCGTCTCAACTTCTGCACTCCGATGGCTAGTCGAAGGGTCTTATCCTTCTTCTTCAGCAGAACAGAACCTGAGCACCCCATGGTTAAGTGTTTTTGGTCTAATGAAACCCGCCCAAGAACTCCCGTATTCGGGACTCAGCTCCCCGCAACTCAACTAAGCACACATCCTATCCGTAGTCATAGAAATGGGCGACGTCCCGCACGCAACCTCGCGTAAGTCTACATCCCTCTGGTGTAATCCCGTTTCACCCGAAAAACATCCCTGCATCAAACCACTCGAGGTAGACTCATATCATGTCTCACCTTGTCCTCCAGGGTAAGGCTAGCTAGCCAACCCGTCAACTGCCCATTCCATCGTGAATCATACATAGTATGGGGTGAAGCATCGTGCCTATTCCCCTGAAACACAACACACAAAGCACTGGTCTGGGTGTGTAGAGGCACCTATACGGGTATAACTATGACAAACCGCTGTGCCGTCAACCAATCCATCTCGAGGATGACCTCTAATCCTCAAGCTTATGTACATGACCGAAGGTCCACCGTGAGTAGAATCCCGCAGATCTCTAACTCACACTTCTATGATATCCGATCAATTCTCGCCTTAGTCCCTAGGGGAGAATTCACATGTAGTGGCTCGTCTAAGGTCTCAACCTCTAAGCTCCCTTCCTTTACTTGCCATCTACATAAGTCAAACAGCAAGTTTAGAATCATTTTCATGTCCTACTATTAGTGCACATGCCAACCAATAATAGACCTAATATCCTGAACCATCCATTCGTTTCCCGAACTCCTAAGGTTATGTTTCTCAACCCTAATATTCGCATTTCCTATATACATCCTACCACGTATATAATTCACATAATTTGTAACATACAATCACACACATACAATAAAAGCATACAAAATAAAACACACAATGCATGCTTTGATCTAATCTTGTCTTATGGGCTCCTAGGTAACCTCCTACCTAGACCTTGATAACAAACTATGATCTGGATATCAAGCACTACGTAATTCTAACCCAAGCTCCAACACCAAGCCATACTGCTTGCATGCTCCTAAACATTAACAAAGATGTCCTAGACCCATGCTCCTACCAAGCCCAGGCATTCGTGATACCTAAGCTCGATACCGTTGTGAGGCTCCCAAACCCGTGGGGTCCTGACTCCGTCAACTCCGCTGAAACCCGTGTGTCTCATATCATGAGACCCATACTGGCAAAATGACCCAATAGTGGCCCATCATCCATACTGCTCATACTCTGCTACAAGACCATACATTTCTATAGACCCAAGAGTTACTACATCACTCTTAATACAAACATATATTAAAAACTAGTTCGCTTTAATATATACATAAAACAAGAATCAAGGCCACGTCCTACCGCTTCATAACCCTAGCCTCTAAGGAGCGCCATCCCGCCCGTACCTGTCCCTTGCACCGAAGGGGGTCCCACGATGGTATGAGCTAATGCCCAGTAGAGATAAATCCTACAAGGGTTATTTCCCACCTAGGTGCACATGAAAATGATCATTTCAAAGTCAAACCACCAACAAAATCCGTGCATACATGTTGTCCTATCATGGAAAAATCTACATGCATGTATGAGATGACACTCTACATGCCCTCTAACCACGGTCAACCTCGACCCACCACCAATAGGAAAAGCAATGGGAAATCAATGAGTCGCCCCGATTCCCATCTCACAACCCATAGTCTATGTGACGCTTATTTAATCGCTTCGTCTTTCGTGGGCAATGCACTTTCGGGTCTCACCGCTGGTCTCTTACACCCTAACATTTTTCGGCTTTCACCTGCGGGATACGCCTGCTCCAACCAAAGTTTTTAGGATTTTCACCTGAGGGGGGTATCTATCCCCTACTTGCTACGCCCGACACATTTCATTTTCCATTTTAATTTAACATTGTGGAACTCAATTGGACTTCGTCCCAATCCCAAGCCCACACGATTCAACACCAAACGAAGTGCCAAATCAGTACCATGAACTTACTTTCATGTAATGTGGTGTTACCACATAGCAATGTAATGCAATTTGTGCCACTGCACTCAAACCCATGACCAATGTATGAAGACCTCTACATGGACATTCTACACCATACACTATGTGTGTGCTATGAACACTCATGTCTAATGCACACAACATTTCATATTTAACATACATGCAAATATATGTTAATATTCCACATATTCAAATCAATACATCACATAAGCATGCACTCATCTTTTCTCACTATTCCGCCTTCATGTCAACACATCATTCAAGCATGTATTACACAATTCCCAATCATTACTTAGGGGCAAGTAATGCCATAATTCATATTCGGGTCGAGACATAGGCGCCGCCTACAACCCAATGCTTATAATTTTTTCCATCTTTATCACTTAATTTCACATATTCAAGATGTCATTTAATTCATGGCAATAACAATACATTACCATTCCAGTAATAAATCCGCCATGTTTCGCCTAAGAAATAACTGACTTAGTCCAGAAGTCCGGGGCTTTTGTAAATACCACACAAGACATCTAACACACGATTCTCTACTCATGCCATATGCAGTCCTAAGCATTTCACTACAAATCGTTCAAAACAGGTTCCGGTAAAAAACCACCTCGACTATTCCTCAAATCCATTCCGTGACTCAAATTCCCCAAAGTTCAGCCTACATTTTAGCTGAGAACTTTATTTTATTAAATTTTGGACTCAACGAGATTTCCGTAGAATCCAAGAACGCATGAATCGGAGTTTGGACGAGTTATGGTCATTCAAAGGACGCGACGATTCACGCGGTGTGCTGGAATTGGGCACACCCCCCCAAGGTCGCCATTCTCGCTTCGGGATTTTGCCATCCCATAACACAACAGCCCGATCTCTGATAGTCCAAAAATCCAGCAAAAACCGGCCTTGACCATCACACAATCACAAACAAATCACACAACATCCAAATTGCTCGAAACCAGACGAAACCCGGTAGCCAATACACCTAATTCCCTAGCAAAAATAAATCCAAATGTAGGAGGAAACCTACCCTTGTAGTGCAGCTCCAGCCTCTTACGTCCGGTCTGCTCCTTCACCGTGTGGCAACACTCCTTCCTCTTCCTCTTCTTTTTCCTCCTCTCTTTCTCCCCCTTTCCTCTTCTCTTTCTTTCTTTCCTCTTTCTCCTTTCCTTTCCTCCCTTCCTCCTTTCCTCTTTCCTTTCCTTTCTTTCTCCTTCTTTCCTCCCCTTCCTCTCCTTTCTACTCCACGGACTGGTCTTGAGCCTCCCTTCCTTCCACCCCCATGTGAGCTCCTATATAGGCATGGCAAAGAAATACGCATGTTGACACATGGCATGCCATAAACACACACACGGCTTGCCATGTGTCACACATGCATGCCTTTGCGATGCATTGTGACACATGGCTTGCCATGTGTCACCACAAGGTTCTCCATGTGTCATCCACATGGCTCGCCATGTGCCGCCCGACACCCATTTCCTCGAAATACATGAAATTCCGACTATCTCGGAATTCAACGAAATTGGACTTGGTAGCTAATTTTCATGAGACAATTCCAACAGTGATCCGTTTTGTCATCCGAGATCTAGAAAAATCCCAACTTTTCTCCATACTATTTCGTTAAATTACCGTTTTGCCCCATTTTTATCTGAAAAATTTAAATTTAAAAGTTTCACAGGTTTCACACCTGTCTTTCTTTTAAATACCAATGCACTATGGAATAAATCACATCGTGTGTTGGTAACCTTTTCGTACTTTTCACGTGCATGGAGATATGCATCACTCTTCCCTTCCCTCTATAAAAAAAATCTTATTCCTTTCCCATGTACCATGCACGCGTAAAGCACTTTTGTGACGCCCTAAAACCCGGGGGTCCCGTTGACTACCATCAACTTGTGAAAACATGTGTGTCTCATACCATGAGGCCCATACATGAATAAAATGACCGAACCAAGCCAATTATCCATACTCATCCATACAGTTACAAAACCACACATTTATATGGATCTAAGAGTTATTACATCACTCTTAATACAAAACATTTATTCAAACTAGTTCGTTCTAATGTATACACAAAACATGAATCAAGGCCACAGTCCGACCCGCTTCATAATTCAATCTCTAAGGAGCGCCATCTACCTGCACCTATCCTATACCTAAAGGGGGGGTCCCACGACGGGGTGAGCTAACACCCAGTAGAGATAAATCCTACAAGGGCTACGCCCCACCTAGGTGCACATGCAAATGATCATTTCACAGTCACATAAACAACCAATCCGTGCAAATATGTTGTCCTATCATTAAAAGAAAACTACATGCATGTATAAGACTACACTCTACATGCCCCATGTACCGGGTCAACCTCCAACCCACCACCCAATGCAAGTGCTAATAAGAAATCAATACCGAGTCAATCCCGACTCCCATCTCACTACCCGTAGTTTTTGTGATATTTATTTAATCGTTTCGTGTCTTTTTGGGCAACATAAATTTTTGGAGTCTCTTACACCCTCCGACATTTTTCGGGCTTTCACCTATTGATACACTGTCTAACTAGGTTTTCAGGCTTTTCACTTGAGGGGGGGGGGGTTGTCTATCCCATACTTGCTATGCCCGACACTATTCTTTTTCAATTTTCAGTTAACACTATGGAACTAAATTAGACTTCGTCCCATTCCCAAGCCCACACGATTCTACACCAAACACAGTGCCAAACCAGTACCATGTACTCATACCCATGTAATGTAGTGTTACCGCACACCAATGAAATGCAATTTGTGCCACTGCACTCAAACCCATGACCAAGGTATGAAGACCTCTACATGGACATTCTACATCGTACACTATGTGTGTGCTATGAACACTCATGTCTAATGCACACAACATTTCATATATTAAGTTCAACATCAACATACATGCAGTCATGTCAATATTCCATACATTCAAATCAGTACATCAAATAAGCATGCCCTACATCTTTTCTATCTTTCAGTTCATTCATGTCAACACATCATTCAAGCATGTATTATTATAATTCCAACCATTACTTAGGCAAGTAATGCTATAATTCATATTCCCAGGCTGAGACATAGTGTGTCAGTCATACAACCTAATGCATATAATGTTTTCCATCTTTATCACACATATATCAGATAATTTCACATATTCAGCATGTTATTCAATTTATGGCAATAACACACATTAGCCATTCCCAGCCATAAATCCGGCCATGCTTGGCCTCGGAAATGATCTGGACTTAGTCCATAAAGTCCAGTTTTTGTAAATACCACACAAAACATCCAACACATAATTCTCTGTCAGGCCATATGTAGTCCCAAGCATTTCGGATACAACCTGGCTCGAAACAATAGTTCCGAAAACCGTAAAAGACCATTCTCAACCGTCTCAGTGGACTCACTCTCTAATGTTCAAATTTCACATTTTGGCTGAGTATTTTATCTTATTAAATTCTAGACTCAACAAGCTTTCCATAATGTCTAAGAACGAGCAAATTAGTGTTCGGACGAGAAATTTATGGCCGTCCAAAGTTGAAGCGTCCAGTTCACAATGGTGTGCGAAAATTTTGGCACACCCCTGTTTGCCATTATGCTCGGGATTTTTTTATCCCGGAACACAATGGTCAATCTCTACACCCGAAACTCATAAAAACCGGCTCGACTCTCAGCCACGAAAGATAACTAAGCAAACACAAATTCAAATTCGCCTAAACGGGGCGAAACCGCGAGGCCATTACGGGCCCTAGGGCGTAAAATAAACTTGAGTAGGAGGATACCACACTCTATAGCCAGCTCCGGATTCTCGCCTTCCAAGTCTCGGCTTCATTGCGCAACACTCCTTCCTTTTCCTCTTTCATTTCCCTCTCTTCCTTTTCTTTCTTTCCTTCTATTTTCTTCTTTCATTTTTTCTTCTTTCCTCCCTTTCTCTTTTCTTTTCCTTCCTTTTTCTTTTCCTTTCCTCCTTTCTCTTTTCCCTTCCTTCCTCTTCGTCAGCTCTACGAACCGACCAGCCCCATTTTATATCCTTTAGCGCCATGCATAAGTCGGGCCACATGGCAACGAAATTCAACTGTGCAATCCAACAAAATTCAACTAGGTAGCTAGATTTTGTGAGACGATTCCAACGGTGTAATCCGTTTCATCATCCGATATCTAGAAAAATCCCAACTTTTTTTGGACTATTCCAGTAAATTATCGTTTTGCCCCCTTTTTTTTAAAAAAAAATTAAATTTAAAATTTCACGGGTTTTATACTCTCCCCCCCTTAAAATAATTTCGTCCCAAAATTTTCGCATACATACACTTTCAAACACATGCATATGCAATAGTCATTTAAAACATTAATGACTGGAAAACTAATGAGTGCCTAAAACACTCATAGTATACCCGCATCCGCTTTATGTTTTTAGTTGATTTTACATTTAAATAAGCACATTATAACCCAAGATCTGATTTCCGGAGTTTTTTTGAATTGCAGGTTAGGATCGTGGTTGTGCATTTGACAACAAAGAACAAGAATACCGGCTACCACGCAACGCCTGGTCATCAGAGGAGTCAACAA
Organism: Tetrastigma voinierianum; assembly: GCA_016808115.1. Classification (NCBI taxonomy): domain Eukaryota; kingdom Viridiplantae; phylum Streptophyta; class Magnoliopsida; order Vitales; family Vitaceae; genus Tetrastigma; species Tetrastigma voinierianum. Next base: position 256,467 of record JAEQBH010006651.1, on the reverse strand, counting down.
GTGACCTAACGTCGCTGATTTCTATATCGCCGCAACATCAAACGCCACACCACGATTTCTACACCAGCATAATTAAAAGCAAGAGGAGACCTAATTTGAGATGATCGAGGAACGTGCGGATTGGGAAGGTTCGTGAGCAAAGAATGACCTCAGACATTTAGAGAAGACACTTTTGGAATTTTCTTCCCGATAAACTGCTTGATGATTATTAGATTTGATAATGCTCTATATCCAGCCTCCAGATGTTCTAGACTTTATCAAGGGTTTTGTTGAACCCATTACCATTGGTAATGGGACAAGATTTGATTTTATATTTTTCACTTATATTTTTCACTTATTTTGATTTGGAAAACATTAGCATGATTGGTTGGGTACCGAGATCGAGAGATGAGGACCCAGTGGATCCGACAGAGCAACCCCTGCAATAATCAGGTAAACAGTGGGATATCCCTGATTCGAGGGTGGCGATTGCTGTTAGAACATTTAAGCGCTTGAGTATCAATGGGTGTAGATACTAATTCAACCCCGGCTTAGCGAGATGGGCTGATACACCTCGAGAGTGGTATCTCGTAGGGTAATGACACTCCCGCCAAGCATTAAGCCGCACACCGGTTGCCAGTAATTTCAGTAGTAATCCAGCAAAGTGGCGGTGGGGAGATGAGCCCTTAGTTCCCACAAGAGCAGTGAATTACTAAGATAATTTAGTTTAGTTTAATCCACACTGTAGTTAACTAGTCAATCAAAGATTAAGTCCAGATAATATTACAAGGCCAATTTTAGTAGTCAACGCACTTCTCCCCGTGCATCGATATCAATACCCTAGGCAGTACTCAGGTACATTGAGGCGACGCGCGCACTGGCGCACACATAGGCAAACATTTACACATCACGCTTTCTAGCTACCAAGTTTTGGCCATTGTCTCGGAGTTGTTTTAGAGTTGATATTGAAAAAGTGCAAATTATATTACTCGAATTCTTATTTTATTTTTATTTTTATTTTCTTTACAAGTGCTCAGAATTGCTATCAGCACAGCGCGGTGGATTTCGCATTAAGGTTATCAGAATGTATGGTCGGGGTCAAGTTGAACCACGTCGCTTGATTCTGAACAGAAAGAACTTGCAACGCGACGCAGAGAGCAAAGAGAAGCACAACACGTAACTGCAGCCGCATCATTAGTCAGTGCTATAGTAGTTTTTAATTGTAAAGTTTTCGGGTTGAATGATGGCAATTTTTCACTTAAGGAAAGCTGAGGGGTGAAAGTACAATCATGGAAACTTTGTTTGTTGGGAATGATAGTTAATATTAAATTTCCAAAATGGTTCATAGCCTAGAAAATTCTATAGATTCGATGATGAAACGGACTACACTGCTAATTCGACCATAAATCTACTGAACCAAAACGCTTCATGAATTCACATGAGACAATCGAAATATTTTACGATTTTTTTGGTGATAAATCGCCAGTGATTTCAAGGACGAGATTTTTACAAAAATCTCGAAAGTCAGGAAATGACTTGAGCTAAGTTCATTTAAAAGCCAAGATTTTATGAGAGAAGGAAATAAACCCTACTCTATAACCTATAAGATTGCTCTATTATCGAATACTCATCATATCAATATTTTGCTCCAAAGATTTATATAGATTTCACCCTCTTATTTCAAGATACTAAGAGAGTTCATTCTCCAACTTCCGCTTTCCATTACTACAGTAGAGGGAGATAACCAAAAATATCTAGATTCTCAACCTTCTTGCTCTAGATTAACCCTAACAAATGATGTAATTCATCCTAGTAAAAGGATAACATTCAATACCTTTTCACAAAATAAGAAGATTACAAATTATAAGATTAAAGGAGAGTATTTTGATGGTCATAAATGAGAACAAACTAATATACTGATTGATACAGGAGCGGCTTCTAGTTATATTTCTAAAAGCTTAACCTTTATGTTAGATTTAGAAGATTTGGAAGAACTTGTTACTTATATTAATTTTAACGGTGAAGAATTTTGTGCAACAAAATTCTGTACTGTTTTAATAAGATTAAATAATCAAGAAATAAAGTTACCATTAATGGTTGAAGATGAAGGAAAAAATGATATAATCAAAAGATCGTTAGGTATGACTTTTCTCTTTAACATCAGAACCTTAAGTGATTACATCCGAACATTTATTACTTACACTAAATCAACATGAGATTACAATTTCAAAATGACTAGCCCATTCTCTATCTACATACTCATCGGAATAACTTCCATTCGACAAGTCGAACCTCACGTCTATATTGACTTTCGATTCTGTCTATGTTTATCAAAACCTGATTGTTCTCCTACTGAATATCATACTGATTTACCTGTAATTCAAGGTAAATATATCTCAAATTAGAATATCATTCTTTCCAAAGGAATCAAACAACATCGTATTCTTATTGATAAATATATCATTAAATTACCTTTCCTTTATTTTCATAGTACCGGCTGTGATATTCTTCTTGGTAATAATTTTCTTCAACTATTCCAAATTATTGTCCAAAATAATACTTCTTACTATCTTCGCTTTAAGACTCCCTATAATCATTGGATCACTACTTCTCGCTTAAAACATGCATACGCTTGTAAACTTCCTATTCCCTTTGTACCTCCCAGTCAGCGTGGTGATTATCCTATCCCTCTCCCTGTACCACAAACTAATTTCTCCCATCCATTACTTAAACTTGAAACTCGATTACTTTACTCCCTTACTTTATGTGATCAGCTCAAAACTAAAATCACTCTATGTCGATAATCCTGCAAATTCTTGGGATCATAATAAGATTTATGCAACCCTTGAATTAAAAGATCCAAATAAGATTATTAGAGTAAAACTAATGCGTCATAATGAATTAGATGTCAAAGAATTTCAAACTAAATTAAAAGAATTATCTGAACTCCAACTAATTTGTCCATCCAAAAGCCTACATAGTAGCCCAGCATTTATGGTTAGGAATAGAAATGAGATTAATAGAAATAAAGCACGAATGGTTGTTAACTATAAACAATTAAATGATAATACGATTTTTTATGGTTATTTCTTACCAAACAAAGAAACATTAATTCATAAAACAAGAAATTGTAAATGGCACTCTACATTTTATTGTAAATCAGGATTCTATCATATTAAAATGGCTGAAGATTCTAAAGCTTTAATCGCTTTATAATTTCTCAAGGGCACATTTAATGAAATGTGGCTTACCTGATCGAAAAATGCTCCACAAATCTTCCGAAGAAAAATGGATACTATTTGTAGAGATTATAACTTTATCCATGTATATGTTGATGATATGTTAATTTCTTCATCAACTAAAGAACAACATTTAAAACATTTAAATACTTTTATAATGGCGTCAAACTCATGGTATTGTCTTTTTGAAAGAAAGCTATTATAGAGAACAAAAATTGACTTTTAGATTAGTATTAGATTCAAGGAATATTACATAATCATATTTTAGAAAATTAAAGATTTTCTAGAAAATAACAGATCTAAACAACTTCAAAGATTTTTAGAACACTAATCAAGGCCGGCGGATTTATTAAAAAACTTAGTCGATCTTAAAACCCTTGTGACAACTAAACAAGCAAAGTTACAAATCTCAGTCTACTAGAGAACATGAAGATCAAGTTAGATTTATAAAATCTCAATGTATTAATATACCAAAGTAAAAACTACCACTTGACAACGATGATTTGATTCTAGAAACTGATTCTTCTAACAGTACATGGGCAGCAGTACTGAAACGAATCCAAAATGATTATGAAGAATCATGTAGGTATACTTCAGAAACTTTTACACCCACTGAAGAAAGATGTCATATTAATGAGAAAGAATTCTTAGCTGTTATCAAAGGATTAAAGAAATTTTCATATTTTCTATTACCAAAAATATTTTTGCTAAGGACTGATAATACTCAGGTTAAGGCATTTATAAAAAAACAATCTACCATCTAAACCTGAATATAAACGACTTATTAGATGGAAAAATGTATCATTCAATATATATTGATATTGAAATAATTCGTTCTCATAAAAATGTTTTTGCAGTTTTCCTAACCAGAGATGGCAAAAAAACCAAAGATTGATGAAGCAATTTAAAGTCTTTTAAAAATGTCAAATTTTTTTGATCAAATAATGATTCTTTCTGATTGCCTAGATCGATTAGTCGAGTTTGAAAATGTTTTAGAAAAAGTGAAGTTAAATGTTAATAATTTTTATTATCGATTTTGAAAGTCAGGTAAAAGATTTTACTAACCATGAAACTGTTTCTGGCTAGATTATCAAGAATGATATAGATTTATCAAATATGAGTATTAAAAAAGGATTTAGGAAAAGATGTCATTGTAAAAAGATTTTGAAAAAAGGAGAATCATCTCAACCATTTCTCACAGCCTGCATACCTAGAACAAAGACTATTTTCGAAAACCCAATAAGGCCTCAAGAAAGAGAAATTATGAGCAAGAAGGTTGAGAATCTAGATATTTTGGTTTATCTCCTATGTCTAGCAAAAAATGGTCTTGGAAGCTTATAGTGGAAGTTTATGGAGGATAGACTCTTCCAATATCATGAAATAAGAGGGGTAAATCTATATAATCATTTTGAGCAAAATATTCAATATGATGAGTATTCCATACTTAGGTAATCTTATAGGTTGCAGAAAGAGTTTATTTCCTTCTCATAAAATCTTGCCTTTTAAAATCGAATTGGGGACTAGTGGTTTTATCAAAATCTCTATCTGCCAAATTATAAGCAAATTTTGGAAATATAATAAATATTAACTTTTGATATTTAAGATTTCCTCTAATTATCCCTAAAATCACTTCTTTTTTATTTATAATCCTATCATCTAATAATGCTAAATCTATAGGAGTATCAATTCCTTCTCTAAAGGTAGCACTTATAATCATTTGTATAGAACCAATGAAACCATCCAATCTTAAGATCGATCCTTTTCTATTGATTTTTGAATTCTTCAATCAATCCCTTTTTCTAATAATGGAATATCAATCTTATTAGATGTTGCTTCAATGTTTAAAGCTTTTTCCTTTAAACTAAGTCCATAATACAAAATATTTTTTCTTAATCGAAAATTTTCCCAGAACTTTCTATTAAATGCAGAATGTTGAGTAATACTATAGTCTGCTCTTTTAATCTTTTTAAATAATTGACTATCAGATAAGATTTCCTGAGAAAAATCTCCTAAGTTTTCGATTACTTGGTTATCAATAATATTACTCATCTTCTTCATATAAATCTAATTCGATTCGAAATGGGTTTCCATATATGATCTCTTCCATATCTTCTATCTTATTAACCTTAATTAAGTCTTTCTGCTCAATCATTTTTTCAATATCTATGTCTATCTCAATTTTCTTTTCATTGAATTTATTAGTACATTCATTAGCATAATGCCCAATCTGGTTGCAAGCATAACATCTACATTCCTTTGCTTGTTTTGGGTTCTTTCTATAAATCATTCTTCTACTATTATTCCAATTTCTATTGTTATTCCAATTTCTCCTAAAATACCCTGGACTTTTTCGAACAAAAAATCTTCTTCGTCTAAATCCAAATCTTTTAGGAAATTTTTTATTGAATTTCTTTCTTTTTGGTACATAAGGTTTTTTCAACTCTCATATGACAGTAATCAGATTATTTCCTTTACAGCACATAACATTTTCTTTTCTAATCATTTTTCTTTTTTACTTAAATAAGTCTGGGTGACACCATTCTTTTAATTTTTCTTTTAGAAATGATACTTCTTCCTACATCGAATTAAATAAAAGATACTCAGATAGCGCAGATCCCCATGGATATGGAATCTTTGAATAGAACATATTTAAATACATAGTATCAGTTCCAATCTTACCATATATATGATAGTAGTAATCTAGAAAAACAAAAATATATTTGTCTTAGAGACATATGTCATTTAATTCCAGTTTTAGTAATGCATGCACATATTTTTCAGCATACTGTGGGGAATCTCTGTCTATATATCCTTATCCTAGAAACTCAATCCTTTATAGGTGTACAACTTTTGTGACAATATCATTAATATTATCTCCGAATGTTTTGAATTTTTTTTTCGTTTTAGGTTCTGGTACTCAATGAGGCGCGCCTTGAATTACTTTCAAACTCATTTCTCTCAATTCGCGTAATCAAAACTAAAACAAAAATTCAAGCCTTATTCTGTGAGATAATATTAATGATATTGTCTTGTCAGATGAGTTTCTAAGGATATATGAAGAAATTCCCACAGGTATCTTTGAAAAATCTGTATCTCTAAACTAGAATTAAATGACATATATCTCTTAATCTGAAAATATTTGTGTTTTTCAATATTATGCTATCGCCCATATGGGATCTAATAACATATCGCACGTATCTGAACACTGAAAGGACATCTCTTTAAAAAAATCAGCGATCGTTATGCGGCTTATTTATAAAGTAAAACCGAATTTGAAAATATATCTGCAAAGAAACTCGTCTGCGGCCTCTTTATCTCGGAGAAGTTGAAAAAAACTATCTCTCTCGCTAAATGAAACTAATGTTGTCCGTCAATTTGGATTTGGCGAAGAAAATGCGTAAAAAGGCAGAGGTATTAAGGCATTGGACAACAAACAGAATGAATAATCAACGAAACTGTTAAGAAAAACTTAAGTAACAAAATAAATGTGCGATTCAGACGATTTAATAAGACCGAGATTCAATTTACGGAAGAACCATCGTAATTTCGATTACAAAATTGTTATTTCGATTAAAATCCGTAATTTATTCTCTAGATCTCGGATGACAAAATGGATGGTACCGTTGGAATAGTCTCACGAAATCTATCTAGCACGTAAAATTTCGTAATTTTCCGAGACAGTCGGAGTTGACATGTTTTTCGAGGCATTGCGTTTCGGGTGTCATAAAACGAATTTCGATGTGATGAAAGTCACATATAACACGTACTCATGTGCCATAAGTGGTATGAGTAGAGAAATGATGAAAATGGACGGCGAGATGATGATATAGTCAGTAAGGACACCGTGGTCACATTTGAATTTGATTTTAAGTGCTAATGACAAAATTGTCAATAGTGCTTCTTCTCCTTCATTAAAAGAAACCCAGAAACCTTAGAGAAAGCAAATTTGCAGTCCGATGGCAGTTCTTGAGTGAGAGAAGATGGCTTCTCTCACCAGAATCGTGGCGATCGGTAGTCGTGGGTCTTCGAATAAGAAGGGGTGATCTGCGCGGAGAGGGAGGCTTGGCGTGGGTCTCCAGATTTATGGAGTTTCCTCAAACTCCAAGGTGAGTTTCTCCTACTTGAGTTTTATTCTATTTTAAGTGTTTGCTAATGTTTGTTGGATGAGGCGTGAGGCAGTTGGATCGATCTAAACTTGGGATAGAGATTGATAAAATTTTGAAGAAAAATGGAGCAGCCGTGGCCGTTCCATGGCTGATTTGGGTGTGTTGTGTCTTTGTGATAAATCGTGTATTGGTTTGGAAAGGAAGGAGATAAGCGTTGAGATGTGGGTTCTACAAAGTGAAGTAGGAACTATTGATGTGGGCATTAAACCCTAGGGTTTTACTGTTCCTAGGAATAGTGTCACGAAAATGTATTTGTATGATATGTGTTTGGTGCAGTGAGTTGAAATTCAGTGCTCGTGTTGATCATTAATAGTGAGCTAATTTTAGTGTATGATTGTGAATTTCATAACATGATTGTGTGATTTGGATTATAGTATATTCATGTTTACATATTTGCATGTGATTAGACTATATTGGGCGGCATACATGCGTGCATATGCCTTTGGAACACGCGGACATAGGGTGAGTCGTGGGTTAGTGCAGAAAAAGGTTCGGAGGAGTTGTCTAAAAATATTAAGTGATGGGAGGAGTAGTCCATACTTAAAATATCAATCGTCGAAGACGGCCCAATTGATATACATCGGAGGGTAGTCCACATATAAAAATATCAATCAAATGGAAACGACCTAATTGATATATCTCGGAGGTAGCCCACTTAAATATAATACTCGAGGCAGGTACCTCTTGATCGGTGACCTGAATATAAACAAATAACTTTGTTGAACGATAATTCTCATACGAGGCTTAGGCGAGTGTGAGAGAGTCGATGAAGGACTCGGGATACGAGTTAGTCATGTAGAGATTCAAGTAGGATCATGCATTTACCCAGATGTGTGTTTAATTTGGAACCATTCACTGCACTTAGGTGGTGAGTAGCCCACTTGGGCGATTCTCCTCTTGAGCTTTAGCTCACTTGAGTCGTGGGACCCCCCTTTTTCACGGTCTGAGGAGCGTGCGAGACGGCTCGTCCTAGAGGTGAGTTCTAAAGAAAGCAGATGTGGCTTTGGTGGTTGTACATGTATTAGAACTCTGCAGTTTAATAAATGTGTTGCACAAAGGTGAAAATATTAACTCTTGTAACTATTGGGTATATAGTTGGTTTCTTAGTTGGCATGTACATTGAGTATTGTTTATGGGCCCAAGTGGCCGTATTGGATACATATTGCATATATTGGACTGTTGGTATAGGTAAATGCAGGTTTTATACAAGTATTGTATTTGGATAGAGCTCCTCGTACAAAGGAGACTCTGCCCGATTTTCGTGAAAAATGTCGGGTCACTGAGCATTCATAGTGTCCGCGGGTTGGTGTCAACGGTTCCCGGGGATCGAGCGTCATAAGCATTGTCGAGCCTAGGTCACAGATACCTAGGGAGCTTGGGTTTGGGTATCCATCACCAATAGGTGGTTTGATGTGAGTATAGGTATGTGAAACTATAGATTGAGAACGCAGGCTTAGGCCATAGTTGAGGAAGAGCATCACCACTAGGTGTGGTTCAATGTAGAGTTTACGTATGAGATTACCTAGGAAAATTACGGGACAAAACTAGACACTACGTGCACGTGTGTTGATGCGTTTTGTGCGATTAGGTGAATTATTGTGTGTTTGGTGTGTATACCATGTTATATGTGTTATGGTTGTTTGTGTGCTTAGTGATTAGCACATAGGAAACAAGTGATGTGTTGGAAAATTTTGAAGTTTTTACACAATGTAAAAATGGAACAAAGAAGGGAAAAGAAATGACTTTTAATAAATTTATTTGATTTGTTGGATGGTGAAATCAAATTTTAATAAAATTGAGATGGAGCAGCCCCAAAGTTAGTGTTGGCAATGAGGCTTGCTGAGAAATTACGGACTATTTCCGGATAAAGTGGATAAAAAAATCTTAATTTTACAATGTAAAACTGGAAAAAAGAAATTAAAAGAAAATAGTTTATAAAATTTATTTGGTTATGAGGTGAGAAAAAAAAAAAATTTTATAGTTTACAAGTTGTAAAATTGGAAAATGGAAGAAAATAAATTTTATAAATTTATTTGAGTGGAAAATATTCCCGGTAGCCAGATGGAAATATAAAATAAATTTTATAAATTTATTTGGTTATGAGTGAAAAATAATTTTCTAAGGTTTTATATGGTGTAAATTAGAAGAAAATGGAGAAAATTAAATTTTAGAAATTTATTTGAGGTACTGAAAAAAAAAAAAAATATATATATATATATAAATGATTTTAGTGATTTTTCATCTTCTTGGAAATAATGAAAATAATAATAATAATTAAAAGAAAAAAAAATTTGATTGCTAAATGAATTGGAGCTCTGCGGTGTATTAATGAGGAAGTTTGTATTGCGATGTGGGGGTGTATTGCAGAGCAGAGAGAGAAAAAGAAGGGTGAGGATTGTATTGAGGGTGGTGGTAGCTTGTTATGTGCAATGTGAGGTGTCTTTACGTACCCACGTGGCGGCTAGGGGTGGAGGGCGTATGGCAATAAAATCTATTGTATTGTGACGATGAGGCTCTTTGGGTGAATCACGATAAAATTTGTATCGTGTGAGGCGGTTAAATTTGTTGGGCGTGCAGAGCGTGAGCGGGCGCGTGGGCGTTGGGCCGAGGCCTGGGCCTTGGTGGCGATGCGAGGCGATGCGCAGACACCGCGAAAGTAAGCGTCGCGTAAGCGGCAAGCCTTATGGCCCAGCGAAAGCGAGCCTTATGGTAGCCCAGCGCGCAAACGCGGCGCGCCTGAAGCCTTATGAGCCTTGGCGAAACGGCAACGGCTTCGCGCCTTAGCCGCCAGCGAAGCGGCGAAAGCGCGAAGCGTAAGGCTTCGGCGCCAGCGCATTGCCCGAGCGTCGCAACCTAAGCGTCACGCATGCCTTGGCCCGGCGTGCTATTTGTCCGATTAAACGAGTTAATTACCTATGCACTGCTTTCGATTTACTGATTTTAGCCGGTTGACTTCCGTCGCACATTCTTGATCACAAAATAGGTATTGTTCATTGTAAAATAAAAATTTTAAAAAAAAATTATTAAATTAAATAAAAATAAAATAAATTTGATAAAATTTTAAAAAATAAATTTTAAAAATAAAATTTTGAAAATGAGATTTTGTTGAAAACAATATTTTAAATGCGAAATTGATTACGTATACACTGAGTTATGTGTATGATTAGTGTCTCGGGGCTGTGTTTATGCCTTAGAGATACTGTATTGGATTTAACTACCATTTGAAATCGTGATTGCGTGGTAGTTGCGTAGAAATTATATGCATGGTGTAATGCGTATAGGAAAAAGGGTAAATACTAAGGTTATGGATTATGACCTTAGGGATTTGGATAATGAAATGAACAAGAGCCTAGGACCTTATTTAAATAAATGAATTGAGTGTAATTGGCATGGTTGTCAGTTCATGGTTGTCAAGTCTATTAGTAATTGGCATCTGCATTACTAGTTAGACTGAAATGAAAATTAAATGACTCTTGTTGCCATGCTGGTGTGTAATGGCTAGTAAAAGGACGGGGCGTAGAGAGGGCGTCCGGGGCCTTGATCGAGCACCACCGACAATTGACCGGCCGCAGGCATTTGATCAATGAGCCTTTGTAGGCGGCAGGTGTGTAAGCTGTGCACAAACTCACATAGCAGGTAGTCAGGGAGATCCTAGTAACCCTTAGAGGTTTAGGGTGCATCATCCTCCAACATTCACAGGGAGAGGAGATCCGATGGTGGTCGACCATTGGTTCATGCAGATCGAGAAGGTGTTAGAGGCTATAGAGATTACCTCGTCTTTTACGAGGATTAGACTAGCCGTTCGATTAGAGTGAGGCCCCGAATAGGGTGAAATGGACAAGGACACTCCGAGAGACCTTAGAGGAGCCATTGTTGTAAGTTCTCACACTGAGGATTAGGGCTAAGTAGGTCACGATATGTCGGGGGTTGAAATTTGGAGATCTGGGGACTCTCACTCTGATGGACACAGGGATCATGGACATGTCAGAGTTCGATGTCATCTTGGGGATGGATTGGCTGACAACTTACAGGGTCGTTATCGATTGTGGCGTGGAGGGTTACGACACCGCCTTGGGACGGTACTCGTGTAGTATTTCAAGGGGACAAGCATGGTATTTCGCCCTAGATAGTATATGAGTCCAGATGTCAGGGATAGTTAACAGGTTGGCTAACGAGTCTTACCCTAGAGGACAAGGGGAGACCAGACTTAGATCTACCTCGAGTAGTGTGTGAGTTTGTGGATGTTTTTCCAGATGAGCTACCTGGACTACCTCCATAGAGGGTAGTAGACTTTGGTATCGAGTTACACCCTGGTACTTCACCAAGCTCTATGACTCCGCTTAGAATGGCACCGGTTGAGTTGTAGGAACTCAGAGTCCAGCTACAGGAGCTACTGGACAAGGGGTTCATGAGACCGAGCACTTCACCATGGGCGCTCCGATTCTGTTTGCAAAGAAGAAGGACAAGACCCTTCGACTATGCATTGACTATCGACAGTCGAACAGGGTTACGATCAAGAATTGGTACCCATTACTGAGGATTGACGGTTTATTTGATCAGTTGAGAGGAGCGCGAGTCTACGCAAAGATAGACCTTCGCACTGGTTACCATCAACTGAGGGTTAGGGATACAAATATCCCTAAGACGGCGTTTAGGATGTGTTATGGGCACTTTAGGTTCTGGGTGATGCAGTTGGATTGATGAATGCGCCGTTCATGAATCTCTCATCGCATAGGGTGTTCCGAACCCATCTTGACTGCTTGTCGCAATTGATGACATTTATCTACTCCCACGTATATGCATGAGTACCACTGGTGATCAGGTTACAGCCATTAAGGGACCATCAGCTGTACGCTAAGATCAGTAAGTGCGAGTTTTAGCTTACTGATGGGAGATTTTTGGGACACGTGGGTGTCGACCAGAGCGTTAGCCGACCCGAGTAAGGCCGAGGCTAGTGATGAGTCAGGGAGACCGAATGTCTATCTTCGAGATACGGTTTCTGGGATTGGCTGGATAGATTACAGAGATTCGAGAATGGCCGGGTTGTCCACTCCGGGTAGATTATAGGATTTCACCTATGCGACATGGACTCCATGGTCACAGCCCCGCCATAGAGAGATCGAGATACTGAAATAATTCTGATAATGCAAGTTGGTAACAAAGAGGGAGGATCACCTTTCTCCCAGTTCAGTGAAGAGGCGTAAGACTTCTCGCTTCACACTAGTTTCGCATCTAGGGCCAGGATCGAGCATGAGCGACGGGAGGTCTCCCTGAGACAGGTCCAAGATCTCGACAATGCACCCTAAGTACTGCAGACGTGAGAGTATACAGTTCATTCCTCCACACCCTAGTATGGGTCAGAGGAACCGGTTTTAGTTCGGGGTGCTATACAAGCACTCCCAACAGCACAGATAGGCCAGAGGGGCCAGAGTGTGGGTCGAAGTCAGGGACAGATCAGAGTTGCGCAGCGGAAGCGTGGTGGACCTTAGGGTGAAAGACATATTGGTTGTCGATGTCGCTTGATACTTATGAGCTGACAAACATCGAGTTGTCGGCACTCGAGACCTTAGCCGGCTGTCATACCCGACACAACCTTGATTTGGGCTTAGAAGTTAAGGCACAAGTAGAGCCAAGAATATATTCTTCCCTAGGATAGTAGAGCTAATCTGATAGGTCGATTATGATGCAGAGACTTCGAGATTCGCTCATGTGGCTGATCAGATGGGGAAGTCACAAGATGACATTATTGTGTTCGTGTGCACGGTAACATCGCGTCGAGTCGGGCGTGGGTGCACGGTACGGTCATTCACCACTCTTAGTGAGTGTGGGTTGAATTTGTCTTTAGGACTAAGTCCAATGAAGACTCATAGTTCGAATCAGGAAATGAAAAGTAATTAGAGTGTGTTGGGCAAAGCAAGAAGGGGGCCGTTAATCCCCTAAGATGAGAAGCCTGAAGTTATGGGTGAAGGAGACCGCGGTAGTATCCGAAAGGTCCTGTGTGGGTGTAAGAGACCCGTGGAGATATCCGAAATTCCTCAGGTAAACAAAAGAGGCTCAAGTGTGTTTCAAAAAGAGGCGTTCGAGAGATGAAAACACACTACAAGTTATCACAGACTTATAGTCGGGTGATAGTAAATGGAGTGACTCGAGATGAAAACACACGGTCAAGTTATCACGTAGACTTGTGAGTCAAGTGATAGAGTCGAGAGTGACTCCTCGAGATGAAAACACACGCACAAGCTATCACGTAGACTTAGAGTCGAGTGATGAGCCTGGGGTGACTCGAGGCTCGGATACCCCTCGAGATCGCGACGCGTTGTTAAGCCAGCGTGGCCTGTAATGGATGTCATTCATGACATGGACTAGGTTGACTACCCATTAAATCGTCGCTGACTTTGACCCAGTGCTCTGTTTACACACTAAGCAAGGGCTGCAGGATACATGTTGTGAGGATTATATGCATGTGTTTGATAATGATCGTTTCAAATTTCGGGACAAAATTCCTTTTAAGGAGGGGAGAATGTAAGATCCGAGAAATTCCAATTTCTGGAAAAAGGGCAAAATCGTAATTTCGATTACAAAATTGTTATTTCGATTAAAAATCTGTGAATTTATTCTCTAGGATCTTGATGACGAACTGGATTGCACCGTTAGAATCATCTCAGAAATCAAGCTAGCACGTAAAACTGCACCTTCCGGCATGCCTGAGTCGGGCGCAAGTTTTTCGAGGCATTGGTCGGTGTCAGAAAACAAATTTCGATGTGACGAAAGTCATATAACACGACTCATAACCATAAGTGGCATGGTAGAGAAATGATGAAAATGGACTCGCCGAGATAGGTGCCGAATACTCCACTCGTACGCAGGGACATAAATGCCATTCGGGGAATTTGATTTTAAATCACTAAATGACAAAATTGTCAATAGTTCTTCTTCTCCTTCATTAAAAGAGAGCCAAAACGTGAGAGGGAAGGAATTTTGGTCCAGTAGCCGAATTGCTTGGAAGTTAGAGAGAGAATGAGTAACTTCTCTCTAGAATCGTATGACCATCATTCATGGCCTTCGGATGCTATGAGATAATCGATTTACGCAGAGAGGGCTTCAAGGTGGTAAATTAGATTTATGGAGTTTCCTCATACTCCAAGAGGTAGGGGTTTCTCCCTACTTGAGTTTTATTCCTATTTTAAGTGTTTTACTAATGTTTCGATTGAATGAGGCCGTGAGAGGCCGTTGGATCGATCCCAAAACTTGTGACCGAATTGATAAAATTTTTGAAAGAAAAATGGAGCAACCGTGGCCGTCCCATGGCTGATTTGGGTTATTAATTGATGTACTTTATGATAAATCATGTATTGGTTTGGAAAAGGCCGGGAATGGCCGTGAGATGCGAGTTCAACAAGTGAACCGAGGACTTGTTGGGATGGGAACCTAAACCCTGTGGTTTTACCGTTCTAGAATAAGGTCGAAAATGTATTTTGTGTAATATGTGGTTGGGTAGAGTGATTTAATTTAAATTGTCGTTTGATTATGCTGTATATTCATGTTTATATATTTGTGTGATTAGGACTGCATTGGAACCGGATACATGCATTCCATATGCACCAGCACTCCTAGGCTTGGCAGAGTGAGTGCATGAGATGAGTCTGTAAGAAAACTGCTCGAGGGTTGTCTAAAAATACATGACGGAGGGTAGTCCATACTTAAAATGACACCCAGCTCTTGAGACGGCCCAATTGGATATACACTGAGGTAACCACATATAAAAATTACCAACTGGCTGGAGATCACCAATCTGATATATCCTTGTGCAGCCCAATACCAAATATAATATCTGAGACAAATCTCACCACTTAGATCTATACCACCACAAATATAAACAAATAACTTCATGAAACAATAATTTCACACTAAGGCTTAGATGAGCGTGAGAGAGCCTGAGGACTCCTCTAGATCCGTTACCTGAGACATTCAAGCAGGATCATGCATTCGCTTGGAATGTGTGCTTTAATTTGAACATTGTGACCGCACTTAGTGGTGAGTGCCCCACTTAGGAGATTCTCCTACGGTTTTTAGCTCACCCCGTCGGGACCCCCTTTACAGCACAGTGGAGCGTGGCGAGGAGACTACTTCGTCCTAGAGGCTAAGTTCGAAGAAAGCCTGAATGTGGCTTCGTGGTTGTACATGTGGCTAGAACTCTTTAATTTTATTATATGTATTGTTTAAGAGTGAAAATATTAACTCTTGTAAACTAATGGGTATATAGTCAGGTTTCATAGTCGTACGTACATCAGTACCGCTTATGGGCCCAAGTTGTCGATTGGATACATATTGTATATATCGGACTGCCGATAGGTAAATGCGTGCTTTATACAAGTATTAGATATTTCCTGGGGGGTAGAGCCTGCATAAAAGCGCTGAGACTTCGCCTGATTTTTCAGGAAAGTCTTGCCCGTCACCCGACATTCACGAATATTCCGATGGTTCACTGGTAATCAAATGCACTCGGATCTACTGTCAGTACATGCTAATGAATGTCCTAATAAATTCAATAAAAAGAAAATTGAGATAGACATAGATAATGAAAATATTGGATCAGAAGATTCTAATTATAAGCAGGTATATAAGATATAAGATATAAATGATCTTCATTCAGAAGAATCCATATATGAAACCAAATCTAAATCAGAATCAGATTTATCTGAAGAAGATGAGTAATATAATTTGTAAGACCCTGAATTTACAATTTCCATAAATAGTAAATTTCGTTTTCGATCAGTTAGGTATTTGACTGAAAATAGTCAAATGAATAGTAATTTTTGAAAAACAAGGCCCGAAAGTAAAAAAATGTCTATACAATGTGTTGAGTCCAAGAAGTTGAAATGGATTAAAACGAATATGTTGAGGTGAAAATGCACTTTTCTTTAAAACGCAAACGGTTATTTCACATAGAAAAATATGAACTTTTTCGAGATCACGGATGACGAAACATATTTCATCATTAATTGCCTCGCGAAATCTAGTTACCTACCAAATTCTCGTTTGACTACGAGACAAATGGATTTTCATGAAATTCACTTGCCGATGGGCTGCTGGGACTTCGAAATGAGATTTTTAGAAAAATCCCAAAAATGTCAAATATTTAAAGAATTTCCGTTTAAGAGAGATGAAACTGAAAGAGGGATGAAATAAATTGTTTAGAAGAGAAAACATATCCCAAGAAGCAGATTACGGCGTGATTTGGCCACGGTCCACACTACAAATATCCAAAATCTAAAGCCTCATTTCGTCTCAAATGAACCAGAAGAGAGAGAGAGAGAGAGAGAGAGAGAGAGAGAAAAGCAATCTTCTCTTCGATTCACGGGATTTCGAGGGTTGGATCTAGTTAGGTCAAGAATTAAAGCTGATCTACGCGACGAGGGCTACACGTGGGTACCAGAATCACAAGATTCTGCCAAGGTCCAAGGTTCGGGATTTCACGAAAATCGAGAAAATGTGGTGTCCCGTGAAATCACCCCATTTGAGATAGGGTTTTTCTCCAACTCGATGTGTGTGTCCAAGGAGATGATGTCCAGTTTTTTTTCCTGACCCCCATGACTATAGTTGCCATAACTCACGACCCACACTCCAAGATCATCCAAAGTGTAGCCATGTTCAAGCAAGCTGCTATGTTTTAAGACTCCATGATCAGTTGGCCATAACTCATCCATCACTCATCCGAATCGAAGTCAGCCTTTAAATTTCTAAGAACTGGGACCGACAGTAACATTTCTCCTCGAATGCGCTCATCCAAATTCCAACCAATTTTAATTAAAAATTCATTCAAAGTGAAGTTATGTTTAAATTCTGGTTATGTGTTTACGACTCCATGACCGATTTTTCCATAACTGGGTGATTCGTGAATGGGATCCTAATCAACAAATTTTGTATCCTGAGCTCTCCTACCGTCGTAGTCAAGCTTACCGCAAAGATAGTGGTCTAGGGCCGAACATGGGGATGGGTTTTCGTACAAATGATTTAAGTGAAGTCAAAATGGCGAATTAAATTGATTTTAAGGCTCGTAAAAACAGGGAGTCGATGGTTGGAAACTGAAATTTAAATAAAATAAAGTAAAATGTAACCTCAAGTCGCGGGGTCACTAGTTTAGGGCCCTAAGGCATTCAAAACGCCCCTGGGTCTTTTTTCCTCGTGGTTGGGAGGATGACATAGTCACTCGAACCTAGCTTCATTGGGCATTAAAACCTAAACCCTAAAATTATTTCTTCTAATGTATAGAATTTATTACCCCTTAATGTTTCAAAACAGCTAAAACCATCACTGGATCTAGCCTCCAGGAGCTCATAAATGACCAACTAATGGCCATCAAAGTGGACCCTAAACAAGAAGTTAATCAACCTTGAAAGCTTGCCGCATACTAGCCACTCAGTGGTACATCACAAATGGATCCAAACCTAAAAAGGGAGATGCGCTTAACAAGAAAGGAATAAATGCTTGCTTTGAAAAACATGAGGACAGTGTTTTTACCTTCTCTCAAACATTCACCTAGTGGCCCTCCTCTTCAGTGGAGGAAGAGGAACAGTTTCAAACATCCTCCGAGTTGTCATCCCCGAGGAGGTTCGCAGCCGAGAAAATGAGAGAGAGGATGTGAGAAGAGAGAAACTGTAACCTAGAATGAAAAGTCATATGCAATCGAAAGATTGAAAGAAGGCTGATAAATGTCATAAGTTGGCTATATAGCCATACAAAAGAAAGAAAATACCAAAATAAATCAATATAATAAGGATTACAATGGGGACAAAATGGGAATTATACAAACTAAGTCGTTTTGATCAAAATCAGTGGGTGACTTTTATGCATAGCTAGTTCTTCATTATGATATAAATTGCATCATAGCGAAAATTTGAATTTTTTCTATGCACAGTAACTTTCGCTATGATGGCGAATTTTCGCTATTCCATAGAGAAATTACCGTTCGTCATACATTGTCCCATGCCCCCGCTTTCCATCCTCACAAAGATTCAAGATTTTGCTTTTCTTCAATTTTTTGCTCTTCTTTCCTCTTGGTCTCAGATCTATGATGTTGAGTTTGACTCGAATTCTTCATGTCGGGATCGACTCAACAATGTTGGCATGATTAGCTCACAAAAACTGCAAAATTTTCCACAAAATGCGATCAGTAGAATAGTAGGGACCTTAATGTGTAAATCGCGTTAATTAGAATTATTAGTATACAACCATTTGATTCGTGCCACAGTAGGGTGATCCGGAATCAACAAAATTTGTATCCTATATTTTCCCACGCGTAGTCAAGCTACCGCAGCATAGTGGCCCAGCCTAAATTAATGGTACGGGTTTTCTTCAGACAAATGATTTGCTAAGTCAAAATGGTGAATTAAATTGATTTTAAGGTTTGAAAAACAGGAGTTGGATGGCTGGCAAACTGAAATTTAAATAAAATAAAATGTAAAAGGAACTCCTTGAAGTAGCGCCACCGGTTTAGGGTTCAAGGCATTCAACATATATCCTAAGTCTTTTCCTCGTCGGAGTGGACACAGGCAATCATTTCGAACCGGCCTTCATTTGGAATTAAAACCTAAACCCTAAAATTATTTCTTCTAATGTATAGCATTTATTACCCTTTTAATGTTTCAAACAATAAAACCATCATCGATCTAACCCGCAGGAGTCATAAATGACAAATTGTAGTCACCGTGATCTAACAAAGAAGCATCCAATCGAACCTTGAAAGCTTGCAAAGTACCGGGCCACTCGTGGTACATCATGCTGATTCAACCTAAAAGTGAGATACGTAAACAAGAAAAGGGAATAAATGCTTGCGTGAAAAACACTGCAGGTCAATGCTTTACCTTCAAACATCTGATCAAGGGCCCCTCCTCTTCAAGGAGGAAGAGGTTCAGCAAACATCCTCCGAGCTGCCATCCTCGCAGGAGTGTTTGCAGCCGAGAAATTGAGAGAAAAAGGAGAGAGAAGAGAAAACTGTAACCCAGAATGAAAAAGTCGCCACTAAAGATTGAAAAGTTAGGTTTACAAAATGTCATAAGTTGGCTTATATTGCCATACAAGAGGTGTGAAATACCAAAATAACCTATTTAATAAGATTACAATGGGGAAAAAATGGGAATTACGCAAAACGAAGTCGTTTGGATCAAAATCAAAAGGGGGGTGAATTTTGCTATCACAGCGATATTTTGCTATGATAGGTGTGCTCTATTGTCATCTAATGATATATGAGTGAAAATTGAATTTTTCAATATATAATAACTTTCATATGATATTAATTTTCGCCATCATGGAAGTAGTATGGTACAGAGAAATTAGATGATAAATTTCATGCCTGTGAATAAACCCACCGTTTCTGATCTGGCTGCCTGCCCATTCTTCTGCCTCAGATCCCATTCTTGCTTTTCTTCTTGCCTTCGCCTTCTTCTCCTTATCCCATCACATCTATTTGACCACTCATGTTTATTCAACTCAAACAATGTTATACATTTACTCATCAAAACTGCAAATTCGCTACGCCAACAAAAAGTATGAGTAGAATAAGAGGGTCCTTAATGTGTAACCCAAGTTAATTAGGAATGATTAGTATACGTAAAGCACTCAAAACTCTAATAAATAAAATTCAAAACAAAGACTTTTCAAGTAATCTAATCACACTCCCTTAACCTACACATTGCTGGGGTCCCTTTAGCAATGAAAGAAAGAGAAAGAAAGAGAGAGCATATAAAATGACAACAAATATGTTACAAAAGGTTGCAAATCAAAAGGTCATGGAATGACAATGCCTAACCCTAAGTAATCATCAATGTCGGTCTAATAACTATCATGAGAGAATGAATGCCATTCAAAATTGAGTATTAAAAGAGCCCTTCGTGAATCAACCTAAAAATCTCCACCAAAATCTAAGGGTTTATTATCTCGCCTCAACAATAAACTGGTCAAACCGCACTCTCCCCCCAACTTAGCTACTACCACGACCTAGCATGCTAACCAACCTAAATAGATAAGGACCCACCACTTATTCCACAATTCTTTTTGTGTTGTATGATGCAATGCTGAGGAATCGACCTCACCAAAGTTCATGTAACGGGGATCTACCGATGACTCCCAACCAATTAAGGATTAAGGCACCAAGTCATAAGGATCTTTCGACCAATAAACTCTTCGTGTTTCAATTCCTGATCTCGAATGATTTCAAACTCCAGCACCTACAACTTGCTAAACTCTACCCATCCAATTGTAGCTTAACACTAAGCTTCTGGGTGACCAACCGCTGAAGGCTTAGTGGGCACCGCTTTAAAGGCTTTCGCCATATACCCCTCGGAACGTGCTCAGGTTTCAAGGCAAAGCGTTGCAATTTTTAGTCTTTTTCTTTTCTTTTTCTTTTTCTTTTTCATATCTTTTTCTTTTTCTTCTTCTTCAGAAGACGCATTGGCCTTCTTTCCACATGGGTCCTTAACCTATTAAAGGTGGTCAATGAAACTAGGGTAGGTTATTGCAAGGCTTAGGAGGCTAGACAGTTTTTCAGCCTATCATTGAAACCTAATGTGCTCGGTGAGTGGTTAGCTAAAGGTGGAAGAGAAAGGTCGAAATCAACAAGAATTCAACTAATCATTCACTCAACTAAGAATGGAACCAATCTAACATCAATATAATTGGACAAAGTTTCAATTATCTAACTTGCAGGTTAGAAAAAACCACAAAAAAAAAAAAATGGTTGCAAAATGGGTCCAAATTTAGAAAAAGAAAGCTGCATGGTATAACAGCTTTATCGAAAGGGGACCCAGCAAGCCACTAAACATCACACAATGGGCTTGCTCAAAATAATAACAAAACATAACATAAAGCCATCGCTAATCCTCCCCAACCCAAACATCCTTGCAATGTCCGAAATGGGTTCGATTGGAAAAATAGTGAAGAAGTGTTACCCTATGAGATGTGATCGTTGTTGGATAGAGACTTTGCAAGCTTCCATCGACACCTTATTCACCCGTCAGCTTCCAAACAACAAGTTAAGAGAAGAAAAGAGAGGAAAAAAGTGACCAGTTGAAGCATTTTGAAAATTACACATTCATAAAAATTTCAAAAGTGTTATTTCTAGCCATATATGAATTCTACACTCTCTAAGCTTTCCAACGGTATCAAGAACGCCTAAAACGGAGTTCGCATGAAAAAATTATGAGCGAAACAAAATTGAAGGTAAAATAAAGGCTCCACAATAAAATTTTCATATCATTCTAAAATTTAGTGATTGAGAAAATTTCTATGAATGTTTATAAATTTTCGCTATATCTAATAGCTTAAAATTTTTGATTTTTTTTATTTTTTGGAAAATCAAATAAAATAATTAATAAATAAAAATAAAATAAAAAATAATAAACAATAAAAATAAAAATAAAAACATTTTTTTAGACAAATTATATATATATATATATATATATATAGGACATTTTAGAGACAATTTTTTTCTTTTTTAAATATAAAGGAAAATAAAAAATAAAAAATAATTTTTTTTTATTTCCTTAATAGAATTTGTACAAAATAAAAACAACGTTTTTTTTAATCTTTACCTCACCATCAAGGCTCATTTTGTCCTTTAGTGAAAAGTACACTTTTTCGCTAGCTTAGCGAAAATTCGCTATGATAGCAAAAATTCATTTTCGCTATCACTGCGAAATTTTCGTTATGGTTGCAAAAATTTCGCTATCATTGCGAAATTTTCGCTGTGATTGCGAAATTTTTCCTGCTCCTCCTGCTAGCCATTTCTTCATTCCACTAAAATTTCTTTACCAACACAAAATTTAATACACTAAAAAATTAAGAAATATTGCGTAAAAGTGAAAACATGCTAGAACAAAGATTAACTAAAATTTATGAAAGCCAAGATGAAAATACAACACCAATAAAATAAAATGGAAACAAACAAGGTACCAGTTAAAGCTGGGAGATCAGGGTCTCCAAACCAATTTATTTTTCAGCTTGGAGGGTCACAGTCCGGTGGTTTGCGAATGCCATGTCCGTGTGCTCCAAAACCGAACCCGCAGACCCGGTTGGTCCACCGCGCCATGCTGCATAAAAGTACGTCATCATTTTGATGTAAAGGGCAGCTGTCCGTACAATGGCCACTAATCTTTGAAATTCAGACAAAAAGGATGGACCGCATGAGCTTTGGGAGCGTGTCCCGTGTTTGATTTTACCGCAGTGTGGACAAAGATGTATAATCGGGCAAGGTTATTTTGGGTCAGAAAAGGCACTAGTAGCATCCGTGACTTACGGGATTGGCTGAATGATGTGCTCTGATCCTTCCTAATCGTTTCCTATCCACTACTCACCCGCTATAAAGGGAAGGATTTCTTCTTTCTCTCCCTTGGATAACAAAGATCATGCATATGAGATCAGATAACTCATTACTAACACTCCGCCTCCACCACTTGTCACTACACACTTCCTATGGAATCTCTTCCCTTTTGATCAAGTCATGCTTGAAACCGAACATTGCAGCCGGTTTGAATTGTCGACCCATTTCACTATGAAACCCATATAATTTTTGTTCCAAGGGGTTCTCCAAATCATGGATTTTTTTTGCTCAATTGGGCATTGAATTTCTTTTGTTCTACCACAACATCACCCACTAGTTTGGTAAGGTCCAAAATGGCCTGCTCAACTGGAGAAATTAATTGGGGTGGTTGTGGTGACTGAGGAGTTGAGGTATACTGTGGAGGCACCATGTAGGAGGGTGCACTCATCCATTGGTCTCTATAGTCCCTCATGGATCTAGTTGGGTTTGGATTTCTCTCTACAGGTTGTTGCCACTGCCATGGAAGGTTCCTGTAATCCCTCATTGACATATATGATCTAGGGCTTCTTTCCACTAAATATTCATTATATTGTTCTCCCTTTTCCATTTGATCACAATCAATTTTTCCACTTAACCTGGATCACGGTATTCAGAATTTTGATCCACCGAAATCGCATCTTACAAAGAAAAGGGTGGCAACCCAAAATGGGCCCCGCAACAATTTTTTTTTTTTTTTCAATGAAACTAAAAGAAAATGACAATGAAATATAAAAGAATTCACTAGTACTTGTGATGAGGATCACAAGTGTTCCATACCGTCAAAATTTCAATTAGTACCAACCCTCGCACTGCTTATTTGATTCGCTTACAAAGAGTGACATCCTAATCAACAAAATTTGTATCCTTATATTCCTCCCAATCGCCGAGTCAAGCTAACGCAAGTAAGATATCGTCTATGGCCGAACACTGGATGGGTTTTCTTCGCATTAAACACATAAAGTCAAAATGGTGAATTAAATTTGATTTTAAGGCTTGGTAAAAACAAGGAGTTGATGGTTGGTAAACTGAAATTTAAATAAATAAATGGGTTAGAACTCCTTGAAGTCGTGAGCCACGGTTTAGGGTCTAAGGTGTCAACACGCCCTCTGGGTCTTTTCCTCAGCAAGCAGGGAGGATGATATAGTCATTTTAACCCATTTCTTCATTTGGCATTAAACGTAAACCCTAAATTATTTCTA
This sequence comes from Tetrastigma voinierianum, assembly GCA_016808115.1. Classification (NCBI taxonomy): domain Eukaryota; kingdom Viridiplantae; phylum Streptophyta; class Magnoliopsida; order Vitales; family Vitaceae; genus Tetrastigma; species Tetrastigma voinierianum. The sequence continues at coordinate 232,529 of JAEQBH010006651.1, read as the reverse complement.
ATGTATAGCATTTATTACCACTTAATATTTCAAAACAATTAAACCATCACTGATTCCAACTCAGAGCTCATAAATGACAACTAAATGGGCATCAAGACTTAATTAAAGAAGTATCCAATCGAACCTTGAAAGCTTGCCAGGTACTGGCCACTCAGGGTACATCAAAGTGATTCAAACCTAAAAAGTGAGATACGTAACGCGAAAAGGAATAAATGTTTATGAAAAACATGAGGACAAAGGTCTTTACCTTCAAACATTCACCTGAAGGGCCCTCCTTTTCGCTGGAAGAGGTTCACTAAACATCCTCCCCAGCTGTCATCCTCGCAGGAGTGTTCGTACCGAGAAAAATGAGAGAAAGAGGAGGAGAAGAGAGAGCGTAACCTATAATGAAAGCCATGTAATCGAAAGATTGAAAAGTTAGTTTACAAATGTCATGTTTCGCTTATATAAATCATACAAGAGGTGTGAAATACCAAAATAACCAATATAATAAGATTAAAAAGGGGATAAAATGGGAATTATAAAAAACGAAGTCGTTTGGATCAAAATCAAAAGGGGGGTGAATTTCTCTATCATAGCGAAAATTAGAGGCATAGAGAAAATTTGAATTTTCTCTATTCACAGTAACTTTCGCTATGATAGCGAATTTTCGCTATCATAGTGAAAATATGGCATAGCGAAATTTCGCTAGGATTGCGAAATTTTCGCTATGCCATAGCGAAATTCACTGTTCTTGCTTCCTGCGGCTACTGTTCCAGGGCTCCCTGCTTCTAGCCTGCATCCTGCATCTTGCTTTTTCTTCTATTTTCTGCTCTTCTTTCCTCTTGGTCTCATATATATGATAAGAGTTTGACTCAATTCTGCTACTGGGACTGAACAAGAATGTTGGTAAGATTAGTCAAAACCAAAAAATTTGCCACAAAATGCGATCAGTAGAATAATAGGGACCTTAATGTGTAAATCGGGTTAATTAGAATGATTAGTATACAAAAAGCACTCAAAACGTATAATAAATAGGGTTCAAAACAGCACTTTTTGGGCACTAATCACTTCGCCATCGCCATCCGACCAAAGCTTAAAATTTCTGGCAACCAGGACTAATGAGAGCAATGGTTTCTCCTTTAACAGGTCAATCCAAATTCACCACCTGACTCGTAAATGCATTCAAAGGGGGCTATGTTCACGCGGTTCTATTTGAAAACCGAGTAGTCCTGGTTGTTTAGGATATATCTTGAGTTTCGGTGATCTGATTTCGATGATTCCAGTTGGAGAAGAACCCTAAGCACCGTATCTCAAAATTATTACAAATAAAAAATGTCAAATTATGGATTAAGACCCATGAAATCGGGTATCACATACCTTTTCTAGTGTAAACAGAGTAAATTGACCAATTTTGATTGAAAAGGCCATAACTTCTTCGTCCGAACTCCGTTTTGGGTGTTCTTGGACTCTATGGAAAGCTCATTGAGTCAAAATTCTATACATATTCCTGTAGAGTACAGGGGATGATTAGAAAATGGCTGAAAATATATGTTTAACAATTTTTAAGTGTACAAAGCTGCTTGGTTATACGATGTGAATATTAGGGTTTTTGGCATGACCATTTCATGGAATGTTGTGGGCTATTGTATGGGGTATTAATTTCCATGAGATAGCATAAGAAAAACATGAGAACAAAAGAGGTTGAGTTCAATTGATTTTAATCAATTGGAAGTGATTAAATGCTTAAGGATTGTTGGAAAGTATAGTATAGTTAATGGTTTAATTGAACATGATTAAGGTATTGATGTTAATGGATTTTATGGATAAGGTGATAAAGGACAAAGGTGGAGGTGGAAAGTTTTGTTTAAAAGAGGAAAAAGGGCTTAAATAACTAAGGTGAGGGAAAATGTAAATGTTTATGAAATATATATATATATATATATATATATATATATATATATATATATATATATATATATATATATATATATATATATATATATATATATTAATGTTTACCAATGTATATGTTTTCATATATCTATGTTATAAATGTTCAAAATGAAAATAAAATGTGGTTTCTTTGACATTAAATTATGTTGAGAAAATATGAAATTCATTATGGTTTCCATAGTTTTATAAACATGATTTATGGTTTCCATATGAAATGAAATGTTTATGAATGTATATTTTATATATACATGTTTATAAGGAAACGAATCTATGGTTACCTCATGTTATAAAGATAAAGTTTAAAGGGAAAGTTGACTAAAGTAATTTTACGCTTGCATGTTACATGGGAAAGGGTTAGATTTTTTTTTATGTAGGGAAGAGAAGAGGATGCATATTGCCACATGTGAAAAGTGCATGTTAAAGGCACGATGATCTGGAGGTTCCTTTTTAGGCCATTGATTAGTGCCCAAAAAGTGCTATTTTGAACCCTATTCAAGATAGGTTTTGAGTGCTTTTTGCGCACTAATCATATCAAGCCAATTGATGTGTGCAGGTCCATTTAGTTCCACTAATACCATTTCGAGGTTGTTTTTGGTTATTTTGCAGGTTTTTGAGAACTTCAAACAGCAAGCTTAGCTTCGTTTTGGTATTGAATGCGAGAATCCTCGAGGATTTCACCGAGCCGAGATAATGATATATCAAAATTCGAAGTGGATTTTGGAAGCAGAAGGATTCAAAAGGGGATGCAGTAGCAAAAGTATGATGCGTTGAGCAACAGTATTCCCTGTGAAATTTCACATAGATTGCGGTACTACGGATCGCTAAAAATTCCGCAACCATAGCTTAAAATTACAATCCCAGCTAAATTGGTTAATTTCGCTAGGCATAGTGAATTTCTGCTAGTTTGAAGGAATTTCGCTAGCCCAGCTGGGGTCTCATCAGAGATAGCGAAATTTCTCAATTTCATTATCTCGCAGAATTTCGCCAAAGCTAGCAAAATTCGCTAAAGTTGCTTTAAATTCTACACTAGTAAATCCTCCCGTATAGCCAAATTGCTGCCCCTATGATTTTGTACTGATCCCAAACGACTACGCTTTGGGTGTATTACCACAATCTTGTCCCTCGTATGGTTTCAATATTTTAGGCTTTTCTTGTATTTTCACACTTTGGGGGGACTATATAAACCCCCATAGTTTTGTAACCCTAAGAAACTTTTATGCAACTTTTCATTTTATAAAGTTGCCCGCCGCTTTTCTTTTTAGGGTTCCATTTGCTCTCTCCTTCTTTCATTTTCACGCTAAACACTCCCTTGAGGATGACAACTCATGGGATGCCAGCTAAGCCTCATGTACCCAGTTATGAGGGTTCCTAGCTTGGTTCAAGGCTGCAGTTGTCCTCTTGCTTGAATGTTACTGTGCATCGTATTTATGGTCTCTTCAAACCAGGGTTTAATGCCATTTAATGTCCTTCCTATCAATACTTGTCATAAAGTAGGTTCACAGATGCTTAATGCTGGGATGCACTCGATATCCTTTAGATGTCATTTACGAGCCACCTGTGAGGAGGTTGAATGCTGGGGTTTTAAAAACCGAATGGGACCGTGAATGCATAATACCCGGTGGTTGACCAAATAGGAGTGGTTCTAGGCTGGGTTTTATAGTTAAACAAAGATCCCAAGAGGAATACCATATGTTACTGGCCATAATGCTAGGATATGACCCAGGACACTCATAGCCTCTATGTTATCAAGCTAGTGACCTAAACCTTCAAGGCTACCATTTCACACTTAACTTTAAGCCATTACGCTTAGCCAAGAACAAACAACCCCACCTAAGCTTTGAAACAAATCCACAAATCCAAACAAAAAGCCTCACCATTTATAAACATTGATGTAAATCATTCATGTGATGAAAAACCCATCCCCGTGTTCTGACTTTAGACCGCTTATGTCAAGAGTTTGACTACCAAGTAGTTAGGAGGAACATAGGAAACAATTTTGAGCCGATTCGCCAATTCTACCGTGGCACCGAATCAAATGGGCGCCGCTGTTTGATGGTGCCAAACTACGTATGATGAGTTGCATGCATCGTAATCCCCATTGCTGTGCGTAGCACCTTGAACTTTTAATCCTCACCACTGTTTTTGTTTTTCTTACAGTCAGAGTTTTTTTTTTTTTTTTTTTGCTAACACTAACCCTTTTTGCAAGTTGCTTGTGTTCTTTGTTGTGTCTAAATCAGAACAGTGTTTATGTACTGGGATAGAGACACTCGTAGACTTTACGAGAATCACACCAATTGAACAAGGTTGTAGTCACACAAGGGAGCATGGAGCCCTACTCAAGAACAAAGCGCAGGTACTCTGAATCCAAAGAGCCACGATCAATGAGGGATCACATACACCCCCCTAGAGTTAGTGCCCCTTCTTGCATCATACCCTGTTTAAGACGTAGCAACAGGCCCTATTCGTGCCCTCACCCCCACATTTCATGGAGAATGAAAATCCATACACCCCATATTAGGATTTTGAGGAAGCTTCATAACCTTTAAGGAAGGTATGATGGACATGGATTTGCTGAAGCTGGCGCATTTCCACCACCCTCAAGGACAAGGCCAAGATATGGCCTCAACTCAATCGAGACCCGTAACCCAAGAAATCGGGCTGATCAAAGTAATTTTTGAAGAAATTCCCTTCAAAGTAGCTCCACAAGACCAACAATTTGAAAAGACAAATCTACATTTGTCGCTCGACAATGAGAGGTTCTACTGTCGAGAGATTCATGGAGAATGTCAGTTGTCATTCACATCACGGGTTCGACACTCAAGATGCTAGTGAATCATTTTTATGACTCGAATGTCCCACCCATGAAACAATCATTGAAACTATGTGTGGGGGGTGAATTTTTAAGCAAACACCCGCATGAAGCATGGACTTTTGAACTTATGTGGTCAAACCTCAAAGGCATGGGATGAACCGAATCCAAGGGTGTTTAAAGATTAAGGCCTTGGAACCATCGTGAGTGGAGGCAAATGATGCACTTCCGAAGACACAGAGGTGAAAGCAAAACAGACCACTTTAACTAGAAGATTGGAGGAGCTGGAAATGAGAAATCAACATGAAATGCAATCAGTAAATGAGATATCTGCATCCCAAGCTTCTTGCTTAAATTGTCAGTCAAATAGTCACTTTGAGGAGCACTGTCAAGAGCATGCCCATGTCCTGAATCAGAATAGATCACCTATAAATGCTCCATATAGGAACACCTACAACCCTAATTGGAAAAACCACTAAACTCGCAGAAGCTTAAACCTCGCAGATATGTCCTTTCTAGGAGCACAAATAGCTTTGGCTCCACTTCAACACAACAAAGAACCGCTTCCACTTCTTCTCTGTCGAGCGCGATCCCGAATTTAAGTAGTGGGAGCTAAGATCGCTTTCAGAGAAGAACAGAAGGTGTTGAATGTTCAAACCAATCAGAAAATTGAAGCTGTAGAAAGCTCACTCAATAGGAAACTGGATAGCATGCACTCTGAAATTTCAAGATTATCCAATCAGCAGCTGCAGGGGTCAGAAGAAGGTAAGGTTCCTTTCCAGTCACAGCAACATCAGAAGGGAATGCATGGAATAAGCCTGACCAATGATCCAAATGTAAGAATTGATGAAGTTAAGGCAGTGGTGACTTTAAGAAGTGGTAAAGAATTGAAGCAAGCAACCCACGTTTAGGTCGTAAGTCGCTCCAACAAAGTATAGCTGATCCTCCACAAGAAGAACAATTTCAAGCAGGAAGAGTGAAGATCAGTACCCTCCATTTCCACAAGCTCTCCTAAAAGAAAAGTTCGTTAACCAAATAGAAAATGTTAGAGTAAGGTTTTAAGGCAAGTGAAAGCATTATTCCTCTCTGACATGACTACAAGCAAGTCCTCACTTACGTTAAAATTCATGACTTATGCACAAAGAAAATGGTCTTAATGCGGAACAAAAGGCCTTTCTGATCGAAAGCAAGGAGTGCTATCATTGAATGCAAGACTCCAGTGAAATATAAAGACCTGGGATGTCCTACAATCTCAGTTAATATTGGAGGCATTAGTGTGGAGAAAGCACTATTAGACTTGGGAGCTAGTGTGAACCTTTGCCGTATTCCATGTACAAGCAATTAGGTTTGGGAGAACTGAAACCCACTTCCATCACAATCGCCACTAAATGACAGTTCAATAAAATACCAAAGGGGACCATTGAGGTTGTTCTAATACAAGTGGACAGATTTTACTACCCAGTGGACTTTGTCGTGCTTGACATAGAGCCGGTCGCAGTGGGAGCCAATCATGTGCCCATCATATTGGGGAGGCCATTATCACAGCATCGAATGCCATAATAAACCCGCCTGAATAAATGCAATTACATTTGGTAATATGACCTTAGAACTCAATATTTTCATTTGAGTAAAAGGCATATGACTCTCGAAGGAAGATGATCATGGAAGAGATCTGCATAATACGCAATTCTGAGGAACAGTAAATGAGCAAAGCAGAGGATGTAATTAGTTCTAGTTATCGTAATGCCTGGGAGCAAATAAGAACCTCAATGCATGAGCGGAACAGGTAATCGTAGGGAAAATGTAGATTCTACTTCTATTGACTGGTGATGAACCAAAGGAACCTCAACAGCTAGAGCTCAAACCCCTCCTAGTCGAGTTGAAGTACGCATTCCTGGAAGAAAAAGGGCAATGTCCAGTTGTGATTTCATCATTGTTGACCACTTCGCAAGAGCATAACCTATTGCACCTTCTCAAGAGGAACAAGCAAGCATTGGGGTGGAATATTTATGACTTGAAAGGCATAAATCCATCAATCTGCACCCATCACATTTACTTAGAAGAGGAGTCTAAGGTCACAAGTGTGTTTCACAAAGAGAGGTCGAACCCCCACTGCAAGAAGCAAATTTCACATTGAGGTCCTGAAATTGCTCCAAGCCGGTATCATTTACCCCATTTCTGATAGCACTTGGGTGAGCCCAACTTAGGTGGTGCCTAAGAAGTCAGAATTGTCTACCCGACTCACTACAGGTTGGAGAGTATGCATAGATTATAGGAGGCTCAATGAGGTAACAAGAAAAGACTACCTGCTACTCATTCATCGATCGCCTCGAGAGGTTTCTCTGACACCCATTCTATCAAGCTGGATGGATATTCAGAAGGGTACTTCCGAGCAGATTGCGCCAAAGAGGATCAGGAAAAGACCACCTTCACTTGTCCATTCGCACGATGCTTATAGGAGAATGCCTGGTCTTTGCAACGCTCCACCACCTTCGTAGATGTATGCTTAGTATGTTCAATGATAAAGGAGCGCATACTAAAGTATACATGGATGACATCACTATATATGGAGCGATTTTGAAGAATGCCCACTAACTGAATCCATCCCGCAGAGAAAAAGGAGAAGAACCTGGTTCAACTGGAGAAGTTCATTTTATGGTCAACTGTGGAATTGCGGGCTGGGCACATTATCTCAAATATAACAGTTCGACAAGGCAAAATTGAACTTATTTCCCAACCCGCCATCCCCAATGAATAAAAACAGTTAGCACCTCTTGGTCATGCGGGCTTTACGTATATTCATTAAAGACTTCTCGAAGATAGCTAAACCCCTGTACAAGCTCCTAGAGAAAGATGCCAAATTCGTTTGGGAAAAAGAATGTCAGGAGAGCCTTGAAGAGCTGAAGTCACATTTGACTACTGCCCCAGTAGTACGAGCACCTAATTGGAAATTGCCTTTTGAAGTGATGTGTGATGCAAGTGATCTTGCCATCGGAGAAGTACTTGGCCAAATAGAGGATGGAAAACCTCATGTAGTTTACTATGCAAGCAAAACCTTGAATGAAGCACAAAGGAACTATACCAGCTACGAGAAAGTTAATTGTCGCGTAGGTCTATGCTCTGCATAAATTTCAAGCATACTTGGTCGGGTCCGATATAGTCATTTTAAGGACCATTCCACTTTGAAATATCTCCTGACCAAGCACAATGCAAAAGCAAGGCTCATCCGTTGGGTTCTTTTACTTCAGGAATTTAACTTGCAAATTAAAGACAAAAAGGGGGTAGAGAATGTAGTGGCAGATCATCTATCAAGGTTAACGATAGCCCATGACACTCATAGCCCACCCATCAATGATGAATTTCCTGAAGAATCCCTAATGCAATCGGAAAGCTCCCGTATGCTCACAATGCCAATTTCTCGCCTACGTGAGGAAATCCCACCGAATGGAAAGAACAGGATAGGAAGTATTTCTTGCTAAGATCCATTCCTATTATCGGGAAGAGTCTTCTGTTCAACACCAGACAAATAATCAGAAGTGTGTGCCTCGAGGAATAGCAAATAGGAATCACTCGAACCACCGCCATGAGTGCCTGGTGGTCATTTTTCTTCCGTGGCGACTGGCGAAGGCGAGCCGCGCCCGTTTCTACTACTTTGTTCCTACTGAAGCACACCAAATGTGTCGCTGCAGATAGATGCCAAAGACTCGGGAAATTGTCTCGCCGTCGGCATGATGCCCCCGAGCCCAATTTTAGTGGTCGAACTTTTCGATGTGTGGGGCACGATTTCATGGGGACCTTTCCTACATCCCATATGGTCACATCGCATATCAGGGGGTAGACTATGTGTCTAAGTGGGTTAAAGCAATCGTAAGACCAACCTAATTGCTAGGTGGTACTTTTAAATTGTTGAAAGCTAACATCTTTTCCGTGTTCGGGGGTACTTAAAGCCATTATTAACATGGGGTTCAGATTTCAGAATAAACCATTTGAAACTCATGGCTTTGAACATGGTGTGAAACACAAAGTGGCCACCCCTTACCATCCTTTAAACAAGTGGTCAAGTAGAACTTGCCACGTAGAGACAAACCATTCTAATGAAGGTGCAAAACTTCACGTAAAGATTAATCCATCGCACCGCTTGATTCACAGGCCTACAGACGCCTTTCAAGACAATCCTGAACAAGTCCTCTGACGTTTGGTCTATGGTAAGGCACATGTCACCTTCCCAATGATCGAGTGTACAGCATATGGCGATCAAGTAGTTTCAACATGGACCCGATTAGGGCCGGAAAGTTAAGAGGTTCCTTTGATCTCAATGAGCTGAAGAAATACTAAATGATGCCTACTTAATCTGTAAAGATTGCAAAGGAAAATCAAAAAATGGCATGATCAAATGATAAATCGGAAGAATTTCACGAGAGACCAAGTTCTATTATACTAATTCCAAACTCCATCTATTTTCGGCAAGCTCAAGTCAACATGGATAAAAATGATTCATTGTTCGAAGCAGACATACCCAATGGTTCGGGCATCTACTCAATCCAGATGATAACAGGGTGTTCAAAGTCAATGGACAGAGGGTGAAACCCTATGTTGTGCAGCAGGCCATCAGGGAGGAAATTCTCCTGCTGGACCCTCCCTGAGTCCTATAACCCACACATCTGCTGGTGTATACGTTTGGTTCCTGTGCTAGAATCGGCCCCACCTTAGTTTGATTAAAATTCCTTTGCTTAAAATTGCGTAGCAATGAAATTGGGCATTTGATTTCACTTTGTTTTGACAACTGCAGTAACACTAATAAATGGAAATGACCTTTTTCACCACTATATAGCAGAGGCAGTCATCTGATTTACTATGCCAATAATGAATTATTATATGTCTATGTTAAATTTTTATTTTCTTGATTTTATAACACTTATGTTACTTGTAGACTGATTCTTTGCTATCACTGAATTGATTTTAATTGGACAATCGAATTTCTAATCGAAAATGTAAACTCGTATGTTACCTTAAGGCTAGAACAATTCCATGTTTGATTCAAGTTTTGGTCAATTGAAGTTTTTTATACGCATTTCAACCTCGAACATTCCCTTAACTATCTACACACTGCACACCGATCAGGCTGAATAGGTTGTGAAATTATGGTCTGCCTCTTCTACCTTGCAAACATGTTACAACCCATGATAGGTTTGCAGAGGTTACTCATATTTAAGACCAATGTAGTCTTCCAAAACGGAAAAGAAAAGAAAGCAAAAGAAAAAGAAAAGAAGAAAGAAAAATAAAAGTCGAAGTCATTTTTGAAGCCCTAACACTGGTCCGAGGCATATGGCGAAGCCTTCAAGCCCGATGCCCTAAACTCAATTGGTCGGGAGCCACCATCAGTGTTCATTACACAGCACTGGCAGAGTTTGCGGTTGTAGGTGCTTAATTCTCGTCATTCTGAGTCCGGTGAAGCCTGTAGGAGTTTGTGGTCGCGATCCTTTTCACTTACGTCTGGAACCCACCGGTTGGGGAGTCATCTATGGACCTCGCTACACCTGACGGTGAAGTCGAAGCCTTAAGCATCGCACCCTACAATGAAGTCAAATAAAGAAAGAAGAGTGTAGCTTTTCCTATCTAGGTCAGCTCAACAACAAGGTCATGCCAGTAGCCAGTTGTGGGAGGGAATAATTTTGCACTGATTACTGCCTTACCGTCACATTAAGAACCATTAGACTTTGGTGGAAATTCAGGTTGAGAACAATGGATCCGATGTTGACCTAAAACTTGTTCTTATATGGTTTATGTTATCTCATGTCAGTTTTCGAACAAGGTATCAATTATTCCTTTTAAAGGTATTGCTTATCTGTATATACACTTTTTGAGCCATATGCACTTTTTGTAAAATCACGACATGCATCCCATTGTGTTTTTGCATTGCTAAGGAACTAGCAACGTGTCGGTTGGAGGGTGTGATTAGTGCCCAAAAAGGGCTATTTTGAACCCTATTCAAGATAGGTTTTTAGTGCTTTTTGCACAATAATCATATCAATTAAGCCAATTGATGTGTGCAGGTCCATTTAGTTCCACTAACACCATTTCGAGGTTGTTTTCGTTTTGTAGGTTTTGAAACCCCAAACAAAGCAGTTTACTCTCTGCTTTGGTATTGAATGCAAGAACTTTATACTTCACCGAGCCGAGATAATAATATATCAAAATTCGAAGTGGATTTTAGAAGCAGGAGGATGCAAAAGGGGATGCAGTAGCAAAAGTATGATGCAAGGAGGAAAATGGTAATCCTGCGGAAATTCTCATGATTAAAATTTCATTGGATTGCGAAAAATTTCAAGAACCATAGCTTAAAATTAAGAATCCTAGCGAGTCTGGGAAATTCCCTCGCTAGGGCTAGCAAATTTCGCTTACTAGCGAAACGTCTAGCGAAATTAACAAATTTCGCTATTCACATACCTCAAGTAGTTAGCAAAATTTTCTTTTCGCCAAAGAATAAATTCACTCAGATAGCAAAATTTCACTCAAGAGTTCTCGTGAGAATTTCGCTAGTTAGCGGGCCACATAAGAGCTTAAATCCTCCCGCACGTGGAAATTGCTGCCCTATGATTTTGTGTAATTGATCCAAACGATCACGCTTTAGTGTATTACCACCTTGTCCTGCATGGTTTCTTTTAATATTTTAGGCTTTCAGATTTTCACACTTTGGGTGGACTATATAGTTTTGTAACCCTAAGAAACTTTTATGCAACTTTTCATTTTATAAAGTCATCATTTTTCTTTAAAGTTCCATTTGCCTTCTCTCTCCTTTCTTTCATTTTTCTAGCTATTAAACACTCCTTGAGGATGACAACTCAAGGGATGCTCGGCTAAGCCTCATAGCCTTGAAGATGAGGGGTGCTAGCTTGGTTTTGTGGTTACCGTGTGTCAGTCTTCTTGCTTGAATGTTAGCTGTGTAATTGTATTTATGGCTCCCAGCTTTCCAAACTAAGGTTTAATGCCATTTAATGTCCTTCCCTTGGTCAATACTTGTCATGCTTTAAGGTTCAGTGCATGCTTAATGCTAGATGCACTGACATCCTTTAAATGTCATTTACGAGCCACTGTGAGGAGGTTGAATGCTAGGGTTTTAAACTGAATGGGACCGTGAATGCATAATACCTGTGTTGACTCAAATAGGAGTGGTTCAGGGTTAGGTTTTATAGTTAAACAAAGATCCGGTTATGGCTTTGACTATATGTTACTTGCCATAATGCGAGGATATATCCCGAGGACACTTGTTAGCCCCATGTTATCAAGCTAGTGACCTAAACCTTCAAGGTTACCATTTCACACTTAATCCTAAGCCATTACGCTTAGCCAAGAAACAAACAACCCCCACTATTTGAAACAAACGACAAATCCAAACAAAAAGCCTCACCATTTTCTAAACACCGATGCAAATCTGGCTCATAGGATGAAAACCCATCCCCGTGCCCGACCTAGACCGCTTTATGCTGCAGTAGCTTGACTACTTCTGCATAGGAGGAATGATAGAAACAAATTTGTTGATTCCGCTACCCTAACAGGGTACGAATCACCCATCGGCATTGTAAGACTGCTGTAGGTTCTTTTTCATGGCCAACGGTGGTTAATGGTAGGGCATGATTTCTCAAAGGTCTCTTTTTGTGCCATCGGTGATCATAAGACTGTTTCCTCGGAGGTTCTTTCATGGACCAACGATTATTAACGGTATGTGGGCTCCTTTGGATATGACATATTCAAAAAGGAAAAGAAAGTATATTGACAAGATATGTCGATACAATTGTTTTACACATTGTATTTTATCTATATGGAAAAGAAAGTAAAGCAAATGTTTATGGAAAGGATATGTTTATACAATTGTTTTACACATTGTATTTGAATTATATCTGGAAACATTATTTTCTTATGAATTGTACTCAACAGCTCCTTTAGCTCAATTCCTTTTCCAAATGTTTTATAAAAATGCTTTCGTGCGTAGACTCCATATGCAGCCAAAGATCTCCAAGCATGATATTCCGGGCTTGATGACAACCACCTTTTTTGAAAATGTATAGTTTTTATTGTACAACTACCAGACACCTTTTATTGTAATGTATATAGGTTTTAAAAGATTGTTTACATATCTATAGTGTCTAGAAAAATGATTAAGTTTCATTTGAAATTGGTTGTGGTGGACTTGATGTCCCATTGTTGGATGTGGAGTAAATTAAATTATTTTATTTTATTACAGGTGTTTTAAATTGGTACATGTCTGAAAAACAGAGGAAACTCTACCCAATTTTCTATAAAGGGTTTAATGTTTAAAAAGAAAAAAAAAATTCCCACCATGTTGCATTAGATTTTAATGGAAAACGTAACTGTATAAATGGGTTCGCTCCATGGATTCACTTTTGAAAAGGTTTAAATGAAATGAAAGGTTTTTTTGAATCCGTAGGAGTGCCGGGAGGGTCCCCCGAGTTAAGAAAATGAAACTAGGGTTGGGTCCCTTCATTACTGATAACCAAGTAATCAAAAACTTATGAGATTTTTCTTAGGAAATCTTATTTGATAGTCAATTATTTAAAAATATTAAAAGAGCTGACTATAGTATTACTGAACATTATGGATTTAGTAGAAAGTTATCGGAAAAATTTGGATTAAGAAAAAATATTATGTACTATGGACTTAGTTTAAAGGAAAAAGCTTTACAACATTGAAGCAACATCTAATAAGATTGAGATTCCATTATTAGAAAAAAAGGAATTGTATCAAAGAATACAAAAAATAAATGAAAAGGATCAATGTAAGATTGGATGGATTTACATTGGTTCTATACAAATGATTATAAGTGCTACCTTTAGAGAAGGAATTGATACTCCTATAGATTTAGCATTATTAGATAATAGGATTATAAATAAAAAAGAAGCGATTTTAGGGATAATTAGAGGAAACCTTAATTATCAAAAGTTAATATTTAATATATTTCCAAAAATTGCTTGTAATTTGGCAAATAGATATTTTGATAGAACCCTAAGTCTGATTCAGGATTTTAAAAGACAAGATTTTATGAGAGAAGGAAATAAACCCTACTCTATAATCTATAATATTGACTATGCATTATCGAATACTCATCATATTGAATATTTTGCTCAAAAAAATTATATAGATTTACCCCTCTTCTTTCATGATATTGGAAGAGTCTATCCTCCATAAACTTTCACTATAAGCTTCCAAGACGATTTTTTGCTAGACATATGAGATAAACAAAAATATCTAGATTCTCGACCTTCTTACTCTAGATTAACCCTAACAAATGATGTAATTCATCTTAGTAAAAGGATAACATTTAATACTTTTTCACAAAATAAGAATAATAATAATAATAATAATAATAATAATTAAAAAAAGACAAAAGTCAAATGGGAAGGAGAAGACTGACAGAGAAGGGCGTGGAAGAGAAAGGAAGATTTTTATTTTTCTTCTCTTCGCTTCTCTCTAAGATCTACGGAAATCCGACCGTAGGTTTTCGTCGGAGTAGAAGGGAAAGTTGATCCACGCAACAAGAGCTACGTGTGGGCACCAAAATCTTAGCGTTTCGTCAAACTCCACGAGGTAAGGAATATTCCTACTTGTGTTATTTCAAGCCTAAAGGCTAGGTAATGGCTTTAAATTTTATTAGAGGACGTGAGAGGCCATAAATTTCAGTCCCAAAATTTTTAGACCGAGTTTATGAATTTTTAGGAATTTTTGGGACTGTTTCCAAAAATTTCGGGCTGAATTTCGGGATTGTTTTCGGACAGTTCGGGTTGAAATTTTGAGATTGTTTTTGGATAGTCTGGACAAGATTTTCAGAAATGCTTTCCTGTGTTCTTAGACTCTACGGAAGCACCTTCAGTCTAGAATCTAGCCATATGTCTGTGAATGGAATTTAGGGCCCACATAATTTCTGAAAATTTTAATTGTAACACCAAGTGTGTAAGTTGCTTGGTTGGGATGAAGCTTGTGGTCTAATACATTGAATGTGTAGGGTAAAAGCAGAGGCGGGGAAATTGTAAAGTCGTGCTCAATTATTGTAAACAAAAAAAAAAAGTTAAGTGTTCTAAACTTTATTTTTCAATACTAATGTATTGTTTATAAATTGTTTTACGATGGTATGTTATGGTTTTAATTGTTAAACCATATTTTAAGTTTATGGTTTTGAATTGTTAAACCATATTTTAAGCTTATGGTTTTGAATTGTTAATCCATATTTTAAACTCATGGTTTTGATTGGTTAAACCATATTTTAAGCTTATGGTTTTGAATTGTTAAACCATATTTAAAGCTTATGGTTTTGATTGGTTAAACCATATTTTAAAACTTATGGTTTTGATTTGTTAAACCATATTTTAAAAGTAAGAAAGCAAGAAAAATTATATTTTTATAAATCAAGCCTTAAGAAATCCCTTGTTTAAGCAAGCATTACCGGTTAGAGGTATTTCGTACGTGCACGGTAAAGTTAGGACATGATTGCATTGCATTTTAGATTTTCCTGGTCGGCAAACTTAGCTCATGCATTATGGCATATTAGAGGAGGATCGTGGCACGTATTTGGGTATATAGGGTTAGCGCACTAGCCATTTATGTGGTGATGAAGCATTCCACCATATTTATCGGAATAGGTGATGTGGACACGAGGTCCTTCCACCAGCACGGTAGAGACACAGGTTTCCCATGTTTTCTAGGGTACAACAAGCAAGAAAGGCCTCAAGTGGTTGATCTTTATTTTTTTTAAGCGTTTACATACATCTTTAAATCCACCACTGATAAGCAAGCAAGAAGTTTATAAAAAGTTTTATAAACTGTTATAGCAAAGCAAGCAAGCAGTTTATAAAAAATTTTAGAAACTTTTATAGCAAAGCAAGCAAGCATTTTATGAAAAGTTTTAGAAACCTTTATGGCGCAGCAAGCAAGGTTTTCTGAAAATGATGGTAAAAGATAGATTTAATATTTTGAGATGTTTTCAGAGGTGCGAAAGCAATTTATGTTATAATTCATCGAGCTCGTTGAGCTCATTATTTTCATGTTTTAAAAATTATCTTTTAGGAACAGGTACGCTGGACGCTGGGACATATCAAGGTCCTCCTAACTACTAGTTATAATATGTGTCTTATTTACCCACTATTGTATATATTTGTAAGAAAATACTTTCAACTTGTATAGTTGTGCATATGTATGTACATAGTGTGTTTTATGAAAAATGCATGAGCTCGACGCCTTTTGAAGAAGTGTTGTTTGGCCGCTATATTTTGGAAGTAATTTGTATCAAGGTGTTTTGGGGACATGTCTATATGCAATTGGCAGGCCGCAAAATTTTATAAAATCACAAGTTTAGAAAATAAATGTTTTTATAGGTGTTTTCAACAAGCAACATGGCTTAGTTTCACAGGATTCACTAGTCGTTGGAAGTATAGGTTGGGAGTTTCCGTGGGGTTGCCGGCACATCACCTGCTAGTAGGGGTGGGGGTGTGTCAAGTTGGTATCAGAGTAGGGTCTTAGAAAACCTGTGTTGTTAAGTTAAAGGTAGCTTTATACACTATACTACAATTAATGGCACCATGAATTTTCAAATTCACAGTACATACATTTTAAGTGTTTCAAAGTACTAAACAGTTGATTTTGCGAATAAAGCATTATGTCAGGTAGAGGACGTCGAGGTCTTCCTAGGAGAGCCATTCGAAAAGCTTTCGATCATACTGTAGTACCTACGAGAGTTAGGCAAGCAGTTGGTTCTTCTACCACCTCCATTAATCAGCCACCAGAGGTGGCACAGATTGCTCAGATAGTGGCTATAGCAACTCGTCAACAGTTGCAGCCTCAGCCACCTCTGCTTCAACCCTAGAGGTTCCTAAAGAGCCGAGGAGGTCTATAGAAAGAGCACAGAAGTCAGCGCTGCCATATGACTCACAATGATATCTAGATAACCAACCATTAGGGATTGTAAGGAGGGTTTCCCCATCTAGCGTAAGATCCTTTTATTCTCATAGGGTAGTCGACATGTGAGAGTTCAATGGGAGACAAGAGTTCCAAGCTGATTCAGGCCCTAGATACGAGGGATTTTGATGTGGTTCTCTGCGATGGATTGCTTGCTCGCCATGTACACATTAGATTGTTATAAAAAAGGAAATAAAGCCGCAGATGTGCCAAGGAAATCGAGGTAAAGTTTAGGGGAATATGTAGAGAGTTATCTTCCAATATGATCTCTGCCATGGCAGCGCAGAGGATGCTGCGTAAGGGTTGTTAGGGTTATCCAGCTTATGTGGTGGAGACAAGGAAGGAGGGGACTATAGTGGATGAGATTCTAGTTGTTAGAGAGTTCCTAGATGATTTTACAGGATTACCTCCAGATAGAGAAGTGGAGTTCACCATTGATTTCATCCCAGAGACTAAGCCCATTTCCATTCATTCCCAGGATGGCTCTCAGCTTGATGGAGCTTAAGGCCCGCCTGAAGATAGTTAAGTAAGGATCATTCTGGCCAGCATATCTCCACTGGGAACCCAGCCCCGCTGCTAAAAGAAAGATGGGAGTTTGCAAATATGTATAGATTACAAGCAGCTGAACAGAGTTACCATCCGCAATCAGTATTCACTCCCTAGAATATATGATTTATTCGATCAGCTCTAGGCGTCTCGAGTGTACTCCAAGATAGATTTGAGGTAGGGGTATCATCTGTTGAGGGTGGAGGAGGGTGATGTTCCTAAGACTGCATTTAGGACACACTACAAGCATTATGAGTTTCTGGTGATGCCATTTGGTGTGACTAATGCCCTGGCAGCGTTTATGGATTTAATGAACCGGGTATTCTAACCGTATTTAGATAGGTTCGTCATAGACTTTATTGATGACATCCTAGTGTATTCAGGTTGCCTAAAGTAAAATTCAGAGAACTTGAGGATTATGTTGTAGACACTAAGGGAGCGGCAGTTGTATGCCAAGTTGAGCAAGTGCCAGATTTAGATTGGCATTCCTAGGTCATGTGATCTCAACTGAGGGGGTGAGTGTGGCAAGTTGGAAATCGGCAAAGAATGTGTCAAAGGTCAGAAGCTTCCTTTGTTTAGCTGGGTAATATAGGAAGTTTGTTGAAGGGTTCTCCAAGATACAGCCTCTAATCGACTGCCGACAAGGAAAGATATCAAGTATGATCAGTAGATGCCCGCGCAGAATTTTGTGGTTGAAGGCAGATTAACTTCAAATAGTTCCATGCTTTGCCCAATGGAATATAAGGGCTCGTGGTTTACAAGTGGATGCTTCACTCAAGAAGGCCTTGTCAGGTTTTTGATGCAAAATGATAGGGTGATTGTGCATGCCTCTAGGTAACTGAAGAATCATAAGGAGAATTACCTTACACATGACTTAGAGCTTGCAGCAGTCTTGTTTTCTCTGAAGATATGGAGGCATTACTTATATGGTGCTCCTTGCAGGATCTTTACAGATCATAAGAGTCTTCACTATATTTTCACCCGGAAAGAGTTAAAACTGAGGCAAAGAAGATGGCTTGAAAGGATTAAGACTACGACTCGTACTATTGAGTACCATCCAGAAAAGCTAATGTTGTAGCTATGCCTCGAGTAGGTGGCCGAGAGTTTTTGGTCTCATATGAGATCAGGTTATCTTCAATGCTGGTGGATCCGATTTTGTGGGGTGATATCGGAAAATGAGGATTCAAGAGCATTGTTAGCCACATTTCATGTTAGACCTCTCCTAGTGGATCAGATTCGAGCTGGGCAGTTGTAGGATCCTTAGATGATTAAGCTTAACGAAGAGAATGAAAAGGGAAAGGAAGCAGAGTTTCAAATCAGGGATGATGCAGGATAGTGAAAGGCAGAGAATGTGTGTGCCATAGTATGGCAAACTAAAGAAAGACATTATGAAAGAAGCGTATTCATCTGCTTCTGTTATGCATCCAGGTAGTACCAAGATGTACAGTACTTTGAAAGAACATTATTAGTGGAATGGATTGAAGAAAGAGATAGCAAGTTTCGCTTCGCATGCCTAACCTCGTCAATGTGTGAAGAAGAGTAACAAGCTCCAATGGGAAGATATAGTTATCTATTCTGTGATGGAAATGAGAGAAGATCACTATGGATTTTGTGACATGTCTACCATGGACTTAGAGGCAGCATGATGTTATATGGGTGATAGTTGATCGATTGACGAATTATGCTCATTTTGTACCGCCAATGTTATGATCCCTCTCGAAAGTTGGCCCACGAAGGTGGGATGATAGCGACTTCATAGGTTCCAGCTGATAGTTTCAGATCGAGACCCTATGTTCACATCTAAGTTTAGGCCCAGTTTGCAGGCAACTTTAGGTACTCGCCTTCATTTCAGCACAACATTTTATCCTCAAACATATGGCCAGTTAGAGAGGATCATTCTAACGTTAGAGGATATGCTAAGAGCTTGTGTGATGGAATTCAAGGGGAGTTAGGATACCCATTTGGCACTGATGGAGCTCGCCTACAAAAACAACTATCAGGCCAGTATAGAGATGGCTCCATTTTAGGCATTGTATGACAAGAAATGCAGACTCCAAAGCAGGTCGGGATGTGAGGTTGGTTTGACACACCCCCACCCCTACTTCAGCAGTGGTGTGCCGCCACCCCATAGGAAATCCTCACCAAGTACTTCCAACGACCAGGAGAATCCCATGAAGTAAAGCCGTGTTTGCCAGAGAAAACCCGTGATAAAAATTTTCTTTTCTAAACTTGTGATTTTATGCGTTTGCAAGCCAGAATGTACCTACATACGTAACATAACCAAAACCCGTATATACGCTTACACTTTTAAAACATGGCAAATCAACAATACTCTTCAAAATAGCCTTAGCCCACTACATTTTCAGAAAACCAAAACTATGTACATACATATACACAACTATACAAGCTCCAAGTATTTTCTTACAAAAGTTAGTTAATACAATACCTTAAACTAGAAGTCGTGAGAACTTAATGATATCCCAAATATCCGGGCCAAGGCCCGTACCGGGAAAATAGTTTTTAAAATAGGAAAATAATGAGCTAAACGAGCTCAGTGAGTATATTCTTTATAAAATGGTTGCTTTTTTCCGAAAATATCTAAAAACTATAAAATTATCATTTACAAGACATTTTCAAGAAAACCTTACATGGTTTGCTATAAAAGCTCCTCAGACTTTTCATAAAATTGATGCTTGCTTCGTTTAAAAGTTTCTAAAACTTTCATAAATTTCTGCTTGCTTTTCTTTGCTTTAAAATTTTCTAAAAAATTTTCATAAAATTTTTCTTGCTTACCAGTGGTTGATTTTAAAACTGTATGAAAAATACTTATAAATCAAGATCAACCATTGGAGGCCTTTCTTGCTTGTTGTACCCTAGTAAACATGGGAAACTTGGGTCTCTACCGTTCCGGTTAAAGGACCTCGTGTCCATGTCACCTTTTCCGATAAATATGGTGGAAAGACCTCGTGTCTAAATCACCATATAATAGCTAGCGCGCTAACCCTATATACTCCAATACGTGCCACGGTCCTCTTTAGTATGACCTAATGCATGAACTAAGTTTGCTAACCAGGCAAATCTAAAATGCATGAAATAATGTCCTAACTTCACCGTGCACGTACGGAATTCCTTTGACCGGTATGCTTGCTTAAAATTAGGATTTCTTAAGGCCTTTTTTATAAATCATAATTTTCGCTCGCTTGCTTGTTTTCTTTTTAAAATATGGTTTCACAAATCAAACCATTGCTTGCTTGTTTGCTTTTTAAAATATGGTTTCACAAATCAAACCATTGTTTGCTTGCTTTCTTGTTTTAAAAATATGGTTTCACAAATCAAACCATTGCTTGCTTGCTTGCTTGTTTTTAAAATATGGTTTCACAAATCAAACCATTGCTTGCTTGCTTGCTGAATAAAACATATTGCTTGCTTGCTTACTTTACAAATATGGTTTAACAAATCAAAACCATAAGCTTTAAAATATGGTTTAACAATTCAAACCATATGCTCAAATATAGTTTGAATTAATTCAAACTATAGGCTTGAAATATGGTTTAACAATTTAAAACCATGTTTGAAAATAGTTTATCACCCAAACTATAGCTTGAAATATGGTTTAACAATTTAAAACCATAACATACCATCTTAAAACAATTTATAAACAATACACTAGTATTGAAAAATAAAGTTTAAAACACTCACATTTCCGGTTACAACAATTGAGCCCGACTTCACAATTTTCCCTGCCTCCGCTATTACCCTACACATTCGATGTATTAGACCACACATCAGCAGGCACAAATCCAAGCTATTCAGATTCTTGTGCCGCAATTAAATTTTCTTTAAAATTTATGGGAACCAAATGCCATTCACAGGCATATGGATAGATTCTAGACTCAATGGACTTTCCATAGAATCTAAAAACATATGAAAACATTAATGAAAATTATGTCCGGACTGTCCAAATAAAATCTTTGAATTTGAACCTGAACTGTCCGTAAAGAGTCCCAAATTTTAGTCCGGACTGTCTGAAAACAGTCTAGAAAATTCCTAAAAATTCATAAACTTAGTCCAAAAATTTTGGGACTGAAATTTACGGCATCTCACAGCTTCTAAGAAAATTTCAAGCCATTACATAGCCTTTAGGCTAGAAATAACACAAGTAGGAAAATTCCCTACCTCGTGAAGTTTAACCAAACGCTAAGATTTTGGTGCCCACGCGTAGCCCTCGTTGTGTGGATCAATTTTGCATTCTGCTCCGACAAAAACCTACGATCCGATTTCCGTAGATCTTAGAGAGAAGTTTCTCTCTCTAAAATCTCTCTCTTCTCACGCCCTTATCTCCGTCAGACAACCTCCTGTCCGTCCCTTTTGATTTTATCTTTTCTTTTTATTATTATTATTATTATTATTATTATTATTATTATTATTTAAATACATAGCTCATATTGTCTCATTCGGCCCTGTTTTTCCCGAAATAATTTATTTATTTCGCTACTTTATTTTAAATGAACTTAGCCTGCTATTTTTAATCTCAGATTTTATAAAAAATCTCGTCCTTGAAGTCACTGGCGACTTATCACCCAAAAATTTGTAAACTATTCCGACTATCTTAGAATTCGACGAAATTTTTCTAGGTCACTAGATTTCGCGAGATGAATTTAACGGCTCTGTCCATTTCACCATCTGAGATCTAGAGAATTTTCTAAGCTTCCTTGAACCATTAGGGCAATTTATTATTATTATCCTTTAACTAATTAAAGTTTCCATGATTTGTACTTTCACCCCTCCACTTTCCTTAATTGCAAAAGTGCCACAATTATTTGAAAACTTTACAATTTCATCATTAAAACTACTTTGAAAAATACTACTATAGCACTCAAATAATTAAGGAAGCCCTTAGTGCACATATGCGACCCTACTTGCCATATACCATACACCCTCGGGATGAGTATGCCACAAATCCTCCCTCCTTTGTAAATATTTCATCCTCGAAATGAACAAACTAAACTCAAAGGAAAGAAAATAATTTCAATCAAAAAATAGTCGAGGATACTAATCTGCAGATCCGAGCCCCAGCTCCCAAGTAGTCGCCTTCTGCGATTTTTCCACAGATTCTTAACTAAGAATCACCTTACTCCTCAACACATGTTCCTTGCAATCTACAATCTACACATGTGTTTCCTCAGAAGTAAGGTTCTCCTTTAGCTGCATCGGCTGCTCTCTCAACACATGTGAAGGATCTGGGATGTACTTCCTTAACATCGACACATGGAATGTGTCATGAATCCTGGATAACTCTGGGGGTAACTTCAACCTGTAAACTACTGGCCTAACCTTGATCCCAATCTCATAAGGTCCTATAAATCTCGGACTGTGCTTGCCTCGCCTCCCAAATCTCAAAACACCCTTCCAAGGGGAAATCTTTAGGAAGACCCGGTCACCTATCTCGATCTGCAAGTCTCTACGACGATTGTCTGCATAAATTTGATGTCATATCTCTTGTTGTCTTCAAGTTATCACGAATAACTTTCACTTTCTCTTAAGTGATCTATACTAATTCAAGGCTTACCAGTCTCCTCTTACCAACCTCATCCCAGCACACTAGAGTCTTACATTTCCTACCATAAGACACTTCAAATAAAGCCATCTCTATACTGGCTTGATAGCTGTTGTTTTAGGCGAACTCCATCGCTAAACGAAAGACCTAACTCCTTGAATTTCCATCACATTAAGCTCTTAGCATATCCTCTAACGTCTGAATGGTCATCTTTGACTGGCCATATGTCTGAGGATGAAATGCTATGCTAAAATAAAGGCAAGTACCTAAAGCTGCCTGCAAATTGGGCCAAAACCTGGATGTGTACCTAGGGTCTCGATCTGAAACTATCAGAATTTTAACCCCATGAAGTCTCACTATCTCATCCATATACAACTAGGCTAACTTTTCCAAAGAATCCTCAACATTAACTGGCAGAAAATGAGCAAACTTCATCAATCGATCAACTATCACCCATATAGCATCGTGCTGCCTCTAAGTCCGTGGAAGACCTGTCACAAAATCAATAGTGATCTTCACCCATTTCCATACTGGAATAGGGAGTAGCAGTATCTTCCCAACATGCCTCTGATCCTCTCCCTTCACCTGCTGACAGGTAAGGCATCTAGAGACAAAACTTGCGATCTCTTTCTTCATCCCATTCCACCAGTAATCTTCTTTCAAAGTCCTGTACATCTTGGTACTACCTGGATGCATAACATACGTAGATGAATGTGCTTCTTCCATAATGTCTTTCTTCAGTTCTCCATACTCTGGTACACACATTCTTTTCCCTTTCACTATCATGTCGTCATCTCTGATTTGAAACTCTGTTTTCTTTCCGTTTTCTATCTCTTCCTTAAGCTTAATCATCCAGGATCCCCAACTCGTCCGACTCCGATCCACTAGGAGAGGTCTAACAGGAAATGTGGCTAACAATGCCTTAACTTCAACCCTAATATCACCCTAAGCCTTTGGGATGCACCAATAGTGGAAGATAACCTGATCTCATATGAGACAAAGAACTCTTTGGCCACCTACTCAAGGCATATGCTACGATATTAGCTTTTCCTGTATGGTACTCAATAGTACAGTTGTAGTCCTTAATCAATTCAAGCCATCTTCTTAGTGTCAGGTTTAACTTTTTCTAGGTGAAAATATATTGAAGACTCTTATGGTCTGTAAAGATCCTATAAGGAGCACCATATAAGTAATGTCTCCATATCTTCAAGGAAAACACGAATGTTGGCAAGTATCTACCCAATCATACTTGACATTTTTCCTTGCTACCTGGGTCGTGGGTCATGATCCCGAGAACTCCCCTCAACAAACTTCCGTAATTCCTAACTAAAACCAAGGAAGCTCCCGAATTCTCCGACACACATCTCTTTTAGCCAGCTTTCGTAACTTGCCACAACTTCTATTTTCTAGGGATCCACACTCACCCCTTCAGCTAAGATCTCATGACCTAGGAATGCCACCCTGTCAAGCCAAAACTAGCACTTGCTCATCTTGGCATACAACTGCCTCTCCCTTAGGGTCTGCAACACAATCCTTATGTGCTCTGAATGTTGCTCTGGACTACCTAAATAAACTAGTATATCATCGATAAAGACTATGACGATCCTATCCGAATATTGCTGGAAAACCCGGTTCATCAAATCCATAAACACTGCGAGGCATTAGTCAGAACAAACGGCATCACCAAAAACTCATAATGTCCGTAGCGTATCCTGAATGCAGTCTTAGGAACATCACCCTCCTTTACCCTCAATTGATGATACCCCAACCTCAAATCTATCTTGGAGTACACTTGAGACTGCTTGAGCTAATCGAATAACTCATCGATCCTAGGGAGTGGATACTGATTGCGGATGGTAACTCTGTTTAGCTCTCTACAATCTATACACAACCTCAAACTCCCATCTTTATTTTTCATGAAGAGAACTGGAGCTCCCCATAGCGATATGCTCAGCCAAATGAATCCCTTACTCAACAACTCTTCCAATTGAGCCTTAAGCTCCCTCAACTATGCAGGAGCCATCCTATAACGAGGAATGGAAATAAGAACTGGGATCAAATCTAACGGTGAACTCCACTTATCCGAGGTAATCCCGCAATATCATCTAGAACACATCCGAAACTCTAACAAATGTAATCTCATCCACTAGATTCCCCTCCTTCCTTGTCTCCACCACATAATCCAAATAACCCTGACAACCCTTACGCAGCATCCTTTGCGCTGCCATGGCGGAGATCATACTGGAAGATATCTCTCTGCATATTCCTCTGAACTTTGCCTCCAATTTCCCTGGTCTATGCAACTTTACTTCCTTTTTATAACAATCTAATGTGGCCCTATGGCGAGAAAACCAATCCATGATAAGAACCACATCAAAATCCCTCATATCTAAGGCCACAAGATCCGCTGGGAACTCCTGTCCCCCAATTAGAACTCTACTATCTCTAACTACTGCTTGGGTGACTAACTATCTCCTCATGGCGGAACTCGCACGCACCCCCTAATGGATGGGTCTCTATTTGGAAGTAATCTAAGAAAGGTCTGGATGCAAATGAATGCGTGGCTCCTAGGTCCATTAATGTATATGCATTATGATCAAGGATAGAAATAATACCAATAACCACATCTAGAGCTGCCTCTGCATCATGCTGAGTCATAACATAAACTATGGCCTGAGTACGGGCCTCTGTCTACATCCCTGGGGCACTACCTTTGCCTTTACCACGGCCGCCTCTACGTGCGGCTGCACTGGCCCCTCTGCTCAAGAAGCCTCTCCCTCAAGACCTCAAAGTGCTCATCTCTAATGCTGGGGTAGATAGGCTTGCTGCTGATGTCTCTACATCAATCAACTGAGGACACTCCTTAATGAAATGGCCTTCCTTGACACAATGGAAACACCCTGTCTATATCTATTACACTCCCTATGATGTCGCTTTCAACACATACGATGCATGTGAGGAAATGGCTCATGGGTGTCACCGCTGAAACCAGGGGCCTCACTGGACCCTTGACTGTGAGGCGTACTCCTCCACTTGCACTTCTCGCCTCCGTAACCCCACCCGCCTCTCTTTTTATCGGACTCGCGCAGCTTTGCTAGAAGTTCCCGTGCACTCCTCTTACTTTCCTACCTACACTAATACATAGCCGTAGTACATTTCTCAACCCTCAGAGCGGCCTCAACTAAATCCCCAAATCTGTTCCGAGGAACCACAGACAAATGAACTCTAATCCGGTGCTGTAATCCTGCCAAAAACCGCTTTCACTTCAAGACTTCATCAGCCTGAATATATGGAACCAATCTCACTAACTCTGAGAACCTCTTCTCCTACTCTAATACTAACATGTTCTTATACTCTAATCTAAAGAACTCCTCAATCTTCGAATAACTTCGTGGACTCCAAGGAAAGAATCATAAGAAACTCGTTTGGAAACCGGTCCAATGATTGATACCACTGATACCTCATATCCATGGCATCCAACCTAGCTCGTCTTCCATCAAAATCCTGGAAAATAGACCCTCGATCATCGCTGTTCTATAACCTGCCAAATCTGTTTACTTACCCAACCATGACCAGGCCGCCCCGGCTCCCAACTCGTGCTCTATAAACCTCCTAGCCGACTCAACTTCCGTGGTCTTGTCACCAATCACAACCTATGGAAAACCTGTGTGTCTCATATCATGAGATCCATACATGAGTAAAATGACCTAGTAGGGCCCATCATACATACTCATCCATATAGTTACAAAACCATACATTTCTATAGATTCAAAAGTTATTGCATTACTATTAATAGAAAACATATATTAAAACTAGCCAGTTATAATATATACACAAAACATGAGTCAAGGCCACAGTCCGGCCCGTTTCATAATCCCGGCCTCTAACAAGCATCGTCTTCCTGAATACTCCCTATACTTGAAAGGGGGATCCCACAATGGGGTGAGCAATGCCCAGTAGTTGAATTCTCCTACCAGGGCTACTCCCCACCTAAAATGCAATGCAATGGTACAACATATACATCCACATTCCACACAATTTACAATTCATACATGGAATGATCTATATCATGCATGAAATGTTTCCATGCCCATATCCTGAGTCACTCACCGACTCCCTCACATATGTCTATGCCAAGTGTGGCAATCGTCACTGGTAATGCCAATGACACCCATATACCGAACCTTTTGTAGGCTCACCAACACCCAATGCAATTTTCCAATAGGTAACCAATCCCGATTCAATCCCGACTTCTATCACTCAACTCAAGGTCTAAATAATAAATATGACCGTGTGTTTTATTTTCGGGCAACAAACTTTTCAGCTATATCATGTAAGCCCTCTTTACACCCATAATAAAATTTTAGCTCATGCTCATGGGTCTCTTACACCCATGTTCTGGCTTTCACTGAGGTGCATTTAACGCTCCTTCCAGCCCGCCGGCCACTAATCACTTTCGTTTATGATCGAACCCGCGGAGTTTTATCGACTTTGTCCCAAAGACATACTCAACCCGCATTCACCAAGAGTGGTGAACAACCATACCGTGCACCCACACCCGACTCGACGTGATGTCACCGTGCACATGAATGCAATGATGCTAATTCGTATATCCAATTTCAATGCTCATACACCATTATATTTCATATAATTCAAACAAACATGTCAACACATCAATTAGCATGCATTAACATATCATTTTCCATACACATTTCAAGCCATTCATTTAAGCAATATCATGTTATCGAATATAAGCAATAACACGCAACAAAAAACATGGATGAATTTCAGTCCAGCCATCAATCTGGACTTTTTAATAGTCCAAGAATGGTACATGGGCTATCCATGGACAGCCCCCTCATCAATCATTGGTTCCACTTCTTTGGAACCCAAATCCATGACCATTTCCAGCCTCACAACACCCAAAGCCATTTTCATGGCCTTTTAGACAAGGAATATCCAAGTATAAGAAAACCCCTACCTCTCGAAGTTTGTCGAAACTCCACAAAATCGGTACCCACATGTAGCTCTTACAATGGGGATCACCTTTTCCTCTTGGCTCGTCGGGATTTGATGGTTCGATGTCGAAAAATCTAGAGAAGTGAGAGCTTCTCACTCTAGAATTTCTCCACTCTCTCTCTCCGTTGGTTTCTCTCTCTCTTTCTCTTCCTTTCCCTCCCAAACTGATTTGGGAGAAATGGGTCAAGATTTGGTGTCCTCTTACTTGCGAAGTGTCCAATTCTGATTGGCCACCCTGGATTTCACTCATCCCTTATCCATCTACCATGGATTTCCTTCCAATAGCATATTGCCATGTGTCACCTATGGGTCCTAATTTGAGTTTATACTGACCAGATTCCACTCATTACATCTCATCTTGAGCCACTCAAAATGTGCCGAGTGTCCTGCACCACTCCCGGTGCCTCAAAAAACATGAATCTCCGACCGTCTCGGAATTCGACGAAATTCGACGTGGCAACTAGATTTCGCAAGAATATTCCAATGGTGAAGTCCGTTTCATCATCCAAAATCTAGAAAAATTCCGGATTTTGACCGAAATTACCATTTTATCCTTTCTCAGAAAATTAGAATTTTCTAGGATCTTACACAGGCTCTTCGGGAACCTCTCTCGGTGGCAGCGGAAGTGGCTAAAGCTACGGCTACTGAAGAGTCTCTATAGCTACTATCTATGAAATCTTTGCCACCTGCTCCGTAGTAAATAATCCTAGAACTCAGCCTCTAGTGGGCCTGATGGTCCAAATTCGACCTCATTTTCGAGGTCAATTCACAGAGTGTAATGTAGAACAAACTGCTCAAATCCCTTAGGTACTTAGGGACGCCGAAAGCCTTTGCCCAAGGTGCCATTCGCAAAATCAACTAGTTTAATACTTTTTAACACTTAAAATGTATGTACTGGGTGGAGTTTGAAAATGCATGGTCACAATAGCTTCAGTAAATAGTGCATAAGAAAACTACGCTGATAACACAAGTTTCCTAAAACCCTGCTCTTATACCAACTTGACACACCCCCACCACTACTAGTAGGCGGTGTGCCGACCACCCCACAAAACCCCACCAAGCATTTCCAATGATTAGAGAATCCCGTAAATTTAAGTCAGAGCAGCCACAAAACCCATATAAAAATTTGTCTTTTCTAAACTTGTGATTTTATAAAATTTCAGCAGCATAATAGTTGCATACAAGACATATCCCAAAACCTTTATATACAGTTTACACTTATAGTAGAAGTCAAGAGAATCCTAATATGTCTCAACGTCTGGCGTGCCTGTATCTGGAAAATATTTTTTAAAATAGGAAAATAATGAGCTAAACGAGCTCAGTGAGTATATGCTTTACAAAATGGTTTATTTTTCTTAAAATATCTCAAAAATGTAAAACTATTTTTTACAAGACATTTTCAAGAAAACCTTACTTGCTTTGAAATAAAATTTCCTCATACTTTTCATAAAATTACTGCTTGTTTTGCTTTAAAATTTTCTAAACCTTTCATAAATTGTCATTGCTTTTTCTTTTGCTTAAAAAGCTTCTAAAACTTTTCATAAAATGGCTTTTCTTACCAAAGGGTTGATTTTAAAACTATATGAAAATGGTTATAAATCAAGATCAACCACTGAGCCTTTCTTGCTTGCACTCCTAGTAAATACAGAAAACCCGTGTCTCTACCATGCCTAAGGAAGGACCTCCGTGTCAACGCCACTCCTTCAAAATATGGTGGAAAGACCTCGTGTCCAGGTCACCATATAATAGCTAGCGCGCTAACCCTATATATTCCAGTACGTGCCATGATCCCCTTTAATATGCCATGTTGAATGAACTAAGTTTGCCGACTAGGCAAATCTAAAATGCATGAAATGATGTCCTAATTTCACCATGCACTTACGGAATAACTTTGACCAGTATGCTTACTTAAAACTAAGGATTTTTTCATATCTATTTTATAAAACATAAATTTTTCTTCCTTGCTTGTTCTATTTTTAAAATATGGTTTCACAAATCAAACCATTACTTGCTTGCTTGTTTTTAAAATATGGTTTAACAAATCAAAACCATTGCTTGCTTGCTTTCTGAATGAAACATATTTCTTGCTTACTTGCTTTACAAATATGGTTAACAAATCAAAACCATAAGCTTAAAAATATGGTTTAACAATTCAAACCATAAGCTTGAAATGTAGTTTAACAATTCAAAACTATATGCTTGAAATATGGTTTAACAATTTAAAACCATAAGCTTCAAATATAGTTTAACAATTCAAAACTATAAGCTTGAAATATGGTTTAACAATTTAAAACCATAACATACCAACGTAAAACGATTTATAAACCATATACTAGTATTGAAAAATAAACTTTAGAATACTCACCTTTCCGGTTACAACAATTGAGCACGACTTCACAATTTTTCGCTCCTCTGCTATTACCCTACACATTCGATGTATTAGGCCACAAACGTCAGCATAACCAAGCAATTTGCACACTTAGTGCTACAATTTAATTTTTCAGAAAATATGTGGGCACCAAATGCTATTCACAGGCATATGGCTAGATTCTAGACTCAATGGAATTTCCACAAAGTCTAAAAACACTCGAAAACATTTCTGAAAATTATGTCTGGACTGTCCGAATACAATCCTGAAGTTTCAACACGAACTGTCTGAAAAGAGTCTCAATTCAGCCCAGACCGCTTGAAAAACAATAGTGAAAATTCTAAAATTCTAAACTCAATCCAAAAATTTTGACTGAAATTACTTGCATGTCATGGCTTCTAAAAATTTCAAGTCATCACATGGTCTTTAAAGTTAGAAATAACACAAGTAGGAAAATTCCCCTACCTCTCGAGTTTAACGAAATGCTAAGCTTTGGTACCCACACAGAGCTCTGGTCGCAGAGACCAACTTTGCCTCTGCCTCCAACAAAATTTACTTAGTCCGATTTCAGATATCTTAGAGAGAAGTTTCTCTCTAAAATCTCTCACTCCTCACGCTCTCTTCTCACACCCTTCTCTCCGTCAAACAACCTTCTGTCCGTCCCTTTTGATTTCATCTTTTTTTTGTATTATTATTATTATTTGAATACATAGCTCCTATTTTCTCATTCGGGTTCATTTCTTCCTCGAAACAATTTATTTATTTTTAGTTCACTTTATTTTAAATGAAATTAGCTCAAGTTATTTTCTGACTTCCGAGATTTTTGAAAAAATCCCGCCCCTAAAGTCACTGGCGACTTATCACCAAGAAATTCGTAAAATATTCCGACTATCTTAGAATTCGACGAAATTTTTCTAGGTCACTAGATTTCGCGAGACAAATTTAACAGTAGTTCGTTTAGTCATCCGAGATCTAGAGAATTTTCTAGGCTTTCCTGAACCGTTATGGCAATTTATTATTATTATCCTTTAACTAATTAAAGTTTCCATGATTTGTACTTTAACCCCTCCACTTTCCTTAATTGCAAAAGTGCCACAATGCTTTGAAAACTTTACAATTTCATCCTTAAAAACAACTTTCAAAAATACTATTATGGGACTCAAATAATTAAGGAAGCCCTTGTGCACATATGCGACTTACTAAGAAGACGTGATCAGACACCCTGGACGGGGCGCGCATCGTGAGAGGGAGACTGGTAGGACCTCGAAAGTTAGTGTAGGTCACTATAGAGCAAGTGAAAGTTATCCGTGATAACTTGAAGACAGCAAGAGATAGATAAAGAAGTTATGCGGACAACCATTTCGTAGACTTGGTGTCAGATAGATAGACTCGTCTTCCGCATTTTGAAGTGTATTTTGAGATTTGGGAGGCGAGGCAAGCTCAGTCCGAGATTTATAAGACCGTATGAGATTGTGAGCAAGGTAGGGCCCATGGCTTATAGGTTGAAGTTACTGATTCGTGCCGCAATGGTGCACCGGAATCAACAAAATTTGTATCCTAGGATTCTTATTGTCGTAACAGAGCTACTGCTATATAATGGCCTAAGGTCGAACTCAAGGATGGGTTTTCTTCATGCTAAATTAGTCACCGTTGATGGAAATTTTTTTTCCCACTTTGGATTTGGGGTTTTGGTAAAAATAGTGCGGTTGATGGCTGGTATAATAGTAACTGGGTAGAAGTAAAGTGTGTTAAGTCTCTTGGGTTTCTACCCACCGGGCTTAGGTTTCATGGTGCACATTATCCTCAGGTCCTTTTCCTTGCGTTGGGGAGGATGACATATAGTCATTTCCCAAACCAGATCTACGTTTATCCATAAAAACTGAACCTTAAAAGTGTTTCTCCTAGTATACGACATTTATTGACCATTAATGTTTCGAAGCAGTTAAAACTAACCCTATCTAGCCTGTAGGAGCAAATAAACAGCAACTAAGCTAGCATAAGTGGATCTAGCAATAAGTATCCACCGAGTCTTAAAGCTACTAGTACCGCCACTTGGGTAGTACATCACAGGGATTCAAACCTAGCGTGAGATGCAAAAACATAAATGGTAATAAATGCCTGCGTTGGCAACAGGAGGACAACAGTTCTTTACCTCAAACTCTCACTCAGTGGCCCTCCTCTACAAGGATGAGAGGGGTTTAGCCAAGCATCCCTTGAGTTGTCGTCCTCAAGGGTTGTTTGGCAGATGAAAAATAAAAAAAAGGGAGAGAAAGTGAATTAAAGTTGCAGAGGCGGGAAAAGCTGAAAGCTTTGGCACCAACTTTATTGGTCCACTGAAAGCTACCGTTACAAGAGCTTGACTGAGCTTATATAGTGCTCATAATAAGGAATTTACATAAATGTATGAAAGAACAAAAATTACATCAAGGGCCTTTTGGTAAAAAGCCATAAAAAGCAATAAAGTGGTAATTATAAGTAAAGCGGGGGACAACTAATTTGCTTCTTCTTCAAATTGCATACGAAAATTTACTTCTTTATAAATTTTATCAAATTTTAACTCTCTCACAATATTTAGCTCAGTGCTATCTACTTTGTCAAACACGGCTTGAGCTTGAAACAAGGTTGACATTTAAGATTGAAGCGGAAGAGAGAACAGTGAATTGGATTTACCAAAGAACTAAAAATATTCACAAAATATGATTTAAGTAGCATAGTTGGGACCTTAGTGTATAATTGGGTTATTTAAGTTCATTAGTACACAAAAGTGCTCAAGAGCACACTTAATCATGAGGCCTCAAAACAGCACTATTTGGGTACTAATCCTCTAACCGACACAATTCTAGTCCCTTACATGATAGGAAAAGAAGGAAGAGTAGGCAGATTATCTGTCTGAAAAGGAATGGTATTTTCAAAAAGTGCATGGAAAAGTAATGCCCTACCCTCCGTATGAATGATTGAGACCCTGCACAACAACCAACTTGGGAGAAAAAAATGCCAGACAGGACTAAGTTTCAGAAGAGTATCCATCGAAGGAATCGACTGTTTCACCAAAATCTAAATTAATATAAGTGATCGGTTTTGTGTGATAACACCGCTCATTGCTCTCTGACCAAGCTCTTTTGCCAAATCCTAGCACATTGAAGCTAACTAAATAAATATGGTTCCCTCTTATTTCATCTTTGTTTGTATTGTAGGATGCAATCTTTGAAATCTACCTCACGAAGTCAGTATAACGAGGGGGTCACGGTGGCTTGACCGGCTAAGGCTTAGGGCGTAGTCGCAAGGGATCTTTCGGCCTGCTTTCCCTCGGGTTTCACCCAGTACTCAAGATAGATTTGAAATCAGTACCAACCTTTCGCTAACCTCACCACATCCACCCATGCTTAAGCAACGGCGGTGGCTCCCAACCAGGTTAGTTTAGGACACCGGGCTTTAAAGACTTTGTATCGCCCCTCGGACCGATCACTCGAGGTTTGAGGTGAAGTGCTTTCATGATTTTCTTTTCTCTTTTCTTTTTCTTTTTCTTTTGGAAGACTTCATTGGCCTTCTTTTCTGGGGAACCATAACCTTTTGCAGGTGGTCAATGAAACTAGGTTAGGTAAACAGAAGATTGCTAACCAAAAGATATTACTCATTAGACTAAAGGGGATATCATCAATATTTTTTTTAAAGGCACTACATTATATGCTTTTACTTTTGTGATGGCCTCTTCCAAGTGAATACTAAAATGCTCATTCTATTACACTCATTCTACATTGCACTTATAATGTTCTTTTATATTTTCCTTTTTCTACTTTTTATTTCTAACGCAAAATGACTTACTACATTTTCCTTTTGAGTATTTTAATGAGTTAAGATAACATGAGCATTTTATGGAAATAAATTCAAATATATATTTTGATTTCTTAGTTTCCGTTTCACTCATTCCCTTCATGGGGACCTAATTGCCTATTTGTAACATGAATGTCTTCAACTGTTTCTATCAAATAAATTGGTTAAAACATCCGTCTAGTTGAGGAAATATGCTGCAAAACATGCCCAGAAGTGAAGAAGAATTTTTGTTGATGTTAAAGAAGTAACTATTGGTAGAGGTAAGTTAAGTATAGATAGGGGTGATTCTTATTATATATATATATATATATATATATATATATATATATATATATATATATATATATATATATTATAAATGTATGAGAACTTTGATCCATTAGAAAGCTATTTGAAGAGATCTACTTTCTTTTAAGGATTCAATAAATCTCTTTATTTCCCTAAAATCATCTCAATGGATAAAGTCTAATGTAGTAGTTCTTGGACATAACCAACTATGTTTATACATGCCTTCCCAAAATCTCTACCTCATAATTACCTATTTAAGATATTGGTTTAGGACATGTCACTTGTGCTCAATTTATAAGAGAATTGAATAAATGACTCAATGAGTTTCCTTGTTGTTTGGCTCACGAGATTAAAGTTGTTTTACAATGTATTATTAGTATTAATTAAATAATTTAAATTATTTCTTTGCGGATTGTACATATAATGTAAATATTTGATAGTTTGTGATTTGGAATAAAAGAATTTGGGTTAATAATATTTGGACGTTTAATTTTTACAAGTTAGAATCTACTATTTTGTTTTATATGCATAAATTAGGTTACTACTCTTTTGGACCATCTAATGAGAAATGTTTGTTTTATTTTAGATATCTAATGATGAGGAGATTCCCCAACATAGTACTTCTAGAAAATTCAAAATACATCTTCATCTAGTGAAATTCAAGAACCTTGACAAGGTGGGTTTCTCCCCCAAGCATCTATATACGGAATTATTGTCCGATACTGCATTTCCTCATCTTCACTCTCCGTCATTAACAAGTGGGTTGCAATGTAATTTCCATACCCTAGGGCTGTAACTGCTTTACAGTATTTTACGGGTAGTTGGGGCTCTTAATTATTTGAGGTTGGTTCAAGTTCAATGTAAAGGTACTCAATTGAGTATTAAACTTTTCATAAGTTGTTTTACATAATATTAAATCTTTGATAAACTTTATTAATTAAGATTTAGTATGAAACATAGAAACATAAAGTAAATCTTTATATATGTATATGTCAAGGTAGCTGAAGACTTTGCTTAGCACTGGCATAGACAACATATATGAACATTTACCTATCTTAACAAATATCACTTTCCATGAAGTTGAAAAACCGTTATTAAAGGCCTTTTTGTTGTAGCTAGTGAACCCGTATATAAACACCTGATCAATGAAACCATCATATTTACATAGTCTTTCATATGAAATTATAAATGGAAACTCAAAAGAAAAAAAAAATAATTGACACAGAACCGGAATAAATTCCCATCAAAGTGGCTCAGATGACAATGTCTCTAATCTTAGTTGACATTGCAACATGATCAACACTGATTTAGGAAAAAGGCAAATCAAGACTGCGATGTGAGATTGTATGTTTAATAAAGCATTGGGTACCATCCACCTCTTTCATTCATCTTTCCAACAACAACTCTATCTAAATAAAGTCATACAAATATGCCATATGTCTTAACATTGGTTCATATAAGGTAGGGTATTGTTGCATGTAATTGACGGAAGTAATATATTACATCGTGATCCGACATAACAACCATGCTTTTCAAAACTTGTCATGTACCCTCAATGCAAATCGGAAGATAAGTCATTCTTCTCCATATGTTTAAGTATATCATAAAGAATGTAATTTTAGATAGATCTTGATCCACACAAAAGAGTCGAACATAGAAAAATTTACTATTGTTATGTAACACCCAAACCTACCTAGTCATTTTTCGGTATGTTTAGGAGTATTTGTAAGCATAATTTGATTGTTTCGTGAGTTGAATGCGAAACACGGAAACGAGAGATCCGGAAAGTTACAAAACTTAAGGACAAAATTGTAAATTGTCCAAAAAGGGGCCTAAAAGACATGGATTAAGAAAGTTTGAGGCCAAAATGAAATAAAGGAAACTTTGAATACAAATGGCCAAGAGTTGGAGGGCTTAAAAGAAATTAGAGAAAGCTAACCCAAAAATGGGTTTTTGATGGCCAAACATGGCCTTAGCAAACATGGATTTAAAGACCAAAAATTGGTCTCATGTGGGAGAGGAGCAAAACGTGAAGAGAGAAGAAGAGGAAGAGGAAGAAGAAGAAGAGAAGAAGAGGAAGAGAAGATCAAGAGGTATGGAACTAACCTTGGATATGAATTCTATTATGGATCATATGGATTTTGTATGGAATTCTAGAAAAGATTATGAGTTCCAAACCTAGGGTTTGTTAGGAATTGCATCCTAAACTTAGGTTTCTTGAAATTAAGGTTGGTTAAACCCGCAAGGAACAAGATAAGTATGGAATCCTCCCTTTGTTGTTGGATTCATGTGGTTAAATGGAAGGGAAATGGAGTTAGGGTTTAGAACAAACCTATTAAATCTTAATTAACTTGGTTTGTATATGGGTCGCAAACCCTATTAGATAGTTTTGAAGTGATTCATGAAAGAATTTGGAAGAAAGGTATCCATTGAAAGATGATTTGAGTATAACTGAGGATACAAGATGAATTTGAAATGATTTTGAAGTGTATATGAAGTATAGATTTGGTTTGGGATGAAAAAGTGCATGAAAAATGGGAGAAAATACACATTCTAGGCACTTTTCAGTGATGTGTACCGGTACACTTTCAACATGTACCGGTACACTTTGTGTTCTGGTCATTTTTGGCCAATGTGTACCTGTACACATTAGGGGTGTACCGGTACACCCTGTTCTGCATTCCCAGTTTTGACAAGTTTTCGTATTGTGGCCATAACTTTCTCATTTCTTATCCGATTTGAGTGATTAAGGTGGTCAATTAAAATAGACTTCAAGGAGAACTATCCATATAGAAATAGACATCGTCAAATTCGGACTCTAAGTGGCCCCAATATTCACTCAAAGTGGGGTCATGTGCAAGTCAATTCCTGCATCAGTATCGTTCATAGAGTAGTCCGAGTTGTTTCGGACGTAACTTGAGTTCCGGTGCTCCGATTTGGGTGATTCCAATTGGAGATGAACCCTTAGCACCTTAGATTTAAAGTAGCACAAAGAACCAATGTCAAATATGGAGACAAGGCACTGGAAAATGAATATTTCAAACTATCCCTTGGTAAAATCGGTAATCCGACTAGTTGGCATGAAAATGCCATAACTTGAATTTAGATGATCCGATTGGATTGATTCCAATTCCTAAGAAAAATAGATTAATTGAGGGACAAGAATACATGAATGATGTGTGGATAGGCATCATATCATACAAGTATCTGAAATGCCATATGGAATAGGCATGAAACCTGAATATGATATGAAACCTGAAAACGAACTGAAACATGAGCATGAACATCAACATGAATATGAACATGAAAAACAATATGTCATGATCATAGAAGGTGATTAAGAAAAGTTATAAATTCTGAAAGACATGTGACAGTATGACTACCTAGGACCGAAGAATGAATGAGTGGACGTCTTTGGGTCTTGGCCTCTATTTGGAGTGCTATGGCACTCTGTTGCGTGGCGGGCCGTCACCGCCTGTAGTGCTCCCCGTGCCCGATGCTATGTCGTACCTTGAGGTGCTGTTCATCTTGTGTCCATACTCATTTCTTATAATTGGTCTAGGTAGTCGGATAGACATATGATAAGACCTTTGAAAAAGAATAAGTGTAAAGATCACAGATGCCTCTGTATGCATTGCTGTGCCTCACGGGTACTCCTGTATACGATTAAGAAGTTCTTTGTGGGTACTGCGGGTATACATGTGCCTTGAGTTACGTAGTGCCCTACGAAGGGCACTCTGTGTCTGTTTAAGGATTACATTGTACCTCTGGGTACTCCTGTGTCACACACGACTAAGTCCTTGTCTCTGATTAAGTCACATCTCTGACTCAGTCCTGTCTCTTTGATTAACTCCACATCTGCATTTAAGTCCACATGCCACGATTAAGTCACCATCTCTGGTAAGTCACATCTGCAGTTAAGTTAAATACCTGCAGTTCGTCACATGTACCTGCAGGCCCTCTGCATCTGAATAAGTTCTGTAGTACCTATGGGTACTCCTGTCTTTGATGAAGCTCTGTAGTAAATAAGGGTACTCCTGTATCCGATTAAGCTCTGTAGTACCTACGGGTACTCCTGTCTCTGTATAAGTTCTGTAGTACCTACGGGTACTCCTGTCTGAATAAGTTCCATTTCTGATTAAGTCACATCTGCGATTGGAGTTACGTAGTACACGGATATACATACATCTGATAAGTTCTGTATCTGATAAGTCTTGTATCTGATAAGTCTTGTATCTGATAAGTCCTGTATTTGAATCAGTCCTGTCTCTGATCTAGTTCTGTAGTACCTACGGGTACTCTTGTATCTGAGTGCGTTCTGTCCTATATCTGATTAAGTTCCGTAGTACCTACGAGTACTCTTGTATTTGATTAAGTTCTGTAGTACCTACGGGTACTCCTGAATCTGAATAAGTTCTGTCCTGTATCTGATTAAGTTCTGTAGTACCTACGGGTACTCCTGTATCTGATTAAGCTCTGTAACTCCTACGGGAGGTCAGAATAAGTATAAGTCCAGTCGTAACTACGGTTACTTCCGTATAATGAATCTGTGATCTGACCTTGTATGTGATATGATCCTGACCTGTTCCGACTTATCGTACCTACGGGTACCTTCGCAAAAGAATAAGATCCGAAAAAATAGTATGTATGATCAAAATTGGTATAAGTTAGTAAGACCCGGTATAAGTTCCAAATGCCCATGTAAGATCGAAATACATGTATAAGTTACGTAATACATGTATAAAATCCGAAATACATGTATATATCTAAGTAATACCAAGATAAGATCAAAGGAAATACGGGAATAAACTCACATTTGTACAGAAGTAGAAGATGCAGTAAGACGAGGATAGACTACGTAGTACAGAGTCTGAGATACAAGTATCTTTGTATAAATATAAGTTCTACACGAGTACCTCCCAGGTACTCCTGTATCTCACAGTTAATTTTGCTTAGTACCTGCGGGTACTCTGAAGTAATAGTATAGGTATACTTTAACCTAAAGCTTATTGGGATATGATATCAACACAAGTTGGTATCGGGCTTGGACATTTGATCAGTAAGTACTTACGGGTACTCATAGTATAAGATTAAGTTCCATGAATCCAATTATCGTTCCGTAATCTATAGTGATACATAAATTTACCTCCTAATAAATTATGAACTCATTAGGATAATTATGAGTTCTGTAAACTCCTACGGGATATTTGATATAGATCTAAATATCAATACGTGTTTAAGTACCTCTGTATAAGCATAGGTTCTGTAACTCCTACGGGAGATCAAAATAAGTATGAGAGAGATAAGTATACGTACATGTATAAGATCGATGCAATTATCAGAGAAATCTGAATAAGAATAGATCAATTTGCCATGAGTATAAGATCAATAAGGATAAATGCATATAAATTATAATTCTGAGTAAGTATAAGATTGTTATAAGTTTAAGTTCGATCTGGATTTATAAGGAATGCGAATAAGTATAAATGGATCATGGGAGACATAAACATTCTATTAAAAAGTCACAAGGTACAAGTAAGGCAGGAGAATTATTTTGATGACACGAATAGAAGACTCGGCACAGGAAATCAAGAAAAATCATGAGTTATGTAAAGAGATGAATTGGATGCCTTGCGATTTAACATATGTCTAAGTTTATACGAGATATGATCTGACTGTTATATATTGGATTATATGAATTCATGATGATTTTGATATCTGAAACTTTCATTTATATTTATCACTCAGTTCGAGTTTAAATGCATGTGCATCGAGTATAAGTTATAAGATATGCTTCCCACTAAAGGCGTAAAACCTTTGAGTTTTCTAATCAGTGTAAGAGTACGGGAGGAAGGCGTCATTGGCTTGTCATGCATCTGGTACAAGTGGCGTGTGACATGGGGTTCACTACATATAGGTTCCAGCGCTCACGGTGTAAAAGTAAAGAAATCTGATTTGTATAAGTAAATGGGACTCGATTATATGTGTATAGATTTTGATAAGACCTTCCCTCGGTGAAAGTAGTTCTTTACATTGGTATATAATATTTTGAATTATTATAAGTGTGGGCCATACCCACAGGTGCCAGTTGGCTTTTAAAAAAATCGGTAAAGAGTCGATCCACGAGTCTGCATCGACGAGTTCGAATCATGTCGGGTGGACCGGGATTAGTGACATTACATGACTTTTAGGCCGTCTCATGCACCATAAATCCGCCCATGACCCCGAATGCGATTTGAAGAATAAGCCCTAGGGCCGAATTATTTTATTCAGTTAGACGAGAAAAAAATGATGGAAGGCGCAGGAGTGTTGTTGGCAGCAACTCCCTGGTGTCTAATGGCACACAAATCTTGGTTGTGACCAAAGGAATCTGCCAGAAAAACCATAGAAATACGAGGCTGATTAAATTATTCGAACTAAAATGAATTCAATATTAAATTTGAAAAATAAATAAGAAAAAGAACACTTACTCATCCAAAACATGGACTTTATTATGGTTATTGTTAGAAATTGCATGGAGGTGGTACATAAAACTAGGCCACAGATCATTAAAAAGTTCCGCAAGTTCTTCGTATGTATATATTTTGAATACTTCTAAGGATCCATCATCATATGCTTTTCTTGCTTCCTATGAAAAATTTAGAATAAAATCAATTGGTTATCCTTATAATCAAACCATTAAATTCATATTGAAATGTGAATCTAACCTCATTCACATGTACAACCACATTTTTGCTTAATAAAAGGAAATTGTAGGATCCCCAACCTATTTCGAGCCTTTGTCTTTCTCAAGGCAAGTCGACATTCTTCTCCAAATTCTTAATACGACTTAGAATTAAATGTCCTGCATTTTATCTCATCCATGAGCTTTCTTACAATTAGTAAAAATTATATTCTAGCATCATTTTAACTGTACTTAAATTACAACGGCTTCTGTAGGTCTAAAAATTGGGTGGTATCAATATTTGATAATATATTTTTCATGCATACAAGGAAAATATTAGGGTCCTCTAAATCATAAATTAGAATAAAAAAAATTGTAGTTAACCAATTTTTAATTAATAATCTTACCTTTTAGATTTGGTGTTACCTTCAAGAAAGTACATGAATGGTTCAAGAATATATGGTTTCGACTTACTAGTGAAGATGCCTCTATGTTGGAGTTAAATTCTTGTTGTCATTTCCACCCTCAGGGCATAAGGACCTCACGACATAAGTACCGCCACTAGCGGAAGTGCCCGCAGTCGAGCTCTCATGTTCGCTAGTTTAGCTCACCCCTTGCTTATGACAACACTCTTAATGCAGAATGTTTCACAGATATCCCTAATTTAGCATTGTCTTCCTCGATCTCTTAAGAGCAGCAGCTCTAAATCCATCTGTATTTGTATATATCAAATCAATGGTTCAGTCTTAACTCACGTATAAATGATCTTCCCTTTTGAAAATTTGTAGAAAGGCTTTGATAGATTAGCTATATTCACGAACTCATTGAACTTCAGCATTCTTCTCGAATTGGTATCAAAATGTTCGAAACCAACAATTTTGAGTCTTCCTTTTCCTTCCTTTCGCTCCTATGAAATGCTTCATGATAGTTTTAAGATGTATTCTGAATCGAGTTTTGATGCACTACAAGTCCTATAGAGAAAAGGAATAAAATCCACATCCTAACTTCTTTTGCACGGATAGTCATTACGTGACCGATCTTTTCCATTACTGCCTTATTAAAATGCAAACAACATGTTAGTTAAATTACACAAAAAAATGGGTATCGAAATATGCAAACTAAAAAAAACATATTAGTTAAATTACACAAAAAATGGGGTACTTGATTCGACTTTTTAATCCCATAAAGAATAAATATATTCTAAGGCATCAACTAATGTAGCCATTAATTGTCATAGCCATGGTTCACCATGAAAAAACTAAAAAATTAACAAAATTTATTAAAATAAATAAAATTTCATTTTTTTTTTTCATCTAAGTTAAAAGACCATGTAAAACAAATTAACATTTGGACTTTTTATAGGTAAAATTAATGGATATTGCAAAAACTAAGAGAAGAAGAAACATTACTGTTGATTCAGCATCCATCATAACTCTCACAAGCTTAGATCTATTAATGATCTACAGGAAATGAGTTTGGACTTTTGGAATTAAAAAAAAAAAGAAAAGAAAGAAATTTGATTTTTTTTCTATAATGTTTTGGCTAAGAGACGAATCCGCAAAGTTCCAATCACTCAAAGCAACCAAGAGACCCTGGACTCATTGAGAAAAGGCATGGAACGAGCAAATGAATAACAATGTGAACGATTTACTTAAGGGTAGGAGGTAGGCAATCGAAATATTCAGGACTATGAAGAAGATAATTAGGTTATGGAAGGTAATCATACATAGGAGGAAAGAAACAACATGCTCATGGAAATCCAGTGAGGAGTCGAATACTACCAAGTAGAAAAAGGAAGAGTGCAAATGTTAAAAGACAAAACTCCTCCATTTTCTAGCTATCTGCGCAAGTTGATAAGGAAGGTGTAGAATTTATAAATTCCCTAGAGTATTGATATCTTATAATGATTTTTATATTGATATTTGGAAACATATCTCTCTTAGGATTTTAAAAAAAATTGTTATGTTCAATTGTTTATAATTTGTTTTCCGAATGTTTGATTTTCTTAATTTTTTTATAATTGGATTCGGTTTAAATTTATTTTCTCATGTAAGATAAGATTTGATACATATAGTGGAACATTCTTTTCTCTAAGTG
Source organism: Tetrastigma voinierianum (assembly GCA_016808115.1). Classification (NCBI taxonomy): domain Eukaryota; kingdom Viridiplantae; phylum Streptophyta; class Magnoliopsida; order Vitales; family Vitaceae; genus Tetrastigma; species Tetrastigma voinierianum. The sequence goes on along the minus strand of JAEQBH010006651.1, from coordinate 189,451 downwards.
CATAGCCGAGTTTTGACATGACCATTGCATGGCATGTTGTAGGCTATTGTATTAGGTAGGAATTGCCATGAGTTAGCCTAAGGAAGGCTTTATGATATTATTTATTTACTCGTGGATTGATGGATGCTAATATGTGATACAATATCTATATATATATTGGCATGAAATATATGGAGACTATATCTCTCTTTGATATATGTTTGCATGGTAATTGACATGAAGTACAACTTATGAGAATGGTTCATGTAGTGTGCATCATGCATGTAACATGAGAAAGTGTAGTGACATTAGCATTGCATATGCATAGGAACATCAGCATTTTGGGTGTGTGTGCATGGGTATGGTCATCCATCATCAGTGTTGATGAATGGGTAGTGAGCTTGTACTTTTGACGACGTCTAATAAATGACTCACGGTTCAAAGCATACAATGAAATATAATTAATGTGTGTTTGGCGGAGCAAAAATTAATCTCCTCAGCTGAAAAGCTTGGAACATTGGGTGCAAGAGACCCACGGTGTGATCCGAAAAGATCCGTTACCCAAAATAAAAGACACGGTTATCACATAGACTTCGACTTGTGTAATAAGAGTCGGGATTGACTCTGGATTATTAGCCCATTGGCACTTGCATTGGGTACCGCTGAACCGATAAGGGCTCGGTATATGTGTGTCATTGGTACTACCAGTGACGGTTGTCATACTTGGCATAGGCATGTGTGAGGGAGTCGGCGCATGACTCTTGATACGGGCATGAAGACATTCCATGCATGACGTAAGACATTCATGTACACATTTTCACTTGGATGTTTATGGGTTGGTTTGATCATTGTATGAGAACTTAGGTGGGGAGTAACCCTTGTAAGAGATTATCACCACTAGGCTTTATTCACCCCATCGTGGGACCCCCTTTTTAGGTACAAGTCAAGTGCAGGTGGCTGACCTTCTTTCGGGACCGCACATATGAAGAAAGTCGGATGTGGCTTTCGACCATATTTTGTATATGTATATTAAAAAAATTAGTTTTAATATATAATTTTTCCTAAGAGTGTATAATTGAACTCTTGTAAACATGTCACTACGTAGTCACATGTATAGTATTCAGGGTATGGTTGAATGGGGCCGAGTGGTCGCTATGACTCATGAATGACTCGGTGTGGTATATTAAGCCCGGATGGGTCATGTGATGTATTGTTATACAAGTAGTATTTGGGATAGAGCTTCCTGTACAGAGTAGACTCTGTCTGATTTTTTGTTACATTATGGATCCTAATAAATGGGACATAATGGTGTGGCATCGGGTTACCTGACACCCACTGGTTTTCGTAGGTTGACGGGTTGTCAACGGGACCCTCAGGATAAGGGTATCATAATATCAATCACGGACAATTTATAGATGGGTAGGCAATCAAAATATTATGGACTATGAAGAAGATAATAAGGTTATGGAAGGTAATCATACATAGGAGGAAAGAAACAAAATGCAAATGGAAAGCCAGTGGGGAGTCGAATACTACCAAGTAGAAAAGGGAAGAAAGCAAATGTTAAAATACAAAACATCTCCATTTTTAATATCGTATGTGATGATAAGGAGTGTAGATTTATAGTTTCTGAAGTAACAAATATATTATAATTGTTTTGCGATATATGGAAACATATCTCTCTTAGGATTTAAAAAATATGTTATGCTCAATTGTTTATAATTTGTTTCTTGAATGTTTAATTTTCTTAATTTATCTATAATTGGATTCGGTCTAAATTTATTTTCTCATTTTACATAAGATTTGATACATATAGTAGAAACATCCTTTTCAAAAGTTAATATTGTTTTTCCATATTATATTGACAAACCAAAATTTAAAAATAATAAATAAATCATTACACACATGACATGCATTCATTGTTTAAAGTTGTTCATCTACCTGACATGTTATTCATGGTAGAATTAGAAAAAGTTTGGAATAGAAACAAAGTTATGCTTAAGGCATTTTATCTTTGTAATCTCCCGACCATCAATGTAAGATGAACCTAATTATTATGATGCCCCAAAACCCGGGGGTCATACATACATACATATATATATATATATATATATATATATATATATATATAATGAACTGTGTCCATGAACAGTGAACCACACAAAGTGACCCAAACGATTACGCAACAAGTTTGGTCGTGCACCTGAAATGCAAACCACTCAAAAAATCATATTATTTGTTTGATTTATGAGATTAAGAAACAAATCTTTTTCACTTTCACTACCATTTGAAGTGTCACCTCTGTGTTTTCTTAATAATCTAGTCCAAAGAATTAATAATGACGTATTCTTTGAGAGTACTATTGTAATTCTCATCACTATCTATGGCTCGACCGTATGCAATGAACAACGTGAAGACATGTTCTTATGCCACGTAAAATTTTAGAAACCAAGGACTTTTTCAAAAAACGAAGCGTTCTAAGCAGTTTTAAAGACATGAAGATAAGTGAAATCAATCTATAAAAATGTAAATTATTTATTTACCATTTCCCCCTCAAATATCCTTGTTCAAACTAATATTTTAGAAAATAAAATCTTTATAAAAAATATCAACGCTCTAACTAATATTGCCAGTATACAAGTCATCCTTTCATTAATTTTTTTTCGTTATATTTTCTTTTCCCTCTATTATGAAATTCTAAATCCATTTGACTAAAAGACACTTCAAACCCAACCCAACTTCAAAAAGATGATACAAGGTAAAGGTTTTTTAAATTATCACAAATTTCCACTAAATGCGTCCTAGTATTCAATACGTATTCCTTAGCCTCATAAATGCTTCAAAATGAGCCTTTAAATAAGCTGGCGCAAAATGTTAAGCTAATCTAGCATATATGCATTGGATCTTAATCGATATTCCAATCCTATTTTGCTATTAATATCATATAGTAGACTTTGAAACCTTAGATCTTGCAGAATCTTCACCGAAGGCAGAGGTAGGCTTTCCCTTCAACATCCTATGCAACCCAGACTTAATCAATAATTTATTTGGGGGGTGAATGTACCCACCCCCCCCCCCCTAGGCACACATTAGATCTGCCATTTGATCCTAAAGATGAATTTGATGATTAACACATTTAAGATAATTAACATGATTAACATGCAAAAAAATTTATTATACTTTTAAATGTAAGTACAACATAGTGATTTGCATCTTAGCTTTTTAATACATTCTTCTACTTCTTCTCCATATCAACTTACACATAAGTGATTTATTTCCATAGGTATTTTTATAAGACCTCATTCTACATTTCAAAATTTCAAATTGGAGTGATCAAATATTTAAATTCATTAGTATCCATTATTGGATTCTAATAATTAGGGTTAATCTTTAAGCATTAGACGGTTGATATTACAGAGATAAAATGCCCCTATTAAGCTTAACTTTGTTTCTATTACAAACCTTTTCTAATTCTACCATGAATCACATGTCAGGTAGATTAACAACTTTAAACTACGAATGCAGGTCATGTGCAACATTGATTTATTATTTTTTGTCTTGGTTTGTCAATATAATATGGAAAAATTAACATTAACTTAGAGAATAGGATGCTCCACTATATGTATCAAATCTTAAGTAAAATGAGAAAATAAATTTAAACATAGTCCAATTATAAACAAATTAAGAAAATCAAACATTCAGGAAACAAATTATAAACAATTGAACATAACATTTTTTTTTAAATCCTAAGAGAGATATGTTTCCATATATCAATATAAAAATCATTATAAGATATCAATACTCTAGGAAATTTATAAATTCTACACCTTCCTTATCAACATGCACAGATTGCCGAAAAATTGAGGAGTTTTGTATTTTAACATTTGCTCTCTTCCTTTTTCTGGTCGGAAATATTCGACTCCCCACTAGCTTTCCATTTGCATTTTGTTTATTTCCTCCTATGTATGATTACCTTCCATAACCTAATTATCTTCTTCAAAGTCTAGAATATTTTTATTGCCTAACCCATCAATAAATTGTCCGTGATTGTTATTGGGAAACACATCCAGGGGAATTAAGTTGATGGCCGTCGACTGGGGAAACTAGTGGGTGTTGGGTAACCCGACGCCACACCATCATGTCCCATTTATCGGGATCCATAATGTAACAAAAAATCGGACAGAGTCTGCTCTATAATGGAAGGTCTATCCAAAATACAACCTATATAACAATACATCACATGACCCATCCAAGCTTAATATACCACACCGAGTCATTCATTAGTATGCGACCACCATTGCATTAAACCATACCACAGAATACTATACATCGACTATGTAGTTATATGTTTTATAAGAGTTCAATTATACACACTTAGAAAATGATATATTAAAACTTGTTGTTAATATACATATACAAATATGGTCCCAACCGGGTTAGCGCACACTTTAACAGTACTTGAAAGAGGGTCCCACGCGGGGGTGGCAAGCTTGATAGTGATAATATCCTAAATAGGTTACTTCCCACCTAAGTGCTCATGCAATGATCAAACCAACCCATATCCATCCAAGTGAAAATGTGTACATGAATGTCGTCTATCATGCATGGAGTGTCTTCATGCCCGTATCCCGAGTCACTCACCGACTCCCTCATATATGCCTATGCCAAGTGTCACAACCATCATTGGTAGTACCAATGAAACACATATACCAAGCCCTCCTCGGCTCACTAACAACCAATGCTTATAATACTGGGTAACTAATCTCGAGTCAACCCTGACTCATTTCACTCAACTAGAAGTCTAAGTGATAACCATGACCGTTTTTATTTTATTTTTGGGCAACAGAACTTTTCGGCTTTCACAATGGTCTCTTACACCAACATAGAACTTTTTGGATAGCACCGCTGGTCTCTCACACATATACCAGACCTTTTGGATATCACCACGGGTCTCCTACACCCGAATTCCAAGCTTTTCACATGAGGGGATTAACGGCCCCTTTCTTGCTTCGCCAAACACACACAATTCCATTTCATTTTATTGAACCATGAGTTGTTTATTTGACGTCGTCCGAAACACAAGCTCATCACACATTCACCACGAATGGTGAACAACCATACCGTGCACCACACCCGACTCGACGTGATGTACCCATGCACATGAATGCAATGATGCCAATTCATATTTTATATTCTTAGGCAATTATATTTCATATAATTCAAAAATCATGTTAACACATCAAATTAGCATGCATAAACCTATCATTCATGGCACGTATCAATTCAAACAGACATGGACATCACAAGTCACTACCACCCGAGTAATGATACACAAAATTCCTTAGGCCTAGTGGTGACACAATTTGTTCACGACTAGCCTCCAACAAGCCATGTAACGACCTCAACCATGCACAACTATGTGTCATTCATTTGTCAAACAATGACACACAAACAATTCAATCATGTTATTCGACTACCAAGCAATAACATGCAAACAATTTCTCATGAACCATCTTTGTAACGCCCTGTCCCGGCAGAGTGTACAGTACATGTAACTGTAGGGGCGTATAAGAGTACCAAGTGTCACATTGTATATTTTGGAGATGAAATTAAGAAATGATAAATTATGGAACCCGAGATTGTGTATGAGAATAAGGGTACAATGGTCATTGAGCAAGAAGGACATGAAGGTTAAAATCTAAGTAGAGATGGGCCATAATAGAAATAAAAAAAGTTAAGTTGCAGTATTAAGGAGATGAGGACTTAATGGCAATTAAGGTAAGTATGGGACTATAAATAGGCCATGAGACAAACATTTTATTTTTGGTCTCATTATTTTGCTAGGGCTTCACGGTTCTAAGAAGAAAAAGATCAAGGAAGAGGAAGAGAAAGAAGAAGAAGGAGGAGGAGAAGAAGAAGATCAAGGTATGTTTATCTTAGAATCAAGTGTATTTTGGATTATTAAGGCTTGGTAAGGAGATTAGTTGCTCCTTGGTCTAGGGTTTTGTGGAAAGATCACATAAACTCTTGAATTGTTGGGGTTATGAGAGTAAAACCCTGATTAATTGGAAAATAAACATGGAGATCATCAGTATATGGTTTAGAAGAATTGGTGGACCTTTGGTTGAATTCATAAGATTTTCACCTAAGGTTTGTGGTATGAGGTTCCAAACCACCAATACAAGTATTTTGGAGTTGTTTTTGGATGATTTCCATGATGATTCTTGAGGTGTTATAAACTATAGAAGTTGTATGAAGTTAATTGGTAGCAAATGTGGCAAAAATAACAAATCTGGGCAAAATTTTGGAGGTTGTGCCAGAGTACCGGGTATAAGGGTGTGCAGGTGGTGAAGGCCAGCTTTGTGCCGGTGCGAGGTCCAGCCTAGCACGGTGCGAGGCTAACGAGGCTGGCTTTGTACCCGGTACGGGTTGAGGTGTCTGCCGATGCAGGTGAGCCCAAAATGCCCAGAATGCTATGTTTTTGTACAATTAAGCCATAATTCGTACTCCGATAGTTTAGGAACCTTAGTAAATGATTAAGAGATGTTCAAATAAGATTGGAACTCGACGAAAAATGTAGCATACTTCACCGTATTTGTTGAGTGTGACTAAGTCTAGGAAGTACGTAAGATTATGCGATTACGTAGGCAATTAATATTTTCCGTATTCGGTTGAGTGTGTAGGTTAAAAAGCAAAGGCGGGAACAGTGTGGACAGTGTGGAACTGTGCTCAAGTTTAGCAAGCAAAGAGGTGGGTGTTCTAAACCCATTTTTCAAATGCTAGTGTATTATATATATAAACTGTTTTACACTGGTATTTCAACGGTTTTGATTGTAAACCATGTTCAAAAAGAAAGAAATGATTTAAGCAAGCAAATGGTTTCGAGTTGTAAAACCATTTTTCAAAGAGCAAGCAAGCAAGCAATGGTTTTAAAATTGTAAAACCATTTTTCAAGCAATCAAGCAAGCAAATGGTTTCGAGTTGTAAAACCATTTTTCAAAGTGCAAGCAAGTAAGAAATGGTTTTTTAATTGTAAAACCATTTTTCAAGCAAGCAAGCAAGCAAATGGTTTCGAGTTGTAAAACCACTTTTCAAAGAGCAAGCCAACAAGCAATGGTTTTTAAATTGTAAAACCATTTTTCAAGCAAGCAAGCAAGCAAATGGTTTCGAGTTGTAAAACCATTTTTGAAAAATGACAATGACAATGGTTTAAAATTGTAAAATTTTTTCAAGTGACAAGCGGCTTAAATGGTTTCAAGTTGTAAAACCATTTTTCAAAGAGCAAGCAAGAAAGGAATGGTTTTTAAATTTTAAAACCATTTTTCAAGTAAGCAAGAAACAAAGAAAAATAATATTTGCGAAAAGAAATACATTTTTGAAAAATCAATCATTAGTGCACGATCGCCCAGGCTTCCGTAGAGATTTGATGCACGGTTGAGCCCCAGGCTCCGTAGAGTTTTAAAGCAAACGGTTGAGCACAAGCTCCCGTTTATATTTCAAAACGATCGATTGAGCTCAGGCTCCCGTGGGATTTTAAAGCAAACGGTTGAGCCCAGGGCTCCGGCTGCTCAGGCATACGGTTGAGCTAGGCTCAGTTTTTATGAACGTTTTGAAACTTTTAAAGAAAAAGGTTTGTAGAAAGGTTTTAGAAACTTTCCAACAAGAGAAATTTGAAGTTTTATAAAACTTCTAAGCAAGCAACAATAAAGAGTTTTATAAGCTTTTAAAGAAAACAGAAAAACAGTAACAGATATGAGTTTTATAAACTTTTAAAGCAAGCAAAGCAAAGTAAAACTTTTGGAAAATATTTGTAAAAGAGAGTTTTATAGTTTTGAGGGGATTTCTGGAAAAGCAAAACATTTTATAAAAGCATACACTCACTAAGCTCATTTAGCTCATTATTTTCTATTTTAAAAACTATTTTCCAGGTACGGATCAGGCGTTGGAGCCTGATAGGATTTCTCCGACATTGTCTGAAGTCTTTGTTATTAAAGAATATTATGTAAGGAAAAGACATTGAAATTGTATAATGGACATATGTATGTACATAGTTTAGTATTGTGAGAATGTGTTGGCATGCTGGTTTCCATATTTGCATAAAGTATAAATTGTGTATATACAGGATTTGGAATTGTCCCATATGCAGCCTTCATGATGCTGAGGTTTTTCCACTGCTAAGATTTTATCAAATCCTAAGTTGGAAAAAAAAAAATTTTTTTACGAGGTCTAAGCAAGCAATACGGCTTCGCTTCACAGGAATTTCTAGTCGTTAGAGGTAACGGCTGGGGATTTCTGTGGAGTGGCCGGCACACCCACTGCTGGAAGGGGGTGGGGGTGTGTCAATCTTGGTCTAACAAACAATCCATACTGTTTTTAACAGTCCCAAACCAATCAGTGGGCTGTCTATGGGCGACCCTCTCATCAAGCATCGCTTCCATTTATGTGGAATTGAAATCCATGCCCCTTTGGGCCTCTGACACCCAAAACCATTTCACGTTCAACTATGGCTGTCAAGTAGGGAAAAGCCCACACCTCTGAAGTTAACGAAACTCCCTTAGAGCACCTACCTTTTAGCTCTTCGGTGAGGATCAACTTTGCCTCTTGTCTCCCCGGAATTTGACGGACCGATCACTGGGAAACCTAGAGAGAAGTGAGATCTTCTCACTCTAAAATCTCTCCTCTTTTCTCCCTCTCTCCCTCTCCTTTTCCTTCTTCGCAAACAAGTCAAGTGGGATGTCATCTTACTTGCCACATGGCCATTTCTTATTGGCTCATTGGATTTCCTCCTTATCCACTTGTTGGGTTACGGGAAGAATATCCAATCTGATTGGAACATAAATGTAGAGGAATTTAAAAATTTTTATCCCTTAACCCACCAAGGATCACATGCGTTTCATAAAACCAAGGAGTAAAAAAAAAATTACCTCTTAGATGCGACCAACGAGCCTTCAAAGTCTGCTGTTTGGCTTGTCGGATCTTGAGTGCGCCTTTACGAAAAGAGACCACCCTCTATAAGTATCCAGACACAAACAAATAGTAAACAATCTTGTTGAATGATAGTTCAGATTCGTCTTCTCAAAATGAAATTATGGTTTTTCTTTTCTTTCTCTTTGTTTGAATTCATTCTCGAGTAAAGCGACTACTAAAATATGTCTCACATATATATATCTATATAAATGCTAGGGTTTAAGTCAAGCAATTTTATATTATTATATATTTAAAACTCTTTAAAAAATAATAACAATTTAAATTCACAAAACATAACTCCGTTCAAATGTAGCATTTATAAAATTTAAACTTTCTCAAATTAATTCAAATTTAAATAACAATTTAAATTCACAAAACATAACCGTTCAAGACATAGCCGTTCCTGAAATTTAACTTTCTCAAAAATTAAATTCAATTTAAATAATTTAAATTCTAAAACATAACCATTCAATACATAAACGTTTCACAAATTTAAACTTTCTCAAAATTAAATTAAATTTAAATAACAATTAATTGTTATTTGTAATTTAAAATAAACTATCATATTTAAATTACTATAAGTGAAAAACAATAGCAGTTATTATGATTATAGCTAATGTGCAACCCTATAGGTTCAATTAACATTGGCAGTAGGCCTAAATCACATTTTGATCCTACAAGTCATGGCGACCTACAGAAAAGACATTATGACTACCAAGTTAAATGAAAAGCTCATGATCAGAGACAACCTTAATATACCTAATGACATAATCCTTTTGTCTCATGATATCTTGATAGAATATAAGGCATGGATAAATCAGCTGTATATCGTTCTATCTTTGATTGCGAAACCCCGATTAAGTACGACTAATAAATGATAACATTGATCTCCATGATTCATTTGAGCGACCACCATGCATTTCCCTGGTCCCGATTGTCGAGGACCGGAAATATCTCTCTTATAATAGGAGGGACAAATTCCATTTTAATCATTTCATATCTCACTACATAATTCTGTATGTTCAAGTATAACCTTTATAGTCATCCGATTAAAGACAACGTTTGTTTATATCCTTAACCTGATATTCCTTATGTTGAGAGCGCATAAGTCTGAGTGAAAGTTTAATGGCACGCAACTATTAGAGATTTACTTATATTTATGATCCATGTATTAATCTCGAAAGGCAGATTACGTCAATATTTGTCTCATCAAATGGATATAAATTTGATTTGTATCTCATACACATATTCATCCCATGAATATCAATCAAACTTTATACTAATCTTAATTCATTGTTATTTCCATAACAATAACCGATTAGGGATATTTAGAATAATTAATAATATTATTCAAGGACATTATATATAATAGACATGCAAATCATCATAATAATTAATTCTCATAAATAGTCAAAATACCATGTCCATACGATAGGCTGACATTATTACTATGATCTCCGGCTTTGCGTACCAAATTTAGTTCATCAGTAATATCAATGCACATGAACTGCATGGCGATCATGCTTTGCTTGTGGTAAAGGAAGCGGTCGATGGATCAACAACATTATCATGTGTTGGAACTACGCATATCTGCGATCGATCACTTTACTGCACCTCTCTCACCTTCTGTTTGTGAGAGGATGCTATGAATGAGATGATATCGCCTAAGAATGTGTTTGAATAGCTGATGTGATCTAGGTTCATTTGCTTATGCAATAACACCATTATTGTCACAATAAACATCAACAAGATTTGTAATGCTAGGAACCACTTCAAGGCCAGTAATGAACTGTGATCAAAAGCGCTTCGCTTTGTTGCATCGAGATCTTTGCCAATGTATGAAAACAATTGTGAATAATGAAATTTTTCCTTTAAACTTTTCTATTAACTACAACCTCATTTAAACAAAACACGCTATCCCATTTGCGATCGGAAATCATCTTTGTCATATTGGAAGCTTGCATCTGTGTAACCATTTGCTTGGATGTCTTCCAATCCACCATACACCAAGAACATATCTTTAGACGCTAAGATACTTAAGAATGTTCATGGCTTGAGGTCAGTGACTCGCAGGGATACGGCCCGAGTATCTACTTTCGTTATGCTTAAAGAAGCATATAAGATACATACGGTCTAGTGCACAACATGGCATACACATGATAGATCCTATTCTTTGAGGCACAAGGAATCTTACTCATCCGCTCTCGCTCATCTTTAGTAGGACAACGTATTTGCTAAGAGTAATGCCGGAAGCTTTGGAGCAATGTCACCTCTCTTGGAATCTTGCATCTTGAGCAGTTTCGATGCTTTGTCTATGTAAGCACTTTGACTTGGAGCCAGTCAGCCTCTTAGATCTATCTCCTATAGATCTTTATCTCCTAGGATATAGGTAGCTTCCGCCTAAGTCTTTCATTGAAACACTTCCCCTAACAAGACGACATTACGCAAGGTAGGGATATCATTCCCAATAGTAAAATGTCGTAACTATAAGACCAAAAATACAATTGCGCTCCCACTAGTTTTATTATAAACACGAGGCTCATCTTCATTTTGACAAATCCAAACCCTTTGACTGATTCATCTAAACGAAGATTCCAACTCCGAGAGGCCTGCTTCAAACCATAAATGGATATTTAAAGCTTGCATACTTTACCAGAATTCTTAGGTTGTGCAAAACCCGCAGGTTGTGTCATGTACACATACTCAAGTAAGTTTCCATTAAGAAATGCAATTTTAACATCCATTTGCCAAATCTCATAATCATGATATGCGGCCCGATAGCGATAAAATTACGATAGACTTAAGCATAGCTACGGGTGAAAAATTTTCATCGTAGTCTATATACCATGAGTTTGTTTTGAAACCTTTTTGCGACTAGCCTTGCTTTGTAAGTATACACTTTCCATCCATGTCATTTTTCTTTTAAAAATTCATTTTACACCCAGTAGTGCTGTACCTTGGTGGGTCAATCAAGGTCCATGCACGATTATCATACATGGATTGAATTTCGGACTTCCTTGGTCTACAACCATTTCTCAGTGCGGATCGACATAGCCTCTTGATAGGTAGTGAGTTCATTTTTGATCCCACTTAACAATACATCATGATTATCGATCCACAAGAAATCCATATCTCTCTCGGGCTCATAGCGTATCCTGCTCGGATCTACGTAAATTTTTGTGCTATAGGAGGTATGTCAACAATAGTTTGTTGACTATGAGCATCCATGGAGTTCAATGTTATCTTGTGGTTTTAAATAACCGGGGTTGTACCTTACTCCCACTGGTTCCTTTGAAACTAATTCCCTTTCTAGAAAAGTTTCATTCAGGCAACAAACACTTTGTTCTCTATGGGATTGTAAAAGTAGTATCCCTTAGTCTCTTTAGGATACCCCACAAAAAGACAATTATCAGATTTGGGCTCCAGCTTATTTGAAACTTGACGTTTTGCATAAGCCTCATAACCCTAAATCTTAAGAAAAGAAAAACTGTGCCTTTTACCAGTCCACATCTCATATGGTGTATTTTCAACCGCTTTGGATGGAACTCAATTTTAGTGTGAGCATAGCTTGTTTCAAGTGCATAACGAAAAGATGAAGGATATGAATGGACTCTATGTAGATCGAACCATATCTAATAAAGTTCGATTCCTCCTCTCAGACACACCATTTCATTGTGGTGTTCCATGGGGAGTTAATTTTGAAATGATTCCACAAGTTCTAAGATGGTCATCAAATTCTTGGCTCAGAAATAAACTCTTCACCTTGATCCGTCGAAGTGCCTTGATTGTCTTGTCAAGTTGGTTTTGTACTTCATTTTGAAAATATTTGAACATTTCAAATGATTCAGATTTATGTCTCATCAAGTAGACATAACCATATTTGTTGAAGTCATCAGTAAATGTAATTAAGTACTTGTAACCTCCTCTAGCATCTGAACTTAATGGTCCACATACATCTGTATGTATGAGATCCAATAATCCATTGGCCCTTTCACTGTGTCCAGTAAAGGGATCCTTTATCATCGTACCCAATAGACAAGATTCACATGTATTATATGATTCAAAATCAAATGAATTCAAAAGTCCAACTTGATGGAGTTTTGAGATGTGTTTCTCATTTATATGACCAAGGAGACAATGCCAAAGATAGGTTGAATTTAAATCATTAGATTTAAATTTCTTAGTAGTTATGTAATAGACATGAGAATTGTTGGATTTTTGAAGGTTCATAACATAAAGACCATCCTGTAAATAGCATTTGCGTAGAACATGTCTTTATGAAAAATGGAGAAATTATTATTCTTAATAATAAAAGAAAAACCATCATTATCCAAACAAAAGCTGAAATAATATTCATACACATTGTAGGAACATAATAACAATTGTCCCCGAAACTAAACGAAAGCCTTAGGCAAGTAAGTTCATAACTTCCCTACGACCAGCGACAACTTGCTCCATTGCCTACTCGTAGATCAACTTCGCCCTTCTTCAGTTGTCTACTCCTTTTGAGTCTCTACACATTTGTAAAAATGTGAGATCCACATCCATTATCTAATACCCGAGGAACTAGAAGGAGAAAAAATTAATGCGTATAACATAAATACACGAGAAGAACTAGTCTCACGGTCTTCCTTTACAACTTCTTCTTTAGATCCTTTAAATACAACTTCTTGATTTCTCTTCCAATGACCAAGTTCATTGAAAAAGAAATAAACACCCTCCTTTGGGGCTTTAGCCTTAGGTTTGGGTTGAGCATTGGACTTTCCTTTTCCCTTACCCTTGCTCTTTCCCTTGCCCTTGCCCTTGTTCTTGAAGCCCTTTCTTATTTGAACCATCAGAACATGGCCAGGAATGGATTTAATATTCCGTTCAGCGGTTTTAAGCATCGTATGCAGCTCAAAGATAGATTTGTCCATTTCATTCATGTTATAGTTCATGAAAAATTAGCCATAACTATCAGGAAGTGAATTCAGGATCAAATCAGTTGCCAACTCTTGGCTCAATGGAAATCTAAGCCTATCAAGGTGCTCAATATAGAATTTTATTTTTAGAACATGAGCACTAACTAAAGCACCCTTAGCTATCTTTCAAGAATGCAGTGCCTTGGTAGTCTCATACTTTTCTTGCCTTGCTTGTTGTTGGAACATTTTCTTAAGATTCAAGATCATATCATAAGCTTCCATATTTTCCAGATCCTTCTGAAATTCAAAACTCATGGTAGCTAGCATCAAGCATGCAACATCAATAGAGTCGTTATGATGCTTCTCATAAGCATTCTTTTCAGCTCTAGGAGCATTATCAGCTGGTTCTTCAAGGAGAGGTTCATCCAGGACATAAATCTTCCTTTCTTGTTTGAGAACAATTCTCAAATTTCAAAACTAATCAAGGAAATTAGTCCCAGTAAGTTTATCCTTCTCAAGGACTGATCGTAGTGACATAGTAGAATTTTTGTTGTTAATGTTAGCCATCTACAATGAATCCAAAGTTCGATAAGTATTTTGATTATGAAAAATTCTCACTAAATTAACAACCCTCAAGAATAATCATATTAATCTAGTGAGCTAAGATCCTATATTTGCTATTTTAAGTCGGCTTGGCGCGACACTTAAAAATTAAGTTATTTAGGTAGGTAACTCTTACCAATTACATCTCATGCAACTCTTACATATTTATGGGATTTTGACATCATATGTCCCGGCATGTTTAAATCCCATCTAATGCCATTAGGCCCAAGATTGTTTTGATAACCTAATAAAGTTAAACCATTTTTAAACATATGGGTAGCACCATTACTCATCTTGTCTCACTAATGTAACCTAATATACTTCTACTTTGGTAGAACCCACATTAAGGTGATAAAAGGTTTGACAAGTGTTTAAATATGGATGGCATGTTAACTTTAAATTTTATGTGAGGGATCTTGATTGATTTTAATTTTCGATTAATAGATCTCATCAGTACATCTAGTATCACATACTCATGTAGCAACATCATACATAGCATCTCATACTTGCATATAATAAACGTGTCACAGTATGGCCTTAATCTAGATTGATCTCCATAAGCCAATATGAAGACCAACAGTCATTCCTAGGTAGTAATAAGCAGCTCCATGATGTCGATTTGACCACCAACTTTGCTCATAGACACCTAGCTCCTCCATCATCATGGTTGGATTGCATGACTTGAATGGTTTGCATTGTCTCTTGTTTTATTATAGCAATTAAATAAATACTACTAATAGCAGTAAAATAAAATTACAATAAAGCAAAAGAACGGCATGCAAGCCGTATTTAATAATTACAACCCTTGTAAAGAAATAATAATAACTTGCCTTGAACACATTGGTCGAAAAGACTATCTTGTACCATGTAAAAAACAACACAACATGCAAAATATATCATGTTATTATATAGCATAAACAATTTGCATTAAAAGAAATAAATTATAATAGGTGTGTATTTAAAACCAATTAAATTCATAAGGTGCTATGCAGAGCTGTTACGGCGGTTCCGCTACAAAATTAAATTTTCATTGATCTCATCAATAAATTTTTGAATAAGTCGAAAGCCATCAAAATCACATTAAAACAGCATATTATGTAATCTCATTACACATAGGGCTTATTTTCGCACCACCATAAACAATCACTGATATATCAGAATTGATATATGAATTGATCCATGTATTAATCTGATTAAAGGAATAGAAGGCGAATCATAACATGCTATTAAATGCTAATGGCAATGTCCAATGGATTCTTAATCATATTAACGAATCCTTTTAGGTTTGAGGATTCAATCTATTAATACCTTAACAAAACCTATTAACTATATGGTTCTTTAAACCATAATATCTCATATATTCAAAAGCATAAATCATGCAGAATCATATACATCACATACATACGATCAAACATGGCATTATCGATTTTTATGAAAACACGGGTGGCTCGTGCCCACTTTGTTGGGTTCTGAGACGAGTGTCAACAGTTGGAACATAAATCTGTGGAATTTAAAAAAATTTTATCCGTAACCCACAGAGGATCATCGTTCGTAAAAACGAAGGAAGGGTAAACAAAACTTACCTCTTGTAGATCGATTCGTCAAGCCTTCAAAGTCTGCGTCTTGGTTTATTTGGATCTTCAAAGGTGCTGCCTTTCTTAAAAGTGACCACCCTCTACAAGTATCCACACACGAACAAATAATAAACGATCTTGTTGAATGCTAGTTCAGGTTCGTCTTCTCCAACCAAGAGTGGGGTTTTTAACTGCTTCTCTCTTGTTTTGGTTGTTCTCGGAGTAAAGCGACTACTACAAAATATATGTCTCGCATATATATATCTATATAAGTACGCTAGGTTTAAGAGTGAACTTGAATTTTATATTGTATATATTTAAAACTATTTTTAAATAATAACAATTTAAATTCACAAAACTATAGCAGATTCAAGGCATAAAGTTTCACAATTTAAACTTTCTCAAAATTAAATTAAATTTAAATAATAATTTAAATTCACAAAAACATAACCATTGAAGACATAACCGTTTCACGAATTTAAACTTTCTCAAATTAAATTGAATTTAAATAACAATTTAAATTCACAAAACATAAGATTCAAGACATAGTTTCACAAATTTGAAACTTTCTCAAAATTAAATTGATTTAAAATAACAATTTAAATTGCAAAACATAATCATTCAAGACATAAAAGTTTCACAAATTTAAACTTTCTCAAAATTAAATTCGAATTTAAATAACAATTAATTGTTATTTGTAATTTAAAATAATCTCATCATTTTAAATTACTATAGAGAGTGAAAAACCATAACCGTTATTATTCGTTCTTAATGTGCGATCCTATAGGTTCAATTAACATGGGCGATGGGCTAAATCACATTTGATCTCGAGTCATAGCGGCCTCACAGCGAAGACATTATGACTACCCAAGTTAAATGAAAAGCAAATGATCCGAGACAACCTTAATATACCTAATGACATAATCCTTTTGTCTCATGATATCTTGGTAGAATATAAGGCATGGAAAAAGTCAACCTTGTCATTTCTATCTTTGATTACTCGAAACGATTATACGACTAAACAAATGACATTGATCTCCTATCAATTCATTTGAGCCACGACTTTCATGCATTTCTCGGTCTCAATTGTCGGGGACGAGAGATATCTCTCTTTATAATAAGAGGGAAAATTTTCATTTTAATCGTTCATATCTCTTTCATAATTCTTATTATGTTAGTATAACCTTTATAGTCATCTAGATTAAAGACAACGTTTGATTATATCAAAACTCAATATTCCTTATGTTGAGAACTATAATCTAGTCGAAGGATTTAATGACACATTGAGATTAACTTAACACTTTGATCCATGTATTAATCTCGAGGCGGGTGCATCCCGATATTTGTTCTTAACAAATAGATATAAATTTGATTTGTATCTCATACACATATTCATCCCCATGAATATCAAATCAAACTTATCACTAATCTTAATTCATTATTATTCCCATAACAATAACCGATTAAAGGGACATTTAGAATAATTAATAATATTATTCAAGGACATTATATATAATAAACATGCAAATCATCATAATAATTAATTCTCATAAATAGTCAAAATACCATGTCCATACGATAGGCCTAGAGCATTATTACTAACACCACTTACCCTGAATAGTGGATTTTCTTCCACTCATGATATGCCACATGTCCACATGGGCCCCACATGGCTCTCATTGTTTGCGGCTTGCTCAAAGGTAGACACATGGCTGGCGAGCCACCCGACACTTCCATGTGTCATATGACCTGCCACATCTTATGTCCAGCGTGTAATTCCAACTCTCTTTGAATGCAACGAATTCCGATGTGGTAAC
Organism: Tetrastigma voinierianum; assembly: GCA_016808115.1. Taxonomy (NCBI): domain Eukaryota; kingdom Viridiplantae; phylum Streptophyta; class Magnoliopsida; order Vitales; family Vitaceae; genus Tetrastigma; species Tetrastigma voinierianum. The sequence goes on along the minus strand of JAEQBH010006651.1, from coordinate 171,610 downwards.
TAGATTTCGCGAGACGATTTCAACTATAAAATCTGTTTCGTCTTCCAAGATCTAGAAAAATTAGGGTATTTCGACCGAAATTACCATTTTACCCTTTATCCAAAACTTTGGATTTTTCGGGGCTTCACAAAGACTATTTCGACAAAAATTAAAAGGCACTTTGTGACACAAATCCACGAAATTAAGATTGTGATGGTCGACTCTTGAAGATAGTGGATGTTGGTTAACTTGGCCTTGCACCATTTTAATCTATTTTCCCTGACCTGGGTTTCGAAAATAGAGTAGAGTCTCAGCTTTGTGCGGGGGCTCTACCCAAATACAACCTATGCGATTACATGGCTTCTTGTTGTCTAATATTATACAACGACCACCGGGTCCACATCACAGTAAAAAAGGCCACGTAGGGCCCATTTACCCATCTTTCGAACACAAAAGCACATGGTAAGGACCATAGTCTATAAGAGTTTAAATTTACACCACTCTTATACAAAACATATATCAAAATTAAGAATTGTAATACATGATTTACAAAATATAAATCAAAGCCACAATCCGGCTTTCTTCTCATTATCGGCCTCTAGTGAGTGCCATCTCCTGCCAGCGTCTTGTACACGAAGGGGTCCCACGATTGGGTGAGCGATGCTCGAGTAGAGTGAAATCCCTCACAGGGATCACTCACTTTAAGTCTTGGCGTACGATGGGTCATGCCACAAGCACATTTCAATCACAATTATGTCAATCCTATAATGAAATGTACATGACATGGATGAGGAACTACTCCTCATGATCCCTGTACCAAGTCCTCAACGACTTCTCTCAACATGCAATATGCCATGTGTGAAAAACAATCTTCAAAATAAAGATATTTGTTTTATTTGTGGACAACCATCTGATATTAATTAGTGGACATACTCTGATAATTTCCTTTGTGGACAACCCTTTGATAATAGTAGACATACTCCGATAATTTATTATGTGGACAACCCTCCGATATATAATAGTGGACATAATCCGATAAAACCGCTTTATTCAAAATCCATGTTAGGCAACCTCTGATCATTCATGAGACCTTTTAGGAATTTTTCCATAGACCAAAACCAACATCAACACCAAACACAATGCTGATTTTCCCATGCACTCACTCCTATTTCATGCGATGTACTTGCGCATAAATGCAATGCAATATGCCATTTCCTATCACCATTCTACATATATATGAGTTCTATATGTACATGCCTACTCATGCATTTCAACCCATGCATCAATTGGAAAGTTATATAAATGAACACATAAATTCCAAGTAATTCACGATTCATACTTAGCATGCAATACATGCATACATTGACGTCATAAGTCATTACCACTCGAGTAACGGCATAATTTAACTTCTAGGCATAATTGTGACATATCAATTCCACAAGTAGCCTACAACAAGCCATGCAATGTCCTCAATCATACATAAACTCATGCATTTCCCCAAGCCTAATGGATAATTATATCAACATGCATATAATCACCAACCAACATACACCAAATTCAATGTATTAGACCACACACTTAATCAGAACCAAGCAATTTGAACACTTGGTGCTACAATTAATTTTTTTAGAAAATATGTGGGCACCAAATGCCATACACAGGCATATGGAAAGATTCTAGACTCAAGGGGCTTTCCTTAGAGTCTAATAACACATGAATCGGAGTTTGGCTGAGAGTTTGCCAATTGCCGGGTGGAGGCCTCTGAACAATAACTTCTTCGCGCAATGAGAAGGCCCTGTATTTTCATCTTTTTCGGACATAATATGAGTCAAAATTGCCTTAATTTATATGTGGATGGATTCTAGACTCAGAGGGATTTCCATAGAGTCTAAGAACTCATGAATCAATGTTCGGACGAAAAAGTTATGGCCGTCCAAAGTTGGATGCTTCACGTGAACAGTGACATCACCTTGAACCAGAAAAATCGTTTTCTTGGTTCTCGCTACCATGAGAAACGGCCCACAGGCTTAACCGGGTACCAAAACAGATCTAGATGGAAAATAGAAAAACATGAGTAGGAAGGTTCCCCTCTTGAAGTGTGAGCAATGACCCGAAAGTCCGCGGACACTTCACAGCCTGACTTTCGACTCCAAGACCTCCTACGTGAAACCTTGGTGGCTTTCGGGTTCTGGTATCCACGTGTAGCCCTCGCCTAGTACTCCGACATTAATTCTTGGCCCGACGCGAGATGACCACCCGAGCTCCATAGATCTTAGAGAGAAGTCAGAGTTTCTTTCTCTAACTTTTCTTCTCCAAACACAAAATTCTCGACAAAATTGTGTGTTGTTGGTACCCACGCATAGCCCTCGTTGAGTAGATGAACTTTAAATCTTGGCTGGACGGATTCCGACCAACCGATCTCCGTAGATCGCAGAGAGAATGAGGAGTTTCTCTAATTTATCTCTCTAACTCAACCCACTGTCTGAAAATTGCCAAAATTAGGGAGAAAAATCTTATATTTTCTCTTTTTTTTTTCCCTTTTAAGTTTAAGTTTGATGCGCGGGTCCCACTTTGCTCCACGCCTGCATGACTCGTCCGGGGTTCATTTTTGATCCGAAACAATTTATTTCTTTTCAGTTCAATTCATTTTAAATTAACTTAACTCCAGTTATTTTCTGACTCCTGAGATTTTCGTAAAAATCTCGTCCCTGGAGTCATTGCCAATTCACCACTCAGAAACTCGTAAAAAATTTCTGATTATCTCATAATTGATGAAATTTTTCAGGGTCACTAGATTTTGCGATATGAATTTACCTGCTCAGTTCGTTTCACCATCCGAGATCTAGAAACTTTTCTAGGCTTCCTTGAACCATTACAGAAATTTATTATTATTATTATCATTTTGCCATTTTTAAAATTTTTTAATTTTCCCAGGTTTTACAACTTTTATCTCCATAATATCAACCATCCAATGCTTAAAGATGAACCCTAATTATTAGAATCCAATAATGGATACAAATGAATTTAAATATTTGATCACTCAAATTTGAAATTTTGAAATGTAGAATGAGGTCTTATAAAAACACCTATGGAAATAAATCACATAGGTGTACTTTGATATGGAGAAGAAATGGAAGAATGTATTAAAAGGTTAAGATTCAAATCACTATGTTGTAATTACATTTTCAAGTATAATAAACATTTTTGAATGTTAATCATGTTAATCATGTTAATCATCTGAAACATGTTAATCATTGATTCGTGTGCTAGTAGGTTTCTGGAATCAACAACATTTATAACCTAGTTCCTCCTACTGTCGTAGCCTAGCTACTGCAGTGTAGTGGCTCTAGGGTCAAACACATGGATTGGTTTTCTTCGCACAAATGACTTACAGTGAGATTAAAACTGGTGAATTCAATTTGGATTTGAAGGTTTGAGGAAAACAGTGGGTTTTGATGGTGAAATATGACAGTAAAATAAACTAAAATGTAAAAGAGAAATCCTTGAAGTGTTAGGTCACTGGGCTTAGGATCCTAGGGAATTGAGGGTTTCTTAGGGTAATTTCCTCGCGTTGGTGAGGATGACATTTTCTCCCAAACCGGTTCTTCATTTAGCTATAAGACCTAACCCAAAATAATTATCCTTTTGAAAATGGCATTCACTATCCATTAATGACCTCGGTCAGTGAGAAGCGTGTTGGGCATGAATTTAACACAAAAAGATCATTTAGCTATAATACTTAGTATATAGTTATATATGAGATGATTAAGATTATAGATAATAAACTAAAATTGTTTGTAGTAAATCAAAGCCAGGATCTTTGATACATAAACTACTACTAGTACGGTCCCCTGAACATTAAAAATGCAATAATCTTGATCTGGATTACAGATGTAGTGACATTAAAATGGAGGTGCTTTATGTAATCTGATTACATAGGACTGGACTGGACATGGATTAAACTCTTAAATAATTTATCGTTACAATTAAGAGTTTAAACCGTGTCACAAGAGGATCAAATGCAGATTGATCTTAATCACAGTAGCCATGGTTACAATACCCACTTCAATTGGGCCTTTTGATTCATATGTTACGATTACGTCTTCTGACCAATTTAATATGTATTGAGCCCATTGAGATAAGTGGCTGGGAACATGTCCGACAGATATGGAATCCAAACCCTTCTTGAGGGAAGTCGGATAATAGGTTCCCTTAAATGTTAATTTTGGAACTGACCAGTTTGAGCGCTCTAATTTATAACAGGTTTATGAATTAACTATTCACTAGTGAATTAATGGAACTTAAGGATAAAGATATCACTATAGGGGTAAAACAATAATTTCACCTAGCTCTAATGATGGACCAATTTTGGAGGATTGAATTGCATGTAATGATCCTATCAATGGACTGCTTGAGTATCACTACATAAATTATTCTGTAATTACAAGAGTTTAGTTTCATATTTTTAGTGGAATAATACTGGAACTAATAAATTAGATTAAGTGATGAAAGAGTTTAATTAATTATCAAATTTATTGGAGCTTGGAATTATAGGTCCATACATCCCCGGGCTGCCTCTGTAAAACACTGTACAGGATTAAATTAACAAAGAAATCACTTGGAGGGCATAGTTGTTAAAAAAATTGTTTCATAGCAACTATGTACTAATTATTGGATAATTAAAAGTTAATTAATTAATTATTAATTTAATTAATTAGTAGTAATTATTATATGGATGAAATGGTTAATTTGAGAAATTAATCCTATTTATTTTTTGTCACTTAATTTTAATTAATTTTAATTCAATATTTAAATATGCCAATTAATCCAATGATTGAGATCAATTCAAGGCATATTATAAATAGAGGTAAAACCCTAGGCATCAAGAGGTGATAAAAAATTAGAAAAAAAAAAAAAGAGAGAAAGAGTTTCACTTTTTTTTCCTCCATCTAACCCTCTTAATCTCATGTGTTGAGAATATCAAGAGTTCTAAAAACAAAACCTTTGTTAATCTATACGCCCACACGTATCATGTAGTGAAGAGGAACGACTTAGAAGATCGTGGAAAACGTGAAAAAAAAATAAAGGATCTTGAGTTGCCAACCCTACTTGCCACAAAAATCTCCTTAATTTGATTGAGGTAATTCTTCTTTATTGTTTTTTTATTAGTATGCTTGTACCATAGGATCGTAAAAAGATTTTTTATTAATTTTTAAAATTTACTGGACCAAAATCTTTAGTTGAAACTTTGTTTTGAACTTTAAAAACCTACAAAACATGTCTCCTTGACTCACCTTCCATTGGCTCATAGATGGTAATTAGTGAATCTCAGTGGATCTAGCAATAAGCATCCACTGAGCCCTAAAAGCTTACCAAATAATAACCATTCAAGGTGACTCGAAAGGATTAAAACCTATAGTTACAAAGGGAGAACAGTAATAACAGTGATTACCTACGTGAAAAACATGGAAACCCTCATTCTTCCTTAGAAACCCTTCAGCAGTTCTCGAGGATGACAACTCGGAGGATGAGCGGGTTTCTAGTGAGAAAGGGAGAGAAAAATGAGAGAAAGTAGAGGAAAATGAAAATTAGCGGGAGGCTAGCCGAAAGGTTTCCCTTCCAAGGGTATTCTGGAGGAAAAGGTTTCCCTTACAGTTTGTACAAATGTTTTATATAAAGCCCGAAGAAAAATTACCAAAATACATGTACTACCAACTATGATGGGGAAAAATGGGAAGAGAAATCCAAAAGTGACAAAAAGTCAAAAAGTAAAGGCGCGGGAAGGTGGAAACGGTGCATGAAACTTGAAGGTAGCAGCGGGAAAACGGTTTGCAATCTTGTGAAATTTCGCGAGGTTCTTGAATTTTGCAGCCACCTTTTTGCTTCTCTTTTCATCTGGTTTCTATTGCGATTCTAGTTTGGAAGTAATGTGTGATCGCAGTGATCTTGCTATAGGAGCGTGCCAGCCAAAGAAGATGAAACCTCATGTGGTGTATTATGCAAGCAAAACCTTGAATAAAGAGCAGAGGAATTATACCACTACAGAGAAAGAATTACTGGCAGTGGTATATGCTTTAGAAAAATTTCGAGCATACTTGGTTGGGGCGAATATAGTCATTTTTACGGACCATTCTGCTTTGAAATATCTCATAACAAAACAAAATGCAAAAGCAAGGCTCATCAGATGGGTTATTGCCCGGGTTCAACTTGCAAATTAAAGACAAGAAGGGGGTGGAGAATGTGGTGGCAGATCATCTGTCAAGGTTAACTATAGCTCATGACACTCATAGTCCACCCATTAATGATGAGTTTCTGAAGAGATCCCTTGTCACGATTGGGAGAAAGCTCCTTAGTGCAGCTCACATTGCCAATTTTACTCCTCTGAGGAGAAACCCGGGTGAGTGGAAAAGGACAGGGATAGGAAGTATTTCTTTGCTAAATCCATTCCTATTATTGGGAAGAATACTTCACATTCAATCTTGTCTGGTCGAATAATCGGGAAGTGTGTGCACGGGGAGGATTAGCAGAATTCTAGAAGGCGATTGCCATAGAAAGTGCTTGTAGTGGTGTTGCTTCTCGAGAAGACAGCAATGAAGGAGTCTTTGCGATCGGGTTTCTATTAGCCTTCCTTGTTTAGAAGCATACCAAATGTGTTGTATATGTGACGGATGTCGAGACTCGGGAAATTGTCTCAGATCAAGCCGTGCCATTGAACCCGATTTTAGTGGTGAATTAGTCGATGTTTGGGGCATCGATTTCATGGGACCTTTCCCCGTCATACGGTCATCGTGGCTGGTGGGAGTGGACTATGTCTCGAGTGGGTTGAAGCAATCCTGAGACCCGATGACCATAGGGTGGTACTCAAATTCATAGCTTGATATCTTTTCGAGGTTTGGGGTCTTAGAAAGCCATTATTAGCGATGGAGGTTCATTTACGCCAACAGCCAGTTTGAAAACCTCATGGCTAAATATGGTGTAAGAGCAAAAAGTGGCCCGCCCGCCCGTCTCAGAGCAAGTGGCCAGGTGGAACTTGCGATAGGGAAATTAAGACCATTACGATGTGAAGGTGGTCGATACAGCGGGAAAGATTGGTCCATCAAACTTCTTGATTCGTTTGTGGGCTACGAGCGACTTTGAGACAATCCACAGGAATGTCCCTTATCGGTTGGTCTATGGTAGGCATGTCACCTTCCGGTAGAGGATTGGTCTGAAGCATGGGTAGGCGTCGAAGGTAAAGCTAGGACCTAAGTGGAGAAGTGGAAGAAGAAGATTTCTTGATCTTAATGGAGTGGAAGAAATTTGAAATAATACTACTTGAATCTGAATTGCAAAAGAAATATCAAAGAAATGGCATGACCAAGCGATAAGCGGGAAGAATTTCAATAGAGAGTCAAAGTCTCTTGTATGACTCAAACTCCATTTATTTCGGGCAAGCTCAAATCATGATGGGCGGGTCCATTCATTGTCAACGGCTTATACCCAATGGATTTACGTAGTTTCTGCGATCAAATAATGGCCAGTGTTCTGATCGATGGGCGGAGGGTGAAACCATATGTGGTGCATGAACATCAAAGCGGAAATTCTCTGATGGACCTCTAAATCCAGTTCTACATATTTAAAGTGGCTCTTTGCTTGGTTCGACCCCTTTGTTCTCGTGTTTAGTCATAGAATTTTCTTTTGTTTAAAAAATGGTGATAACAGTCAAAGTCTGATAGTTGGTTTCTTTTTGTGGGCAGAGGCAATAGCATTAATAGATAAGCATGCTCCTTCTTCAACCATCCCATTTGATATCACTGGTAATGTAAGAGTTCTGATTGGTAACCGTTTTTATCGATGTGAAGAACTTTTTGTATTCCATTTAAAGTATGCTTGTTTTTGTCTTCAATTGAACAATTGAATTACTTCAATTGGACAATTGAATTGCCTTTTGTTGGAAAATTGAATCATTGCAGGTTACTTTAATGCTAGAACAATTCCATGTTTGAAACAATTTTTGGTCAGTTAAGTTCCAGCATGCTCAACTTGAAAATTTCTCCCTTATGCTAATTCACACACTGCACATCAGATTGTATCAATAGGCTGTGAAATTGTATACCTCCTTTCACTTTGCATGGCTAGGCCTTAGGCATGTGTGACCTAGGATAGGTTAGTGTTACCCACGTTTGAAGACCAATGTAGTCTTCAAAAAAGGAAAAGAAAAGAAAAGAAAAGAAAAAAAGAAAAAGAAAAATAAAGTCGACACTTTGCCTTGAAGCAGAAACGCGGTCAGGAGGTGTATGGCGAAACCTTTGAAACCGTGCCCTAAGCCTTAATTGGTTAGGAGTCATCAATTTAGTGTTAAGCTACATGGGTGGATAGGTAGAGTTTAGCCGAATTGTAGGTGCTTGATTTTTCGAGTTATTCGGTCGGGGTGAAGCACACGTGAGTTTGTGGTGATCTGATCCTTTTGGCTTGATGCCTAAACCTTAATTGGTTGGGAGTCATCGGTGGGCCAGTTACGGACTTTGAGGTGAAGCTAGAATTTTAAGCATTGTAACCTACAATGCAGTTGAATAAAGGAAGAAGAGTGTAACTATCCCTATTTAGGTTGTTCAACAATTTAAGGCCATGCAAGTAGCTATGTTGGGGGGAAGGGACAATTTTGCAATTTATTGGCTCGATCTGGTTACATAATGAACCATTAGACTGTAGTGGAAATTCGAGTTGAGAACCATGGAACCAATATTGACCTAAAATTGTTCTTGTATGGTATTGGCTCTTTCATGTCGGTTTTCAAATTTGGTGTCAATTTTTCAGTTTAAAGGTAATGTTTATATGTCCATGCAACCTTTTGAATCCTAAACTTTTGAAAATCCTTTGCATGCATCTGTACTTTGTTTTTGCATTGCTAAGGGACTAGCGTTTCGGTTGAAGTGTGATTAGTACCCATAAAAGTGCTATTTTGAATATTTATTTATATAGGTTTGAGTGCTTTGGCACTAATCATGTCAATGCGATTGGAAGTGTTCGAGTCTTCTTAGTATCACTTATGCAGTTTAGATGGTATTTTGGATTGTTTGCGGGTTTTGCATACTTTAAAGTTCAATATCGGTATGTGCTGAACCATGGTCGAACCCATTTATCGACCTTAGACATACAAAACTCAATGAAAGAATGAAGGCAAGTAGAAAAATTGATGCGATGAGAGCGTGGCGTGCGGTGAAATGTGATTTCGGGAAATTTCGCTAAGATTGCAAAAATTTCACTGGGATTGCGAAAATTTCGCAATCATAGCGAAAATTTCGCAATCCTAGCGAAATTGAGAAATTTCGCTAGGCTTCAAATTTTCGCTATTAACTGTTCCTAGCGAAATTATACACTTTCACTATCTCTTAAAAATTTCGCTAAGCTAGCAAAATTTCACTAGCTAGCGAGTGGCGGTGCATAAGCGAAATTCTACGATTTCGCTATCTGCAATGCAATTCGCTATCTGCGTACAATTTCGCTATCTAGCCCCGAGTACCTTATAAACGAAATTGGTATGCATAGCGAAATTACCTTCCTTGTCATCTTTTTGTAATTAATGCAAACCGACCTCATTTTGGTGTATTACTCCCTTGTCCCTTATTTTAGCCAAAATGTTAGGCTTTATTGTAGTTTCACATAATGGGTGGCCTATATAAACCCCCATAGTTTTTGTAACCCTAAGCAACAAAGCAACTGAGGGAGCACATTTTCATTTTATGTAAATATCTCACTTGGCTTCATTTAGGTTTTAGTTTCTCTGCTTTCTCTTTCTCGTTTCTAGAATTTTTATGAGTACCACTCTTGGGATGTGGCTCAAGAGATGCTTGGCTAAGCCTCCTTGCTTTGAGGAAGGTGGCTAGCTTGGTTGTGGGGCGGGTTACGGGTTGTCCTCATGTGTTCAAATGCTCACAATTATTGTATTTATGGCTCCCGTCTTCTCAAACTAGGGTTGAATATCATTTAATGTGTCATTAATTTGTGATACTACCATGCTTTAGGATACGATTATACTTGTTGCTAGATGTCTTTTGTGGTTCTTTAGATGGCCTTTACAAGCCAGAAATGATATTGAATGTTGGGGTTTCAAGCGAAAGAGTACGTAGATTCATATTTACACAATGTTATTTCAATAAATTTAAGGTTAGGTTTGCTAGTTAAACAAAGATAGGTTATGGCTTGAAATTTATCGTTGCTTGTCATAATGCGAAGGATAAAACCCGAGGACACTTGTTTGCCCTATGTTATCAAGTTAGTGACCTAAAATCTTCCAAGTTACTTTTCACACATCACTTCAGTTTTTTTACAATTGATCGTGAGTTAAACTACTCACCTTTACATTTTTTGAAACAAATCGAAATCGAATAAAAGCCTTACCTTTTACACTGATGTAAATCATTCCCAGGATGAAAACCCATCCCCGTGTTCGACCCTAGACCACTATGCTGCAGTAGCTTGACTACGGCAGTAGGAGGAATATAGGAAACAAATTTAGTTGATTAAAGCTCACCTTCAAGTAGCGCAGTCACTTACCGACTCGAGATCTTAGCCGGGACGATAACGCCCCCAGGTCCACGATCGACAGCCCATGGGATGTCGGCTGGAGTCCATGTCAAAAATGACGTAAAACCTGATATACACCACGAAGGTCCACCATGCGAATCCCGGTCATCTACGTCTCGGTCCTTACATACACAGTCACTCTCACCTAGTTCCTAGGGAGAATTTTCTCCCCATATCCCGCATTAGTTGGCATGACCTTTTATTTACTGTTTGTTTAATAGTAATGCACATGCTAATTACTAATTGCTAATTGCCAACCACTCCTATTTATTTTTTCCCTTAAAATTCAAAACTTTCATGTTCATTTCATTTTAGATGTTTCCCGAAGCTGGGGTGTCTCGTTGATCATGATTAACATGAAGAAAATGTACATCCGCTGTAGAAGGCAGCGTATCATGTATGGCCCAAATAAAGCCCACACATCCATACAACACAAATTGAATATCTTATACAAAAAAGGGAGTTTGTTTACAATTGTATTTAATTACAATTTACCTGGCTGGATTCTTCTTTCTAAATTTGCAAAATACGGAAATAGAGCCGGCAGCCATTTCTTCACCTCTCTATGGTCTCAAAATAAAAATTCAATCAAAGTGCACTCAGTGCTTGAAATAAATATATTCCCTCGACGAGGTGAGCAAGTACTTGATAGTAGATTTTCCTACTTGGGTTACTCCCCACACAGTGCTCATCTTGATGGCACACGAACATTCGATACAATCCATGTGATAATATACTAGGCATCAAGTATCAACAAAACCTACATGCATTTATTCATAGCACAATAACATGAATTAGCTCACATAGGCTAATATGCAATCCACGAGTTCATCTTGGGACGATACGAATACGTCATGGCATGTTATTTTCATGAGCTCAAACTTTATGACATCCTACAAAAGCCACATAACGGTCAGGTGAGCTACAATACAAAGCCTCCCACCATAGGATTTCTTGATCAGTCGAATATTTTGGGCAGAACCCACGACATCGGGCCTTAACTAATCATCAATTAAAGGCCCAAGCGAAAGGGATGGCTCAGTAGGAGAAAAACACACCTTTGAGGAGTTTTAAAACTCCCCAAAACCAATACCCACACGTAGCCCTTGTCATGGGAAGCAACTTTGTTTCTTGCCTCGATGGAAAGCAGGCAAGATTACAGTGTAGGAATTCTAGAGAAGGTGGAGCTTCTATACATATAAAATCCACCCTCTCTGCTTTCCTACTCTGCCTCATTTGGTCTTTTCTCTCTCTTTCTCTCCCTCCCAGACAGTTTGTTGATTGAGATTAGAGAGAAAGATACACACTCTCATGCTACTTGTCACTTTCCCATTAGCTCTTAGGATTTCCCCAAATAAAACCTCCATCACTTCAGTTCATATTTCATAGTGTCCATTTGTGTCTGCCTCTAGGCCCCACGCCGAGCTCATGTTTGGCGCCTCACGAATTGACACATGGCACCTCCCCAAATCCACTCACAAGGTGCAGTGAATCCTTGTCCAGTTTTTCAGGAAAAACATGAAGTCAGTATCTGAGAGCCAAACTGTGTCAATGTAATGAATTAATTTCATGAGACGATTCCAAAGTGAAGTCTGTTTCATCATTGATATCTAAAAAATTCAGAATTTAGTAGTATCATTTCCCGTTTTTAAAAAAATTAGATTTTCTCGAGTTTCCTGTAGAGCCCCCTAAAAGTTATGGTTCACAAACTTGGCATTCCATATATAATCCACCATGTATATTCCACACAAATCACCACACATATCACACAACATGTTAAGCACAAAAACCACGCAACACATAACGATGCATGATCCTAGACCCGTGCCATCGGCCCATGATGCTCGTGGCACTGGGCTCATGATACCTAGTGGGGACGAGGTGGTAAGCCAAGAGACCATGCACCCTAATGGATACCCACCCCCAGCTCCTTAGGTGTCGTTTACTAAGCTCGTCTAATTGTGACACCCTTATCAGGGATTAAAGTTGACAACGTGACACAAGTAAACCTTTGGATATCGGTTGTCGCAAAATCACACTCATTTGTCTCATACTAGACCGTTCCTGCGTATTTAATTCCCCAATTGCTCACAATATATGATACATTATTTGTCAGCCAGTCCATTTAACAGTCCTTTTATATGACTAAAAGGTATACATTTTAGTTACGCTTTCGAATATAATACAAGACAAACCGTAACGTAACAAAGCGCATCAGCCGTTATGCCTCCATGCGATCTCATGTGTGCCAGATTGACGCTGCTTGGACCTATCTGGGAAAGGGGTCCCACGGCGGGTTGAGCAAATCTCGGTAGTGTTATTTTCACTGCGTTGGGTTCTTTCATTTCAAGTGCGCATTACAGTAGCGCAGCGAACGACCCGACAAACATTCCGTGAATCATGTGTCACTGCCAGATGTCTCGTGCCATGGATAAGCATGTGACCCAACCTATCCCATATTTCGAGTCCACATTGACTCCTTCACACATGTTATTTTCCAAGTGTGAATTACTGTCATTTTCTAATGACAACCATTTTCCAAACAAATGTATTTGTTTTATATTTAAAATCCTTTGGAAATTCTCCGAAACCCTAGGACACACTCCGATCATGTGAAATCTCCGAATTTGGACATCCTCCGAACTGTGGACATCCTCCGAACACTGGACTTCGTCCGAACCTTGGACATCCTCCGAATCATGGACATCCTCCGAGTCATGGACATCCTCCGAATCATGGACATCTTAAGTCCTTGGACATCCTTGACAGTGGACATCCTCAAGTTTCTTGGACTTCTCAGAGACCTTAGACATCATGAATCCCATGGACATCCTCAGTCATTGGACATCCTATAAGTCATGGACATCCTCGAATCATGGACATCCTCAGATCATGGACATACTGCGAACCTTGGACCAATTCCCAATGAAACTTTTATTTTAAAGTGGACATTCTCTAATTACTTGGCTCATGTGCTCAATTTGGACGAGAAGTCTCATGCCATGAGCCACCATCGACAGAGCACGGTCGATCCTCACCATCTCCCATGACAGTATGTCGAAACACAAACCCGGTGATACTCGGTCGCCCAAAGTGACACTAAATATGAGGATCGTCCGAAACCATGCACTCACACCCAATGTCATGCGATGTTCTTGTGCATACCAATGCATGATGCCAATGCATTTATTTTATGTCATGTGAATAATTACAATCTACATGCAACATCATCAATAGCATACATTAAAATGTTATTCTTCACACTGCATAGTATTCGATCAAGAAATAACACACAAAATGGCTCAAATCTCGAACCCATATAAAATAGGCCACTTATTTGTTCCTTCACGGTTCATCACGGAATTATTATGATACCAAAACACATCACAAACCCGAAGACATCAGTCCCGAGATAGAAAATAAACCTCAACATAGTCCAGGACTACCTGAAAACAATTCCAAAAATCTTGTTAGGATTGTTCGAAAACAATCCTAAAAATTCAACCCGAATTGTTGATGAGTGCAAAACTCATCTATGTTTTGAGTTCATTTCATATGATATTTTGTGCATTTTATATCCATATTCATGTAAAACTCATAAAATTTCCTCTAAACTTGGTTTTTTAGGATTATTGATGAAAATCAAGTGACTTGGCAAGAAATGAGCAATATATTTCCAAAAGAAGAGTCAACCGAGAGTCTCATAGCGCGCCACTGGGACGATAAATTTTTTGTACCATTTGGAACTTCAAATGGTTCAAATTCCCTGATGTATGCATTCTAAATTCAAAGAGCTTTCCAACGAGTACTCACACGCCCAAATCCGAGTTAAAATGAAGAAGTTATGGCCCCGAAAAATTGTAGAAAAAAAACAAGTTGTTGCCCAGAAACATAGTCACGACCAAGAAATTATGTTGCAGCAGAGAAAACTTGGTGGACGAAAAATGTGTCTGACAGAAAACTTGGTCGGGACAAAAAACTATCATCGCGACCTGACTTGTAACACGACCAAATATTTGGAAACCTAAAGAGTAGAAAATTGATATTTTGACCTAATTTCAAGCCCATTTCACGCTAGGACCATATATATACTCGTTTCCTAGGTAAAGAGGGCAGCAGGAAGATTGGAGAACCTCTCTCATGGGGTTTCTCTCTCTACACTGCCCATTTTTCCAGTGTTTCTGCAAATTTTGATTTGTTTTAGATTTTAGAGTAGTTTTAGAGCAGATTTTTATTTCTATTGAAGAGATTTCGGTGCTATATAACAGAAATTCATGTTTCACTAAGGTTCAGACAAAGATTGAAGCTAAAAATCTGGATTTTCTCTCTCTCAAGGGTTCTCTCTCTAAACTGCCCATTTTCTTAGTTTTTGCTGCAGATGTTTATTTTAAATAGATCTTAGAATAGTTTTAGAGCCGATTTTTATTTCTATTGAAGAGATTTTGGTGTTGTACTTAGATATTAAATTTATTTATTGTTGATGCGAAGATTTAAGCTCAAATTTGGATTTTTCTCTTCTTGTCTCTTGATTTCTTTCTTCATTTTCTTACTTTTTGTTTGATTGGTGACGATTGGAATCTAGTAATGGAACATTAAACGCCCTTTAGAGGTGGGGATTAATTGTTGAACATTCAGATTTGCAGTTTTGATTATTTTGTGGGTTTGAAAACTGAATTTATATAATTGGTATTATTCATATAATGAAGCGGTCGGAATAATGGTAGCTTATACCCCGGAAAAGAATTTGTATCTTTGTTCGAGAATTCCGGAGGCCCTCTGAGTGACACGGAGATGGACATTCACAAGGCAGAGCGGTAACTTAGGGTATGTTAGGTAATATCTTTGGAACTAATGAACTGAAAATTACTTTGATAGATCACTAATTTACTCATGGTGTGAGGATTAAATGGATGATGTATCAATTTAGTTGATCAGATGTTTCTCCGCCCAGTCGATAAATGGATGCTTGTCCGTGTTATGAGCTGTCGAGGAGATAGAAAATTTTATTAGATTTGAAGGATGAGATACGATTAAATTGGAGAAGGCTTGCATTTTCCTGTGTATAGGGCAGGAATTCTTGATCCTAAGTAGTTGTGAAGTATTGAAAAATACAAAACAATTAAATCTTAAAGAGAAACCCAAATTTTACAAGTAGCTAGCTAGACCCATTTGTCACGAAAAGGATTATGGATCTCTAACTAGTGAAATGTATGGTGTATGGAAATCAAGCTATACTACGTGCTCTTGAATGAAATCTAGCATTCAACTTACAATTGTTGCGCTTTCAAGGAAATGTAAACTGTTTTATAAATAATTATCCCCATCCCTAGTGACTCTCTTCATACCTTTTAGAATTAAGTAGTTGTTTATTGAGTAGATTTTTAGGATTAGTTTTAAATCAGTTTTTGTTTCAATTAAATTGATTTTATTCCACATTCTATTTGATCGCTTAAATAGTGAAGAGCCCTTGTAATCGGGGTGATCAAATTCCAATTAGAGAGAACCTCCAATCCTCGTGGGTACGATATCCGGACTAATAGAGTCCACTTGATTACTTATATGGCCCTTGCACTTGTGGAAAGGGATTGAGTGTTGGTAATACTTTTCATTTCAAATTTTGAGTACACTTACTTTTGTTTCAAATCAGTTTTTGAGTATTTACCACATTCACTCCCTTGGCCATATTTTCACATATACATCATTTGGTCACAAAACAAGTTTTTGGTGTCGTTGCCAGGGATTGGCGCAGTTCACTTTCTCTCATTGGAAGTTGACATTTTGAAGAAGGGGTAATTTGCTAATTTAGGGAATTTTTATTTTCATTTTTATCTTTTTGGTTGTCATTTGTTTCTTAGTTAATTTTTTTTTATTAGTATTTTGTACTTTATTTTCTTTTGTTTTTCTTCTTATTTGTTGGTACTTATGGAGGAACATTCAATAGAAGATAGATTTGCCTCCATAGAAGCCCGACTTGAACTACTTCTTCATAAATTGGACCAAATAATTCACAATGACTCACTCATGGAACAAGGAGTATTGCCTTATCAAGGGAGTTCATATCCCACATTTCAGGAGGAAGAAGAGCTGTCTCCAGTTAAGAAGCAGATTTTTATCTACATGGAAGGGAACAAGAAGATGATTAATTTGCATGAGCAGAAATTTCCATATTTAAATGCCTTCCAAGTCAACACTAGTGCTAGATTGAAAAATGCAGAAACTCGAATAGGACGCTTAGTCCAAGCATTCAAGGAAAAATTCTCTAGGACCTCTCCCTAGTAACACTTTGCCAAATCGATGAATGCATTGATACTCCCTTGAGTAGTGTGTAAATTCATATACGAAATCTATGGAAGAAGGTGAAAATGAGCTGGAAATTGAGAGCAGAGACACTCTAAAAGCAACCTTAGAGGATGAAGAGTCATTGGTGGATAAAGCCCGAAATTGAAGAAGAAATTCCAAGTAATGGCTGATGAAAACTATTTTACAGGTAGAAGTTTTGTACATTACCTTCCCCCGCCGTTTGCGACTTGGTGCGTTGAAGGGGATCACAAAATTCTATATGCAGAAGGCGACTTCTTTCCTCGATCGAGCATCGATTGATATCAACAAGGGGGCTCACCTTGCTTGTGGGTGAGGGAGAAAGCAAGTTCAATCTTCACCCGACCATTACACTGGCGGAGTAAAGAAAGAGCCATGTGCGAGGAAAATTCTGCGACTTGCTTGCCGATCAAGGGCCTGAAGTTTGAACAATCCCATAACATAAATGTGTTTATCTACACATCACATAGAGGGGACTTTTTGAAGAGAAATTGTTGCTGAACCACCAGCCATGAGCTAAAGGGATTTTGAGTTTCTTTTCCCTCTTCAAAGTCTGAAAGAAAACATCCTTGAGCTGAATGGTTATGAGAGGAAGTGCTTTCCAAGATGAATGATTGGTCAAATGGAAGCACTAATTACTTTCAATAAGTCTAAAATTTGGACTCTAAACGGGTGACTTCTTGGAACAGCAACCTAAGCTAAGTAATAAGGACTCCTATCATTCTCTTCTATTTTCTATTTTTAGTTATTTTACTTGTGCTTTCATTTTTCTTCTTTGGGTGAAATTCCAGTAGTTTTTTAACTTTGTTGTTTCATCCCAGCAGTGTTTTAACTTTGTTGTTAGTGTTTTCAGAATAAGATAAGTTTGAAGCTCAACATGTTGTCATGACTAGTTTGCAAGAGCGAAGACAAGAAGTTGGAAAGTGGTTGATGTAATTATAGTGCTTGAAGTGTGAAAAGAAAATTGGAGTGGAGATGTTCATCAAATTTTAGGTTTTTGAGATAAGAAAAGAACAGGTGGCGAAATATAAAGTTGGAAGGTTCATGATCATGCTTAGGGAGGAGTGAGACAAGAGATGAGTTAAGCATGAATTAAAGCATTAGGTTTCTATTTGAGGAATTTTGAGAGGAATTTATAAGCATGAAGGACTTTTTGAAGGATGTGAGTGATATGGGCAAGAGACAAAGCAAGGAGGAACCTAAGGGTCAAGAAATCATCACCTTTGGACAGCATTGAACATTCTGATTTTTTCTGTATTGATTGGGGCTCCAAATGGTTCACCTCAGACCATGATCACATTTTACATTGAAACAGCTTTCCAACGAGTCCTTACATCAATTCCGAGGCTAAATGAAGGAGATATGAGTATAACAAGTTGAGATAAAATAGGGAGTAGTCTTGAGCAAATTGTTAACATTGGCCAGCTCCAGTGCAAAGAAAGCAGGCTTTTAACCCTTTGAAACCCATTTTTTCTTCTTCCTACTTTATACTCTACCTTGCCATACTCTTTCCTCCAACCCTTGTAACTTCTAACCACTTTCAAATTCATCTCCCATCCCTCAAATCCTAAATCACATTCCTCTAATCCATCCCATCATCTTGAAGCTTTAAAACCCATCACAAACCCCTTAAACTTACCTTTGTTGAACCCCGATTTCCATCCATCATTCCAAGCATCAAGAGGAGTTACAATGGAAGAAATTTTTGTGCTTCAGTTGTTTGTTTTTGGGTTCTTGTGGATCATTTGTTGATTGTGGAGTGATTTGCATGTATTGAAGGAGGTTTTGAAGAATCAAAACTCACTAATTTGAGGTGAAGGAAGTTGTGCACACAGTTTTTGAGAGAAAATGCAAAGCCACTTTCATGGATCAAAGAAGCAAAAAGAGTGTATCAAGGGGTGATGCGCCAATGTCAATGTCACGAAAATCATCGGAGTTCCTATTCAAAGTGGCGAGGCTCTGAAAGGGAGTTCACCTTTCCTGACTCTCTTTATTACCCTTTTACTTTATTACTTCCTTTTGCTCATTGCTGAACATTTTAGGACAATGTTCATCTCAAAGTTTAGGGGTGTTTATATTTTGTTAGTTTATCATGTCACACCCATGTTGCAAATGACAACTTTGAGTTAAATTTTAAATTCTTTTACGGATAATGACTTTGTTTGATGCTTCTAACACATCTTAGTTTGGTATATTTTTTTAGTTAGAGTTTATTAAGTTAATTGAGTTTTGCTTGGAGTTGTTGTGATGTCAATATGGAACATAAATGAACCCTTGGCATATGGACAAAATTAGAATAATAGGACTTAATGCAATGAGTTATCTCTTTAATGAAAACATTTAGTCATTGGTTTCTCAAAATCCATGCACGTGGTCACTAAGTACCCTTGAAAAAGCAATTTTTGTAGGTTAGAAGGTTTATGAGAATCCATCTAATTTTAATCTCCATAGGTTCTAAGCATTTCTATTATCAGCTTAGTAAATCCTAGGCAACACAACAATTGAGAAATGATATAGGTCATCCTTAGGTGTGCCTTTCAAGCTAACCCTATTAATATGCATATGCATATTCCTCTAGTACCAAGATGTTGAGCCTTAAAGAGCCAAAATTCTGTTTTTTTTAAAAAACCAAGTTTGAAGCCAATAACCTTCCTATACATCACTATCCCTCAATAAAGAACTAAACTCACCCATAACATGAGGATTTGAACATAGTTGAGAAATGTGGTGAGGAGCAAGTTTGGAAGAGTTATTTTTCCATAGGAAAAATAACTCCAAATTCGTTGAAATGAGTTAAGTTGAAAATCAAAAGAGGTTATCAAAAAAATATATATATCAAGTGTAAAAGAAGCAAAAATACAATAAAAAGTCAAGGAGAAGTGAGTCTAGCCTCGTAGCCTTCCTTCCACAAACGTAAATCCCCAGGGGTGTCTGAAACCTAGTACCTAAGGCCCGATTAGTGCAGGAGCTATTGATTTAAAGCTCGCTAAGGGTTGGTAGAAAGCTTAAGCGGGTTTTGACATTGCACCACTCTAATAACCTTGTCTTAAAGAAAAAGGCTTCTTGGTGTTTGTTGAAATAATGCAGAATTTGTGCAGAAAAGTGATATGAGGAGTATGGAAGGATGCACCTAAATAGATTTTGGGGTGTTTTAGAGTGTCACTATGCTGATGGTAAGAATCAGGATGGAGTAGGAGCTGTCAATGAAGAAAAATATGCATGTTTGGGTAAGTTTTAGCCTAAAATGACTACTCATTTACACTTGCAATCCTTACATTTAAAGCATAAAGACCTACTGATCTTGAGGATTGTGTGCCTACATTAGTGGAGAGTGATAAGAACAACAAGCTGTGGAACCTAAATAAATTATCTTAGGAGATACGTACTTATCTTAATTCTCATAAACTCCATCCTAAGCTTGCAATTATATGGATAGGGGAAGACTACACACACACACACTAAGTAGGGAACCATGATCAATTTATGCATTATGAGATTAATTCACTATTAAAATGAATAAATTATCTTGATCATATTCTCTATATTCCTTGTAAGGGTAATTCTTGAGACACATATCACATACCTTGCAAAGCAATTCGATTTTGGTTCAATAAAAGAGTGAAATGAACTCTTCTCTTCCATTGCACGGGGACCAAAACCTTCTTTCTTTTCTTTGCTTGGGACAAAGCCAAAGCTTCAAGTTTGGGGGGTGTTTGATGAGTCTGAAACTCATCTATGTTTGAGTTCATTTCACATGCTATTTTGTGCATTTTATATCCATATTCATGTAAAACTCATAAAATTTCCTCTAAACTTGGTTTTGTAGGATTATTGATGAAAAGCAAGTGATTTGGCAAGAAATGAGCAATATATTTCCAAAAGAAGAATAAACCGAGAGTCTCATAGCGCGCCACTGAGAAAATAAATTTTTTTGTACCATCTTGAACATAAAATGGTTCAAATTCTCTCATGACTACATTCTACATTCAAAGATCTTTCCAACGAGTACTCACACGCCCAAATCCGAGTTAAAATGAAGAAGTTAAGGCCCCGACAATTTGGAGAAGAAAAACAAATTGCTGTCCAGAAACTTAGTCGCGACTAGGAAATTGTGTTGCAACCATAAAACTTGGTCACGACCAGAAAACTTGGTCGTGACCAGGAAATTGTGTCGCGACCAAAAAAACTGTGTCACGACCACCTTGCTTTGTCGTGACCAAAAATGCTGGAGAAACCTAAAAAAAAAGGCCGAAAATTGATATTTTGACCTAATTTCAAGCCCATTTCACCCTAGGACCATATATATACTCGTTTTTAGGTGAGAGAGACGTGAGGAAGATTGGAGAGCCTCTCTCATGGGGTTTCTCTCTCTAGACTGCCCATTTTTTCAGTTTTTCTGCATATTTTAATTTGTTTTAGATTTTAGAGTAGTTGTAGAGAAGATTTTTATTTCTATTGAGATACTTGAGTCTTTGTATATGGAGATTCGAGATTTCATTATAGTTTGAGCAAAGTGAGAGTTAAAAATCTGGATTTTCTCTCTCTCATGGGTTTTCTCTCTCTAAACTGCCCATTTTCTTAGTTTTTGCTGCATAAATTTTTTTTTTTCATAGATATTAGAATAGTTTTAGAGCATATTTTTATTTCTATTGAAGAGATTTTGGTGTTGTACTCAGATATTCAATTTATTTACTATTGAGGTGAAGATTTAAGCTCAAATCTAGATTTTTTTTCTTCTTGTCTCTTGATTTCTTTTTTCATTTTCTTACTTTTTGTTTGATTGGTGATGATTGGAATCCAGTAATGGAACATTAAACGCCCTTTAGAGGTGAGGATTAATTGTTGAACATTCAAATTTGCAGTTTTTCAATTATTTTGTGGGTTTGGCGAATTTATATAGTGGTATTATTCATATAATGGCTGTTGAGAATATTAGTAGCTTATACCTAAAGAGCTGTATCTTACGATATCCGAGGAGGCCCTCGGGTGACGAGAGATGGAGATTCACGAGAAGCGAAGAGCGGTAACTTAGGGGTATGTTAGACTAATATCTTGGAACTAATGAACTTTGAAAAATTACTTTGTGGACTCTTTAATTTACTCATGGTGAGAGGATTAATTAGATGATGTATCAATTTAGTTGATCGGAGGTTTCAACTTAGTGCGATAAATGGATCTTGATCCGTGTTAGCAAAGATCTAATCAAGGAGATAGAAAATTTTATTAGATTTGAAGGGACGAGATACAATTACATTGGAGAGAGGCTTGCATTTTCTGTCTATGAAGCGAAAATTCTTAGGTCTTAAGAAAATGGTTGTGAAGTATTGAAAAAGAAAAACAATCAAATCTTAAAAGAGGCCCAATTTTACAAGTAGCTACTTTAGACCCATTTCTCTGAAAGGAATATGGATCTCCCAACTAGTGAAATGTATGGTGTATGGAGAAATCCAAGCTATACTACATTGGTCTTGGACAAATCTAGCATTCAACTTATAATTGTTGCGCTTTCAAGGAAATGTAAACTGTTTTGTAAATAATTATCCTCATCCCTAGTTACTCTTTCATACCTTTTAGAATTAAGTAGTTGTTTATTTGGTAGATTTTTAGGATTAGCTTTAAATCAGTTTTTGTTTCAATTAAATTGATTTTATTCCACATCCTATTTGATCGCCTAAATATTGAAGAGCCCTTGTAATCGGGGTAATCAAATTCCTATTAGAGAGAACCTCCAATCCTCGTGGGTACAATATCCGGACTCTTAGAGTCCACTTTATTACTTGTATGACCCGCGCACTTGCAGAAAGGGGTTAAGTGTTGGTAATACTTTTCATTTCAGTTTTTGAGTACAGTTACTTTTGTTTCAAATCAGTTTTTGAGTATTTACCACATTCACTCCCTTGGCCATATTTTCACATATACATCATTTGGTCACAAACAACAGTCCGTTAACAGTCCCGAAATTCAGCTCGAACTATCCAAAATCAGTCTCGAAAATTTCTAAAAATTCCTACACTCAGTCCAAAAATTTTGGGACTAAAATTTACAGCCTTTCACGGCCTCTAAGCTAATCCCAAGCCATTAAATGACCTTTAGGCTAGAAATAACACATGTAAGAAAATTCCCTACCTCGTGGACTTTGACGAAACTCCAAGATTTTGGTACCCATGCGTAGCTCTCGTCGCTTAGACCAACTTTGCCTCTTGCTCCGACGAAATCCCACGGTCCGATTTTCATAGATCTGAGAAAGAAAAAAAGAGAAGAAAAAATTAAAAAATAAAAATCGCTATCTCTCTTTAACGCTCTCCCTCTCTGTCCGTTACCCTCCTCCTTTATTACTTTTATTCTAATCTTTTTTTTTATATATGGCCAATGTTTAAATACATGTGGCCCATATTATACAATTCATGTATGCAATTTTATGTCAGAAAAAAATTTATTTTTGCAATTCAATTTATTTTAAATGAGCATTAGCCAAGCCATTCACGATTCGAGATTTTCTTAAAAATCTAAGTCTTTGAGAATCTTGGTGACTTATCACCCAATCGTAAATTAGTTGTCTCATAATTCAATAAATTTTAAGGTTACTAGATTTTGCGAGTCGGGTGTAATAAATGATCCATTTCGTCATCCAAGATCTAGAAAATTGTAGATTTTCAATCGAAATTAACGTTTTACCCTTTTTCGAAAATTCGGATTTTCTGGGGGTACACACTCTCCCCCCCTTAAAAGAATTTTGTCCCGAAATTCCACACACATACGCATAACTCACATGCATATGCAACTTTACCTGCTTGCGAGGCCAGATTAGCCAGTATGATAACAGCCTAAGGTCCACGATAATCAAACAACCCCATGGTAGTCAACTCGATCCATGTAAAATGACTTCAAAGCCGATATGTCTACCACACGAAGGTGCACCATGTACGAGAATCCCGAGATCTACGTCTCACGAGTCCTTTCATACGATCGCTTATCACACTGTTCCTAGGGGAGAATTTTCCCATACCATCTGCAGCTGTTAAATGGAAACAACCTTTATTTATTTTCATTTATCTAACTAGTAATGCACATGCCAATTACTAATAGACTTGATAACCATGAACTGACCCATTCATCACCTTTTTCTTAGTGGTGCTAATTGCCAACCACTCCTATTTATCTTTTGTCCTTAAAATTCAAAACTATTTCATTTCATTTTCCGAACCCCTAAGGTTATGGTTCCTAACTTTAGCATTCCATATATAATCCACCATGCATATTATTCACACAAATCACCACACATATCATAGCATATTAAGCCTGGCTCACGCTGCTGATGATTGATCTAAACCGTGCCCGTGACCCTCGATACTCGTGTACCTAGACTCTTGATACCTAACTGAGACGAGCTAGTATCAGGACTATACTTATGGCTACCCCTCCCCAAGCACCCTAGGTAATCATTTACCTAAGCTCTGATACCAAGCTCGACACCCATATCCCAGGTGTCTCATTGACAACCCGTCAACCTGCTTAAACCTTCGGATATCTGTTGTCCCAACATCACACTCATTTGTCTCATATACTGAGACCTATTCCTGCATATTTAATTCCCAAATATACAAAAATATATGATACACTATTTAATCAATAGTCCATTTAACAGTCCTTTTATACGACTAAAAGGTATACATTTTTTGGTTATGCTCGAATATAATACAAGACAAAACAAAAAAACATAACAAAGCCGCATCCGACGCTTATCCCTCATGCAGTCTCATATGTGGGTGTTGCTTTGCTGGGACCTATAGTTGAAGCGGCTTGATGCAGTATTTTCTGCATTGGGTTACTCCCCACCTAAAGTGCACATGCGATGAAACCAAACAACAACAAACATTCAAGTGAATCATGTATGTACCAACTTGAATGTCTACCGCATGAAAATGGATGAAATGCTGACTCTTGATCCATAGCCCAAGATCCCACACGAGCTCCTTTACACATGCTATTTTCCAAATTAACTTTGAATTCTTGTCATTTTCTAATGACAACCATTTTCCAAACAAAGGTATTTGTTTTATATTTTAAATCCTTTGGACATTCTCCGAAACCCTAGGACACACTCCGACCATGTGAAATTTCTGAATTTGGACATCCTCCGAACAATGGACTTTGTCTGAACCTCGGACATCCGCTTGAATCCTTAGACATCCCTCTTAGTTTCTTTTATCATCAGTCATGTGGACATCCTCAGATTCATGGATATCCTCGAGATGTGGACATCTTTAAGTCATGGAATCCTCACGACCAGTGGACATCCTCAGAGCGCTGAATGACCTCAGGACATTGGACTTCCTCCGAACCTTGGACATCCTCCGAATCATGCACATCCTTCGAGTCATGGACATCCTTTGAAACGTGGACATCCTCCAAGTCATGGACATCCTCCGAATCATGGACATCCTCCAAATCATGGACATACTCCGAACCTTGGACAATTCCCAATGAAACTTATATTTTAACAGTGGACATTCTCCGATTACTTTAAAACCAAGCGCTCAGTTTGGACGAAGTCTCATACCCGCTGAGCCCGCCCGCCGACACCATTCTGGTCGCGATCTCACCATCTCCCCATGACCTTGGACTATCAAACGCAAACATGGTACTCCAGATTCACCAAATGTAGACCCACTTAAAAATATAGGATCGACCCAGTATGAACTCCTCCCGATGTCATGTCACGATGTTCATATACACAAGGCATGATGCCAATGCATTTATTTTACGTCACATGAATAATTACAATCTACATGCAACATAATCAATGGCATACATTAACATGTTATTCTTCACACTACATGTTATTCAATCAAGATATAACACACAAAATGGCCCAAATCTCGAACCCATATAAAATAGGGCACTTATTGGTGCCTTCACGGTTTATCGATGAATTATTATGATACCAAAAAACATCACAAACTCGAAGACATTAGTCCCAAGATAAAAAAAAACAAACCTCAACATAGTCTGGGACTGCCGGAAAACAATTTCTAAAATCTTGTCATGACTGTTCAAAAATAATCCTGTAATAAAGTAAACGAGTCCTAAATTCAGTGAGGTGTCAGAAAGCACTTTCAAAGGAATTCTAAAAATTCTACATGAGTCAAAATTTTGGACAAAAATATGCCTTTCCGCGACTATATTCCAATCCAAGCCATTCGTAGCCTTTAGGATAGAAATAACACAAATAAGAAAATTCACCCTTGGAATTTGACCAAAACTTGAGGATTTTGGTGCCACGTAGCTCGTCGCGTGAACCAGCTTTTGCCTCTTGCTCCCGATGAAATCCAATGATTAGATTTTCATCTTAGATCGAGAGAAAGAAACAAAGAGAATAAAAAATAAAAAATAAAAATCGTTATCTCTCTCTAACGCTCTCCCTCTATAACGCTCTCCCTCTCTGTCCGTTACCCACCTCTTTTTTTACTTTTATTCTTTTTTTTTATAAAATTATTTGAATACATGGCCCATATTGCATCATTCGGGTCCATTTCTGCCCCGAAATAATTTATTTCTTTGCAGTTCAGTTTTTTTTAAATGAACTTAGCCTAAGCCATTTCCTTACTTCAAAGATTTTCCTAAAAATCTAGATAAAGTCGTAGTGACTTATAACCCAGAAAATCGTAAAATATTCTGATTGTCTCAGAATTCGACGAAAATTTTATGGGTCACTAGATTTTGTGAGAGGAATTTGCTTTCGCGCAATCCGTTTAGTAATCAAGATGCAGAAAATTTTGGTTTTCAACCAAAATTGCAGATTTTACCCTTTTGGTAATTTTTGAGTTTTACGGGATTTCACACTCTTCCCCACACCCCTTCCTGCTAATATAATTTCGATCACGGAAATTCCACACATCTCGCATCACTCATGCATATGCAACACACAACTCCCAAAGGCGTTAGCCGGCTATGATAACCTGACCTAAGGTCACAATCAGCTGACCCCATGGGGTACATCGACTCGATCCTTGTAAAAATGACATCAAAGGCTTCATTAATATACACCACACGAAGGTGCATAAGTAATGCGAATCCGAATCTCTTTCTCCACAGTCCTTACATACACGATCATTGTCACCATGAGTTCCACAGAGGAGAATTTTACATACCATGCACTTTTGTTAAATGGCAATGACCTTTATTTACTTTGTTTGTCTAACTAGTATTTTTGCCATTTGCTAATAGACTTGACAACCATGGCCCGACGGATTGTCTACCTTTCTCAGTGGTGCTAATTGCCAACCACTCATATTTTGTTTTTCCTTAAAATTCAAAACTTTCTTGTTCATTTCATTTTCCGAACCCCTAAGGTTATGGTTCCTAACCTTAGCATTCCATATACAATCCACCATGTATATTATTCCGCTCAAATCCTGACCTACGTATCGGGAGCCGACATGTTAAGAAAAAAACACACACACACAACAATGCATGATCTAGACCCATGCACATCTGCCCTCGGTACTCGTGTACCTAGAATCTTGATACCTTGTTGAGACGAGTTGTATCAAGACCATACTTCTGGATACCCACCCCGCGGCTCCCTAGGTAATCATTTGCAGCTCTTATCACCATCATGACACCCACATCGAGGGTGATGATAACCCATCGACACAAATGGCTTTTGTGGATATCGATTATCGAGCATCACCTCATTTTTCGATATCTTTGGGACCCATTCCTGCATGCGAATTCCCGAATATACAAAAATATATAAATAGGCTATTTAATCAACAATCCATTTAGCAGATCCGCTTTTATCTATTTAGAAATATACATTTTTAGTTTACCTTTCGAATATAATACAACTAACATAACAAAATAAAGCCGCTTCCAACTCTAATCCCTCATGCGGTCTCATATAATAAGTGTGCCTTTTTGCATGGACTGTACACGAAGGGTCCTACGAAGAGGTGAGCATAGCCCAGTAGTGTTATTTTTCTACATTGGGTTACTCCCCACCTAAGTGCACATGCAATAGAAACCAAAATAGCCAACAAACATTCAAGTGAATCAAGTATGTCCCTACTTGAATGTCTACATGCCATGGATGAGAATGTGACTCACCCTATCCCATATTTTGAGTCCACACATGCTATTTTCCAAGTGTGAATTACTGTCATTTTCCAATGACAACCATTTTCCAAACAAAGGTATCTGTTTTATATTTTAAATTATTTGGACATTCTCCGAAACCCTGGGACACACTCCGACCATGGGAAATATCCGAATTTGGACATCCTCCGAAAACTGGACTTCCTCTTAACCTTAAACATGCTCCAAATCATGGACATCCTCCGAATCATGGACATCCTCTGAGTCATGGACATCCTCCGAATCATGGACATCCTTGAGCGAAATTGGACATCCTCAGAACGTGGACATCCTCAGAACCTTTGGACTTGTGAGACCTTGGACATCACTTTGAATCATGGACATCCTCAGGTCATCGACATCCTCCCGGATCATGGAGATCCTCAGAGGTCATGGACATCCTCCCGAATCATGGACATCTTCCAGTATGGTTATGCTCGAAACCTTTGGACATTTCCTAATGAAACTTTTATTTTAACAGTGGACATTCTCTTATTACTTTAAAACTATGCGCTCAGTTTGGACGAAGTCTCATGCCATTGATCCCACCATCGACACCATCAACAAGGTCGATCTCACCATCTCCCCATGATAGTCTATCAAACACCAAACACGGTGATATTGAGTTCACCCCAGTCAACAAACATGGGGATCGGAGCTGAGACCATGCACTCACTTGATGTCGTGTTCTTGTGCATACAAATGCATGATGCCAATGCATTTAATTTATGTCACATGAATAATTACAATCTACATGTAACATAATCAATTGCATTCATTAACAAGTTATTCTTCACACTGCATGTTATTTGATCAAGCAATAACACACAAAATGGCCCAAATCTCGGACCTATATAAAATAGGGCACCTATTGGTCCCTTCACGGTTCATCACATAATTATTATGATGCCAAAACACATCACAAACCCGATCACATTAGTCCTGGGATCAAAAACAAACCTCAACATAGTCCAGGACTGCCTTAAAGCAATTCCAAAAATCTTGTCAAGACTGTTCGAAAACAATTTCAAAAATTCAACCCGAACTATCCGTAAACAGTCCCGAAACCATTTATTTCTTTGCAGTTCACTTTATTTTAAATGAACTTAGCCTCATCATTTCGACTTGAGAGACTTTATTAATCTAGTCCCACGAAGTCACTAAAGACTATCACCCAATCGGAAAATATTGATTTCTGAATTGTGAAATTTTTTAGGTCACTAGATTTTACGAAACGAATTGTGGGTGCGATCCATTTAGGTAAATCAGAGATCTAAAATTTCGGTTTTCAACCCGATATTATAAGATTTTCACTTTTTAATAAGATTCAAATTTGCAGGGTTTTCCATATTTTATATATGTATATTAGAACAATCGGGTTTTAATATATAACATATCTGAGTGTACCAAATTTGAACTCTTGTAAAATATATCACTACATAATCATGTATAGTGTTCGGGGTATGGTTGAATGGAGTCGAGATGTCCACACATCACTCTATGAATGACGCTCGGTGTGGTATGAGCGGATAGATCATGGATGTATTGTTATCTGAGGTTGTGTTCGGATGGTGCTTCCCCATCTGGAGGCTTGAAACTATCATCCGAATTTTTGTTACATTATGAATCGAATAAATAGGATATGATGGTGTGGAGTCGTGTTACTGATTCGTGCCATAGTAGATGTACCCGGAATCAACAATACTTGTAACCTAAATTTCTACGGTCATAACAAAGCTACTGCAGTATAGTGGCTTTAGGGAACAGATTCCAAAGGGATGGGTTTCGTGTGCTGTGATGATTTCTGGATTGACGTAAAATGGTGATTTCACTTTGGATTTGGGGTTTTTCGTAAAAAAGTGTGCTTGGTGGTTTGAAACTCTGAGCAAAATGAGCATAATGTAAAGGCTGTGAGTCTCGAGCCACTTTGGGCTTGAGGTTGACGACCCGGGAGATTATCGAGTCCCTTTTCCTTGGGTTGGGGAGGATGACACATAATCATTTCACGAGCGGACTTCATTTAGCTATGAAAACTAAACCACAAAAGTTTCTTTTGAGATATGACATTTATTGATCATTCATGTCTCGAAAGGTAAAATGATTCTTTGACCTAACTGCGGAGGAGAAAATGCATTGCGACTAGTGGCCTCGGTGGATCAACAATAGCATCACCCCAAGCCCTTAAAGAAGCTTGCCAAGTACTCGCCAATCAGGGTACATCAAAAGAATTTATACCTAAGGTGAGATACGAAGACATAAGTGATAATAATTGCATGCGTTGGAAACAGAGATGACGACTAGGTTGCACCTGAAAGCCTTGTTAATGGCCTTCCCATCTTCAAAAGGATGAGAGGTTTTAGCTAAAACATATCCTTGGGGTTTTCCATCTCAAGGAAGCGTGTTTGGCTGGTGAGAAAATGAGAAAAGGGAGAAAGTGAGAGAAGGTGTCACCTCGGTGGGAAGGTAAAAACGCACCACGATTTTTATTATCGGTGATCGGCGGTACAATGTAGAGCTTGACTAAGGCTTTATATCTTTGCTCGAGTCAAAGGAAACTACAAAAATCATCTAAACTACCAACTACAACATAAAGGGGGTAGTTTCGGGAAAAAGTCTAAAAATGGTGGTCCGATAGGTGGTCAAAGTCGCATGAGTTCACGGGAATTTATGACTTGTGAGTCTGCGATTTGAAAATTCACAACCATAAAAATTTATGTAGTGGTCGGGTTCCTTCATATTGCTCACGTTTCTTTTGACCGGCATCTCAGTTGGCTTAGATTCTTAGTGTTTAGTCGACTAGATGATATTTGGCATATTTAGCTTGAATACAACTACGAAAATAGCCTGCTCGAGAAATGGTAGGTGGTAAAAAGTTGGGAACAGTCGACAATTAGATGCTTGGTTGATTAGTACCTGAGAAGTGCTCGAAACCTGTAATACCCTAGGAATTTACAAAAATAACATATTAAACAAGTGCCCATTGCGATTCTGACACCCCGGACACGGGTTGACAGTTATCGCGGGACCCGGGATAGGGGATGTCCTGATGCTGTCGCAGACAATTTACCGCCAATCACGTAGGCAATGAAATATCTTCCTGGACTTTGAAGAGAATCAATTGCGGTTATGGAAGAAATGATAAGCCGCCAGGAAAGAAGCAACATGCCGAAATTGGCCGGTGGGGAGTGAATATCGATCGAGAGAGAGAAAGGGAAGAGAGGCGTATTAAAGAAAAACTCCTCCTTTTCATTTGCTCCAATTTCATGTTGATAAAGGAAGGTGTAAATTTATAAAAATTTCCTAGATATTGATAATATATAATGATTTTATATTGATATATGAAAACATATATCTCTTAGGATTTAGAAAAAAATTTATGTTCAATTGTTTTATAATTTGTTTCACACGAATGTTTGATTTTCTTGAACTGTTTATATTTGGTCGGTTTTAAATTTATTTTCTTATTTTACATAAGATTTGAACATATAGTGAGTATCCTTTACGTGGGCAGAAATTTCAATTTACGGAATAAAGAACAAAATCGTAATTTAAGATTTACCGAAGACTAGTAATTTCGGTTAAAAATCCGTAATTAATTTTATAGATATCGGATGATGAAACGGATTTCACCGTTGGAATCGTCTCGCGAAATCTAGTTAGCATGTAAAATTTTGTAATATTCCGAGACAGTCGGAGTCTACACGTTTTTCTAGACATCGCGTTTCGGGTGAAGTAAAATAAATCTCGATGCAACAAAAGTCACATATAGCACGTACTCATGTACCCTAAGTGGTATGAGTAGAGAAATGATGAAAATGGGCCAGTGAGATAGTGAATATCGATTACGGTAAAGAGGGACGTAATGGTCAATTTATGGGATTTGATTTTAAGTCATTAAAAAGCGAAATTGTAAATAGTGACGCTAATTAAACGAAGGAAAGAAGCATTAGAACCGTGAGATCGGTGGCTCCATTTTTGAGGAGCTTTTTAGAGAGAGGAGGGTACTTCTGCAGAATATCGGGAAGTCCAGGCCGGTCCCAGCGGTCTTCGGGGCGAGAAGGAAAAACGTTCTATGCGGAGCAGGCTACGCGTGGACTCGGGTTTGTGAGTTTTCGACAAACTCGAGAGGTAAGTTGCACACCCTACTTGGGGTTTTATTCTCATTTTAGTACTTTTCGAATGTTTGAGTCGATTGGGCCATTAGGGCTGTTTGGTCGGTCCCAGGCAGGATCAATTAATATAAATTTTTGAGATAAAATGGGCCGGCGAAGTAGGTACACTCCCACTGGCCTAGTGTTGGTGTAGAGTGTGTGTGTTTTGAAGGTGTTAATCATGTATTATTTGATTAGTTTGAGGCGGAAGTGAGCGTGAAATGCGGAGTTCCTGATGAGCAGATGATTTGCCCCAGTCAGTGGAGCGGTAAACCCTAGGTTTTACTTTTCCTAGGAATAATGGAAACCGCGAAAATGTATTTTTAAATGAAAAAAATTGTGTTTGGTAAAGTAATTCGAATCGAATTGCTTGTGTTTGAACATTAGCCCAAGTGAGCTAATTTTGGTGTTTGAAATGATAATTACATAACATGTTTGTGTAATTTAATTTTTATGTGAATATGTGCATGCTTACATATTTGCATGTGATTAGACTTTATTGGAGCGCATACACCATTCATGTATGAACGTCCTAGGACTATAGGAGTTGAATTGCATGAGATGAGTCTTGAGAGAGAGAATGGTTCGGAGGGTAGTCTAAAATATTAATTATTGGGAGGGTAGTCCTGAGCTAAAAATATCAATCGTCGGAGCGGCCAGATTGATATTCATCGGAGGATAGTCCCGCAAGCGATTAATATATCAATCGTCGGACGGCGATTGATATATAAGCAGGAGGGGTTGTCGCTAATAAAACAATAATTCTCGCGCCTACAAGGCTTGGGCGAGTGT
Source organism: Tetrastigma voinierianum (assembly GCA_016808115.1). Taxonomy (NCBI): domain Eukaryota; kingdom Viridiplantae; phylum Streptophyta; class Magnoliopsida; order Vitales; family Vitaceae; genus Tetrastigma; species Tetrastigma voinierianum. The sequence goes on along the minus strand of JAEQBH010006651.1, from coordinate 138,668 downwards.
GAGAGAGTCGAAGTGAGGACTCGGGATCTGAGGTTGGTCATGTAGACATTCAAGTAGGATCATGCATTTGCTTGAATGTGTGTTTACTTGGCTTAGGTGTCGAGTGTAGCCCACTTAGGGCGTATTCTCCCATCGAGCTTTAGCTCACCCCGCGCCGTGGGACCCCCTTATTTTATAGGTACAGGAGCGTATGAGGGGACGACTGCCCTAGAGGTTGAGTTTTTGAAGAAAGCCGTGGTTTGATGATTTTTCACATGTATTAGAATTCTCTAGTTTTGATATGTTGTATAAGAGTAATTTACTAACTCTTTAACTATGGGATATAGCGTTGATATGTTTTATGGATATTGTAAAGTAGTGGTACTCAAGAGGTCGCTTATGGATATTTGTATCATTGTGGCTACATTCAATCGTTTGGATGTGTTTCATGCAGGTAGTTTCAATTGCAGAGCCTCGCATAAAAGGAGACTCGCCTCGATCAAGTGGCTGCAACCCGACATCACTTGTATTCCGCGGTGGATCTGCAGTCAACTTGACTTCTGTAGTTTCAAATTGGGCATTTTTCTAAGGTTAATGTTAATTTTTCCATATTATATTGACAAACCAAGACTAAAAATAATAAATCAATGTTGCACATGACCAACATTCATTGTTTAAAGTTGTTCATCTACCTGACCTGTGATTCATGGTAGAATTAGAAAAAGTTTGGAAAAGAAACAAAGTTATGCTTAAAAGGTATTTTATCTCTGTAATATGAACCATCAAATGCTTAAAGATGAACCCTAATTATTAGAATCCAATAATGGATACTAATGAATTTAAATATTTGATCACTCAAATTTGAAAATTTGAAATGTAGAATTAGGTCTTATAGAAACACAGACGTAAATAAATCACATAGGTGTAAGTGATATGGAGAAGAAGTAGAAGAACGTATTAAAAGGTTAAGATGCAAATCACTATGTTGTACTGACATTTAAAAGTATAATAAATTTTTTTGCATGTTAATCTTGTTAATTATCTCAAACATGTTAATCATCAAATTCATCTTTGGCATCCAATGCCAGACCCAATGTGTGTCTAAGGGTACATGCACCCCTCCAAAAAAAATTATTTATTAAGTATGGGTTGCATAGGATGTTGAAGGGCAAGCCTACCACTGCCTCCGGTGAAGATTATGCAAGATCTAAGGTTTCTAAGTCTACTATATGATATTAGCTCTAGGAAAAACAAAGGATTGGAATATTGCATTAAGATCCATGTACATATGCTAGGATTGGCTTAACATTTTGTAATGGTTATTTAAAGGCTCATTTTGAAGCTTTTATGAGGCGGTTTAGTCACAGTATTGAATACTAGGATGATATTTAGGTGGAAATTTGTGATAAGTTAAAAAACCTTTACCTTGTATCATCTTTCGATGTCGATTGGGTTCAAGTGTCTTTAGTCAAATGGATTTAGAATTTCATAACAGAGGGAGAAGAAAATATAAAAAAAAAATGTAAATGAAAGGAAGACTTATATACTGGAAAAATTAGTTAGAGCATGGATATTTTTTATAAAGGTTTTATTTGCTAAAATATTAGTATGAACATGGATATTTGAGGGGGAAATGGTAAATAAATACTTTACATTTTAATAGATTGATTTCATTTATCTTCATGTCTTCTTAAAACCATAGTAGGAACGGTTTCATTTTGAAAGAGTCCCTTGGTTTTTAAAAAATTTTGGGCATAAGAAGATGTCTCTCCACTGTGGTTCAATTGGGTAGCATATATAAGTTTAGCCTCCTTGACTATGGTACAATGCGGCCGAGCCATAGATAGTGATGAGAATTACAATAGTACTCTCAAGAAATATGTCATTATTAATTCTTTGGACTAGATTATTAAGAAAACATACTAGTGACACTTGAAATGGTAGTGAAAGTGACAAAGATTTGTTTCTTAAGCTCATAAGTCAATCAAGTAATATGATTTTTTTGGGAGTGGTTGTACTTGATGTAGTAACTCCATTTAAGTTATATATCCTATCCGTATTAGATTTCTAATAAATTGATATTATCTTCTTTGATATGATATGCTAAATAGAATACATTATTCATTAGACTAAAGTGGAAATCATCAACATATTTTTTAAAGGCACTACATTATATGCTTTTACTTTTGTGATGGTCTCTTACAAGTGAATATTAGAATGCTCATTCTATTACCTCATTCTACATTGCACTTGTAATGTTATTTTCCATGTTTTCCTTTTTCTATTTTTTATTTCTAACATAAATGACTTTTCAGTTTTCTTTTTTGTATTTTTAATCAGTTGAGATAACATGTGCATTTTTATGGAAATAAAGTCAAGTATATATTTTGATTTCTTAGTTGCTATTTCACTCATTCCTTCTTCATGGGGACCTAATTGCCCAATTGTCACATGAATTTCTTCAAATGTTTCTATCAAATAAATTGGTGAAAGGTTGTCCATCCTAGTTGTTGAAATATGCTCCAAAACCATGCCAAAGTGAAGAGAATTTTTGTTAATGTTGAGTAACTTTTGGTGAGGTAGGTTTGTAAAGATAGGGGGTAGTTGCTGTTATGTATATATAATTATATATGTATTATTGTGTGTATGAGAACTTTACTCCATTAGAAATCTATTTGAAGAGATCTACTTTCTTTTTAAGGATTCCATAAATACTTTGTTCCCTAATCATCTCAATGGATAAACTCTAATGTAGTAGTTATTCGACATAACCAACTACGCTTATACATGCCTTCCCAATCTCTCTACCTCATAAAGATCTATTTAAGATATGGGTTTAGGACATTTCACTTGTGCTCAATTTATAAGAGAATTCAATAAACGACTCAATGAGTTTCACTTGTTGTTTAGCTCTGAGATTAAAATTTATTTACTAATTTATTATTAGTATTAAATTATATAATTTAATTATTTTACTGCTTGGTTGTACATGTAAATTAAATGTTTTTGATGGTTTGTTATTTGGAATAGAAGAATTTAGGTTACTAATATTTTGACGTTTAATTTTTACAAGTTGAATCTACTGTTTCATTTTATATGCATAAATTAGGTTACCACTCTTTTGGACCATCTAATGAGAAATGTTTGTTTTTTTTTAGATGTCTAATTATGAGGATATTCCTCAACATAGTACTTCACAAAAAATTCAAGAGACATCTTCATCTGGTGAAATTCAGGAACCTTGACAAGGTGTATTTATCCACCAATCATCTATCTACATAATTATTGTCGGATACCGTGATTTCATTTTCACTCACACACACAAAATGGGTTGCAATGAAATTACTATACCTAGGCTATAAATCGCTTTATAGTATTTTACGAAAGGTAGTCAGGGGCTCTTAATTATTTGAAGTTGGGTCCAAGTTTCTAATGTAAAGGTAATCAATTGAGTATTAAACTTTCTTTTCATAAGTTGTTTTACAAATATACTATTAAACTTATTATATGAAATTTAATGTAAACATGTAAAAATCCAAAGAATCTTTTTGCGCGGTATATGTCAAGGTGGCTTAAGACTTTGCCTGCCAATGGAATAGACAACATATATGAACATTTACCTATCTTAACATGTATCCCTTTCCTTCAGATTGAAAAACTATTATTAAAGGCGGTTTTTGTTGTAGCTACTGAAACCATATATAAACACACACAGTCAATGAAAACTATATGTTAAATTATCTTCCATATGAAATTATAAATGGAAATTGAAAAGAAAAAAATAATAATAATTGACACAAAACCGGAATAAATTCCCATCAAAGTGGCTCAGATGACAATGTCTCTAATCTTAGTTGACATATCAACATGATCAACACGGAATTAGGAAAAAGGGAAATCAAGATTGAGATGTGAGATTGTATGTTCCATAAAGCATTAGGTACCATCCATCTCTTTCGTTCATCTTTCCAACAACAACTCTATTTAAATTAAGTCACACAAATATGCCATATGTCTTAACATTGGTTCATATAAGGTAAGTCAGAAGATATAACAATGTCATGCTTCACAGCCATGCTTTTCAAAACTTGTCATGCACCCTCAATGTAAATCGAAAGATAAGCCAATCTTCTCCATACGTTTAAGTATATCATCACATGCAATTTAGATAGGTACTGATCCCACACAAAACTCAAACATGAAAAAATTCACCAGGCGTGACATAACTCTTTTCCAACACATCTCATGCACCATAAATCCGCCCATACAACCAAAATGTCAAATTGATGAATAAGCCCTAGGAACTGAATTTTTTTTTGTTCAGGTTAGAAAGAAAAGGATGGCAGCAGGGTGTTGTCAGTAACAACTCCGGCATCTAATGGCACACAAATCTTGGTTGTCACCAAAGGAATCTGCCAAGAAATACATAGAAATACTAGTCATATTAAATTATTCGAACTAAAATGAATTCAATAATAAAATTTTAAAAAAGAAGAAGCAAAATAACACTTACTCATCCAAAACATGGACTTTAATATTGTTATTGTTAGAAATTGCATGGAGGTGGTACACGAAACTAGGCCACAGATCATTCAATAGTTTCACAGGTTCTTCGTATGTGTATATTTTGAGTACTTCTATGGATCCATCATCATATGCTTTTCTTGCTTCCTATAAAAAAATTTAGAATAAAATCAATTGGTTGTCCTTATAATCAAACCATTAAATCACATCGAAACGTGAATCTAACCTCATTCACATGTACGACCACATTTCTGCTGAATAAAAGGAAATTGTAGGATCCCCAACCTATTTCGCGAGCCTTTAGCTTAACTTTCTCAAGGCGAGGGTCATCATTCTTCTCTAAATTCTTAATCCAACTTGGGGTGTATAATGCATTTATCTCATCCACGACTTTCTTACGATTCGTGGGTATTCCCATCATCGCTTTTAGCCTCGTAATTGGCACAACAACCTACCTTGAGGTCCCAAAAAAATTGGGTGGCTATCAATATTTGATAATATATTTTTCCTGCATACAAGGAAAATATTAGGGTCCTCTAAAACAGAAATTATAATAAAAAAAATTGTAGTTAACCAATTTTTAATTAATAATCTTACCTTTTAGATTTGGTGTTACCTTCCAAAAAGTTCATGAATAGTTCAAGAAGATATGGTTTTGCCTTACTAGTGAAGATGCCCTCTATCATTGAGTTAAAATTACTGTTGTCATTTACACCACTTTGAGTAGAAGGACATCCACCAACAGCAGCAAAAGTACCACCACCACTAGCAGAAGTACCACCGTTAGAAGCTCTCATGTTCGCTAGTTTTGCTCTCCCCTTGCTTATGACAACACTCTAAGTGGCCGAATGCTCTACGTAATGTCCCTAATATAGCAGTGTCTTCCTCAATCTTAGCAAGGTTACGGAGGCCTCTGAGTACATCCCTGCACAATTTTTTAATATATATCAACAATCAATAGTTTTAGATGTTTAAAACTCAAAACGACATAAATATGAAAGTTTTCTCACCCACCAAAGAATTTGTAGAAAAGGCTTTGTTAGATTACCCTCCTTCAAGAACTCATTGACCTTCAACCATTCTTCAAAGGTGGTATCAAAATGTTCATAAACCAACAATTTTGAGTCTTCCTTTTCCCTTCCCTTTCACTTTATGAAATGCTTCATGATAGTTTTTAAGATGTATTCCGAATCGAGTTTTGATTCTAAGTCATATGAGACAATAAAATCCCTATCCCTAACTTCTTTTGCACGGATAGTCATTACGTGACCAATATTTTCCATTACTGCCTTATTAAATACCCCCGTCTTCTTTCTTCGATCCGCACAAGACACTTGCGCTTTAGGGTAACGGAATATAAATCGAAAAACACGTTAGTTAAATTACACAACAAAATGGGTAAATTAATATGCAAGCTAAAAAAAACATGTGTTAGTTAAATTACACAAAAAAATGGAATCAGCCCAATTTGACTTTTGTTTTAACCTAAAGAATAAATATATTATAGGAAATATCACCGCTAATGTGACAAGAATTGTCACACCATGGTCATGAAAACCTAAAAATTAACCAAATTTATTAAAATAAATAAATTTTCATTTTTTTTCATCTATGTTAAAAGACCATGAAAAAACAAATTAACATATGGACTTTTTATAGGTAAAATTAATGGATATTGCAAAAACTAAAAGAAGAAGAAACATTACTATTGATTGAGCATCCATCACAACTCTTAGGAGCTTGGATCGAATAATGATCTGCAGGAAATGAGTTTGGACTTTTGGAATTAAAAAAAGAAAAAGAAAGAAATTTGATTTTTTTTTCTTTAATGTTTTGGCTAAGAGACGAATTCGCAGAGTTCCAATCACTCAAAGCAACCAAGAGACGATGGACTCATGGAGAAAAGGCTTGGAAATGAAGGAGGCTCAAATGAATAACAATCAATGACAATTTATAGATGGGTAGGTAATCGAAATTTTCTAGACTTTGAACAAGATGATTAGGTTATGGAAGGTATTCATACATATGAGGAAAGAAACAACGTAGAAATGGGAAGCCAGTTGAAGGACCCCGACCCGGATTAACCTCATGAACCCGAGGGGACCTCCCGGCACTCCAATGGATATAGAAACTTTTCCTCAAAACAATCAAATAAAATCCATGGAGCGAACCCCTTTGCGCCTCCTAACATATCTTTAGAAAATAAATGCTGAAGCGAAGTGAAATTTCTTTATTTTTTTCTTTCCGTTTGAACCACTGGATTTTTAAAATCGCTCGTAGTTTCTCTCGCTGCTTTTCGAACTTTCCCAAATTTACAAAACCTCGCAAAACATTTAAAAGCACTTCTAATCTTTCAATCCCTCAACTCTCTCAACTTCCGCTTTAGGACTCCCTCGTCCACAACCCAATCAAACACAATATATACACATATACATTTATTCACTCTAACCATCAAAACATTCAAAACTTCTTCAATTACATGCACAGTTTTATAAAAAGATTGGGCCTGAGCCGGACTTAAGCCGACCGCCTAAGTAGTTCATTTTCAAAATATATCCATATATGCATATATACATGACAAATTATTCAACATATAAAATATGCAAACTATTTATACAATGCAATTCACATGCGCTGCCCCTCTGACATATTCGACCACGCGCAGGGGATGTCCTACCGCACCTCGTTCCCTGGCTCCCTGGTAAATAATTTTCAAACATATGGAAAAGAATGAGCTAAAGGAGCCTAAAGGAGTGTACATTTTCATTAAAATAACATTTTCAAGACACAACAAAATAATACATACTTGTACAATTAAAATCCATTTATACATTAAACATTTATGCCTTAAACTTCTTTCAATAAATACTTATACCATTAAAATCAACTATGCTTTAAACATTTATACCTTAACTTTCTTTTCAATAAATACTTATGCATTTAAAATCCATTTATGCTTTAAGCATTTATGCCTTAAACTTTCTTTCAATAAATACTTATGCATTTAAATCCATTTATGCTTTAGCATTTATAATTTTTACGCTTTCTTTCTTTTATTTTTCTTTTCATTTCTTTCTAATGGAACCTAGGGAATAAACACACCGAACAAATGGGACATCGACGGTGAGGGACAAATATGAGCCCAGCCAAAACCACTACGCCAAGGAGAACCCACGCTTGCATAGTCTGCTATAGTAATTTTTATCACGTGTAAGGATATTACTCTAGACACCTATATTTCCTCCCTCGCTAGTAACCTATAACTTTACTCCCAACTCTTACACGCTTAAAGTACTTCAAGCCGATATCAGTCATAATAAATATAGGGGTTTAGGTAACCATCAAGAAAAACATTTCTTCAAAATACATTTATAAATACATTAAATCCTTTTTACTTTATCAACAAACACATATGCATTCTTAAACATTTTAAACTTTCATAATACCTAACATATGCATACATATTTAATACACATATAAATATATACATTGATGCAAGTATAAAACAATGCAAGATAAAACATTTCATATGCCTTAACATTTACATAAAATTTACATTAACCTCGCTAACCTTAAAACCATTCACTTTTAAAAATTCAATTCTCAATATCATTTTCACTCACTGCTCACCGCTTCAATTCCACTTAAGCCCCTGAGTTCCTGCTCCCAGTCTCGATAGTCCTTTTCACCTTTCCAAGAAAAATCACAATACACATTAAACTTATGGAACATCCATTTTAATCCACCATACACATTCATTTAAATCCAAAATGAACAAATTACCCTTACACTAAAAAACCCACTTCATTTAGGGCCACAACCTTTTTCCAACAATACTCTATAGACTTTATGACTCAAAATTATTCAAACGGTCTTCAAAATTTATGAAACTCTCCAGATCAGTTCTTGATATAGCCAATGACATCTCTTTAAATTTTCAATTTAAAAGTCCTTCTCAAAGCCCTCAACCACATAACACAATCTGCAATAACATATGACTCAGTTTGGCAGAACATAATCTGCACATATTCCACTTTGAACCATTTCTGGGCACTTTTACGATTGCTACTTGCTTGAACTTCCTTCAGATATATTTTGGCTCCTAGAAGTCTAATATTGTAACCAGAAACTTGAATCACTCAAATCGATCAAAATTAGAGCAAGTTATGGTAAAATATGAAACTGGTTGAAACAGGCAGAGCATTTCCTATCGAGAACCAGACAGTGGCTTGGGTTTAAGCAGGATGGTCCTACTTCGAGTAAATTTTTAGCCACTTAGGATCAGGAATTTGGCATTTTCAGTTTTGTTTCTCAAGCCATTTTACGTAGCCACTTAAATCACTCAAATTGGATAAGAAATGAGAAAGTTACGATCAAAATACGAAAACTGGTCGAAACAGGAAAACAGAGTATTTCCTGTACCGAGCAGTCCCTTGTTTTTTCCAGATTTTGTGTTTTGCTTCCATTTTTGCCACTTTTGCTACCAATTTACCTCATATAACATCTATAGTCCATATACACTTCAAAACCATTTCATTTTCATCTTGACATCTCTTTTCTATTCAAATCCTCTTTCTCTACTTATCTTCTTTCAAAACCTTTCCATGAATTTCTCCCACCATTCTAATATGGGTTGGGTGACCCATACTCACTTCCAATATGGTAATTAGCAGGGCTTAGAACAAACCCTAACTCACTACTCTCAATTTAGCCATGAATCCAATTTAAAAGAGAGGATTCCATAACTATCATGTACCATATGGGTTTTACCACCCTATTTTCAAGAAATCCAAGGGTTTGTGTGATCTCTCAACCAAAACCCTAGGTTTTGAAACAACCCAATCTCTATAGAAAAACCCTAGCAATCACACCAATAACCCTAGACATCCAATAAGACATTTGATTCCATAATAAAAACATACCTTTTGGTCTCCTTCTTCTTCTTCTCCTTCTTCTTCCTTTCCTTCCTCTTCTTTTCTCCCTTCTTGCTCTTTTCTCTCCTCCCTACGGGTGCCTTAGCTCAAATGAGACCAAAATGTGATTTTTGTTTGTCTCCCACATTAAAAATCTCAAGTTTCTTCTAATTAAAATTAAGTCCTCCATCTTCCAAGAATTTTAAGATCAACTTTCCATTAATTGAAATTCTAAACCTCATCTCCTCAATTTGCAATTGTAACTTATTCTATTTGTATTGGTGGCCCATCTCTAACTAAATTTTGATTTTCATATTCTCATAGCCCACAATTGCATCTCTTACGCTCATACCACCCTCCCGGGTTTCCATAAATTATCATTTTCCTATTTGGCCTCCAATATACTACTAAATGACATTTAACGTCTTATACTTCTATTAAAGGTCAGCGCATGCATAACTCTCTGACGTGTGTCACACCAAAGGTGGGAGCTCACTACAACCGAGAAGAAAAGGATGAGAGCAAATGTTAAATGAAAAATCCTCCACTCTCCGGCCATGTGTACAATTTATAACTTCCTAGACTACTCGATATCTTATAATGATTTTTATATTGATAGATGGAAACAAATCTCTCTTAGATATTAAAAATAAATTTTATGTTGAATTTTTTATAATTTGTTTCCTTAATGTTTGATTTTCTTAATTTGTTTATAATTGGATTCGGTTTGAATTTAATTTCTCATGTTAGATAAGATTTGATACATACAATGAGCATCCTTTTCATAAGTGCATAGCGTGGTTTTGACATGACCATCAAGTAAGACATGTTTCTAGAGGCTATTATATTGGGTAGGAATTGCCATGAGTTAGCCTAAGGAAGATTGTATGACATTATTTGTTTAGTCATGGATTGATGGATGCTAATATGCTTGATACGATACCTATATATATATTGGCATGAAATATATGGAACTTGTATGCTTGCGATATATGTTTGAATGGTAATTGACATGAAGTACAACTGATGAGAATGGTTCATGTAGTGTGCATCATACATGTAACATGAGAAATTGAAGTGACATTAGCATTGCATATTCATAAGGACATCAGTATATTAGGTGTATGTGCATGGGTATGGTCATCCATCATCAATGTTAATGAATGGGTAGTGAGCCCATACTTTGAACGACGTCCAATAAACGACTCACAGTTCAAAGCATACAATGAAATATAATTAATCTGTGTTGGGCGGAGCAAGAAGGGGCCCTTTAATCTCGTTAGGTGAAAATCCAGAAACAATGGGTGTAAGAGACCCGCAGTGTGATCCAAAAAGATATGTTGCCAAAAATAAGACACACGGTTATCACATAGACTTTAAGTTGTGTGATAGGAGTCAGGAATGACTTTGGATTAGTTGCCAATTGGCACTTGCATTGGGTACTGGTGAGCCGATAAGGGCTCGGTATATGTGTTTTATTCGTACTACTTAGTGATCACTGGCTACACATGGCATAGCATGAGGGAGTCGGTAAGTGACTCAAGATATAAGCATGAAGACATTCCATGCATGAAATACGACATTCATGCACACATTTTCACTTAGATGTGTATGGGTTGGTTTGATCATTGTATGAGCACTTAGGTGGGGAGAAACCCTTATAGGAGATTATCACTACTGGGCTTTACTCACCCCATCATGGGACCCCCCATTTCAGGTACAGGTCTGGTGTAGGCGGCTGATCTGCATTCGAGAACGCACATATGAAGAAAGTCGGATGTGGAAATTAACCATATTTTGTATATGTATATTAGAACAATCAGTTGTAATATATCATTTTCTTTAAGAGTGTATAATTGAACTCTTGTAAACATATCACTACATAGTCTCATGTATAGAATTCAAATGGGTCGAGCTGTGGTCGAGTAGTCGCTGCGACTCATGAATGACTCCTGGGCTCTGTGATATTGTCCTATGGGTCGCGTGATGTATTGTTATAGCATGTATTTTGATAGAGCTCTCGCATGCAGCATACTATGTCCAATTTTTTGTTACATCATGGATCCCACAAATGGGACATGATGGTGTGGCCAATACCCGACACCACTCATTCTAGTTGACTCAAGTTACAAAGGACTGAGATAAGACTGTGACAATAGCAATCACGAACAATTTATGGATGATTAGGCAATTGAAATATTCTATACTTTGAATAAGATGATTAGGTTATGGAAGGTATTCATACATATGAGGAAAGAAACACGTAGAAATGGGAAGTTAGTGGGGAGTTGAATACAACCGAGAAGAAAAAGGATGAGAGCAAATGTTAAATGAAAAAATTCCTCCACTTTCCGGCCATGTGTACAATTTATAAATTTCCTAGACTACTGATATCTTATAATGATTTTTATATTGATATATGGAAACATATCTCTCTTAGATATTAAAAATAAATGTTATGTTGAATTGTTTATAATTTGTTTCCTTAATGTTTGATTTTCTTAATTTGTTTATTATTGGATTCGGTTTGAATTTAATTTCTCATGTTATAAGATTTGATACATATAGTGGAGTACATCCTTTTCTATAAGTGCATATAGGTTTTGACATGACTATTGCAGGACATGTTGTGCTATTATATCGTAGGAATTGCCATGAAGGCCTAAGGAAGATTATATGACATTATTTGTTTAGTCATGGATTGATGGATGCTAATATGCTTGATACGATACCTATATATATATTGGCATGAAATATATGGAACTTGTATGCTTGCGATATATGTTTTCATGGTAATTGACATGAAGTAAAACTGATGAGAATGGTTCATGTAGTGTGCATCATACATGTAACATGAGAAATTGAAGTGACATTAGCATTGCATATGCATAGAGACATCAGTATATTAGGTGTATGTGCATGGGTATGGTCATCCATCATCAGTGTTAATGAATGGGTAGTGAGCCCATACTTTGAACGACGTCCAATAAACGACTACTAGCTCAGCGCATACAATGAAATATAATTAACTGTGGTCGGGCGGAGCAAGAAGGGGCCCTTTAATCTCGTTAGGTGAAAATCCGTAACGCTGGTGTAAGAGACCCGCAAAGGTGATCCAAAAGATCCGTTGCAAAAATAAGAGACACGGCTATCACATAGACTTCAAGTCAGGTGATAGGAGCCGGATTGACTCGATTACGGCCAATCGGGCACTTGCATTTGCACGCGAGCCGATAAGGGCTCGGTATATGTGTTTTATTCGTACTACAAGTGACTATTGTCACACATGGCATAGGCATGTGTGAGGGAGTCGGTGAGTGACTCAAGATATAAGCATGAAGACATTCCATGCACGACATACGACATTCATGCACACATTTTCACTATGTAAGGGGCTGGTTTGATCATTGTATGAGCACTTAGGTGGGGAGAAACCCTTATAAAATATTATCACTACTGAGCTGCCTCACCCCCCGTCATGGGACCCCCATTTCCGTATTGTGTCCGTGTAGGCCCGACCGCATCTCGAGACCGCATATGAAGAAATCCCCTTATGTAGATGAAATATATTTTGTATATGTATATTAGAACAATTAGTTTTAATATATCATTTTCTTTAAGAAGGTATAATTGAACTCTTGTAAACATATCACTACATAGTCGCATGTATAGAATTCAGGGTATGGTTGAGTGGGGTCGAGTACTCGCTATGACTCATGAATGACTCGGTGTGGTATATTGAGCCCGGATGAGTCATGTGATGTATTGTTATACAGGTTGTATTTTGGATAGAGCTTCCCGTAGAGCATACTATGTCCAATTTTTTTGTTACATTATGGATCTCGATAAATGGGACATGATGGTGTGGCGTCGGGTTACCCGACACCACTGGTTTCCGCTAGTTGATGGGTTGTCAAAGGGACCCTCGAGATAAGGTTGTCATAATAACAATCACGAACAATTTAAGGATGAGTAGGCAATCGAAATATTCTATACTTTGAACAAGATGATTAGGTTATGGAAGGTATTCATACATATGAGGAAAGAAATTACTTCTAAATAGGAAGCCAGTGGGGAGTCGAATACAACCAAGAAGAAAAAGGATGAGAGCAAATGTTAAATGAAAAAAATCCTCCACTTTCCGGCCATGTGTAGAATTTTTAAATTTCCTAGGCTACTGATATCTTATAATGATTTTTATATTGATATATGGAAACATATCTCTCTTAGATATTAAAAATAAATGTTATGTTGAATTGTTTTTAATTTGTTTCCTTAATGTTTGATTTTCTTAATTTTTTTATAATTGGATTCAGTTTGAATTTAATTTCTCATGTTAGATAAGATTTGATACATATAGTGGAGCATCCTTTTCATAAGGCATAGCAGGTTTTGACATGACCATTGGGCAGACATGTTGCAGGCCATTATATTGGGTAGGAATCGCCATGAGTTAGCTCTATGAAGATTGTATGATAATATTTGTTTAGTCATGGGATTGATGGATGCTAATATGTGCTTGATACGATACCTATATATATATTAGCATGAAATATATGGAACTTGTATGCTTGCGATATATGTTTGCATGGTAATTGACATGAAGTACAACTGACGAGAATGGTTCATGTAGTGTGCATCATACATGTAACATGAGAAATTGAAGTGACATTAGCATTGCATATGCATAGGGACATCAGTATATTAGGTGTATGTGCATGGGTATGGTCATCCATCATCAGCAGCATGAACGGGTAGTGAGCCCATAATCGAACGACGCCCACAATCCCACGGATCAAAGCATATACGAAAGATAATTTAACTGTTGGGCGGAGCAAGAAGGGGCCCTTTAATCTCGTTAGGTGAAAATCCAGAAATAGTGGGTGTAAGAGACCCGCAGTGTGATCCAAAAAGATCAGTTGCCGAAAATAAGACACACGGTTATCACATAGACTTCAAGTTGTGTGATAGGAGTCGGGATTGACTCGAATTAGTTGCCAATTGGCACTTGCATTGGGTACTGGTGAGCCGATAAGGGCTCGGTATATGTGTTTTATTCATACTACGAGTGACTATTGTCACACATGGCCTAGGCATGTGTGAGGGAGTCGGTGATTGACTCAGGATATAAGCATGAAGACATTCCATGCACGACATACGACATTCATGCACACATTTTCATTTAGATGTGTATGGGTTGGTTTGATCATTGTATGAGCACTTAGGTGGGGAGAAACCCTTATAGGAGATTATCACTACTGGGCTTTGCTCACCCCGTCATGGGACCCCCCATTTCAGATACAGGTCTAGTGTAGGCGGTTGACCTGCATTCGAGACCGCACATATGAAGAAATCCGGATGTGGCATTTAGCCATATTTTGTATATGTATATTAGAACACAGTTGTAATATATCATTTTCTTTAAGAGTGTATAATTGAACTTGTAAACATATCACTACATAGTCCCGCGGTATAGAACTGCATGGTTGGAGCTGGCCGAGTAGTCGCTAGGACTCATGAATGACTAGGTGTGGTATATTGAACCCGGATGGGTCATGTGATGTATTGTTATACAGGTTGTATTTTGGATAGAGCTTCCCATACAGAGCATACTATGTCCAATTTTTTTGTTAGATTATGGATCCCGATAAATGGGACATGATGGTGTGGCGTCGGGTTACCCGACACCACTGGTTTCCTGAGTTGACGGTCATTAAAGGACCGAGATAAGGTCGCCACAATAACAATCACGAACAATTTATGGATTAGTAGGCAATCGAAATATTCTAGACTTTGAAGAAGATAATTTGGTTATGGAAGGTAATCATACATATGAGGAAAGAAAGAACATTAAAATGGAAAGCCAATGGGGTGTCGAATACTACCGAGCAGAAAAGGGAAGAGGCAAAATGTTTAAAGAAAAACCTTGTCCGTTTTCAAGGCATCTACGCTTGTGTATAAGGAAGGATTTAGAATTTATAAATTTCCTAGAGTATTGATTTCTTATAATGATTTTTATATTGATATATGGAAACATATCTCTCTTTTGATTTAAAAATAAATGTTATGTTCAATTGTTTATGATTTGTTTCCTAAATGTTTGATTTTCTTAATTTGTTTACAATTAGATTCGGTTTAAATTTATTTTGTCATGTTAGATAAGATTTGATACATATAGTGGAGCATCCTTTTCTATTAGTGCATAGCCGGGATTTGATAAGACCAATGCATGGCATGTTGTAGGCTATTGTATTGGGTAGGAATTGCCATTAGTTAGCCTAAGGAAGATTGTATGACATTATTTGTTTAGTCATGGATTGATGGATGCTAATATGTTTGATACGATACATACATATATATATATATATATATATATATATATATATATATATATATATATATATATATATATATATATATATTGGCATAGAAATATATGGAACTTGTATGCTTGTGATATATGTTTGCATGGTAATTGACATGAAGTACAACTGATGACAATGGTTCATGTAATGTGCACCATACATGTACATGAGAAATTGTAGTGTCATTTGCATTGCATATGCATAGGGACATCAGCATAGTGGGTGTGTGTGCATGGGTATGGTCATCCATCATCAGTGTTGATAATTGTGTAGTGAGCCGTATTTTGAACGACGGCCAATAAAAGACTCATGGTTCAAAGCATACAACGAAATATAATTAATATTTGTTGGGCGTAGAAAGAATGGGGTCGTTAATCTCATTAGAACATTGGGTGTAAGAGACCCACAGTGTGATCTGAAAAGATCCGTTGCCGAAAATAAGACACACGGTTATCACATAGACTTCGAGTTGTGTGTTAGGAGTCGGGATTGTCTCAGGATTAGTTGCCCATTGGCAATTGCATTGGGTACTGGTGAGCCGGTAAGGGCTTGGTATATGTGTGTCATTGGTACTAGAGTGACAGTTGTCACACTTGGCATAGGCATGTGAGAGGGAGTCGGTGAGTGACTTGGGATATAGGCATGAAGATATTCCACGCATGACTTACGAAATTCATGTACACATTTTCACTTTGATGTGTATGGGTTGGTTTGATCATTGTATGAGCAATTAGGTGGGGAGTAACCCTGGTAGAAGATTATCACTACTAGGCTTTTCTCACCCTGTCGTGTGACCCCCTTTTAGGTACAAGTCAAAGTGTGAGGCCGACCGCATTCGACCGCGTGATATGAAGAAAGTCGATGTGGCTTGACCATATTTTTGTATATGCATATTAGAACAATCAGCTATAATATATCATTTTATAGAAGGGGTGGCACTGAACTTTGTAAACATATCACTACATAGTCGCATATATAGAATTCAGGGTATGGTTAAATGGGGTCGAGTGGTCGCTATGACACATGAATGACTTGGTGAGGTATATTAAGCCCGGATGGGTCATGTGATGTATTGTTATACAGGTTGCATTTTGGATAGAACTTCCTGTACAGAGAAAACTTTGTCTAATTTTTTGTTACATTAAAAATCCCGATAAATGGGACATGATAGTGTGGCGTCGGGTTACCCGACACCCACTGGTTTTGACAGGTTTACGGGTTGTCAACGGGACCCTAGGGATAAGCGTGTCACAATAACAATCACAGGCAATTTATAGATGGGTAGGGAATCGTAATATTCTTGACGTTGAAGGAGATAATTAGGTTATGGAAGGTAATCATATATATGAGGAAACAAACAACATGAAAATGGAAAGCCAGTGGGGAGTGGAATACTACCGACCAGAAAAGGGAAGAGGGCAAATGTTAAAAGAAAAACCTCCTCCATTTTCCATCCATCCATGCATGTGATGTGTAGAATTTATAAATTTCCTAGAGTATTGATATCTTATAATGATTTTTATATTGATATATGGAAACATATCTCTCTTTGGATTTAAAAATAAATGTTATGTTCAATTGTTTATAATTTGTTTCCTGAATGTTTGATTTTCTTAATTTGTTTACAATTGAATTCGGTTTAAATTTATATTCTCATGTTAGATAAGATTTGATACATATAGTGGAGCATCCTTTTCTCCAAGTGCATAGCCGGGATTTGACATGACCATTGCATGGCATGTTGTAGGCTATTGTATTGGGTAGGAAATGCCTTGAGTTAGCCTTAGGAAGGCTGTATGACATTAATTGTTTAGTCGTGGATTGATGGATTCTAATTTGCTTGATACGATATCTATATATATATATATATATATATATATATATATATATATATATATATATATATATATATATATATAGGCATGAAATATATGGAACTTGTATGCTTGCGATATATGTTTGCATGGTAATTGACATGAAGTACAACTGATGAGAATGGTTCATGTAGCGTGCACCATACATGTAACATGAGAAATTGTAGTGACATTAGCATTGCATATGCATAGGGACATCAGTATATTAGGTGTGTGTGCATGGGTTGAACGATGTCCAATAAATGACTCACAGTTCAAAGCATACAATGAAATATAATTAATCTATATTGGGTAGAGCAAGAAGGGGGTCATTAATCTCATTAGGTGAAAAGCCTGGAACAGTGGGAGTAAGAGACCCGCAGTGAAATCGAAAAAGATCTGTTGCCTAAAATAAGACACATGGTTATCACATAGACTTCAAGTTGTGTGGTGGGTGAGTTGACTCGGGGATTAGTTGCCAGTAGGCTTGCATTGGAGTGCTTTGGTGGTCGATGGGGCTCGTATATGTGTTTTATTCGTACCTACAGTGACTAGCTAGCCGCACATGGCATGAGCATGTGTGGGGAGTGATGGTATTTCGAGATATAAGCATGAAGACATTCCATGCACGACATCGACATTCATGCACACATTTTCGCCCAGATGTGTATGGGTTGGTTGATCATTGTATGAGCACTAAGGTGGGAAGTAACCCACTTGGCAGGAAATTATCACTCTTTGGGCTTCCTCACCCTAGTCATTAGTCCCAACACAAGTCTGAGGTTAGTTGCAAGCGCTGGCTGCATTCGGGCTTGCACCTCTGAAGAATTTGGATGTGGCTTTGGACAATATTTTGTATATGTATATTAGAACAATCATTTTCAATATATCGTTCTATATAAGAGTGTATAATTGAACTCTTATAAACATATCACTACAGAGTCGCATGTATAAAATTCAAGGTATGGTTGAATGGGGTCGAGTGGTCGCTGTGACTCATGAATGACTCGGTGTGGTATTTGAGCCCGGATGGGTCATGTGATGTATTGTTAGACAAGTTGTATTTTGGATAGAGCTTCTCGTACAGAGTAGACTATGTCTTATTTTTTCTTACATTATGGATCCCGATAAATGGGACATGATGGTGTGGCGTCGGGTAACCCGACACGCACTGGTTTCCGCAAGTTGATGGGTTGTCAAAGTGACCCTCGGGATAAGGGTGTCACAATAACAATCACAGACATTTTATAGATGAGTAGGCAATCGAAATATTCTGGACTTTGAAGAAGATAATTGTAAAACCCCAACCTTATTGAATGTTATAATGGTAGTTGTTGAACTGATTGAAGTCCGTATTAAAGTGAGGCTTGTTAATTTAAACGCTCCGGACGTCATTTGGGCATAAAGTGAAATTTTTCGAAAATTTTCACCGGATGCCCTAATGAATAGTAATTCTTCTTATTATATCCGGATGGAGGGTTTGCGAGAATTTTTTTGAAGGCTGGAGTTCCTATGACTTTGAACTGATATTTAGAAGAGGGTGGAGATTTAAGTGAATGGCGATGATTTCGGATTGAAATTGAGACTCGCTGAAATTTTTGAGTAGTAGAAAATACGAAAATGTCAGGAATTAATCGCCAGTCTATGGCCCGAAATGAAGTGAAGCAGTCCATTTGGATAGTTTCGAGGCGATCGAGCGTAATTTGGATAATATCGCTATTGTCGGGATTTTGATTTAAATGATTTTAAATCAGATTTACGTGATTTCAAAGCACGGAATCCTTGTGAAGGATTTAATTAGAGATATTTCATGGTCACTTTGAAGTTTAGGCGACCATAGAATATTTTGACGATTTAATCGGTGTAAGCGATATAAGGGCCCGAGTAAATATGATATAAGTGAGATATTTTCTTGTGAGAGCCAATCAAAACCTTTCTTAATGGCTAAGGTATGATTTAAATAATGGATTAGTGGATTTGTGACTCATAAGAATGGACCAATGACAAGGTGACATGTAGAATCACTTTGCATCATCGATGAGATTTATGGGCTTAAGTACAATTTGGCAAGTTGTGAGGATCAAAATGTAAATTCAAGAAGTTGAGTTTGCTCAAAAGAGGAGAGCTCGGCCATGAGAGGAAAAAGAGAGAAGAAAGAGAGAAAATAAAGGAAAGAAAAAAGAAGGAAGGAAAAAAAAACGTGTGAGGCAAGGTGGAGCAAGGTGGGATGTGATTTTCTTCTCCTTGAAGCTTTCGGTGAATCGAAAGTGGAATCCAAGGAAGAGAAGCCAAGAAAAAACAAGAAAACAAGTAAGTTTCAATTGGTGGGAAAGTTGATTTTTATGTTTTTCATGACTAATGCCTTGATTTTCTTGAATGGATATGAGATTAGTGGTATTTAAGGTTGAATCATGATGATTTTGATATAAGTTGAGAAAGAAATGGATTAGGTTAGGGTTTGAAAAATAAAGTGAGTGATGGTTAGGGTTTGATAGTGCATTTTGTATGACATGTTGAGAGTGGTTAGGGTTAGTGAATTGAGGTATAAGGCATTAGATTAGATGATTAGAATGAAGAAAATGGAAGAACAAAATTGAATATGGCTTGTGCATATTTCGGCCAAAAAGGGAAATGAGAGGGGTCAAGGGTAGTTTGGTAATTTCCATGTGTTTTAGGGTGAATATTAACTCTAGAAATGCATTGGAATTGGTTAGCAAAGAAAAGGATTTGAATTGAGGGTATTAAAGTCATTTTGTAAGTAAAGAATTATTTTAATTCATTTCCTTGAATTTATGTATTTTTAAGTGTGGTTAAATGGGATTAAAATGAATGTGATGTGGTTGGGTGAAAATGACTGTGTATGGTGGATTAAAATGGAAGTTATGGTTAATGTTTAATTGTAGTTTTTCTTGAAAAAGGTGAAAAGGACTATCGGACGGGAAGCTTATAAATTTGTGAAGGGGAACCAAGCGAGGATTGAGGCGGTGAGCAGTGGAGTGTAAAGCGTGTTTTGGTGAGTTTTAAAAGTGAAACGATTTTAATATTAAAATGAAAAGTTTAATGTAAATATTTATATATGTATATTTAATAAATGTAAATATTTATATGTTATTAGTATATTTATATATATATATATATATATATATATATATATTTATCTTGTCTACATATATGTATTTATATTAAATTATATATGTATGCATATGTTAAGGCATTATGGAAATTTAAAACTATGTAAAGAATGCATATGTATATTTGCGTATATATGTGTTTAATAATCGTAAGGATTTAAATGGATTTATAAATGTATTTTGAATAAATGTTTCTTGATGGATACCACACAACCTATATGATTGTTATAGTGATATCGGTTTGAGGTACAAAGCATGTAAGGATTTAGAAGGAAAAGTTATAGGATTGCTAACAGAGGGAGGGAAATAGATTTTTAGCGTAATATCCTTACACGTGCTAAGGTGCTATAACTGGA
Organism: Tetrastigma voinierianum; assembly: GCA_016808115.1. Lineage (NCBI taxonomy): Eukaryota > Viridiplantae > Streptophyta > Magnoliopsida > Vitales > Vitaceae > Tetrastigma > Tetrastigma voinierianum. The sequence goes on along the minus strand of JAEQBH010006651.1, from coordinate 117,547 downwards.
ACCCTATGCATGGCTTGAGTTTCTCCGCAGCGTAGTGGTTATAGTTGGATTGAGGCCCAATCCTCATAGTCGATGTAGGAAGCGTACGTGTTTTACCACAGGTTCCATTAGAAAGAAAGTTTAAAGCATAAATTGATTTTTAATCGTATAAGTATTTATTACTTTGATATATGCGAAAATGTTGTCTAATGAAAATGTACTCTTGGCTCCTTTATTCATCTTCAGTATCATTTCAAAAAAATTTCGAAGGACCGAGACGGTGCGTAGGTAGAGCATCCCCTACCTTGATGAGTCGAACCATCGAGGAGGCGACATGGCCATTAGATATATATTTTTAACTTATTGTATATGTTGAATATTTTGTCATGTATATAATAACATATATGCCTGTTTTGAAAAGGAACTACGTGGGCTTTGATCCTCTCAGTGGGTAGTATTAGGCGTAGGTTGGCTTAAGTCCGGCTCAAGCCCAATCCTTTTTATAAAACTATGCATGGAATGGAAGAAGTTTTGAATGTTTTGATGATTAAAGTAAATAAATGTATATGTGTATATATTTTGCTTGATTGAGTTGTGTGCTTAATTGGGTTGTTGACGAGGAGTCCTAAAATGGAAGTTGAGAATTGAAAGATTAGAAGTGTTTTTAAATGTTTTTGCGGGTTTTGTAAATTTGGGAGAAGTCAGGCAAACGGAGAAGCTGGCGATTTTCTGAAAATAGTGTTTAAAGAAAAGAAAAAAATTTGCCACTTCACTTCCGCATTATTTTCTAAAGATATGTTAAGGATTGTAAAGGGGTTCGCTCCTTTGATTTTATTTTATTGTTTTGAGGAAAAGTTTCTATATCCGTTGGAGTTCCAGGGGGTCCCCTCGGGTTCAAGAGGTTAATCTGGATAGGGATCTTTCAATAATTAGGTTATGGATGGTAATCATACATATGAGGAAAGAAAGAACATGAAAATGGAAAGCCAGTGGTGAGTCGAATACTATCGAGTAGAAAAGGGAAGAGGGCAAAATGTTAAAAGAAAAACCTCCTCCATTTTACGGCCATCCGTGCCTGTGTATAAAGAAGGTGTAGAATTTATAAATTTCCTAGAATATTGATATCTTATAATGATTTTTATATTGATATATGGAAACATATCTCTCTCAGGATTTAAAAATAAATGTATATTTCAATTGTTTGCCATTTATTTCTGAATGATTTTTCTTAATTTGTTTAGAATTGGATTCGGTTTGAATTTATTTTCTCATGTTAGATAAGATTTGATACATATAGTGGAGCAACCTTTTCTCTAAGTGCAAAGACAGGATTTGACATGATCATTGCATGGCAGGTTGGAGGCTATTGTATTGGGTAGGAATTTCCATGAGTTAACGTAAGGAAGGATGTATGACATTATTTAGTCATGGATTGATGGATTCTAATTTGCTTGATACGATACCTATACATATATTGGCATGAAAAATATGAAACTTGTATGCTTGATACCTGCGTGATGATGACATAATTACAAGCGGTAAGGGAAATGGTTCATGTGGTGTGCACCATACATGTAACATGAGAACTTGTAGTGACATTTGCATTGCATATGCATCGGGACATCAGCATATTGGGTGTATGTGATTAGTGCCCAAAAAGTGCTATTTTGAACCCTATTTTTAATAGGTTTTGAGCGCTTTTTGTGTACTAATTATTATAATTAACCCAATTGACATGTTCGGTTCCCTATTGCATTTCTAATTGCATTTCGAGGCTGTTTTTGTACTTTTTTTTGCAGGAATTGGAAGCCAAATTATCATGTCAATCCAATCATAACCAAAGTCGGGTTGATTTCCATCAATTTCATATGGTCTCATATCGAACAGCAAGCGGGAATGAAGAATTTCAAGCGGGAAAATTGAGAGAAAAATAGCAAGCGGCGAGGTTGCGGGATGCAATGGGGCTTGACGTGCTTGAGATAAAGGAACAGTGAATTTCATTATGCACAGTTTTTCGCTATCATAGCGAAAGTTACTGTTCATAGCGAAAATTTGAAATTTCGCTATGCACAAATTTTCACTAAGCTAGCGAAATTTTGCTAGCCATTCTTGTCTAGGAAATTTTGGTTTCGTATCTCTTCCATTTTTAAGCTATATAGCGAAAATCCTTATACATAACAAAATTCTGCCTGTGTTTTTGATGTTTTTGAGTTCAAAATGACCTCGTTTTGATTAATTGCCATATTGTCCCCCATTGTAATCTTATATTTTGGTATTTTAATTTCACAAAATTGGGTTGGTATATAAGCCCCGACTTATACTTTGTAACCCTAACAATCTTTCGATTGCAAGATGGCTTTGTTCAGTTTTCTCTCTTCTCTCTCCTCTTTCTCTCACTGCTTGGGTGCGAACACCCTCCAAGGATGAACCAGGAGGATGGCGGCTAAAACCCTTTCCTCCTTGAAATGGAAGGTCCTTTGGGAATTGGATCTGCTTGAGTGGTGGTTCCCATTTGTTTTCATGGGTTTTGTCATTTTGGTTCCCCGAATTTTCAACTCTGAGTTTAAAGCTTTTGATGTACTTTCTTTGGCCAATACTTGCCAAGCTTTTAGGGTTCAGTGTATTCTTAGCTTTAGATACAACGTATCCATTGGTGCTCTTTACGAGCCAACGAGGTGCCGTTCTTAGAGGATGGTGCCTAAGTGCATTTAATATTTATGGAACACTTGTGATCCTCATCATAAATCTTGGTGAATGCTTTTATATTTGCATCATTTTCTTTCCATTTCAAAAAAAAAAAAAAAAAACGTGCTCTGGGATCTTTGTTGTTTTGTGTTGCCTGTTTTTACCTTTCTTTTGCATGAATCCATTCGGGGATCTTTGCTGCGGGAATCCATTCAGTGGATTAGAAACCTAGAAGGCGGGCTACTTAAGTCAATCTCCTCAAAGAACTTGGATTGAACTTGAAATGAACCGTGAACATAGAGAGAGCTGTCGATCGGTACCCTATGGAGGGGAACTTCACAGAGGATACATGTCAATTAGGGATTATATAAACCCGAGTCTTGCAAAGTCGACTAACTGTGGAGAGGAACCCAGTATATAGAGTCCATGAGGGACTTTAGAAACCAATGGATGAGTTCACCATATGGTAGTGCTGCAACCATAGTTGGGGAATCACACCAATTCCTCATGGAACCAGAGACCTCCCACCCGATATGCTCCTCCACAGACTCATTTATGCCTCGACCTCTCGAGTCACCTCCCGGCCACCGGTCAATCCTCCATTTGAACAAGCTATTTTGGACCTCACCCGGATAGTGGATGACTTTGTGGAAGATAATAAGGAGATTAATGCCCATTTGAATCAGAAAATTGCCATTGTGGAAGAAAATTTGAACAAGAAAATAGATGGGCTGAAAAATGACTATGAGCATAAATGGGACAACACAAGTCCACGGGCACAATCAATCAGCGATGTCCACGGAGGAAGGGTGCCAAAGTATTTCCTTGGCAAAGAAAAAGTGTCAACAACAGCTACACGAGGAGCTTATAAAGGATTTTATTGAATTATCTGAAGGATTGGCTGAATCCTCAGATATGTGTGATGTTGTTTTTCCATGGGAGAACCAAGAAGAAATCATTGCCTTGTTGACTGAGGAGGGCAGTGAAACAAAAGCAGTGGAAGTGCCCAAAAAGAATGTCCTTCAACCAATTCCCACATAATTGAATCCACCCTTACTACGAGCCACCAAAAGCCTTGCCGGTGGCCTCACGACGGTGTATATCCTGCATCGATCGACACAAAACCCTGAAGCACCCACCATAAAGCTGACCCGCCACTGCATATTCTACAAGAACTCAAGAGCTAGTGGTCATTGCTCAATTATTTGCCACTATACAAAAGGTGGCGCTCATGCATGGCGGTGGATGGATTCGGGTGCGGGATTCGGATGGAACATAGAGACCTGAAACATTTCTAACTCCCCACTTTTTGTTTTAATTTGTCTTGTTTTGTTTTATTTTATAAGTATTTTATTTTGATTTCTTTAATTTCTTTTAGTTTTCTCATTTTAGTTGTTATGTTTTTAGATTCATTTTGCTTTTACGCAATTTTTGTTTTCTTGCATTAATTTTTGCAGTTTTTGTGCAAATTTTGAAGCCTGGATTGAAAATCAGCAAGCAACAGAAAGCGGAGAAGTTTTCGCAACTATAGCGAAAATTTCGCAATTCTAGCGAAATGTGAAAATTTCGCTATAGATGGAATTTTATTAAGCCCAGAAATTTCGTAACCTAGCGAAATTTTTGTGAATGCGAAGTGAAAATTACGCGAGAGCAGTGCAGTTCGCTAGCTTAGCGAAATGCACGACTCAACGAACAAGCAGTGTAACTTTATTTCTGAGCCAAAATAGTGTCACGATTGATTTTATTTTATTTTATTTATTTTATATAAAAACTTTATTATTTATTTATTTATATATATATATATATATATATATATATATATATATATATATATATATATATATATATATATATATATATATATATATATAACCTTTTCAAAAAATTACCTTTTTTTATTTATTTTATTTTTGTTTTTAAAATTCAAAAAAAAACATATTTTATTTTTATTTGAAAAATCGTTTTTATATAAAAAATATAATTTTTTATTATTTATACTATTGATTTTCAAAAAAATTCAAAATTCAAAATTTTTGCTATTGGAGCATATCGAGAATTTCGCAAGCATGTGAAATTTCGTAATTTGTGCTGGCAAAAATTTTCGCTATGGGCCCCATTTCATAAAATTTGTTTTATTCTTTTTAATCAGACTCCGTTTTAGGCGTTCTTGTTTCAGTTAAATCTTAAGTGTAGGAATCAATATGGCCAGAAATTTCTTTTGAAATTTTATGAATGTGTAATTTTAAAGTGCTCCAAGCTGGTCACTTTCCTCCTGCTGTTCTCCCTAACTGTTTTATTTGAAGCCCGACTGGAGTGAATAAGGTGTCGATGGAAAGCTTGCAAAGTCTCCTACCATAAATGATCCTCTCATCAAGGAGGTAACACTTCCTTCTCTAATTTTCAATCAGAGGCCCCATTTCGGACAGAGATGTTAGGTTGGGGGGAGGATTAGCAAAGGAAGTGGATTTTGTATTTATGTTTTTGTTATTAAGTGTACCCAGAAGCCCATTTGTGATGATCAAGGTGGCTTGTTGGGTTCCCTATCTATAAAACATTGTACTAAGCGACACTTTTCAAATGCGGACCCATTTTGCGATCAAAATTGTTTTTAAGTGGTTTTACTTCTTTGCAAATTGGAAAATTTAAACCTTGTCCAATTCTATTGATGCTAGATTGGTTCCATGCTTGGTTGAGTGGATAATAAGTTGAACTCTTTTCAGTTTAGGCATACTTTTCTTCCACCTTTATTCAACCACACACTTAGGAGCACATTGGGGTTGATGATGAATTTGAAAAGCTGCATAACCTCCTTTACTTTATAACCTACCCTAGTTTCATTGACATGCTAATAGGTTAAGGACCCACTGGAAAGAAAAGAAGAAAGAAAAAGAAGAAAAGAAAAGAATGTAGAAAAAGAAAAATAAAAAGAAAAGAAAAGAATAAAAATTATGACGCTTTGCCTTGGCAGGCACGTCAGGGGTATATAAGCTAACCTTTAAGCCCCGTGCCACACAAACCTTCCTTTGGTTAGAGTCACCGACTTAGTGTTTGCTACACGGGTGGATAGGTGGAGTTTAGCGAGTTGTAGGTGCTGGAGTTTCGAAATCATTCGGAGTCGGGGTGAAACACAGAAAGAGTTTGTGGTCGAAAGATCCTTATGACGGTGCCCTAAACCTTAATTGGTTGGGAGTCATCGGTAGATCCAGATTACATGGACTTTGGTGATTCCCTCGACATTGCACCTTACAACACAAAAAGAATTGTGGAATAAGAGGTGGGTCCTGATCTATTTAGGTTAGTTAGCATGCTAGGTCATGGTAGTATCTAGGTTGGGGGGAGAGTGCGGTTTGACAGTTTATTGTTGAGAGCTGATCAAACAAACACTTAGATTTTGGTGGAAATTTCTGGTTGATTCACTAAGAAGGAGGCTATTTTGATATTCAATTTTGTATGTCATTTATTCTCTCGCGATAGTTTTTGGACAAGGGGTTGATGATTCTTACTTGGGGATAGGCGTTACTTATTATCAACCTTTTTGAAATACCATTTTTGTGCACATTATTTTGTTATCATTTTGTATGTTCTCTCTTTCTTTCTTTCTTTCATTGCTAAGGGACTAGCAATGTGTAGGTTAAAGTGTGATTAGTGCAAAAAGTGCTATTTTGAACCTATTTTTAATAGGTTTTGGCACTTTTGTGTACTAATTATTATAATTAACGATTGACATGTTCGGGTCCCTATTAGATTTCTCTAATTGCATTCGAAATTTGTTTGTAGTTTTACGAGGTCGAAATGATCTCGTGTCAATCCAATCATAACCAAAGTCGGGTTGATTTCCATCAATTTCATATGGTCTCATATCAATTTCAGCAAGCCAGGAATGAAGAATTTCAAAGCAGGAAGAAAATTGAAGAAAAATAGCAAGCAGCAGGTTGCAGGATGCAGTGGAAGCGGCGGTAGCGGGATGCGAGCAGTGGAATTTAAATATACACGGTTTTAGCTATCATAAGAGTCTTTGTGCATAGCGAAAATTTGAAATTTGCTATGCTGGGATTTTCGCTAGTAGCGAAGAATTCTTGTTCTAAGCGAAATTTTGGTACTAAACTATCTCTTGCATTTAGCTATATGGCAAAATCATGCATAGCGAAATTCCTGCCCCTATGTTTTTGATGTTTTTGATTCAAAACGACCTCATTTTGATTAATTACCATATTGTCCCCATTGTAATCTTATATTTTTGGTATTTTTGGTATTTCACACAATTGGGTTGGCTATATAAGCCAACTTATACTTTTTGTAAGCCTAACTTTAATCTTTCAGTACACGGCAGCTTTTGTTCCAGTTTTCTCTCTTCTCTCTCCTCTTTCTCTCACTTTCTTGGGTGCGAGCACCCTCAGGGATATTGACCTTGGAGGATGAGCGGCTCAAAACCCTTCCTCCTTGAAATGGAAGGTCATTTGAGGTAGGATCTGCTTGGTGCTGGTGGTTCCCATTGTTTTCCTTGCGTGAGGTTTTGTCATTTTGGTTCCCCAAATTTCAACTCTAGGTTTAAAGCTTTTTTGATGTGCTGCTTTGGCCAATACACGGCAAGCTTTTTAGGGTTCAGTGTATTCTTTAGCTTTGAATACTGATATCCATTAGTTGCTCTTCTGAGCCCGCGAGGTAGGATTAAGGGTTAGATTTTTCACGTAAATTGCATCCGCTGATCGATACTTAGTAATCTTTTAGAGGTTGAGTGGTTCTTGTTTTTGATCCATTGAGACTCATTAGTTTACCCTTCTGAATCATTGTTGGATGAGTCAAGATAGATTTTCACTGTAGGAACATAAGCCTAAATAAATGCTTTCTATCAAAAAGGATAAATATTTTTGGGTTAGGTTTTAAAGCTAAATGAAGATCAGTTTAGAGAAATGACTATATGTCATCCTCCCAGCCTTGAGAAAAGACCACAGGAACCCTCGGTTGCCACAGAATCCAACCTCAGTAGCCTAACACTTCAAGGAGTTCTATTTTACATTTTATTTTATTTAAATTTCAGTTTGCAAACCACCAACCCACTGTTTTTATCACCACCTTAAAATCCAAATTTAATTCACCATTCCCTCGAATCATTTGTCTGAAGAAAACCCATCCCAAGTGTTAGACCCTAGACCACTATACTGCGGTAGCTTGACTACGGCCCGATGGGAGAAACAGGATCATAATTTTGTTGGTCTGGGATACCCTACTATGGCACGAATCGATGAGTCCATGATTGTGGTGTGTAATCTGCTTTGTTGATGAATGGTGCAGTATGCGTGCTTTTAACCATGTCCGATAAATGACTCACGGTTGATGTATACAATGAAATATAGTGTTGTGTAGGGTGAAACCCAAAGAAGGGGTCGTTCATCTCGTTAGGTGAAAAGCCTAGAACATTGGGAGTAAGAGACCCGCAGTGTGATCCTAAAAGATCTGTTTCCCAAAAAACTACAAATTGTTATCACATAGACTTCGAGTTGTGTGATAGAATTAAGATTGACTGGGATTAGTTGCCTATGCGCCGCATTGGAGTCTTGGTGAGCCATGGGCTCGATATATCTGTGTCTTTAATTTGATTATTTGTTGTCACACTTCAGCGCGCATGTGTGTGGGAGTTGATGAGTGACTCGGGATATGGGAACGAAGACATTCCATGCATGACATATGACATTCATGTATAAATTTTCACTTAGATATGTATGGGTTGGTTTGATCATTGTATGAGAACTTAGGTGGGGAGGAACCCTTGTAGGATGTTATCAATACTAGGCTTTGCTCACCTATTGTTCGGACCCCTTTTTGAAAGTGAGTCGGTCTGAGCGGTAGCCAACATTCTGGACCGCACATATGAAGAATGTCGGATGTGGCTTTGGACCATATTTTGTATATGTATATTAGCATAATCATTTTTAATATACCATTTTGTATAAGAGTGTATAATTGAACTCTTGTAAACATATCACTACAGAGCCGCATGTATAGAATTCAGGGTATGGTTGAATGGGGTGGAGTGGTCGCTATGACTCATGAATGACTTTGTGTGTTATATTGATCCCGGATGGGTCATGTGATGTATTTTTATACATGTTGTATTTTGGATAGAGCTTCCCGTACAGAGCAGACTTTGTCCAATTTATTGTTACATTATGGATCCCGATAAATTGGACATGATGGTGGCGCGTGTGTTACCACGACACCAGCCCAGTTCCCAATGGATGACGGGTTGTCAATGGGACCCTCCGGATATGAGTGTTATAAAAACAATCACGGACAATTTATAGATGGGTAGGCAATCGAAATATTCTGGACTTTGAAGAAGATAACTAGGTTATTGAAGGTAATTATACATATGAAAGAAGCAAATATGCCGAATGGAAAGCCAATGGGAATCAAATATTATGTGAAAGAGGCTGGGGCCAAATGTTAAAAGATAAACCTCACGCATTTTCAATATCGTGCATATGGCATAAAGGAAGGTATAGAATTTATAAATTTCCTAGATTGTTTATATCTTATAATGGATTTTTATGTTGATATATGGAAAATATATATTCCGGATTTAAATTAAATACTATGTTTAATTGTTTATAATTTATTTCACGAATGTTTGATTTTCTTAAATTTTTGATTGGATTGGTTAAAATTATTTCATGTGTAGATAAGATTTTATATAGATGGTGGAGCATCCTTTTCTCTAAGTGCAAAGACAGGATTTGACATGACCATTGCATGGCATGTTGGAGGCTATTGTATTGGGTAGGAATTGCCTTGAGTTAGCCTAAGGAAGGTTGTATGACATTATTTGTTAGTCGTGGATTGATGAATTCTAATTTGCTATCTGATACTATACATATATTGGCATGAAATATATGGAACTTTTATGCTTGTGATATATGTTTGCATGGTAATTGGCATGAATTACAATTGATGAGAATGGTTCATGTGGTGTGCACCATACATGTAACATTAGAAATTGTAGTGACATTTTCATTGCATATGCATCAGGGACTTATCAACATATTAGTTGTGTGCATGGGTGGTCATCATCACTCAGTGTTTATGGGCCGGTAGTAGGCGTGCTGAACCATATCAATAATTGCCTTGGTTCCAAATCCTCTGATGAAATATAATAAATGTGATGGCGAAGCAGAAGCCCAGATTAATTTTCTTAGGTGAAAAGCCTGGAACATCAGGTGTTAGAGACCCGTAGTGTGATCTGAAAAGATCCGTTGCCCAACATAAGACACACGGTTATCACATGAAGACATTCCCTGTATGACATACGACATTCATGTACACATTGTCACTTGGATGTGTATGGGTTGGTTTGATCATTGTATGAGCGCCCAGAATGGGGAGTAACGCAGCAGGATATTATCACTCGGGCTTTGCTCCCTTTCCATTAAGTTCCGCTTTCGGTTACGGATCAGGTGCATTCGTGACCTATAACCGGGACCTAAATCTGATGTTTGGATATACGTATGTATAACTAAAATAATGATATATAAATTTTCTTCGATCACCATCATTAAACTCGCTGTTTATATATTCTTGCATGAAATCGCCATGTCTTCAGATCATCGTTGATAAGTGAGTTAGTGTGCCTGCTCCGACGATTCGATGTGGTATCGGCAAACGTGATCAAATCATATATTCTTCTTGGGTTGTATTGTTGAGTATTCTTTCGTTCGTTCTTGAATCCCTGTTAGTTGAGACGATGTATATTGACAGATACCACTGGGCGGGTGAAGGGTTGTCAATGGGACCCCCTGGATGAGGTGTCTAATAACAATAACAGACGATTGCTAGATGGGTAGAGCGTGAGAAATAATGAACTTTGAAGAAGGTAAGTGGAGTTATGAAGGTAATCATACATATATGAGAAGAAAGAGAACATGCAAATGGAAAGCCAGTGGAGTCAAATACTACCAGCGAGAAAGGGGAAGAAGGCAAATGTTAAAAAAGAAAAACCTCCGTTTCCGACCATCGGAATTGCATGTGTATAAGGAATGTGTAAATTTATAAATTTCTAAATGTCTATTTTATATTGATTTAAGAAACATCGATCTCTCTCTTAGAATTTAAAAATAAATGCTATGTTCAATTGTTTATAATTTGTTTCCTAAATGTTTGATTTTCGTAATTTGTTTATAATTGGATTCGATTTAAATTTGTTTTCTTATTTTACATAAGATTTGAGACATATAGTGGAGCATCCTTTTCTCTAAGTTAATGTAAATTTTTCCATATTATATTGACAAACCAAGACTAAAAATAATAAATCACTACTGCACATGACCAGCATTCATTGTTTAAAGTTGCTAATCTACCTGATGTGTGATTCATGGTAGAATTAGAAAAAGTTTGGAATAGAAACAAAGTTATGCTTAAAAGGCATTTTATCTTTGTAATATCAACCATCCAATGCTTAAAGATGAACCCTAATTATTAGAATCCAATAATGGATAATAATGAATTTAAATATTTGATCACTCAGGTGGAATTTTGAAATGTTGAATGGGGTCCTATAAAAACCACATACGAAATAGAAATCCACATTGGGTGTAAAGTTGACTTGGAAAAGTATAAGGAATGTATTCAAGGTTAAGATGCAAATTACTATGTTGTACTTACATTTAAAGTATAATAAATTTTTTGCATGTTAATCATGTTTAATTATCTAAAACATATTTAATCATCAAATTCATCTTTGGCATCCGATGTTGGACTTGATATTAATACAAGAATTCCTTTTGAAAATTATTGATTAAGTGCATGTTTGCACTTAGGATGTTGAAGAATAAGCCTACACTACCTTTAGGTAGAAAGGTGCACTTGATATCTAAGGTTTCTAAGTCTACTATGATGTTAGCTCTGGGAAAATAGAGGATTGTAATCTTTGAATTTAAGATCCAAATGTACACCTTATCTTTAAGATTAAGCAACATTTGCGGTTATTTAAAATCATTTGGGAAACACATGAGTGGTTTTAGTCTGATATTGAATCTTTGGGGACGATATTTAGGTGGAAATTTGTGATAATTAAAAAACCTTTACATTGTATAATCTTTTTGAAGTTGGGTTGGGTTTGAAGTGTCTTTTAGTCAAATGGATTTAGAATTTCATAACAGAAGGAGAAGAAAATATAACGAACAAATAATAGTATGAACATGGATATTTGAGGGGGAAATGTTGAATAAATACTTTACATTTTTATAGATTGATTTCATTTATCTTCATGTCTTAAAACCCAGTGGGAAACGGTTTCGGTTCAGAGTCCCATTGGTTTTAACATTTTTTGGGCACTAAAACATGTCTCTCCACGATGGTTAGGTTGGGTAGCATATATAAGTTTGGCCTCATGAATGCTGAAGTACAATCATGTAGAGCCATGAGATAGTGGTGAGAATTACAATAGTACTCTCGAGAATCGTCGTATTAATTCTTTGGACTAGATTATTAAGAAACATAGAAGTGACATAAAATGGTAGTGAAGAAGTGAAAAGATTCCCTGTTCTTAAGCTCATAAATCAAACAAAATAATGAGTTTTTTTTTTTTTTTTGGAAGTGGATTTGGCAGTGCTTGATGCTTAAGTAACTCATTTAAGTTATGTATCCGATCTGTATTAGATTTCTATTACATTGATAATATCTTCTTTGATATGATATGTTAAATAGAAGATATTACTCATTAGAATAAAGGGGAAATCATCATCATTTTTTTTAAAGGTACTACATTATATGCTTTTACTTTTGTGATGGTCTCTTACAAGTGAGTATTAGAATGCTCATTCTATTACCTCATTCTACATTGCACTTGTAATGTTCTTTTCCTTGTTTTCCTTTTTCTATTTTTCATTTCTAACATAAATGACTTTTTCGTTTTCTTTTTTGTATTTTTTATGAGTTGAGATAACATGTGCCTTTTTATGAAATAGGTCAATATATATTTAATTTCTTAGTTTGTTCACTCATTCTTTTTCACTAGGGACTTGGTTGCCTAGTTGTCACACTAAGATATGCTTATGTTTCTATCAAATAAATTGGTTAAAAACTTATCCATCCTAGTTGATTAAATATGCTCCAAAACCATGCCAAAGTGAAGAGAACTTTTGTTGATGTTGAGTAACTATTGGTGAGGTAGGTTAGTAAAGATAGGGGAAGTTGCTGTTATATATATATATATATATATATATATATATATATATATATTCCATATGACAAAGGGACTCACCGTGAAATGGAAATGTAAAAATCCCCAGTTTGCCACATTAAATTTAAATCAAAATTAAGGAATGATCGGAATTTCACATTTGATGCCCACAGAAGCATTGGCAGGACACATGGTACCAACTCAAGTGGCTTGGTGAGACCACGTATGGGAGACTAAGGCTAAATCAAGCAAAAGAGGATCAAGTACTTAGGCCAGCTGAGAACCCACACTTGGCATCATGCCATTAAGAAAGGAAATCCAGTGGAAGAGATAAGGTGATAAGGGAAATCTAAGGTGTCGGTAAATGGACACTTGGCATGAAGAGACAAGTCCTCTTGGCCCAGATTCTCCCAACTAGTTTGGGGAGGAGAAAATGGGGGAGACTGTGAGAAAGGCTAGAGAGAGTCCACCTTCTCTTATTTGGTTTCCTACTTGTCGGGCCAAGGCGATATAGCGGAGCAAGAGGAAGGGTGATCCTCACAGGTGGGCTCCATCAAGACGGGTTGAGGGTTTCAAACAAACTCGGTAGGGAACTTTCTCCTACTTATTTTATTCTTTGGCTAGAGCCATTTTAATGGATAGGGGGCGTCCTGACCAGGTGGCCGTGTTCGATTCAGATTTTGACTAAGTGAAAATCCCTAGAGGTCCTTGCGGGTCGAGACTAAGTGTCGGGTTGTTAAGTGAAGCGTTGTGTGTTGTTTATTATGATTCCTTAGCGGAGTTCCAGGAATGGGACGGTCGGATTGTTCCAGCTATCCATGATCTAATTTTGGTGGCTATTGCTATGGTGAATAACATGTTGATTAGTATGAATTTTGTCCAATACATGCATGTTTAATGTAACATAATTGTTGGCAAATGGCATATTGCATTTCATATGCCTTTGAGTTAACAGGAATAATAGGTGTGAGTGCATGACATGAAGAAAAAGGAAAATGGTTGTGAAATTTCAGCAAGATTTTACGAAGAATTGCCTTGGAGAGTTTATCCAGCGGTTCATCTGGGAGGAAGACCATGGTGTCTCGAAAATTACAACAAATTCACCTTGAAGCGTTGTCGGTAGTTTTATTCAAAAATCGGTATTATGTTTCAGAAACAAAAATCTTTTGTTTTGAAACGAGTTTCCTCCTCTTGGCTTAGGCATGGTGGGTCGATGAGGGCTCGAGATATGGGAGTGGGTGGGTCACATTCTCATCCATATCATGTAGACATTTTATTAGGGACTTGTATGTTTTACTAGAATGTTTGGTGTGCCATTGCATGAGCACAAAGGTGGGGAGTAACAGTAGGGAAAGAATTCACTATTGGTTGTTTCTCACCGTGGGGAAAAAAAAAAATTATTTCGGTCTTGAAGGTGCACCCAGGGATAGGGCGATCGAGGTCAGTAAATTGAAAAGAATTGCCATATAGTAATAGCCTTATTATGTATTCTTGTAAAAATAAGATTAAGACCGATTTGAATAAATAATAATCAAAACAAATTATTAAAATTAACTCCTTTTGTATAAAAATATGCATTTTTGAAGTATGGATGTGTGGACCGATTTGGGTCATTTGCTCATGTATGGGTCTCATGATATGAGACACACAGTTCCTTGAGTTGACAGGTGGTCCACTGAGACCCAGTTTGGGCGTCACGGCCTTAGTGTCAGGCAATGGTTTATAAATACCCTGAGGCTCGATGTCGAGTACAAGGTTATAACGAAGTATCGGAAGTTAGAGTGTCACGATTACCCTAGGACTCAGTGGGCGAGCTCCAGATCATGCATTCATTGTGTATTCTGATGATTTTTTTGAGATTCTATGTTGTGTGATTGTATGCTTGGTAAATAGCATATAGGAAAATGTTGAACACTAGGGTCGAGAAAATATAACCCCTAAGGTTTCAGGAACTATGGCGAATGGTCCAGAAATAATTAAAGAAAAAGAAAAAGAAATTTTCTGGACAATCGTTCCAATTTTTAGAGGTGAAGAATGGCCATATCTGTTGTATTATGTATTCTTGTAAAATTTTGGGCCAAATACCCAGTTTTGGATAAATTGTAATAAAAACAAATTGTAAATTAACTCCTTTTGTATAAAATATACATTTTTGTGAGTATGGATGTATGGCCCCGGTTGGGTCATTTTACTCATATATGGGTCTCATGATACCCAGAGACACCCAGGTTCCATGAGTCGACGATGGTCGGCTGGGCCTCGGATTTGGGGCGTCACGGTATAATTATCGAGCCATGGTTTATAAATACCTAGAGGCTTCGATGTTTGGATACTAGAGTCGCAACAGTATCGGGAAGTTGGGGTATCGATTACCTAGGACTCGATAGGACAGGTTAGATCATGCATTCATTGTGTATATAGATGATTTTTGTGTGATTCTGTGTTGCGTGATTGTATGCTTGGTAAATAGCATATAGGAAAATATTGAACACTAGGGTCGAAAAAATATAATCCTTAAGGTTATAGGAATTATGGGCAGAATGGTCCAGCAAAAAACGAAAAATAAATAAAAAAAATTTGGACAGTCGTTCCAGTTTTTAGAGGTGAAGAATGGCCAAATATGGCCTTCTTATGTATTTTTGTAAAAATCTATGTCGAATACCCAGTTTTGGATAAATTGTAATCAAAACAAATTGTAAATTAACTCTTTTTGTATAAAATATACATTTTTGTGAGTATGAATGTATGGGTGATTAGTGCCCAAAAATTCTTTATTTTTACTTATTTATTTAAGATAGGTTTAAGTACTTTTGTGTACTAATCATATTAAATGTAGAATTGACACGTGCAGGTCCCTTTTGATACTAATGATTGTATTTCGAGGCTGTTTTTGGTAGTTTTGGGTTTATGAAACTGTTCTGTCATATCAAGCTATGCATATCAAAGTTGGCTGAGATTTACCCCGGGTTCGTGTGGTTATCTTGATTGCATCAAACCGTAGACGAAAAGTGAGCTGAAACAAGCTGGAACATGTAGGAAGCAAAGCAAGGAACAAATGGAAATGATTGTGAATCTTAAAAATTTTAGCTCTCAGTATTTGCGACTTAGCTGCATAGCGAATTTTCTCTACATAGAGAAATTTTCACTTGCGAAAATCCTACGTTTTCCTGTTTTTGTGTACCAGCGGCCCCGTTTTTGTTTCCATCCTCTGCCTGCTTGTAGTATGCTATGTAGGATAGATTGGTATTTTCACCTTTTTGTAAGGCTATATAAGCCATTTTATGAACAATTTGTAACCTAACTTTTCATTGAAGGCATTTCCATTACGGACCCTATTTTCGGCCCTCATTTGATCAATTCTCTCTCCTCTTTCTCTCATTTCCTAAGCAGTAAGCCTGCCCTTTGAGGATAGTGACTCAAAGGATGTTTGTCAAACCTCTAAATATGAGGAATGAGGGTTGCTAGATGAGTTGATGAGGGTTTGCGAGTGTTCTTTGTTTTCCACGAAACTTGAGATCTTTGGGTATTTATGTTTCAAACTTTCAAAACTAGGTTTTAAACGCTATTTGATGTACTTTTCTTTGTGATACTTGCGAAGCTTTAGGGTTCATTTATTGTTGTAGTATTTAGATGCACTAACATCCATTGGTTGTCATTTGGAAGGCCATCGGTAGGTTGAAATGCAGAATTTCAACTTAAAGACAGCTAAATGCTCTGGTAAATGCTATGTTCAAAGAGAATGGTACAATGGGTTGGTTTAAAAGTTAAACAAAGATCGGTTTGAAGTAGCTATAAGTCATTTACCACAATGTGAAATAACCCAAGGACACCTTGCAGCCATATCATACCAAACTGGTAGCTGACACTTTAAGGTCTTTTTAAAATTTTGTTGAATTGCAACCAGGTTAACATGGCGACAACATCCCTTTGTTTTTGTACAAATCAAAATCGAAACAAAAGCCTCACCATTTTGAATCATTAATCTGAATCATTTGAAGGCACTTCATCCCGGTCTTTAGATCCTAGAGCCACATCACATTAGTTTTACTACGTAGGGAGGAATTTAAGTATAAATATTATTCATCCAGAACCCTATTGCGGCATGAATCAAATGGCGTCGTTGCCGGGGATGGTTCAAAACTAGAGATGATGAGTTGATGGGTACTTGTAATCCTCATTACAAGTATTGGTGACCTTTTAAACCTTTTTGAATTCCATTGTTTAGAATTTTAAGTTTTCTTTCTCCATGATCCTCACGAAATTTGTTTTATTTTATGAATAACAATCTTTTATTTCTTAGCTAACCACGTCTTTTGCGAGCCACATTTATTTGTTCTTTTCTTTTGTCTCTTTTCTTATTTATGTGTTATATCATGGATAGAGATATGTCAGGTAGATTACCCAAAGAAAGTTTAGGTACACCAATTGACAGGGTTAAGGAAGTCGGTGTGCACGGTGAGAGAAGAAATGGATCCTCTTTGAAGAACAGCAGAGTCGACCAAAGGTGATCAGTGAATCCCACTGCAACATATAGGTGTTGGGGACCGCTATACACCCTCCACAAGTAGGTACCCTTTACGCATCTTACCCACACCTTTGATGATATAGTAGTGAGACCATATTTGATACTTCTTCCCACTTTTCATGGAATGACCAAAATCCATATCATATATCAGGGTTAAGAGGAAGTTTCACAACTTTTTAAGAAAATTATTGCACGACATGAACCTGCTTAAGTTGAAAGCATTCCATTGACACTTTGAAAAATGACCCGAGAATTTGGCTCGATTCATTTGGCGAGAACAATAAGAAGTAGGCGAACTTCAAATTTGAGTTTTGAAGAAATTTTCCATGCAACCGACCATCGGTTTGAAGAGGTAAAATCTACACTTACAAGCCTACGATAATGAAATTTTATCAGTGTTGGGAGGGTTCTGGAGACCATGGTCATATACCATGGTTTGATACACTTGGATGCTTATGAATCCGCTATGATGGTATGTCTCCGGCCATGAAGAAACTACTTGAAACCATGTGTGGAGGGGGCTTTTTGAGCAAGCACCCAGATGAAGCCATGGACTTTTTGAACTATGTGGTCAGAGCCTCCAGGTATGGGGTGACAGAATCGAGAGGATGAAAAAATGAGGCCTTCAACCCACCTAGGGGAGAGCATTTATACTTTCCGAGAAGACACGGAGATGAAGAAAAATTGACCACTGACTTGAAGGTTGGAGGAGGCTTGAAATGAAATCAACATGAAGTCTGACGTTGATTGAATTGCGCCATCTCATGACTGTTTTAATTGTTAGTCAAGTAGCCGTCACGGGAGCCTTGTCCATTAGTTCCTTGAGAGGGACTTAATGTAGAGCAATGCCCATGTCTTGGTCAAAATAAGGCACACCTGATATATATAGCACTTATAGCAGGTGGAGGAATCATCAGAACATATCGGAAGCGAGGAAACCCCTGCGTATGCTCCCCGAGGAGCAGGTGGTTGTAGCTCCACCTCGTACGTGACGATATCTATATTCTTCTCCACAGTGAGCATGCAATTCTGAATTTAAGCAAGGTAGTAAATTGCAACAGAATTAAAGGTATTGAATGTTCAAACTAATGGAAGAAAATTGAAGCGATGAGAGCTCACTCAACAAGAAAATAGACAATATGCATTATGAGATCTCCAACAAATATGACAACCTGCAAAGTTCCCTTTACAGGTTATCTAACTAGCATAAGGGTCTTGAAAAAGGGAAATTCCCTTCCAAGACACAACAAAACCCGAGGGGAATGCATGAGATAGGCTCTGCCAACGATCCCAGTGCAAGAATTGATGAAGTCAAAATAGTAGTAACTTTGAAGTGGTACAAAACTGAGACCAGGAGTCCCATAACCACGCAAGAAAGCTCCCACGGTGGTGGAACCACCAGAGGAAAAACAACCAGCATGGGAAGAGGTGAAACATAGTGTACCCCCTCCTTTCCCACAGGCACTTCGAAATAGGAAAAATTCAGTCAACCAAGCTAAAATTTTAGAATTACTACGGCAAGTGAAGGTTAACATCCCTCTTCTCGATATGATCAAGCAAGTCCCCATGTATGAAAAAATTTTGAAGGACCTATGCACGGTAAAAAGAGGCTTTAATGTGAATAAAAGGCCTTTTTGACCGAGGAGTGAGGCCATCATTGAGTCTGAACTCTGAAATATAAAGATCAAGGTGTCCTGGCGTCCCTCCATGAACATAAGCTGACACTTGCGTGGAAAGGCATTACTTGGGTTTGAGGGCAAGTATAAATCTCGCTTTCCACGCTCACTGGCCAGGTAAGGCTAGGCGAACTTAAGCCCGACCAACATCACATTGTCTGCAGCCGATAGGTCCGTCAAAATACAGAGGACGGAGTTGAGGATGTTTTGATTCGGTGGACAAATTCTACTATCAAGTGGATTTTACGTGCTGATCTGAGCCGTCGCGATGGGGCTAACCATGTGCCAATCATCTTGGAAGGCCATTTTGGCCACTTCAATGCGATCATCGATTGTCGGAATGTGGTGGCTGCGGCTAACCTTTGGAAATATGACTAGGCTCAATATCTTCCATGCCCAGCAAAAAGCACGGCGCAACGGGAGGATAGCGGTGAAGGTTTATTGATAGAGTCCATCCTTGAAGAACAAGCAAATGAGTTGCTTGTGCAAGATGTACTAACCAGGGAGTTGGTTGACAGTGATGAAGACCAACAGGAGCTTCAGAAAGTGAGCCTACTGCATGGCCCATGGAGAAGAAAGGTAGAAGTGTTACCTCTACTTACAGGAAGTGAGTAACAGGGTCCTCAATAGTTAGATCTTAAGCCTCTACCTATTGAATTGAAATATGCATTTTTGGGAGGAAAAATGCAGTGTCCAGTAGTAATTTCTTCACTATTGAGCAATCCATAGGAGGTCAGTTTGCTTCAAATCTTCCACATGAACAAGAAAGCAATTGAATGGAAGATCTCCGATTTGAAAGGCATCAACCCGACCGTATGCACCCATCATATATACTTAGACGGAGTGCAAGCGGTTCGTGTGACCATGAAAGGAGGCCCGAATCAGCATATCTGAGAAGGAGTGAATACGAGTGGAAGTGTTGAGGAAATTTCACCTGGCAGGCATCATATACCCCATATCAAGCGACTCTTGGGTAAGTCAACCCAAAGTAAGACCTAAGAGTAAGGGTCCTATGGTGCTCAATGAGAAAGGAGAGGAAATGCCACATAAACACTACGAGAATTTGGAGGGTATGTATCGACTACAGAAGGCTGAATGAGGTGACCCGAAAGGATCATTTTCCCTTACCCTTCATGGACCACCTCCTAGAGAGAGTATCGGGTGATCCCTTCTACTACTTTCTAGATGAGTATTCAAGCTATTTTCAGATCGAGATCACTGCAAATGATTAGGACAAGACCGCTTTCACTTGTCCTTTTGGAACATATGCCTATAGAAGGATGCCGCCGATGCATGCAATGCCAGGCCACTTTTCAGCGTTGTGCTCGGTATTTTTTAGTATGGTGGAAGCGTATTATGGAGGTTTATATTGATGACATAATGATTAGTCTTAGAAAAAGTGCTATTTGAACCTTTATTATAGGTTTTGAGTGCTTTTTGTGTACTAATCATTCTGATTAACCCGATTTGCACATTAAGGTCCTTACTATTCTACTGATCGCATTTTGTGGAAAATTTTACAGTTTTTGCGAGCTAGTCATGCCGAAATTGTTGAGCCGATCTAAGCATGAAGAATTAGAGTCAAAATCAGCATTGTAGATCAAAAACCAAGAAGAAAGAATAGCAGAAAACAAAGGAAATTGGAGCACCTGCGAAATTGGTTCCTGCGAGCACTGTTCCTTCCTGTTGCCCGTTCCTGCAGTTACACGCTTTTGTTGTTTTGTTACAATTTTTGGTTTTTTCCTATTTTAACCCTTGTAATAGCTTTAGTTTCAGTTTTTCTTGTAATTTCCCTTGCTCTGAGCCGTATATAAGCTACAGTCAAGGTTTGTAAAAATCAATCAACTTGATCGATATAGTACGGGAAGCTTCTGCTCTCGGCAGCCTCTCCCCCCTCTCCTCTGCTTCACTGCTTCACTTTCTTTTGTTTTCTTTTCCATTTTCTCGGATGCCAAACACCCTTTGATGATGAAAAATCAAAGGATGTTCAGATAAACCTCCCCCATCCTTGAAGGGGAAGGCCACTGGGTGCCGGTTTTGAGGTAAGTTGGATGTTCTCATGCTCTTCCTTATTTGGTGTTTGCAGGGTATTTGTGCTCCTGTTTCTCACATAGGTTAAAATCTCTTAAGCATGCTCTCTTTAATGTATTTGGCAAGCTTTTGAATTCAGTAGATCTTTGCTGAATCACTTTGGTGAGTTAGTTGTCTCACGGTAGTTATCATTGGGTTAGTGTTCAGGGTAATATTTTCCTAATGGGGACATTTATGCCTAATGAAATGCCATCTTTCAAAAGGAAAACTCTAAAAGTCTAGGTTTTAAAAACTAAAAATGAAGATCGGTTGGAAATGACCTGTCATGCTCCTCGGCCACGAGGATGAGACCAGAGCACATGTCGATTTTGTAAAATCCTAACCCGGTGGCTTGAACTTGAGGAATTCTTTTCTTATTTTTCTTCATTTT
The DNA here is from genome assembly GCA_016808115.1 of Tetrastigma voinierianum. Lineage (NCBI taxonomy): Eukaryota > Viridiplantae > Streptophyta > Magnoliopsida > Vitales > Vitaceae > Tetrastigma > Tetrastigma voinierianum. The sequence goes on along the minus strand of JAEQBH010006651.1, from coordinate 96,047 downwards.
ATTTTCAGTTTACAAACCAACCTTTGTTTCAAACCTTAAAAATCAAGTGAATTCACCCATTTGAACCTCTTGTTAGTCATTTGTGCAAGAAAACCCATCCACTGAGTTCGACCACAAATGGCTATCTGCTAGGTAGCTTTGCTCACATTAGTAGAAGAATTTAGGATATAAATATTGATTAGAGGCACCCTAAGCCGCAGAATCAAATGAATGTAGTTGCTGGGATGGTGCACCCAGTGCAGTGGTATGTGAAACACTTGTGATCCTCATCACAAGTTTTGGTGAATTTCCTTTTATCATTTTACTGTCAGTTTTTGTTAGTTCAATTCACTGTAAAATATATATATATATATTCCCTGCAGGACTGTTTTTGGTGTTGTCTTGTGTTGCCCTATTTCTACTGCAGGATTGCATGTCCAGTGGGTTTAAATTGTGACCATGGAAGAGGGAGAGCAATACAGTGAGTATTCAATGGAGAGAAACCCTAGGGCATACATGTCAATGAGGGACTATAGAAACCTTCCATGGAAAATCAAGCGACCTTTGGGGGAGGAAATCAAACCTATATAGGTCCATGAGGGACTATAGAAATCAGTGGATGAGTGCACCCCTCTGTAGTGTCCCCCCAACTTATGCACCTCCTCCACATCCACAGTATGCCTCTTTGTCTTAGCCTCAACCACCACAGCCAATCTCCCCAGTTGAGCAAGCAATTCTAGACCTTACCAAACTAGTGGGTGATGTTGTGAAAGAGCAGAAGAAATTCAATGCCCAATTAAGCCAAAGAATTCATACTATGGAGAACTCCCTGGAGCAGAAATTAGATGGGCTTCAAAGTGGAATTGATCAAAAAATTAATAACTTGAAGACATCAATTTCAAGGCTTGCCCAACAACATGTTCATCAAAAGGAGGAGAATTTAGAGGTATTTTGGTGAACTTGCTCCAAATGCAACCTCGAGGAGGAATTGATCATGAACCATTAAAGGCTACAGAGGAACCTCAACAAGGGAAGTAGGGAAGGCACCAAAGGCTTACCCTTGTCAATCCCAAACTATTTGGATACTAAAGCCATAAACCAGAGACAATTACTTCTGTGACATCCTCCCAGAGCCCGATGTATACCACTGCTGACTAATTCACACCATTTAATTCACCTGAAGCACCAATGGGTATACCACCCCATTTGCCTTGCCTTGGCTATAATTTTAGGAAGTTAGTGGCCATTGCTCAAACATTTACCCTTCACATCAAAGAAAATGGCGGCTGGCGTGTTGCTGGCATAGTAGATGGTTAAAGATCAGTTCGGATTTGGAGCACCCGAACCTCGGCATTGCTAAGCTCCACCAGTTCCAGTAGCCTTCAAAGGCAGGGGTGGTTTGGAAGTCACCAGTCTCCCCACTTTTAGTTTTCATCTTTTCTTTTTATCTTGTTTTATTTGATTTTATTTTGATTTCTTTAATTTTCTTAGATTTCGTTAATTTTAGTTAATCTTTGTTTTTATATTAATTTTCATTTTTATAATTTCTTAAATTTTTTCATGTTTATTTTGGGTTTTTATCAAAATTTTGATATAGTGGGAGCGAGGGCCTGAGCATTTATATGATGCTTTGATGTATATTGTTCTCTATTTCGTCTTTTAGTGATATATCTATATATATTTATTTATTATTATTATTATTATAAAAAAAATTTGCATCTCACATATATAAAAAAAATGTTTTTTTATTATTTTATTTTCCAAAAAAATAAAAATAAAAAAATTCGTAGTGTGCGAGAATTTCCTTGGTTGTTTTCATATTTCTCTCATTTTGCACCTCATTTCCTTTCCCTCAACTCTTTCATCGAACTCGTTTTAGGTGTTTTGGTACCGTTGACTTAAAGTGTAGAATCAAAATGGCCAGAAAGAACACTTTGAAATTATTATGAATGTGTAATTTTCAAATGCTCCAGCTGATACTTATTTTCTCTCTTTCTTCTCTAACTTGTTTATGTAAACCCAAATGAGTGAATAAGGTGTCGATGGAAAGCTTAGGGTCTCATCCAAAAACGAGCACATATCATCAAGGACGTAACACTTCCTTCTCTAACTTTCCAATCCAAGACCCATTGCAAATAATGTGACATATGGTTGGGGGGAAAGTTAGCGAAGGAAGTGGCATTTATTTTTGCTTTTATATTGAGCAAGCCCATTTTGTGATGGTCAGTGGCTTGCTGGTTTTCCTATATATAATAGCAACTACCCCTATCTTTACTAGCCTACCTCACCAATATTTACTCAACATCAACAAAAATTCTCTATTCACTTTGGCATGGTTTTGGTGCATAGTTCATCAACTATGATAGACAAGTTTTTAACAAAAATTTTTTTATAGAAACAGTTGAAGACATTCATGTGAAAACTAGGCAATTAGGTCCCCATGAAGAAGGAATGAGTGAAACGACGACTAAGAAATAAAAATATATACTTGACTTTATTTCCATAAAAATGCACATGTTATCTCAACTCATTAAAAATCCAAAAAAGAAAACATAAAAGTCATTTATGTTAAAAATAAAAAATAGAAAAAGGAAAACATGGAAAAGAACATTACAAGTTCAATGAAGAATGAGGTAATAGAATGAGCATTCTAATATTCACTTGTTGATTCAAATGCAAAGTAGGTGTTATGAATAAACAAAATTTATACCTAAACTACTCCTACTGTCGTAGCACAACTACTATAGTATAGCGGCTATAGGATCGAACACTGGGATGGGTTTTCGTCTTACAAATGATTTTTTAATGAGTCAAAATGGTAAGACTTTTGTTTGGATTTTGGATTTGTACAAAAACAGTTGGTTATTGTCACTATACAGCGAAGGTAGTCGAAATAAAATGCGCAAAAAGAGTCCTTGAAGTTTTGGGCCACTAGTTTGGTATGATAAGGTTGCAAAGGTGTCCTCGGGTTCTTACCTCACATTAGGGAAGATGACCTATAGTCATTTCCAAAACCGAATCTTTGTTTAACTTTAGAGACTAACCCTCAGTACCATTTCTCTTTGAAACATAGCACTTACTGAGCATTTAATGGTCTTGAAGTTGAAATCTAGCATTTAACCTACCCCGATAGCTCATAAATGACAACTAATGGATGTGGTGTATCCCAACACTAAGATTACGAACCACAAACATGAAGTGACCAAAGAAAGTACATCAAATAGCTTTCAAACCTAGTTTTGAAAGTTTGAAACATAAATACCCAGTACCTGCTTCGTGAAAAACAGAGGAACACCTACAAACCTTATCAACCTACCTAGCAACCCTCCTCTTTAAGGTTTAGATGCTTTAGCCAAACATCCTTTGTGTTGTCATCCTAGAAGGTGTGTTTGGTTACCCTAGAAAGTGAGAGAAAGAGGAGAGAGAAGAGAGCAAATGAGGGCCAAAACAAGGGCCCGTAATGGAAAATGCCGACATAGGGCTCTTCTAAGGCCGAAACAACATTAGGAAATGCTTAAGCTCATCAAATTGCAAGGCTAAACATTATGCATATACAAAAGTTAATGAAAATAATAAAAAAAAAAATTTGTGGGTGCAAAAATAGAAAATGCAAATACTGCTATAAAGCTTGTAATATGACCAAAAGGGATAGTACAAGCTTACAATAACTAAACACAATACATAGCTAAGAAAAATAAACCACTACCTACTATTGGCTAATACATACAAGCAAAAGCAGGTCCCATCTACAGAGACAAGTGGCGGAGTTAGGTAAAACTAAAAGCAAGCCACAGTATAAAACAAAACAAAACATAAGTATGATAAATGCCACTTCCGACGCTAACTCTCCCCTCCAACCAAAGCATCATTGTGTCCTCACGGGGTAGGGATCGGAGAGCTAGAGAAGGAAGTGCGACCACCTCACTATACTAGTGGTGTAGATGTTGGCGGATCATAAGCTACTGCGGCGGTCGCGAACACATCTAAAGAAGTTGCTGCAGCTAATACAGTGGACTGGTCATGAGTAGTGGGTTGTATAGGCTCTGTCATGGTAACTGGTGGGAGACCAATGTGGCTCTAAATCTCAAAAAGAATAGCCTGATTTTGTGCAAGAGTGACATCGGCGCGGGTCATCCGCTAGGCCAATGCTGTCTGAGAAGCCGCTAAAGATGCAGAAGTGACAGCACATGTGCGGATGACATCCATAATAGCCAATAAATCCCTAGAAGTGATAGGGATGTGCTCAGATGGCTGCTATGACGTGGAAAACGGCCCTACAGTCTCAAGAGGACCTGGGGCAGTAGAAGGTGGAACTGGAGGGGATGAATCCATAACTGAGGTCCTCTCCACCTCCACCACTGGGATAGGCTGCTCACCCCTATGCAGGTTCTCCGCATAATCATCCACGACATCCTCCTACTAGTGAAAAAGAAAGGAGAGTGGCATAGATAGGGTCCGCTCTAGGGATACTATCGTAAGACACCACTACCGACGTTCAATACGAAGTTCCTTCAAGAACCCAAGGTGCTCTAACACCTGGCATAATAATCTCGGCATCAAAAGTGGAATAGCCTCTGCCCGAGCCAGGCCCTTGTGGTGGACCTTCTCCTCTAAGTGAAAAAAGACGGTCATAACAAACTATGCAGATTGAGAAAAACGGGGGAACCCCCTCGGATATCCATTCAGCCTTTATAATAGTTCCTCTCTGGCCTGCAAAAGAATGTTGGGCGGAACATATTAAGCAAAGTATGTGGTTGATTAGTACCCAAATAGTGCAATATTGAGCCTTGTTTATAGCAGATTTTATGTTTTGTGTACTAAAGCCGACTAATAACTCAATTGTTACATTGGGATCCCGACTTTGCTATTGATCACATTTTGTAGCTATTTTAGTAGTTTTGCAGGTCAAATGCCTCATAATTCCTCAATTCGATTCAAACACGATGATCCCGAGACAAATTCGAAGACCATGATCAAACCAGAGGAAATTTGGAGCATATACTAAAGAGAAGGAGCTTGGAAATTTTGCAGGGTTGCAAAAGTTTTACAACGTTAAATTCATAACACTGAAATTTCACAAATTACCAATTACAGGAAACCTGCAGCTCTGCGCTTTCACATGCAGCACTACGGCCTTTTGATCCACTTGTTGGTGGTTTTATACAAGTTGCCTGTGTAATTTTGGTTCTTTAACCACTTTTGTAATTTCCTGCGGCTTTCTCTCACAGCTTAGTCTTGCTTGGAATCAGATCAACTTTTGGGCATACCATCAATCAATCAAGGAAAATGGGCACGAAGCTTCCTTTCCCTCTACTGGTGGTGATTTTCTCTTCTTCTCCCTTCACTTACTTGCACTTTCTTGGTAGCCAAACACCCCTTGATGATGAAAAACCAAGGGATGCTTGGCTAATACCCCCTAATCCTTGAAGGGGAAGGCCACTGGGTGTTGTTTTTAGGCTTAGCTGCATGTTCTCATGCTCTTCATGTTTGTGTTTAAGGGTATTTGTGCCCCTGCTTCTCACCATAGGTTAAAATCTCTTAAGCATGCTCTCTTTAATGTGTATTTGGCAAGATTTTGAGTTCAGTGGATACTTTCACTGAATCCACTAAGGCCCGATTAATTTATCTCCTATTAGTTATGTGTGATGTTTTGAGATGTGTTTTTCCCTTTGCTGGGGACATTTATGCCTAATAAAATTCCATCTTTGAAGAGAGGAAAATTCTTACGGTTTAGGTTTAAAAACCCAAATAAAGATCCGGTTCGAAATGACTATATGTCATGCACCCAAATGCGAGATAAGACAGAGTACATGTTAGTTCAACCTAGAACCCTAAGCCAGTGGCCCGAGACTTCAGGATTTCTCTCTCAGCTTTTCACTTTAGTTATTTTAGTTTTCAACCATTTACACTGCTGGCTTTCCCCCTGAAACCCTTTGAATCGAGAAAACACCATTTTGATACTACTTTGTAATACTGCCATGAAGAAAACCCATCCACGTGTTCGACCACAGAGCCACTATGCGCAATAGCTTTGCTGTCGGTAGTGGAATCTGAATTATAAATTTATTTGATTAGAACACTGCTGGCGAACGAATCAAATGGCCATTAGAGGATGGTGCGCCGTGAGAAAAGAAGGCGATGTTGTGATCACATCATAAGTTTTGGTGCAATCTCATTTCTTTTTTATTTTATCATTTTTCCCCATTTGTGATTAGTGCTCAAAAAGTGCGATTTTGGAGCCACATTTATTACGGGTTTGAGCATTTTTATGTCTTGTCAGCGTAATAACCGGGTACACATTAAGGTCCACATTATTATATTGATCGCATTTACTTAATAAATTTTGCGGGTTTTGCGAGAAAATAGTGCCAAAATTCTTGATCGATCCAAACGAAGGTGAGTGGCTTCGGCATTGCGGTCGAGGGCAAGGAAAGAAGCGAGAAAATGCAAGAAAATGGAGCGTGCGAAATTGGCTTCCTATGGCACTGCTTCCACTGTCTATCATATTCATCTACTGTTCCTGTTATTCTGCTTTTTGTGACCCGTTTGGCTTTCTTCTAAATAACTCTCGACAGCAATAGTATTTTGAGTTTTGGTTTCTTTGGTATTTTTGTATGAAAGGTTAGCTACAAAAATACGACAATGGCTGATGCAAAAAAACACACACATAATCCAATAAAGTAATGGAAGCTTTCGACTTCCCCCTTCCCCGTTCTCTCTTTCTCTCATTTTTCTTTTTCTTTTCTCTCTGCCAAACACCCTTCAGGATGACAACTCGGAGGATGGCGACAAAACCCTCTCTTCCTTGAAGAGGAAGGCTAGACGAGGAATTGGGCGTAGCAGAGGGGTTCTCATGCTTCCTGACTTATAGGTATTCCTTTGTTATTTTGGTTTTCTCTTCATGAGTTTAAATCTAGATTCACCTTGAATGACATGTTAGTAATCTTTAAGGGTTCGTGGATGCTTGTGCTAGATCGAGATTCGTCTGGATTACCCTTTATCGATCATTGTGAGGTGAGTCAGAGAGACTGCATTTTCCTTCTTGGGACCATGAATGGCGATGGGTGCCATCTTTCAAAGGAAAATTTTTAGGGTTTAGTTTTAAAGCTAAATGAAGATCAGGTTCGAAGTGACTATAGGTCATCCTCCCCAATGAGGAAATGAACTGAGAGGACCCCTCGGTGATCTTTAGAACCCAATCCAATGACGACACTTGAGATAATTCTTTTACATTTTATTGTATTTGAATTTTAGTTTTCCAAACAATACCTCTCACCATTTCTACCAAACCTGAAAATCCAAATTTAATTCACCAATTTAAATATCACTGTAAGTCATTTGTACGAAGAAAACCCATCTCTGTGTTCGACGCTAGAACCGCTATACTGCAATAGCCTTGCTATGACAGTAGGAGGAATTTATGATATAAATATTGTTGATTCCAGCACCCCTACTTTGGCACGAATCAAATGGCACCGTTGCCGGGGATGGTGCCTTAGTGCATTTGACGAGGTGTGGAACACTTGTGATCCTCATCACAAGTATTGGTGAATTGCTTTTATATTACTGTTAGTTTTTTTTTTTTTTTGCAATTCACTATGAAAAAAAAATTAAAGAGTTCTTCTTGGGATTTTTTTTTGTTTGGTATTTATCTTAGGTTGCCTGTTCTTCTTTGCGGGGGGAACCGTTCGATAGTTAGAAATCTAGAAGGCAGCCTGGTCAAACTCAATCTCCCACAAAACCTGGACTGTGCTTGAATTGTGATAAAATGGAACACCTAGAGGGAGAGCAGTTCAGTCAATACCCTGTGGAGAGAAACCATAGACCATATATGTCCATGGGGGACTATAGAAATCCTCCATGGGTGAGAGCACCCTCCTACATGGTGCCTCCACAGTATGCACCCACTCCACATCCACGGTCAACCTCTCAAATGGAAGAAGCCATACTGAACCTCACCAAGCTAGTGGGTAACTTTGTGGAAGCATAGAAGACAATCAATGCTCAATTAAGTCGGAAAATTGACACTGCAAACAATGAAACAAGAGAATTGATGGACTTCAAAGTGAAATGGAGCATAAATTTGACAACTTGCAGTGTTCAATTTCAAAGCTTGCCCAGCAGCATGGTCTTCAAGAGGAGGAACCTAGAGAGTGGTGTGACCGGGATGAATTGATGGGGAACCGGTGGAGGCTCTAAGGAATTTCAACGGGAGCGGGAGGTAGAGGAAAGAAGTAGGGAACCGGCCCGAGAACCTATCCTTGACGATCCCCATGAATTTGAATCCTAGTGCCACTCTGCCCCAGAAAATAGCCTTTGCCCGGTGTGCATCTGCCCTACGGGCAGAAAACTCAAAACCTACAACACCTACTACCAAAGCAAAGGCCAGCCCATCACTTTGCACGCCATCTGAAAACTTCAAGATAGTGGCCAGCATGCAATTTTGTACTACATAAAAAACAATGGCGGCTACTCACATCGCATGTACGATGGATGGATTCGGGTCTTGGTTCGGTTTAGAGAACACCGAACCCCGACATTTCTAAGCTTCTGCCAGTTCAATGACCTCCCGAGGCTTAAAGGAATTGGTTTGAGGAACCTGATCTCCCCATATTTGTTTTAATTTTATTGTTTTATTTCATTTTATTTTATTTTATTTGGATTTCTATAATTTTCCTCTTAGATTTTCTCTAATTTTAAGTTATCTTTGTTCTAGCTTGTTTTCACTTTTGCAAATTTTCTTAATTTTTCTTGTATTAATTTTTTTTAGTTTGTGTGAAATTTTGACGAATGAATCGACAACGGGAGAACAAAGAAGGCTTGATTCCTTAACTATAATATGAGATTCGCTATCATAGCGAAATGGCAGGCCCCCGCTATAAGCGAATTTGCTATTTAGCAAAAAAACTGTACGGATGGTCCACACAGTAAAAGACAAAAGTGAGCAATAAATTCGAATTAAAAAAATATTTTATTTTTATTTTTATTTTTTATTTTTATAAAAAAAAAGTTTATAAAAAAAAAATTGTCTCTAAAAAAAATTGTTTTATTTATTTATTTTAATATTTAAAAAATAAAAATTAAAAAATTTATAAAAAAAAATAAAAAATAGCGAAATTAGCTGTCTGTTAATTTTCAGCTGCACTCCTCTGTTTTGCCTCCTAATTTTGAACATTGCCTCTTTCTCATCCGAACTCCGCTTTAATCGTTTTTTATACCGTTGGAAATATTAGAGAGTGTAGAATCTAAATCTAACCATAAAGAACACATTTGAAAATTTTTATGAAGGTGAAATTTTCAAATGCTTCAATTGGTCACTTTTTTATATATATTTTCTTCTTCTAACTTGTTCATTTTGAAGCCCCGAGCCGGAGTGAATAAGGTGTCAATGGAAATCTTGTGAAGTCTCCTATCCAATAAAGATCACATATCATCAAGGAGGTAACACTTCCTTCCCTAACTTTCCAATCTAAGCCCCATTGCGGACAATGAGACATTTGGTTGAAGTGTGAAGGAAGTGGCTTTGCATTTATGTTTGGTTACTGTGCAGGCGACCATTTTGATGTTCAGTGGCTTGCTGGTTTTCCTTTTCGTGAAGCTGTTATACTATACAACTTATTTTTTTCAAAAACTGCACCTTTTTTTTTTGTTTTTTGTTCTACTTAACCTGTGGTTTGAAAAATTGAAACTTTGCCCAATTCTATTGTCGTTAGATTGGTTCCATGCCTAGTTGAGTGGATGATCAGTTGAACTCTTGTTGCTTTCGACCCTTTTTCTTCCACCTTTAGTTAACCACACACAGTGCACATCAGGTTTCTTCAATAACCTGAAAAACTTCCTAGCCTTCTAAGCTTTGCAATAACCTACCCTAGTTTCGTTGACCACCTTTAATAGGTTATGGACCCCCGTAGAAAAGAAGACGATGTGTCTTCGAAATAAAAAGAAGTGAAAAAGAAAAGAAAAAGAAGAAAATTGCAACGCTTTGCCTTGAAACCCGAGCACGGTCCGAGGGGTTTATGGCGAAAGTCTTTAAAGCCTAGTGCCCTAAGCCAACTGGTTGGGAGCCATCGACTTAGTATTCGCTACACGGGTGGATGGGTAGACTTTAGCAAGTTGTAGGTGCTGGAGTTTCAAAATCATTCGGAGTCCGGGGTGAAACCTGAAGAGTTAGTGGTCAAAAAATCCTCATGACTTGGTGCCCTAAGCCTTAATCGGTTGGGAGTCATCGGTAGATCCCCGTTACATGGACTTTGGTGAGGTCGATTCCTCAGCATTGCACCCCTACAAAAAAAAAAATTTGTTGAATAAGAGTGGGTCCTAATCTATTTAGGTTTGTTAGCATGCTAGGTTGGGGCAGTAGCTAGGTTGGGGGGAGAGTGCAGTTCGACAATTTATTGTTGAGAGTTGATCAAACAAACACTTAGATTTTGGTGGAAGTTTTTGGTTGATTCACCGAGATTGAGGCTCTTTTGATACTCATTTTTGTATGGCATTCATTCTCTAAAGATAGTTATTGGACAAGGGTTTGATAATTCTTACTTAGGGTTAGGCATTACACATCCATAAACTTTTTTAAATATAATTTTTGTGAATATAATTTTGATTTTGTTTAGTATGTTATCTCTTTCTTTATTTCTTTCATTGCTAAGGGACTAGCAATGTGTAGGTTGGGGGGTGTGATTAGTGCTCAAAATGTGCTATTTTGAACTCTGTTTATTACAGGTTTTGATCAATTTTTATGTACTAGTCAGCGTAATTAACCCGATTTACATATTAAGGTCCATGTTATTCTACTTATCGCAATTTGTGGAAAATTTTGCAGTTTTTGCGAGCAAATAGTGCCGAAATTGCTGAGTCAATCCAAGCATGAAGAATTCGAGTCAAACTCAGCATTGCAGATCATAGACCAGAAGGAAAGAAGAGCAGAAAATGCAAGAAAAATGGAGCACTGCGAAATTGGCTTCCTACGGCACTATTCACAGCTTAGCCACTGTTCATCCTGCCCTGAATTCCTGCTGCCCGTTTGTTTTGCTTTTTGTGACCCGTTTGGCTTTCTTCCTAAATAGCCCTCATTGTAATAGTATTTGCTTTTGGTTTTTTTGGTATTTTTGTATGAGGGGTTGCCTACAAAATCCCCAAGCCAAGCACTGTTAAAAAAAAACATACTTAATCAATAAAAAAGTGACAGGAAGCTTTCAGCTTCCCCTTTTCCCATTTCTCTCTTTCTCTCATTTTCTTTTTCATTTTCTCTCCTGACAAACACCCTCTGAGGATGACAACTCGAAGTCTGAGTGGCTAAAACCCTCTCTTCTAGCCCGGGAGGGAAGGCTACCCCCAAGGCGTAACAGAGAGGGTTCTCATGCTTTCAACGGGGTATTGGTGTTATTTTTGTTTTTTCACGCTAGGTTTAGGAGTTTAAATCCCTAGATTCACCTTGAATGATACGTATTTGGTAATCTTTTAGGGTTAAAGTGGATGTTATTGCTTTAGATCCTTCAGAGATTCATTCAATTACCCTCTATTGTCATTTTGTGAGGTGGTCGAGGACTTATTTTTCCTTTAGTAGGGACCATGAATGGCGGTGGAGTACTTAATCTTTCAAAGGGAAAGATTTTCTGGATTTGGTTTCAGAAGCTAAATGAAGATGCGGTTCAGAAGTGACCATGGTCATCCACTGACGAAATGAACTCGGGGACCCTCGGTGACCTTTGCAGGAGCCAAATCCGGCTTGACACTTGAGGATAATTCATTTACATTTATTTATGAGCTAATTTTTCAGTTTTCCAAACAATACCTCTCAGTTTTACAAACCTGATCCAAAATTTAATTCACTTACGATTTAATATCCTTTGTAAGTCATTTGTATGAAAATGCATCCCATGTAATGTTCAACCCCTAAGAACCACTATCTTTATGATAGCTTTGCTTTCCCATTGTAGGAAGAATTTATGATATAAATATTGTTGAATCCGGCACCTACTATGTGAATCAATTTGCACTTCGCTGCGAGGAATTTGAAGATTTTTAGAAAACTTCCCCTATACGGTGATTCTGTTATTTTGATTTTGCTTAATATGCTTTTTTTAGTCTAGTTTTGGTGGTTTCTTGCTTGTGGAGTAGTCATAACGGCTTATGCGTGGAATGAAGCTCAACGCAGGCGGTGGAAAGTCTAGGTGCTTCAATTAAAGAGGGTTGTGAAGAGTTGCTTGCACCTGAATCAAATGGAATACTGAGAAGCGGCGGAGCCAGCGGGGGTTCATCATGGAACCCAATGCATCTGCGTCAATGAGGATCATTCACCCACCAAGGGTGAGTGCCCTCATGCATTATACCCCCTCTGAGAGGATGGCATGGATGTGACACCTTGTTGGTGCCCTTTACTTTTCATGGGGTGTTTCTTATCAACCCCTCAATTAAACCTCCAGCATTCATTTTATAGCCCTTCAAAAGGGCATATAAAATGATTGCCTCTTGTTCTCTTATTGCACAGAGATGTTTAGTTAGAAGGATTACTGAAGATAAAAAGTAGAATCAGACCTTTGCTTCCTCAATGAGGGATCCTCTGTTGATAGCGTAGTGAGGTTCTTACTCGTGGCTTCCCACTTTCCTGTCCACGTTGAGAGATTCTATAATCTTCTCACGCTGATCGAGATTTTCTGCAGTTTCTTAAATTTCGAACCATGCTTTAGTTCCTTTAATTTGAACATTTCGTTCATTCTTTTGTGCCCAAAAGGTACCAAGACTCCTCGCACGTAAGCTGTGTCTTCTCTCATCCCCACCATGTTTGCATAGAATTCCCTGGCCATAGTAGAGAATCCAGGCCGTGTGTACACTTGAAGCTCTCCAGCCTCTCTTTCTATTCAAATCTCTTCCTCACAATGACCCTTGTCTGACCCGTTAGCCTATTCCATAAATCCTAAGCTTTTGTAGAGACAAAGTCCTTGTGGCTTTCTACTGTTCTTCTTCTTCCATATTACCTCACTTGTTTTACATGCTTTTTCTTTGCTCTTTCTTCCCTCCCATTGGCTCTTCTTTGTGGATAGGTTTGTGGTGTGAGGTGTGTGTGATCTCGGGCCGAGGTTCAATTGAACCTCCTCCTCCTTGGCAATGTGCTCCTTGACCCTCATTAATTATTCTGTTAAGATCCAGGAGCAGGGGTTTGGTTATACGCCATGGGTGAAAAATTGGAAATGGGCCCAGCGGTCTTAGGGTTTTGGTAGTCGAAGGGAGAAGAGAATGGAAATTTGGGTGAATATACAGGCTGAGTTAGGATACAGACCAAAGTATAGCTATTCGGTTCGACCTTTGATGGATGGGCTCAATGTCATTATTGTCTTATGAAATGTCGCGACATTAATGCCTAAGTTACAACACTAATTGCTGACACTAAATGTCCCCTTTAAAGTTCACGACTGAATCAAGGTTTAAAACCTGGTTTATTGCATTTTTAGACCCGATTCTAGTCGCGACACCATAGGTTTGTCGCGGCCGAAGAGTGGTTGTGACCAATAAATTTGTGTCGCGACCTATTTCTCTCTTTCTTCAGTTTTTTCCTGGTCGTGACCTAAATCCCAATATCGCGACATTATGCCTTATCTCAGTCTTTTAAAACTCACACATTTTGTTGTGACCTAGCAATTAATGTTGCGACCTAAAATTTCTTGTTCTATTGTTTTCAATTCAAACCCGAGTCGCAACCTCAAAAGCATGTCAGAGCACGGAAAATTCCCTCTGAATCTTTGAGAACAGTTCAAATTCATACAGACTAAAATCCAATAAACCAAATTCAAACAAACAAAACAATCAACCTTCATCATTCAAATATGCAACAAATCAACTCATGAAACATCAGATTCAATACTGAATTTGGAATTTCAATTCCCCCAAAATTAAATCATGAATTCTCATTAAAGACAAGTTTAGGGAATCAGAATTACTCCCCCTTGTGGTCTTACTTTCATTCTGGAAGCAATAAATGAAAATTCCATGTCTATTTACGCCTTTGACTGTATAACTTGATAAAGCGCTCCTAAAATTTTAAACAGTAAAACAACACATAAGTCTGACTAGAAAAATTAAAAATAAATAAATAAATTAACTAATAAAACTTAGAAAGAAATTGTTGTATGGGTTGCCTTTCACAAACCTGCTCAATTTTGAGTCCTTTTGTGGACTTGCTGCTATGAAGTTCTTGTTTCAGCCTCTTTTCCTTCACTAAGAACTAGGTATCAATCATATTTCTTCCAAGATATTGCTTGATCAACGACCATTCCTTTCCGCTCTTCTCCATTCTTGGTTTCGTATCGCTTTGCCCACAAGGTTGTACTTTCCACTACTGTATAAGGGCCACTCTATTTTGATTTTGGTTTTCCTGGAAAAAGCTTCAGTCTGGAGTTGAATAACAAGACCTGATCTCCTGCCTTAAATTCTCTCCTCAAAATCCTTTGATCATGCCATTTATTTGTCTTGTCTTTGTAAATCCTGGCATTATCATATGCTTCATTTCTCAGCTCTTCCAATTCGTTCAGGTGGAGCAATCTTTCCTCTTTAACAACCCTGAAATCAAAATTCAATTTCTTGATGACCCACATATCTTTGTATTTGATTCGAGGAAGTGACAAGGTTTTACAAAAGACAATTACGTATAGGGTTGTTTGATGGGAGTTTTATATGCGGTCTGTATGCCCACAATGCATCATCAAAACTGGGGGCAATATTTTCTACTAGAGCTTTTCAGTCTTTTCGAATTTTCTTTATCTCCACTATTTGAAGTCTCAGCTTTGCCCATTTGTTTGAGGATGATAAGCCCAGGCTCATGATGTGTTTGATTCCACGTATACGCTCATGAGTTTCTCAAACACCTTGCTTCACAAAATGGCTTTCTCCATCACTAATAATAAAGTCTTTGTGTACTTCGTCTGCTCAAGATATTTCTTTGTAAAAAGAACCACAACTGTATTAGCATCGTTTCTTGGGACAATTTAACGCACTCTGACCGTTTGGATACATAATCCCACGGTGGGAGTATGTATGGATTTCCAGAAGTGAGGATCGAAAAGGCCCATAAAATCTATTTCCCCAGCCACATCAAATAATTACCACGAGGAATACTACCATGTAGGGGCATTCAGCGTGCGCTTTGCAGTATTTCCCATTTTTTTGGCATTAATCACAAAGTTTCACTCATTCAAAAACAATCCTTGAAAATAATGGCGATAAAAACATGATTGAAGAATTTTTAGGTTGTTTTGTCTCCTGCCGAAGTGTCTCCATGGTGTTACATGACATTCTTATGTAAAATTTTGCCTTGTTTGCTAAATTTACACACCTCCTAATGATCATATCGACTCTCTTTTGAATAATAATGGTGGTCCATCCCGGATATAAAACCTACTATCGGTCTCAATTTCTTACTCTTGGTAGCTAAATTACAGTGGCATCACTCCATGAGCTAAAGTTCACAATGACCAGATTAATTACTTAAAAGTGTATTTTAGACCCTATTTTAATAGGTTTGAGCACTTTTAGTGTACTAATTATTATAATTAACCCGATTGACATGTTCGGGTCTTATTGCATAGTGCATTCGAAATTTGTTTTTGTAGCTTTTGCAGATTGGAAGCCAATTATCGATATCCCAATCAATCCTAACCAAAGTCGAGGTTGATTTCCATCAACTCATATAGTCTTCTATCAATTTGGAAGATTTGAGATGAAGGGTATCAAAGCAGAGAAATGGAGCACAGATGAGTGACTTGAGAAGGCGACAGTGTATGAGAAGCATTAGACGATAAATGGCAGGAAACGGTGAATTCTTATGCATTGCGAAAATTTGGCGAGGTTGCGAAGAATTTTATAATCATAGCGAAAAATTAACTTCATGAATTTTCCGGCTAGGCTAGCGAATTTCGCTAACATGTGGAATTTTTATGATGGTAGAAATTTCACATATGGCGAATCTCGGCCTGTGTTTTGGTATTTTTGATTCAAAACGACCACGTTTTGATAAATTACCATTTGTCGCTTATGTAATTTCATATTTTAGGCCTTTTTGTATTTTAACACTTTGGGTTTGGCTATATAAGCTGCCCCACAATTTTGTAACCCTAACTTTCAATCTTTCAGTACACGGCAGCTTTTGTTCCAGTTTTCTCTCTTCTCTCTCCTCTTTCTCTCACTTTCTTAGGTGCCAAACACCCTCCAAGGATGACAACTTGGAGGATGAGCGACTATAAACCCTTTCCTCCTTGAGTGGAAGGTTCTTTGGGGTAGGATGCGCAGGCGCTGGTGGGTTCTGTTTTTACGCGACGGGTTTTGTCATTTGGTTCCCAATTTTCAGCTCTAGGTTTAAAGATTTTTGTTGTACTTTTTCTTTGTAATACTTGGCAGAGATTTTGAGGTTCAGTGTATTCTTAGCTTTAGATACTGCTTGATATCCGATAGTTGCTCTTTCTGAGTACTGGAAGTAGGTTAAAGGGTTATGTTTCTTTGTAAGTGCATGCTCTTTGATAAATACTAGGGTAATCTTTTAGGGTTCGAGTGGATTCTTATTTTTAGATCCATTGAGACTCATTAGTTACCTTTACAGATCTTGAAAGGTTGAGTCGAGATAGATTTTCCTTTGTAGGAACCATAAATGCTAAATAAATGCTTTCTATGAAAAGGATAAATATTTGGGTTAGGTTTTAAAGCTAAATAAAGATGGAATGCGGAAATGGCGGCGTATATGTCATCCTCGACGAGAAAGAAGACCCTGTGAAACCCTCGATTGCCCTCGGAATCCAACCCCTGATGGCTAACACTTCAAGGAGTTCTATTTTACATTTTTATTTTATTTAAATTTTAGTTTGCCAACCATGACTCCTGTTTTTACAGAAGCCTTGAAATCGAACCAAAATTCACCATTTTTGGTTCACTTAAATCATTTGTACAAAACCCATCCGTGTTAGACCCTAGACCGCTATCTTTACTTGATGAACATTTCATGATAGGAAGACTAGAATACAAAAATATTGTTGATTAAGATCACCTACATTAACACAGATCAAATATCACGCATCTAATTGATTAGATAACAATTGAAATAACTACTCATCTGGAAAATTTCATGCTATTTCTGTCTCTTCTTCAATCACAGTAGTTGTTACTACTCTTGACAACTGATTAGCTATCACATTGTCACAACCTTTCTTGTCTTTGACTTCCAGATCAAATTCATGTAGTAGCAACACCCATCTGATCAGTCTTGACTTAGCTTCTTTCTTAGCCATCAAATAGTTAATTGTTGCATGATCAGTATGGATGATGACATGGGACCCCAATATATATGGCCTAAACTTTTTACATGAAAATACCATGGCCAGCATCTCTTTTTCAGTAGTTGAGTAGTTCTCTTGGCAATTTGAAGGTTTTATTGGCATATTATATGACCAAACATTTACCCGACTTTACGTCCCAATCTGACTCCATTACATAATCACTAGCATCACACATAATTTCAAATTCACTATTCCAGTCTGGTTTGGTTATGATGGGAGCTTCAACTAATCTGTATTCAATATCTTCAAATGAAGATTGACAGGCTGCATCAAAATTAAACTTGGTATCCTTTTCGATGCTTTGCATAATGAGTGCGAAATTTTGGAGAAGTCACCAGAGTAAATCTTCTATAAAGAAAACCAGCATGTCCCAAGAAACTTCTTATTCCATTAGCTGTTGTTGGTGGCGAGAAGAGTCTTTTATAATGGAAACAACACAGCGGGTCAGCCCATTTTCTTTGAAGTCTACCATTGAGACAATGCATACATCACCATAAAATGGCATTTTTCCCAATTCAAAGCTAGGTTCTTGTCCTGGAACTTGTGCAGTACTGTCCCCAAATTTTGAAGGCAATGTTTAAAACTGGATCCATAAACTGTGAACTCATCCATGAATATCTTCATAAACTCCTCTTCCAAATCTGAGAACATAGACATCATGCATCTTTGAAATGTAGAAGGAGCATTGCATAACGCAAATGGCATTCTTCTAAAGCAAATACCATAGAGCATGTGAAAGTAGTTTTTCTCTGGTCCCTCGAGTCTGATAAATTTAGTTTATATCCGAATATCCATCGAGCGAGTGAGGATGTCTGCTAGCATCGACATCGATCGATGAAGAGAGCGAGGGGAAATGATCTTTCTTTGGTTGCGATGTTATTGTTTTTGTGTAATCTATACACCCACTCCATCCTGTCCACGAGTTCTTATAGGGAATCAATTCATTCTTTTCATTTTGATCACGGTGAATCCACCCATGCCAGGAACCACATGGCGGGCTTGCAATGTCGATATTGCATAAATAAATCCTGTATTTAGCCATTTCAGCACTTCCTTTCTTACAACATCTTTCATCACAGGGTTCATCCTCCTTTGTTGTTCAACTGATGTTTTTGCATCATCATTCAACAGGATTTTGTTCATGCAAAATAGAGGCGATACCCATAAAGTCATATTGACGGAGCAATTTGCTTTGTATATTTCACGAGAATTCCTAGCGGTGTTGATTCTTCATTTTATTGTTGCTTGGTGATATAATTACTAGCTTTGCCTCTTCTGTTCTAAGAAAGCATACTTGGACCTTCAAAGCAGTCCTTCAATATTAACCCATACACTGCCTTGGTTTCTTACTCGATAGCTTCCTTTTCCTGTTGCATGAATTTTTTCGCCATTTTCATTCAAACTCCAGACTATTTTTGTGTTTTGGAATCTAGAATACAACAATTCATAATCAACACTCTTAAGATCTCTTGGAAATTCAATTTCATTTTCATTGTGCTATTTCTAAATTACAGTTAGGGGTTCAGTTCCATGAATGGATAAATGCTATCTACAGCCACACAAGTTTTTGAATCAAATTCAGGTTGTGTCGAAGCTTTTCAGTGAGGTTAAATTATGCACTTCATTTCCCACTCTACGGTGTCGACTCACCCTTTTGTATCGATCAAGGGGGCTCCGGTTGCTAGGAGGGTCTTCCCTAATAGTAGGCTTTGGTATCCTCCTCCGTCTTTATATGAAAAATCCACAGGGAAGATAGAATTTTCCCTACAACCGAAGCTAGGAACATCATCAAGGACTCATACAGTTTGTGCCATGGACTGTCGACCATGCACCAATGTGATTGCTGTTGGAGTAAGTTCCCCCAAACTTAGCCTTTGTACTACTGACAAGGGCATCAAGTTGATGCTGGCACCTGAGCCACATAAGGCTTTCTTGAATTCATATTTCCCAATGGAACAGGGAATGGTAAAGCTGCCTGAATCCTTCATTTTTTTTTTCTGGTAGACTCTTTTGAATAACTTCACTACAAGTAGCAGTTAAACTCATTATTCCCTCCTCAACAATCTTCTTCTTTTTGCTTAATATATCTTTCATAAATTTGGCATAATTTGGCATTTGAGTGATTGCCTGCAAAGGGGATATTAATTTTCTATCTTTGCTTGAATATTTCTGAGGAATTTTAGAAAATTGTTCTTCTCTCCTTTACCTTCTTAAGTCTCTATGGGAATGGAATTGCAGATGTGTAAGCTTGAGATCTTCACACTCCCCTTACATTTGTGCTCACAAGTCACTACGGTGCATTCAGTTTACTTGTTTCTCGGAGTCTCTGATGCATTGCGCGTATTTACTCATACTGTCCTCTCTTCAATTTCCTTCTAACTTCTTTTTGGTCAATCTTTCTTTCTTTTACATTACGATGTTGCTCATTTCCTTACATAGCAGGTGAACTACCATACAGTCTTTTTGGATTTTCTAGGTGTCACTAGGGAAGCTTGTTCTTGGTCTCTTTCTTGAGGTCAAGCCCAGTGCTTGACCTTTGTGTTTCTAAATTCTTTAGTGAAGATGATGTGTTTGTCTGAAAAATCAGAGTGTTAGATTTAAAAGCTTCCAACTCATAAAGTTTTTGTTCATGGAGGTTTAATAGCTTTTTGTTATCCCCCATGAACTGCAGCATCTTCTCCTCAAAGGGTTGGGTCCTCTTCTTACCTTGATATTCATTTATGTTTTCTCCCTGCTGCTGGAACCTTGGTGGTTGATACCCTTGCTGGAAATTCTGCCCATGTCTTGGGCCCTATGATGCTCCTTCACCATATAAGAAGTTCTCATGGTTCCTTAGTGCTGGATTATAATGAGTAGGCAAGTTGGGATTAGGCTTGAAGTGATAATTTCTTTGTTCACTCATGTACTTGGCCTCCTCAAGTTGATAAGGATCTTCTTCAGTTGGTCCACCGGCGCCTTCTTATCTCATCTCTTTCCAGCGCTCCGATTTCATGAAGCGATCTGGGTCTCTCTGTTTATCCATTCTGCTTGCATTCGATCAGAGTTTTGTGACACCGCACACCCTACTGGCGGGTGTGCAAACCCCTCCTTGAAATCCCAGTGACCCTGCAACGACTAGAAATTCTGAAGCGGCCGTATTGCTTATGATCGTATAAAAAATTTTCCTTCTTGCTTTTTCCAGCTTAGGATTTGGTAAAATCTTAGCAGCGATAAAACCTCGACATAATGAATTTGCGTATAGGTTCAATTCAAATCCACTGTATACCACGATTTACACTTGTCAAATATGGCAACTAGCAACCCAACACATTTTCACAACTACACTATGTACATACATATATTCCAATACACAAATTGAAGTGTTTCCTTACGAAATATTATTAATATGACACTTGTACAAATAATAGGGAGAATCCTAATACGCCAGCGTCGGAGTGTCTATACGGAAAATAGTTTTTTAAAACGGGAAAATAATGAGCTGTAGGCTCATTGAGTGTATGCTTTATAAAATGTTTTGCTTTAGGAAAACATCTGGCTGTAAAACTTTCTTTACAATTGTACCATAAGCTTTGCTTGCTTACTTTAAGTTTAAAAATTTATGTACTTGCACTTTTAAAAAGTTTATATAAAACTTTCTCAATTCTCTTTCTTGCTTGCTTTACCTTGCTTGCTTTAAAAGTTTATAAAAACTTAATACTTCACTTAAAATGCAAACGTTCTCAAATCTCTCTTGCTTTAAAAAGTTTCTCAAAGGCAACTGCAAACCTTTTTGCTTTAAGAATTTTTCTCAAAACTTTATAAACACGGAGCACAGGCTCGGCCGTTCTTTAGAAATCTGCAGGAGCTTGGGCTGTTGATCATTTTTGAAATATAAGCGGGTGCAGTAACTCAACCGGTTCCTTCCTAAATCTCTACAGGCTTGTGTGATCAAATCCAATGGTTGATTTTTCAAGCTGTATAAACATGTTATAGAAACATATCGACCAGCACAGGAGGCCTATACTTCCTTGTTGTGCCTAGTGAACCGGGGAGCCCTAGGCATCGTGATGCGGTGGAAGGACACGTCTGTCACATCACCTTTGAGCAATGGTGATTGGCCTGGTGCTTCATCGCGTAATTTAGTGCGCGTTAACCCTATATATACTCTATCGTGCCACGGTCTCCTTTAAATTCCATGATGCATGACCTAAGTTTGCCGACTAGGCAAAAATAAAATGCATGTATGATATCCTAACACCACAGTGCACGTACGGAATACCTCTTACCGGTTTGCTTGCTTAGAACTAGGGATTTTAGTTAGGCCTGTTTTCACAAATATTCTTTTGCTTGCTTGCTTGCTTGCTTGAACATGGTTTAATAATTAAAAACCATTGTTTGCTTACTTGTTCTTTGAAATATGGTTTTACAATTTAAAACCATTGCTTGCTTGCTTGCTCTTTGAAATATGGTTTTTCAATTTAAAACCATTTTCTTGCTTTTCAATTATGGTTTTTCAATTTAAAACCATTTTCTTGCTTTTCAAATATGGTTTAAATCAAAACCATTTGCTTGCTTTTTAAATTATGGTTTTTCAATTTAAAAATCATTGCTTGCTAATTCCTTGCTTGCTTTTCAAATATGGTTGAATAAATTCAAAACCATTATTTATTTTCTTTTCACATATGGTTTAAAATCAAAACCATTTACTTGCTCTTGGAAATATGGTTGTACAACTCAAAACCATTAAATACCAGTATAAAACAGTTTATAATAATAATACACTAGTATTTGAAAAATGGGTTTAGAACACTCACCTTTTTTGCTTACTAAAATTTGGTACGATTCTTGCATGTTTGCCTTTGCTTTTAAGCCTCTGTTTTGATGTATTAGGCCAGCGTGCATTATTTTGTCCTTGACTCTTGTTTTACTATGCACTATGCACTATACACTCTTACTATACGCTATGCACTATGTTTATACTATACATTATCACCTTTATCTGCTTATCGCTATTAAATACGTATTTATACATATTCCTATACGTATTCACTATTTCATAGAAATCAGGCGAGAATCCGAGTGATTTCGGTGCCTGCCACAGTAGCTCTCATCGCGTGGAAGTAAACTGCTCTTGGTCAGAAAAATGCTGAGCCATTAGAATCTATTAAATCCCGAGAAAAAGCAAAAAAAGAAATTAGGATTTTGATTTTTAATTGAATTCTTGATGAAATCCGAGTGTTTTGGTACCCGCCTTGCGTGGCCTCGCGTAGAGCACTTTTTCATTTTTTGGCTGACCAATTCGCGGACATATTTCCATAAATGCGAAGAGCTAAAGAGAAAAAATAAAAAAATAAAAACCCTCTCTCCTGGACGCTCTCTCCACACCTTCAATTCCGTCTGAGCTTTCTTTGCTTTATTTTTTTTAAGTGGGACCCATATGTCCCTTTTTCTTTCCCGCTTCTCGAATTAAGGTTTGACCCACGAAACAATTTATTTTGTCTGGAGTTTGATTCATATGTCAGGTGAATATTTCTTTAAATATTTTCCATTTTCATAATTTTTAAATCGTTTTAGTTTATTTCTAAACCGTAGCTAAATTAGTAAAATATTAGATTGTCTAGATTAAGCGAAAATTTTCCTGGAGTCATTAGATTTCCCAGGCAATTCGCGAAACGTCAGTTTTGTCATCAGGGATCAGAATTTTGGACTTTCTTTGTTCTTTTGGCAATTATTAATATTATTATCCTTTTCAAAATTCCCTTATTTGTACTTTCCACCCCCACTCCACTTTCCTTAATTGCAAAAGTACCCTTTTAATTCTTTAGAAACTTTATAATTTTATCCTTAATATTTCTACCTTCCAATAATACTGGCTGGCACTAAAAGTCACTAGTGTACATTATCCCTACGATTACACACAAGTACACCCTTTCGGAATGGGTGTTACATTTTGCTTCCATGGCTGAGTCATCTTATTACAGCTCAATGACCCCACTCCCTCTTGTTGTTGTTGCTCCCAAAGTGGAAGGGGCTTTCCATGTTTTATTGGCTAGATCTCTTTATCAAATCCTTACCTCTGCCTTACTTTCCTCTTGCCGGGAATGCCCAATGAAGCATACATGCCATTTGTTAGCATTGCAGAGTGATAGACAATATCCATTTGTGTCTTGAATCTATGCCATGCATAATTTGTATCTGATGATCTTTGTACCCCTTTCCCATGCGGTATACAAGCTTTCATCCTCCGCATTGGAAAACTATGATTTCCACTTCTTAACTGCAGTTGTGAGGATGGGGAAAAATATGCCTAGGTATGCTTCCACCACTCTTCCCATGTATCAACTGAGCCATATGTGATGATTTCATCCATGTGGTGCAATATCTCTTAGGAAAAGGAAGAGGTGTAAGCTTTATCACCTCTAGTCTTACAGCACATTGGAAACAACTATGTTTGCCATCGAGGAATACGCAGTGTTCATTAAGATCTTCGATGGGATAGCCGATAAAAGCGATTCTGGCCAAATCATGGTGATCAAGAAATTTAGTTTCGGCTCAAAGTTGTTAGCCTCTACGATGAGATTGCCATTTCTTGAGTATTGCGGATGACGGGCACTGGAAATCCTCCATTATATCTTAAATTGGAGGCTTTTCTGCTGCTGTTTCTTGTTCAACTGTCTGATCAATTCTTTCATCTGCCATGGTTGTGTTTTCTGCTCTACTTACTTTCCTTAAGCTCCTTAGTGTTCTTTCCAATTCAGAATCTATAGGAAACGAATCTTATTCTGGCCTCCTGTGCATTAATTAACCTCCTAAAATGGATACATATTGAGATTAATTGGGAACAGTGGTATCAAAAATAATATAACCTTAAACTCTCCCCAAAGATCAATGTATACGATCAGCACGCTATCAAAACTATTTTTGTGCATTTCTTTTATAAAATAAAGAAAAATGTCCAAATTAGCATTTCTCTCTTTTGTCAGAATATTGATTCATTCAAATCCTTTCGATCCCCGGAAACGGTGCCATAAAACTTGTTTGTATGTGATAATATAGAATAAACCACTCAGTTTAACACTTATACAAGAGCCTTACAATTCTCATGCATCTATGTCAAAGTTGAATAGAGTTGTTTGAAAACCGAATAAAGCGATTTTTATGTTGCAGAAATTAATAATTGGTTGGATTATGACCTTTGCAAATGCACAGATCACTTCCACAGTATTAAAAATTGGAGTAAGTCATTGAATAAAGAAGTCGATTACTGCGCGCGGCGGCGGCATCCTAACTTGTGGCGTGACATGGCCCGACGCCGCCTTGGCGACCACGAGACCACTGGCGCGACGGTCTGGAGCTGCGCGGCCCACCGAGCTTGACTACAGGCGCCGCGCATTACACGACTCTCAACACGAGATAGGAGGACCTGGGCGCACGCACGACATAGTGTATCGCCCGCGATAACATCGCATTAGATCGGCGCGTGCGATCGAGGACTCTATCACGACAAAGCTTGTTTTGAAAGTGGCGAGAGTCTGAGGAAGCAAAAAAAAAAAAATTGACCCAGGACTTAGGAGTCACGCGGTAACTTCAAGCGGATATGAATATACATAAAATTCCTGGCCTGAAGGATTGATGAGTTCCAAGAAACTCATTTGAATTTATGATCTATTTTTTTTGATTTTCTTGAGCGTACTGTTGCTTATTTTAATACGAAATACTTGTGTACTATTGCAAATTTATATTTTGAAAAATTTAAAGCGAAGTGATGGCAAAGGCTTGAAACAAGCGGCTGCGACCATAGGGGAGGAGAACTGCGAGACCAAGGCCAGGGAGGAACTTCAAGGAAGATAATGTCGCGACACCGTTTTGAGGTCGTGACCAAAAAGTAAGGTTGAATGGACTTGCAATGTCTCTCCTAGGCAATTCCAGGTTGCGACAAAGATATAAGTTGGAGACTCCAACCAAGGTTGCGACCTGGAATTTATGTTGCAACAATAAGAATGAGTTGTATAGTTAAAAATGTTGTGACGAAGTGAGGGTTACAGCGAGTAGAAATTGAGTATGGTATATTTTAAGATGTAAACATAAATTTACGAGACGGAAAATGAGTTGGGTAAGCTACCTAAATTCCATGTCCTTGACTTAAGACAATGAAAGGCAGGAACAATTTTAAGTCGCAACATGAAAAAGGGAGCTTTGCCCAAGGATCAATGGCTGACAACAGAAAGGAGGTTGCGACATACTTTTGATGTCGCGACATAAAATGCAGTAGAAAACAATACAACCAGGTCGCGACATGGAACTGAAGTCGTGATAAATAATTATTTGAAGGGTTAGAAAAACATGGTCGCAACAAATATCATCATAACTGGCAACAAGAACAGATGTCGTGGTATAAAATCGAGGTCGCGATGTATATTCCAAAACAAAGCATAATAGTGGTCGTGACTTCCTGATAGAAAAATTAGAGAATGACGAGACTTAGAAATGAGGTTGTGACTATATAGATATGAAGAGAAGGGAATGTCGCGACATATACTTTTGAGGTCGTGAGAATTACACACTAAACGAGAAAATACTTGAGTATACTTAACTAAATTCCACGTGCGACAAGAAAACAAGCAACCTAGAATATTTAAGTCTCGACAAGCTTAAAGGCTCGAGAAACTGAATGACGTCGCAACAGAAAAGAGGTCGCGACATTGATTTGAAGTCATGGCATCAAATCCTGGGAACAAGAAAAATGAAGTCGTAACTCAGAAAATGCAAAACAAATGAAAGAAGGTCGTAACGGTTTCACTGCTGACCACGACGGTGCGCCAAACAGGACGAGAATTTTGCGTGGCAACAAGCCACGGTCGCGACCACAAAGCAGTGGTGGGCCATTGATTTTGGAAGTCACTTTGGAGCCTTGGAATCAGACCTAATTTCTTAAAATTATAAATAAGCGTACCTGATGTAAGGAGGTTTTTCTTTTGGGAACCGAGCGGGAAAAAGAAAACTCATTGTATAGTTTAGAATAGATTTTTATTTTCTTTTTTTTTTTTCATTTCTTGGGATGCGGGAGCAGTGATATGCCCAGAATGTCGACGGGAAGTAATATTCCGTTCTTATGAGTTTAAATGAAATCTAGACTATTTAAAAATCACATTTCTTCTCGGTTATTAGCTAGATGGTGAATGATCGATTATCATTTGTCATTTATGTCTGGTTTGACATGGCTTCCCTCAGTTCAAATTATTGATAGTTATAGTCTTTCATTCATAAATTATAAAGTACACCACAGAATTAGGAAGGTTATTTGGTTGATGTTTTTCTGTAATTATTCTCGATAGTAAAGTTTTGAAGCCACTCAGAGTTAAGCGTGGCGCTGGTTTCAGGAGGCCTTACGAGTGACACGAAATGGAGATTTGGAAAGCTTAGAGCAATCAGTTTGCAGAATGTTAAACTACCATTAAAGAACTCCACGAGCTCTAAGAGTTCCTTGAATAAGATTGTTCGCTCCCATGTTGATATTCAGGGTTATTTATCAATTAAAATTATCAGTTTCTGTAATCTATTGGAAGGCTCTAATCTGTGTTACTGGTGAGATCTAATCAAGGGAAGGGAAGTATCTATTGATTTGGATGAGTCATCAATCAAGTTGTAAATTGCTAACCTTTTAATTTGGGAAGTAAAGTACAGTCTCTAAATGGTGTGAAGTGTTAAGGAAAGAAAATACCCGATCTTATTAGAACTATTAGCAGATACAGTGTGATTCAGGCCTATCCTTGAAAGCAGAGTTACTTAGTGGCTGAATAAAATAAATCCCGACACCGCGTACTCGGTATCTTTGATGATCGAGGATCAATTGGGGATCAAGTTTTAAAACTGGATATAATGAAATTCAATGCATTTCATTCTTTCCATTCTGGGAAAGCGATTCGATCAAATTAATTCTAGTTCATATCGTTTATTAGCTTATTTTGTGTCAGAGTGTATATGTTGCTTAATACGATTATCCTTACTCTTGGTTGAGTAGCTTTGTGTTAAGTTTGGGATGGTATAGATCTTGAGTAGTTAGGGTAGTTAGTTTTAGTCAGTCAATCTATGGGAATGATATCTTGAGCTTACATCCGTTTTTTCCTCCTTGTATGACTGTGCCTTTGCCTGATGTCATAAGACTAATCCATTTATAATTCCAAACATTAGCAGGTTATGTTTTAAAAATTTAGATCCATTTGGCACGCCACAGAGAAGGTTAGCCGAGACTCATAGATAATGTTAAATTGGAGATGTTTGAAGTCTGCTCTGTGAAACAAACAAGGATCCATAACCTTTAGAAAAATATATAGAATGTATCTAATGTGTTCCCTCAAGTTGTACCAATATTCTTGCAGAGAACCTTTACAGATACCTAGATTTGCTCTGTATTGAGGAAATACTTGCAGTTTTTTTTACTCACAGATGGTCAAAATTCGAGATATTGATTAGTTCCTTAATATTTAATTTAAGATTCACATGTTCACTACTAGCCAATGTTGATGAGTTGGGAAGGCATTCAACGAGTTGAAGGTTGATTTGGATGGATTAAACCAGTTCACTTAGTGCCCGATGAAAATTAGAAAAAGTACAAAGTTCTATCCTTACTTAGTAAGTTGCATATGTTATTATTTTTATAATAATAATTTTAATTATCATATCTTATTTTCATTTATGATGTTATTGTCATTATTCCATTATATTTTTCAATAAAATAATTTAAAATTATGTATTAAGGCTCTTAATTTTATATTAGAATGTTGCTGAACAAGATAAACGATTCATCGTAATTGTCATGGAATATTTTCACAAAATGTTTTAGTAGATTGTAGCTTTGATTTGGAATTCATTTATGCCCACTAAAGATTTGGGTGGGAGGGATCATTTATGGTTCAAAGTCATTAGAAATTATGCTTTATCAGAACCAATATGGACTAAGTGCCACAAGGTATTATTTTTAGCACATGGTTGTTATTTTAATTCTTTTTTTTAACTATTTTAATACATTTTATAATATTTACTATTTATTTTATATTTTTTGTTAGGTAAATATTTTTTGGTGGAATGTGGATTTCCATATCGACCTAATTTTTTTACTCATTTTTTAGGTGTTCGCTATCATCTTCAAGATTTTCATGGCCAAGGTCATCATCCTAAAAATGCAAATGAGATATTCAATCATTAGTAGCTTCATTAAGAATACAATTGAGATTATTTGGAATACTTAGAAGTCACGTTTACAATTGCAAAATAGCTCCCTCGATTTCTATATAACACACAATCGGAGTTGGTGTTAGCTTGTGCGAGATTACTGCTTTAAATCGAAAATTATTGTTCAAATGAATTTCCATTTGGGAAGTGAATCTTGAAATTTCAATGTTCACATGCCCTAACAAATCAAGAAGAGGACTTTGAACCATATATTGATAACCGAGAGCAACAAAGAGATATTGCTAATGAACGGAGAGTTGGTATAGCTACTGATATGTGGAGTAATGTTGAGCATATGGAGAATACTGAATATTAGATTTTTTTTTTCACTTGGAAAACATTATTTTAAATAGCGTTGGTACTTTTTTGGACAAAATTATTTAATTATGATATTTTACTTTCATTTATTTTTATTAAAAATATGAATTTATTCTAGTTATTTAAAGTTTATAAAAGTTTATAAATATCTATAAAAGCTTGTCAAAGTCTATCAATATCCATAAAATTCTATCAAAGTCTATAAAAGTCTTTTAAAATAAAAGTCTATGAAAGTCATCCATACATTTACAAACTTTATAAAAGTCTATCAATATCTACACAAAATTACTGTCAAAAGTCTATAAAAAGTCTTTTAAAAATAAAAGTCTATGAAAATCATCCATACATTTACAAACTCTACAAAATCTAGATCTCTTTAAAAATCTATCCAATCTCTATAAAAGTCATCATCTAAATAAGTCTATAAATGTCATTAAAGTCCTAATCCAATACACCCTTAGAATACAAATCAATGCAGGCTAAACTTGACAAACACAAATATATTAAATATATGACCTCTTCTCTTTCTCTCCATATCTGTACAGATTATTCTACCTCTATATAATTGATTATTAATCTATAGTTGAGTATATTAGAGCTTAAAGCGGATGTCAATGAAATGAGAGACATGAAGATCAATAATTGATTTCATTTATTTCTTTTATCTATTTTTATTTGGTAATTCCAATTTGTTGTCGATATTTACAATTTTTAATGACATTGAGAGATTTGTTTCTTGGATGGAGGATACTTTGATGTATGGATTTGTATCTTTGTTTCTCTTTTTGTACTAGTTGATGATTCAGAGAACTTCACCAATTTTGTTGTGCAACTTTGTTGCTTGAATCTACAATCAACATTGTCTTGTTGCTAACATAATGGAGTAACATAGGACAATGTTGGTGTTTCAATCTAAGCAGGAACCCGAGAAAAAAGAAATGGGGAGAAGCAACGTGAGTCGGGTTGGACTTTCTGATGAAGCGGTGACAAATGCGAGGAGAGAGTGATATGGCCTCAAGCCCAATCGGAGGTCAGGCACGGAGCCGGTCGATTAGTGGGAGAACTCTGACTTAGAGTACCACTCCACATTCTTATGTAGAACTAATGTGGGATCATATCATTCCATACCCCTTGAGAAACCGGACTTCTGTGGACGGCATTCACTCTGGGTGACTCACACTTTAGATAGCATTTAGTCCGGGCCCACCTTTGGGGCACAAGGTAGCCCTCTTTCATGTAGTCTTTCTCGGAGTGTAGCCCTCTCGAGTCACGTCTTGAGCTCTCGATCAAGCACCAATGATAAGGCTTCAAGCCCAATGGGAGAGCTCAATCCAAAAAACCAACCTGATAGGTGAGAGAACCTCTCAAGCTTAAGTATCACTTCATACTCTTGTGTGGAACCAATGTGAGATCGTATCAAAAGATTATAAATTCAGACTTTGAATGGTGATACGAAAACTAAAGAATTATTGAAGAAAGAAGACAACTATAAACTGAATTGATGACATAATGGTATAAGCGGCTTGCTAGAAATGGTAAGAAAATAAACTTGATGACTTTGGAGATTCAAGCAGGTAAGCCTTTACGGTTGCTTAAGTTGTTCTCAAGACCAAAGCGACTTTGGCATGTAAAGTTTAGAGATTTATGGACCCACTAACTCCATGTAAACTTATGTTGATGATGATTTAAATTTTCTCAAATTAATATTGTAGCTCTCACTTCCACTAATTTATTCTGAAACTTTGATTTATCCAAATTAAATATTTAATTTGAACCAAACTGAGGCATTAGCTAAACCACAACCAGAGCTTTCTACTAAATGAAATACAATTTTTTTTTTTTAAACCCTAGCCTCCTTTCCTCTCAACTTTTTCTCTACTAACCTATTTTCCTTTAAGCAAAGAGGAAGGATAATTTTTTTGTCATACTTGGCCCGAAATCACCCTTCTACACCTTTTTTCATCATTTTTTCTCCTCAATGAAGTGGTTAATCCACAAAATCTGGGTCTTTATTTGTTTTTTCTCATTTTAGTCACCGTCTTGATGCAGCGTGTGGTTGTCGTCGTCGTGGTGTGACGTTTGTTTATGTGAGGGCGATTCAGACGAGTAAAGTATATACGATCATAGATAATAAATCGAATCATGTAGGTACGTCGATATGCACTCATAAAAGCCCCATAGTCATATGTATTCTAGTCACAATAGTAATATAAATGTGTAATTACCAACTATCAAATATATAGGTTTTAGATCGGTCATTATTCTATTAACTACAAGTTATTGTTTCATCTTTGTTTGTGTTTGATTCTATGTTTCTATGGATGTATTGTTAGTTTGAATCAATCAAATTAATTTTCTCTTTAAAAAAATGGATATTTGAGTTTAAGTGAAAAAAGAAGACTTTCTTTGATAAATTCAAGGTATCATGTGCATTCACCTTATGCAAAATTCAAGTACCATCATGTTTCTTTCACATAGGGCAAATTCAGAGTATTGTTTTCTATCACAAAATAAAATAAAAATAAAAGGGCAATCTTTTTTTGAAAGATGATTTCAATATAAAAAAAAATTGTATTTTTTAAAAATAATTTACTAATTCATGATAGAAAACATAGAATCAAAATTGGCCAAAAACCGCAGAATGAAACGACATTGGTTAATGGCATAATGAATCGAGTTCAAGGCATACGTTTTGTGCGGTTGGCATATGCGTTTGATATAACTATTATGACTAAAATACGTATGATTCCAATTTTGCACCATATTGACACCATATTAACGATCATTAATTTGATTTTTTGTCATTAGTCGGATATACTTTGCTCATTTTAGCCAGCAGTAAAAACCAAAGCGTCGTATTAAGGCGAAAACAACCACTACTTGCGTACCAGAATGATGACAAACTCACATGCGCCACGAAAATATAGCGTGCACGAGCGATGACTAAATCACAAATAAAAACAAATAAAAACCTAAATATGTGGAATCTTACAAAACTTTGTTGAAATAAAGATGGAAAGATGTGTAAAATGGTCATTTCCAAGTCAGAATGACCAAAAACATCCTCTAGCTAGGGGTTAACTAAAAACCTAAGTAACCGAACCGAAAAATAGGTTAGTAGAGGCAGGTGGTTTGATTTAGTTTTTGTTTTATACAATTTCGATTTGATTTAAGTTTAGTTTTACAAAATGCAAAATTGTTTGGGTTAACCAATAGAAAAATAATATAAAAAATACAAAATATTTTACTAAAATTATAAATATAATATATATAATATATATTATGAAAATAAATTTATATATAGGACAACATTGTCGTATAATTTAAATTTCATATATATATATATATATATATATATATATATATATATATGGAAATGATCTTCTGAGGAGTGATATTGATATTTTATCAATATAATTTCACTTTAATATATTCATAGTTTCTTAAATTTTGTGGATTAATGGCTATAATCATTTTTTTGGTTGAGCGGGTTATAATATTTTGATATAATGTTTGCTTTTTGAGAGGAGGAAGGCATTATGCACCGATTTCATGGTTATATACTTATATTAGTAGTATACAACAATATATAATACTCATACTTTGGACCTATCTAATCTCGTTAAACCAAAGCATATAGGTTATGTGATTGGAATTTGGATGTGATTTCATATGCATTTTCATATATTATTTAGATGTATTATACGTGAACAAGTGTCATAGGATTGCAAATGAAGTGATAACAATAATTTATTCATTTTTCTGTTGCATTTTTATTGTATTCCTGGTGAGTATTGGTGAACTTTAATATCAGAGTTATTGGATTATAAATTTATTTTTAATTCCCAGTTGACAAAACCGATATCCTTCGGTTAATCATGTTTATGGTTAGGTTTTTTGTTTATATACATAAAAAACCGAAAACCAACAATCGATTTACTTTTAGTAGTACGGTTAGGTTAACCGAACCATGCCCACTCCTACTCCCCGCTTAAAGAAAAGAGGCTAGAGGCTAAACTCAAATATCCATTAGAAGTTAGAACATAGGATAAGACAAAAAAAAGCACTAAGATTGTTAGTTTTTTTGATGAAAGCCTTTTACATGCCTCGACTACCATACAAACTAGCAAAACTACACACACCCACCAAAGGCAGAAACAGCCATCAAAAAAAAACCAACTCAAAACCGGAAAAAGTACAAACAAAAGCAACATTTCATGCTTTTCCTGCCATGCTTCGTTTCCAAGAGGATAATCTCATCCTTCACCAACCTCTATATCAACCCTCTCATTTTTTTCTGTCTTCTAAATTAACTAAGCCATTTTCTTTGGGGTTGAGAGGATGATGATGATGATGATGATGATGAAGAAGAAGAAGAAGAAGATGGTGAAGAAACAGCCATTACAGTCTGCAACAGTGCTGCTTCACTGCTGTAGCTTACAAATTCTCGTAAGATCGCGAGATCGCGAGAGTTCAGCGATGTTTGTGTTTGGGACTCGTTGTTTGGTAGATGATGGCAACAACAATTTCTTAATTCCATAGCCAAATCTAGCAACTACTACCATATGGGATTGATTTCAGAGGCCCTACTGGCAGGTTTACTAATGGGAGAACCGTCGTTGATCTCCTTGGTAACTTTCTCCATCTCTCATTTTTCTCATAGAAATATCATTTAAGTTTGTTACACTTTTACTTAAGTACAGATGGATCTGAAATTTGTAAATCAAAAGTGATGACAATAAAAAAATATTTGTAGTTTGTCTTAGGCCCTGTTTAATAAAATGAAAAAATTAAGTGCTAAAAAATAAGTGCTGAAAAATTAAATGTTGATTTCATAAGTATTGAATCTGTACTGTAAAAATTGTTTGATAAGTTATTAACAATTGAATGCTGAAGATAAATATGTTGTTTGATAACTATAAATGTTAAATACTGAAAATTATATATTTTACATATTTACCCTTATTATCATTAAACTACATATTATCCAAAATAGTAGAGTTTCTAATAATATTTTATTTTTCACTAAAATTATTATTAATTATTGTAAATAACATGTTTAAAATATGTAAAAATATTTATTCTAATAATATTTATCAAAAAAAAGACATAAATATGTTTAAAAAAATGCAATAGAATCTAAACTTTTTAAAACTATCCAAACTAACCAAGAGATATTTACAAAATATTATATTATTTATAAGGGTTTTTTGGTCCAATTTATTTTCATTTAAAAAATTTTTTGTTAACCGTATTCTACATTCCATGTTAAATTGGTCTTTATCTACTTATAATTTTCAATATTTTTTCATTTAAAATTTTCAATTAATAGCTTCCTAAAATTTTGTTATCAAACATATTGAAAAATTAAAACCATTGAAAATTTTCATTTTCAATGGTTTGAACATTTTTAATAGTTTATCAAACAGGGTCTTAGTTTCTTCATAAGGAAAAAAAATATTATTTTCTAAACAATAGAAAGCCATTTTAGTTCTCAAAAAACACTTTTGATTATATAGTTTATCATTGATTTGCTTTAGCGTAGAGGGACTTTTGAAGCAAATTTAAGATATTTTTACTTTCTTTTCCCTTTTTTATAGAATATGTTGCTAACTTAAGGGGGGAAAAAGTCCCAGAATTATATGATCCTGTCATCCTGAGAACATACCTTAGTTGTTTTATATGTTATCAAACTTTGAAACACCATAAATACAGTCATTTTATTAAAATTGGGTTTTCAAACAACTTTTTATTTTTTAAAATTTCAAAAAATACAATAATATCAATGTTTAAAGACTATATCAAATCCATTTTTCAATTAATAATTTTAAAATTTTGTGGTAAATCTTTAGAGTAACACTTTTTGTACCAGATTTGACATTTTGTGTATCTTCTTTCCTTTTCTTTCTTTTTTTCTTTTTGTTTTTTTTTTTGCAGCTGAGTTGTTGGGAGTTTCATATCCTCAACCTTATGCAGATCCTGGGACAACAGGGGCCAAAATATTTAGTGGAGTGAATTATGCTTCAGCAGCTGCTGGCATCCTTGATGAAACTGGCCAAAACTATGTATCATACTTTCTAACTCTTGAATTACATTACTATTATTACCTAGACCATAGAGCAAATGATCATAGATAAATAATTTTTTTATTAGCCAAACATGTATTTAGAGAATTAAATCAAATATTATTATTTGGTTAAGCAAACTTTTAGTAATGGTTAATTTTATGTAATTAAAAAGTAATTTTGGTAACAATTTTTTTTTTATTAACAATGTATTTAATAATGTTTTTGTCTAAACCCTTGAAGCCTAGCTCAAGAGGTAAAAGGGGATGGGTGCACAGAAGGTCTCAAACTCAAGTCTTTATAAGAATAAAGTACTACAACAATGTAATGCAAAATGAATGGATACGATGAATTCCCCTTATTATTGGTAGATTTAAATTAAACTTTAATCATTTGAGGATGCAAAATAAAAGTGTTTTAGGATGAATTATTAGAGACTCTAATGGTATCATAAAATTGCTTGTAAACATGCAGGCAAGTCTTCAATAATTGTTGCTGAATGTATGGCCTTGAGGAATGATATTCTAGGCACTTTAGAATAAGGGATATGAACATAGAGATTGAAGGGGACACGAAAATAGTTATAAATTGCTATAATAAGATAATCAACATTCCTAGTTCTATTATGTTAGTAATGGAGGATATTTGGAAACTATTTCAAGTCTACATATTTATGAGTGCCTTCATGTTTATAAAGAGCAAATTGTCTAACAAAAAAAAGGAATTGCTATCTTAGACCCTGTTTAGTAGGTAGAAAATTATCTGTTTTCTGTATTCAAACTTTTCGAAAAGAAGGAAAACGCGTTTAGTTACTAGAATAAGACGAAAACAAATTTTGAAAACAAAGAAAATGAATTCACTATTTTCAACATTTTATATATAAATCAGAAAATAGTTATGTGCTGTTTTCCTTGTTTTCTAATTAAATCGAAAACACGGGATTTGGTGGATTGGGATAAAATGAAAACACCGGATTCTTATTTTTCTTCTTTTGTTCCCCCTTTAAGTCTCTTCCATGATTTTTCTTCTCATCGAGACTCAACAGGATTGTGAATAGTAACTGCATTTAAGCACATTTTTATTGTTTTCATTAACTTCATTTTCAAGAAAATGATTTTACAAAGCAGTTTTCTTATTCTTTATTTTCAAAAGCCAAATTCAGTCTGAAACATATTTTTCGAAAATGGCTAAAGATTAGAATACATTGAAAATTTTCATATTCTGAATTTTAGATAGAGTTGAAAATTTTCGTGAACTAAACGGGGCCTTAGAATCTAGTATTTGGCAGTCGAACTTCCCTGAAGATGTTACAAATATTAGTTATGAAAACTATTGTAGTTTTACGTTTCAATACGTTTTGTAAGATTCTGGCTACATAATCTTCTTTACAAAAAAAAAGTGAATAGATTTCCAAACAAATAAGTTTTTTAACTATTTTAAATAAAATATGCGAGACCGAGAGTTTAGCAGGCAATGACCAGATCTTTGAATTTTGAGACCACAATGGAGCGAATAGGAAACGATGGCAAATACAGCAGCTTTGAGTCGATGCCAGCCAAATCCATAGTTATAATGGTTTCGGAAGCAATATTCCACCTCTTATTATCTCATGCCTTCCCTCTACCCTTCCGGCTACAACTTCTAATCCCCAGATTTATAACCTCCTATCAATCATTATGCTAGACAAATCTTGGTAACTTTTTAATCATGCTACATATTTTGAAGCGCTTTTATAAATTACATTTGATCGCTATTATGAAGCAAATGATCATTAAGAATATTATTCATTATCTTGAATTTTTCGAGTCTTGTATGGTTTAGGGTTGAGAGTTCTACTGGCCAGGGATCGGACCCATTTGGGTTGCATGCCGAACCGACGAGGCGTTGGCATGCCGGCGATGTCGACTATGATACTTGAGATCCTTGGAGCACGTTCAATGAAGAAGAGTGAGGCGCTCGTCAACCGGTGAGCGAGCCACCACAGCTCTATCTTTGTGTATGGCAATAGTTATGGTGTTTTTGGTGACATTCTCAACAATCCTGCTATGTATGGTGAGTTATTATATATCTTACTTTTCACGTGATGTTCGATGATCATTCGTGTAATGATTTAATCAGATCATGTAGATGTTGTTCGCTTTGGGAGCAAGGGATCCTCACAGCTTTAAAACTTTTCTACTAGGTTGAGAAGAGTTCATGATTACATATGATGTTAAGGAACCTGCCATGCTCAGATAGGATCTTGACAAACAAATTATGATCAATTCGATTTGCGTCACTTGTTGTACGAGGATTGCAAGATCAAATGGACAAACAACCTCCTACGAGACCAAACAGAATGAACCCCCATACAAGGGTCAAGGATATCGGCCCTGATACCATTGTGTCATGACCCAGTCCAACTATGTAGATATTCTCCGTTTTGAACCCAAAGGGCCTCATGGCTTTAAAACGCGTCTACTAGGTTGAGAGGAGTTCATACTTATATAGTGCTAGGAACTTTCTCCCTTATCCGATGTGGGATGTGACAAACACCTCAAATGCATATACAACTTCCTCGTTGTATCCCACGGGATTGCAAGGTTAAAAGAATGAGAACACCTACAGACAGACAAACAAAACCCCACGCTGGGACCAGATCGTCTACGATATCATTTATTATGCAACTCATCTCGATCATACAGATATTGTTAGGCTTTTTGGTCAGACCCTCGCTCGCACAAAAGCATATATTATGTTGAAAGGAGTTTATCTTTTGTAGTGTCATGAACTTTACTCCCGCTTGACACAGTGTTGGGGTCCGTTTCCATTTTGGCCGTGGTATTATTTGTATTTGACCACGTCTCATGGAACACAACGAGAATGTTATATCTGTATGGGAGGTATTTATCACATCTCACATCGAATAGAAGAAAAAGTTCCTAGTACTATACTATGTAAGTATGGGTTCTTCTCAACATAGTAAACACGTTTTAAATCCTTAAGAGCCCCTTGGACCCAAAACATACCATATCTTCATGATTAGGCAAACACCTTACATGTTCAATGATCATTCAAGAGTTGTGCACTTTATCACTAATGTATGTAAATATTATGTGAATTCGTATTAGTGGGGGTTCCAATGTGGTGGATAGAAGTGTTATTAATTTGGGAAGGAAACCTAGGGCAAATAACATGTATGCCCATGCAAATGCCATGTATGAACAGAAGGAGCATGTGTTTTGGGATTTTCCATCAATGAAGTACGCAAATAACATCCTTTCAAAGGCCTTCTATGGCCCTCCGTAAACGCTGCCCATCAATGTCGACCAAATGGCTCTCGTTAATCCTTATACATTACATGTATTTCACGTAATGCATGCGTAAATGTATCGTGCGTTCATGCATGCATGCATGAATCACTATATTATTTATAGTCCTTTCTCAAGTAGCCCTCTCCGGCTACGTACGACTCTGTCAACACAATGATAAAGGCTTCAAACCCGATGGGAGCTCGAAAGCGAAAAACCAACGTCGTGGGAGAACCTCTCGACTTAAGTATCAGCTCACAATACTCTTGTGTGGAAACGATGTGAATCATTAACTGAAGATGTAAATTCGAGACACTGAATGAGTGATACGCCAAAACTCAGAATTATTGAAGAAGAAGACAATTTATAAACTGAATTGATGACATAATGGTGTCGCGACACTAGAGATGGTAAGAAAATAAACTGATGACTTACAGGAGATTCAAAACATTAAGCCTTTTCTGATTTAACAAGTGCTCTCAAGACCAAGGCGACTTTTGGCATGTAAAAGTTTAGATATTTATGGACCCACTAACTCCCATGTAAACTTATGTTATTGATAGAATTTAAATTTTCTGATCGATATTGTAGCTCTCACTTCCACTAATTTTATTACGAAACTTTGGTTATCAAAATTAAATATTTAATAATTTAGACAAGCCCAGGAGCATTAGCTAAACCCACAACGGAGCTTTACCTTTCGTAGAATACAATTTTTTTTTAAACCCTAACCTCCTTTCCTCTCAACTTTTTCTCTACTAACCTATTTTCCTTTAAGCAAAGAGGAAGGATAATTTTTTTGTCATACTTGGCCCGAAATCACTCTTCTACACCTTTTTTCATCATTTTTTCTCCTCAATGGAAGTGGATTTAATCCTATTAAAATGCGGGTCTTTATTTGTTTTCTCATTTTAGTCAGTCGCCAGTCACGACGTGTGGTTGTGCAGTGATCATCGTGTGACGTTTGTTTATGTGAAGGCGATTCAGACGAGTAAAGTATATACGATCATAGATAATGAATCGAATCAATGGTCGTGATATCTTTACAAAGCGCAGTACGTATATGTATTAGTCACAATAGTAATATAAATGTAGTACCATTGCTCGAATGTATAGGTTTGAATTCCGATTCATTATTCTATTAACGCAGATTATTGTTTTAAGTGCGCTATGATTTTAGTGATTTTGATTAATGTTTACATGCTGGATGTATTGTTGGATTTAGATAAAATCAATTAATTTTCTCTTTAAAAAATGGATATTTGAGTTTAAGTGAAAAGACTTTCTTTGATAAATTCAAGGTATCATGTGCATTCACCTTATGCAAAATTCAAGGTATCATGTTCTTTCACATGAGATGAAATTCAAGGTATTGTTTTTCTATCACAAAATAAAAATAAAAATAAAGGAATAAAATCTTTTTTTTGAAGACGATTTCAATATAAAAAAAATTGTATTTTTTTTTAAGAGAAATAATTTTACTAATTCATATTAGAAAAACATAGAATCAAAATTGTTAAAAACCATAGAAAATGAAACAACGTTCGAGTTAATAACGCATAATAAGATCGGTTAAGCTACTGCTCGTTTGATAGTTGAGCCTGCACATTTGATATAACTATTGTAACTAGAATACCTATGATTCCAATTTTGCACCATATTGACATCATATTAATGACCATTAATTTGATTTCTTGTCAATAGTCGGATATACTTTGCTCGTTTGAAAACCGACGATAAAAATCGAAACGTCATATTAAGACCAAACAATACTATATAAGGGTATTAATGACAATCAGCCAGCACAGTAACAATGAAGCGTGCAGCAAGGCGATGACTAAATCACAAATAAAAACCTAAATATGTGTGGAATACCCACTTTATTGAGAAATAAAAAGATGGAAAGATGTGTAAAATGGTCATTTCAAGTCAAGAATGACCAAAAAATTATCCCTCCTCGCTTTGGGTTGCTAAAAAACCTAAATGCTTAGAGCAAGAATGAATTTAACCGAGCAGGTGGATTCGATTTTGGTTGTTTATACAATTCTCGGTTTCAGTTTAGGTTTAGTTTTACAAAATATAAAAATTGTTGTTTCAGTTAACCAACCAAAAATAATATAAAAAAATACAAATATTTTACTAAAATTATAAAATATAATG
Source organism: Tetrastigma voinierianum (assembly GCA_016808115.1). NCBI lineage: Eukaryota > Viridiplantae > Streptophyta > Magnoliopsida > Vitales > Vitaceae > Tetrastigma > Tetrastigma voinierianum. The sequence continues at coordinate 55,706 of JAEQBH010006651.1, read as the reverse complement.
TATATAATATATATTATGAAAATAAATTTATATATAGGACAACATTGTCGTATAATTTAAATTTCATATATATATATATATATAAAATGATATAAAGGTGATATTGACATTTTTATCAATATGAATTTCCATTTAATAATTCATAGTTTCTTAAATTTTGTGGATTAATTATTATAATCATTTTTGGTTACAGTGAGTTCATTAATATTTTGATATAATGTTTGCTTTTGAAACTGGAGGAAGGCATTATGCACGAGATTTCATGGTTATATACTTATATTAGTAGTATATAACAATATATAATATAAGACACTTTGGACCTATCTTATCTCGTCAAACCAAAGCATATAGGTTGTAATTATTTTGGATGTGATTTCTTATGCATTTCATATATTATTTGGATGTATTATAAATGAACCAAGTGTCATGAGATTGCAAATGAAGTGATAACAATCTATTCATTTTTCTGTTGCATTTTTATTGTATTTACAATAATTATTGGAATTTGAACAATATCTGATTATGGAATTATAAATTTGTTTTGTAATTACAGTTAACAAAACGATATATCTATGAAGTTAATCATGTTTATAGTTAGGTTTTTGTTTATATACATAAAAACCGAAACCAATGCGATTTACTTTTTAATGAAATGCGAGTTAGATTAACCAGACAAGTATAACATCTACTCCATTTAGAAGAACAGCAAAGATTTAAAGAAACAGAAGTAGCTCAAAAATCCATTAGTTGAACATGGATGAACCAAAAAGCACTAGTTATTCAGTTTTGCTTGACGAAAAAACCTTTTCCCATACCTCACTACACTATTCACTTGCATTCACACACCACAGAAAAGGTAAACAGTATCAAAAAATAAACTCAAGCCAGGAAAAACCTTAAAGCAAAAAGCGCATTTCTGTGGCCTTTTTCTTGTGCTTGTTTGAGAGGAATGAGAAATCATCTTCACCAAACTCTATATCAACCTCATGGAGAAACATCTTCAGATTCCAACTTCTTCTTGTTTCTTTGGGGTTAGAGGATGAGTGATGTTGAGTGATCAGAAGAAGAAGAAGAGATGGGCAGAAGAAACACAGCGCCTTACAAGTCTACAACAGTGCTGCTTCCCTGCTGTAACACAGTTCTCTCGGTAGGGTCGCGAGATGTAGAGGTTCCGCGATGTTTGTGTTTGGAGACTCGTTGGTAGATGATGGCAACAACAATTTCTTGAATTCCATAGCCAAATCTAACTACTACCCTTATGGGATTGATTTCAGAGGCCCTACTGGCAGGTTTACTAATGGAAGAACCGTCGTTGATCTCCTTGGTAACTTTCTCCATCTCTCATTTTTCTCATAGAAATATCATTTAAGTTTGTTACACTTTTAGCAATTACGTGGATGAAATTTGTAAATCAAAAGTGATGACAATAAAAAATATTTGTAGTTTGTCTTAGTTTCTTCATAAGGAAAAAAAATATATTATTTTCTAAACAATAGAAAATAATTTTAGGATTTCAAAAACACTTTTGATTATATAGTTTATCATTGATTTGCTTTAGCGTAGAGGGACTTTTGAAGCAAATTTAAGATATTTTTAATTTCTTTTCCTTTTTTTTATAGAATATGTTGATAATTTAAGGGGGGAAAAAGTCCCAGAATTAGATGATCCTGAGAACATACCTTAGTTGTTTTATATGTTATCAAACTTTGAAACACCATAAATACAGTTATTTTATTAAAATTGGGTTTTCAAACAATTTTTTATTTTTTAAAATTTCAAAAAATACAATAATATCAATGTTTAAAGACTATATCAAAATCCCATTTTTTGCAATTAATTTTTAAAATTTTTGATAAATCTTTAGAGTATGCACACAGCCTGGATTTGACATTTGATATCTTTCTTTCCTTTTCTTTTCCTTTTTTTTTCTTTTTGTTTTTTTTTTTGCAGCTGAGTTGTTGGGAGTTTCATATCCTCAACCTTATGCAGATCCTGGGACAACAGGGGCCAAAATATTTAGTGGAGTGAATTATGCTTTAGCAGCTGCTGAGAAAAGCATCCTTGATGAAACTGGCAAAGCTATGTATCATGCCACTCTTGAATTACATCACTATTAGCCACCTAGACCATAGAGCAACTGATCATAGATAAATAATTTTTATTAGTAACATGTTTCTATAGAAATTAAATCAAATATTATTATTTGGTTAAAGACTTTTAGTAATAATTTAATTTTGTAATTAAAGTAATTTTTATTTAACAATTTTTTTATTAACAATGTATTTAATAATGTTTTTATCTAAGCCCTTGAGGCCTAGCTCAAGAGGTAAAAGGGGATGGGTGCACGGAAGGTCCCAAACTCGAGTCTTTATAAGAATAAGGTACTACAACAATGTAATGCAAAATGAATGGATACGATGAATTCCCCTTATTATTGGTAGATTTAAATTAAACTTTAATCATTTGAGGATGCAAAATAAAAGTGTTTTAGGATGAATTATTAGAGACTCTAATGGTATCATAAAAATGGTTGCTAGTAAACATGCAGGCAAGTCTTCAATAATTGTTGCTGAATATATGGCCTTGAGGAATGATATTCTAGCTGCTAAGAATAAGGGATACTCAAACATAGAGATTGAAGGGGACTCGAAAATAGTTATAGATTGCTACAATAAGATAATCAACATTCCTAGTTCTATTATGTTAGTAATTGAGGATATTTGGAAATTATTTCAAGGTCTACATATTTATGAGTGTCTTCATGTTTATAAAGAGGCAAATTGTCTAACAAAAAAAGGAATTGCTATCTTAGAATCTAGTATTTGTGATTGACTTCCCTAAAGATGTTACAAATATTAGTTATGAAAACTATTGTGGTTTCTGTTTCAATCGTTTTTGTAAGATTTCAGCTCTGTAATCTTCTTTCACCAAAAAAATAATGTTTTTATTTTAATTATTTTAAATAAAATATGCAGGGACAAAGGTTTAGCTTGAGCCAACAGGTGCTGAATTTTGAGACCACAGTGACCAGTGAGAACAATGGCGATACGCGACTTTGAGTCGATACCTAGCCAAATCCATAGTTATAATGGTTTCGGAAGCAATATTCACTCAACGTTATCTCATTGCCTTCCCCCCTCCTGCCTTCCGGCTACAACTATAATCCCCCGATTTACTTGACCTCCTCCTCAAGGAAATCACATTATGCTAGACAAATCTTGGTAACTTTTTTAATCATAGTACATATTTTTGAAGCATACCATAATTACATTTGATCATATTATGAAGCAAATGATCATTAAGAATATTATTCATTATCTTGAATTTTCAGGCACTGTATGGTTTAGGGTTGAGAGTTTCTACACGGCGGGATCGGACGGCCGGAGTTGCATGCGAACCGGTAGGCGTTAAGGCGCCCGCCGGTAGAGTGTCGCGACTATGATAGCGAGATCAGCGGAGCGTTGATGAAGAAATTTGAGGGGGCGCTCGTCCCGACCGTTGAGCGAGCCCACCACGGCTCATCTTTGTGTATGGCAATAGTTATGGTGCTTTTGGTGACATTCTCAACAATCCTGCTATGTATGGTGAGTTATATATCTTACTTTTCACGTGATGTTGATGATCGATGCGTGCATAATGATTTAATTAAGTCCTTATAGATATTGTTCGCTTTGGGCGCAAGGAATCCCTCACGACTTTAAAGAAGAGCACTACTGGGTTCTTGAGAGAGTTCATGATTACATAGTGTTAAGAACTTTCTCTCATATCCGATGTGGGATGTGACAAACAATTATCACAGCCCGTTGAGGTAGCAGCGTCTTACATTATGTCGCGTAATTTGCGAGATCAAATGGACAAACAACCTCCTACGAGACCAAACATAATGAACCCCCATACAAGGATCAAGGATCGGCTATGATACCATTGTGTCATGATCCGGTCCAACCATGTAGATATTGTCTGCTTTGAACCCAAGGGGCCTCATGGTTTTAAAACGCGTCTACTAGGTTGAAAAGAGTCCATACTTATATTGTGTTATGAACTTTCTCCGCCTTGCCGAGTATGGGATGTGACAAACCACGCCAGTACGGTCCACAAAACCGCCGTTGTATCGCGGGATTACAAAGGTTAAGGTTAGCTTTGAGAGCCAAACAAAACAAACTGCGCTAGGGTAGTCGTCTCACGATATCATTGTGTCACAGCCAGCCAACCATATCAGATATTATGCGCTTTTGGTCCAGGCCCTCGCTACTTTAAAAAGCACCTCTTGTATTTGAAAGGAATTAAATACTTTCATATAGTGTCGCGGGCACTACCGGCGATCACTGTGTTGGGGTCCATTCCATTGGCCCCGTGTAGTGTTGTACATTTTGGTCCAGCGATTTCATGGAACAGCGATAATGTGTTATATACGCCCATGGGAGGTATTATCACGTCACCGCGTGAATCAGAAGAAAAAAAGTTCTTTGTCTTATCTTGTATAAGTAGCAGAACTGCCAACGTAATGCGCGCGTTACAAATCCTTAAAACGCGGACTAACCGACCTTATCTCACCTTGATTGAACAAACACGTTACATGTTCAATGATCATTCAAAGTTCGTACCCAGCATCATATCTTGTGTATGTAATATTTATGTGAATTCATGAGGTTTAATGTAATTGGATAGGGTGTTGTGGTACAGGAAGAGGCCTGCGGGCAAATAACATGTATGCCCATGCAAATGCCATGTATGAACAGAAAAGAGCATGTGTTTTGGGATGCATTCCATCCAACTGAAGCTGCAAATAACATCCTTTCTCAAAGAGCTTTCTATGGCCCTCCATCTGACTGCTACCCCATCAATGTCCAGCAAATGGCTCTCATTTAATCACTATACATGCATGTATTTCTACATGCATGCATGCATGTATACGTACATTCATGCATGCATGAATCACTATACATACTTGTTAATGCTAGCAAAAATGAAATGTACGTACGTACTTGGTGCGGTACTTGATATGGATTTTTGTTTCATATTATTTATAAAGAGTACTATGCTTCATGCAATGCTATAGCAATAAAAACAGAAGATGCTTCTTGTTTTTGCCTAGCTTTTACTTAGATTTAATTTTATATAATGCTTTGAATATACATGAATGGAGATGAGAAGACAAGGATGTGTTTGAGAAATGTTTTCAGAAACGGTTATAAAAAAAATTAATTGTTTGATAACTGTTTCTAAAAAACTGTTTTTATAAGTAATGTTTTATAATTGGTCATGACTTGGATATGCGAGTGCAGATTCTGGCTTCGATTTAGGTTAATCGACTCGAGCTTGAGCTTTAAGGTCGGCGAGTTAGATCCACCATACTAGGCTCGAGCTACTTGCGAGCTTAATTGAGTTTTACCATTTTATTAATCATGCCAATTTCGAGTCGAGTCAAGTTTAAGTATAATTATTTATTAATTTTTAATTGATTCGAGCTTAATTTCTAATGGTTTGACTGTTTTTCAAGTCGAGTTTCGAATATCTAAAGAAAAAAAACTCGATTGAGTTTGAGCTTCGAGTTTTTTAATCAAGTCTTGCTCGAGCTTAGCTCTGTATCGGCTCGGTCGGTCCTTTAATTCATGACTAATAAATAAATTTTAAAAACAATGGCTGAATTGAAAAACAAAATACTTTTATTTTATTTCTTAACAAAAATATATGTTCCTTTGGAGTTTGTATTTTTAATTTTCAATTGTTTTTCATTTTTCTAAAATTATTTTAAAAGTAATTATAAAATATGGGAATCGCAAAAAAATCACCATGTATAAAAGTTAATTTTTTTTTAAAGCATATTTAATCACATTGAATTATTGGAAAGATCAGTAATGGCACGTTTCAATTTTTCGGATTTTATATTTCTGGGCCTGACTTTGGGCCTTAAGTGGGCCTTCCAATTTGGCATGTTTAGTTGTTTTTAGTGAGGTTGCGAATATCTAAGAAAAAGCTACGATTGAGTTTGAGGCTTTAGTTTTTAATGAGTCTTGCTCGAGGCTTAGCTGTATCATTCGATTCGATTATTTTAGTCGTGATGATGACTAAGCTAATTTTTAAACAATATTGAATTGAAAAACAAAATACTTTTTATTTTGTTCTTAACAAAAATATATGTTCTTTTTGGAGTTTGTATTTTAATTTTCAATTGTTTTCACTTTTTTCTAAAATTATTTTAAAAAATAATTATAAAATATGGGAATCACTTAAAAAAAATCACCATGTATAAAAGTTAATTTTTTAAAGCATATTTAAATACATTTGAATTATTGAAAGATCAGTAGTAACATTTCAATTTTCAGCTCCCATATTTGGGCCTGACTTTGGGCCTTACATTGGGCCCACTTCAATTTTGGCCTTGTTCTTCACATTCTAAAACCCTAAAATATAGGGTTTTGCGACTGAAGAAAAGACAGAGACAGAGATACAAGGAAGACTACAAAATGAGGTCCTTTTTGCTGAAATCTCTCACAAAAAACCAACTTTCACCTTCTTCTCCGACTCTTGTCAGACTGTTTCCTCAGCTCCCATCGATCCTACGCAAGGCTTCGCCGAAGAGAAAGTATTAGTTCGGAACCAGAGCCAGAGCGATTGGAAGACACGACGTTCCAACCTCGGAATCAGCAGACCCCTCTCTGAAATCCTGAAAAGAACTCGGCAAAGAGTCCCACATTCCTCGTCAAAGTCACGTATGGAAGATGGGTTTCCATCAAATACCTTCCCCTGGTATAATTTTCTTACTTACCAATTGGACTTTCCCGGAAAATCCTCTGTTCTGTCTGTTTGTTTCTAGTTGGGTTCGTTCTGAGAGTGAAGCATTATGAATTTTCTTGCCTGGTGGACTTTCCCGGAAAATCCTCTGTTCTGTCTGTTTGTTTCTAGTTGGGTTCGTTCTGAGAGTGAAGCATTATGAAGTTTCAGCAAAATTTTGATATTTATACAGTAATTTCAATATTAGCGTCAAAATTTTAGACAGGATGTGTGAAATTTTCTCCTGGAAAACTTTTCGGGATTTTATGTGGATGCTTACTGGAATCAGTATATGGGGAAAATGTCAAGGAAGACATAATTTAACAGTGGGAGATGAATCCGACAAAGAATCTATTTTGTGACATTTTTTTCAGAAACTTTTTTGAAAATATTGCCAAAAAGATGAGAACTTATTTTTTTTCTTTCTGGAGAAAACCCCTCTCATTTTTCACTCCTAGGAGGCTAGAACTGATCTGATCAATTCTCTATTGAATCCCAGAAGTAATTGAAATCAAAGAGGAAGTCAATGGGTTGGGTTTTGTTTGGTTTGGTTAATTAACAATAACTGATATTAAGTTGGTTTAATTCACTTCGTATTAGTTTGATTTAACAGAAAAACCTGTTTTTCCATTTCTTGACGATTTGGCTCAAAATCAAATCATATTATTATTATGATATAAGGATGAGAGTTAGGAGAAGGCTGAGAGAAGGAAAGTTTTTGAATGCAATTGAAAGGTTTGAACTGTTCTTGTTTTTAATTTAAAGCTAGTTTGGGATCCCCTTCCATGGTGATATAGTCTGATAGATACCTTCCAAATTAATAATAGAAATATTTGGTTAAATAACCTCAAATAACCAAAATTTTTGTAAGTAAATCTTTCTTGAAAAATAACCCATTTTAGAAAAAAAAAAAAAAAAAGGTCGCTACCATTTATATCTTTACATGTGTCTTTGAAAAAAAGGGTTATTTTACAAGGAAATATAAATTCGACGAATGATTAGATTTTCGAATTTTGTTTTGAAAAGTGCTGTCGGAATCGCCTTAATGTCTAATAGTGCCACAATGTCCCGAGGGTAACTCAGTTGGTGTAACTCAATTGGTGTAATGCATTGGGTGGGATACCCAATTGTTTACTTGGCCGTTGACTAGATTAGTCGAATTGCATGCACATAAGTTTTTAGATTGAGCATAGTTTTATTATTCAGTTTTGACGGACTTGATATGCCAAACATCCAATTCATAACAAAAATTTTGAAAAGATCTTTAAAAGTTGATCTTGGGAGAGGGTTCCTTTGTTAAGAATTCTTTTGTGCATTCTCTAATCAACATTGTGAAGGAGTGCTTGAACGACTTTTGCACAATTTCAGGAGAAAGGGTGAATTTCCAGAAATCTAATATTGCCTTTTCAAAATCAGTGACCGAGCAGCAGGCCATGAGATCTCCTTGCCATTGGTATCCCTTACGAACGAATTTGGCAAAAGTATCTTGGGACACACCTTGCTTCACTCCGCGGCGAGTAAATGCTGGGACTTACAAAACTTGCTCGACAGAATATCCTCCAGAATGGAAAGTTGGAAGATGAGATTTCTCTTCATGGCCGGTCAAACTACTCTAATTCAATCAGTCATCTCCTCTATCCCGTTGTTCCAAATGCAAACGGGGCTTCTACCCAAAGGGCTCTACAACGTCATAGACAAAAAAACCCGCAATTTCCTTTGAGGAGACACAGAAGAGAAAAACAGAACACACCTTGTAAGGTGGGACACAGTCACCAGATGCAAGAAGGAAAGCAGCCTGGGTATAAAAAGCATGCAAGCAATGAACAAGGCATTCATGGCTAAACTTGGGTGGAAAGTCCTCAATGAAAAATAAAAGCTCAGGTCAGGTGTTGGCTAAGTACTCGGGAGAGCCTTCAATCGTCAAGCTTAAAGCGAAACAAGGATCTTCAAATGTTTGGAGAGGAATTACTGCAGCCAAAGAGGTGTTGGAGCTAGGAATGGGAGTCACCATTAACTCCGGAAAGACCACCTTATTCTGGAGGGAACCTTGGCTGGAGCAAACACCACTGTTGGACAAAGCTTTAAAGGACATTACTCTTGCGGACACTTACAAAAATGTCAAGGATCTGTGGATTCCCTACCAAGGATGGAGGTGAGCAACTCTGAATGGGCTCCTTCCTCAGGCAACTCTAAGTAAGCTTGCTACAGTCATGATTAGGGAACAAGGAGATGAATATGATAGCATACACTGGAAACCAACATCATCGGGCAAATTCACTGTCAACTCCGCATATCATTATGGCCCAGAACCCTAAGCGATAAGAACGATCCATGAAGGAAACTCACTTGATTCCCCAACGAATTAAAATGCTGTTTGGGCGCTGCATGAAAGGAAACTACTCACTAACATGGAGATTCCACCGCGGTATGACTTCAGCTGCCCTACTGCACTTTTGCACAGATATGAGTGAAAGACCTGAATCATTTATTGTTCAGGACACCCCAAGGCCAGTGAAGTGTGGCACCAGATCATGGAGGTGGTAACAAGTGGGAGGATCTCCAACGCACCTTGCCTTTAACCGGCGTGGTTCGTGAGAACTTGAAAAGCGAGAGTTCACCTTCTTCGATCTCAACACATACCTTTAACCAATGGATTCCGCTTAATTTCTTGAATCTCTTAAAATTTTACAAGATAGGGGAAGCATACCTCAAATTGATATTGACTAATCGAACTCCGATGAAATTCACTTTGAAATACAATGGAGAAATTTCTTCCTCAATTTATTATGGGAGTTTTAAAAGAAAATATTAGAACTTGAAGGAGTTGAAAGTGAGCCTTACAACAAGTTGGAATGAAGATCTGGATGTTTTTTTCTCCAAGGAAGCATGTCAAATCCACTTGCCCAATTCTAAGATAGATTAAAATAGTATAGTGTGTGTATCCTTTCTCACTTGTACAATTAAAGAAATTCAAGAAAGAAATTAGAAATTAAATAATATAATGTGAATGAAATCAAAAGCACATTATTACAGGGAATCATATGAGGCAATTCAAGTTTGTAAAGTTAAAGCTTTAACAAGAAAAAAAAGGTGGTTTTACTGGAAATAACTTCACTTAATTAACTAAAATAGGTCATTATTCCCTTCAAATTTATTTTCATATAGGGGTTATGCAAGTTAATTGTTGGACTATATAATGAATTTTCTAGTTGTAAAAGAAGAAGAAATTCTTTTTAAAAAAGTTATATAAAAATAAATATATATTTAAATATACTCAAAAAGAATTTTCAAGTTAAATGCATACAAAAAGATTTTGAATTTACTCATAAATATGCAAACACAAACACTGAAAAAATAGAAATTTTCAAAAGAATGGGGTATAATCTTTATTTTTCTCCTAATACTTTGATGCTGTAAGGTATATTTAGATCGAAAAACCTCTCAACAAGAATAACATCTACTCAGTGCCTGAAGAATAATAAATCAGAGCATTCAACCAAAGAGACACCAAATATAATATGAAAAAACCCTTCCAACTTATGAGATAAAAAATAAGTAAAATTTCATGAACCACTAGAATAAAGTGGAGTTACAAGTCCATCACCCCTAAAAACCATGAGTAGAAAAACTATGAGTAAAAGAGCATTGAGAAGAACTTGTAACTTTACTCTTGAGCCTTAAAAGAGTGGTAAAAAAAGTCCTAACGCTAGTTTCATTACAATTTTTTAAAATTGTATATTTTAAAAACAAGGAGAACAGTGAAAACACGTTTTGGTTCCCAATTTATTTATTTTCTTGAAAAATACAAAAAAAAAAAACACTAAATTCAGATAACAATAACAGTTTTCAATTGTTATTAAAATTTCCCACACAATGGGGAAGCATGCTACTCAAATTGTTATTGACAAATCAAGAACTCCGATGAAATTCACATTGGAATACAATAGAGAGATTTTCTCACTCAATTTAGTATTGGAGTTTTAAAGAAAATAATATTAGAACTTAAGGTGTTGGAAGTAGACCTTACAGCCAAGTTACGACGAAGATCTAAAGCAACTCCAAAAATTACAACATTTAAACCCAAACAAGAAACGTGTAGAAACACTAGGATCTATTTAATTAAGTTAAATGATGGCTATTATATTTACCTCATTCTGCATTCTTCGATGTTTTAATTTGTACATTTCTATAACACGTCATGAAAATGAATTCTTTTTCTCCTCTTTTGTTTCTCTAAAATCATCCCCCAAAAGAAAGCTACATGGAGACGGTGAAAAGGGTTTGTAGACTGGCAATTGAAAGGGTGGTGAGTTTAATTGGAAACATATATTGGAAAGAGTTAAGAAAAGGTGAATTAAATGATCTGTTTCAATAGTTAAATACTTGAAACTATTGTATCTTACCCACCATTTTTATAGCTGAAACACTTTTAATTACAATATAGTAAATTGTGTACATTTGGACACTCAAACCAGAACCCCTCCTATCACTATGCCCTACCTAATTAAACATTAGCTCATCATGTGACTAAGCATGATGAGCTTGAGCTATTGTCACCCTCACTACCAAAGCTTAGGATTTGGTTTCCGGAAAGGAGCAACACATTTATAAGAGGAAATATCTGAGTGATAATATATAATGCAAGTCTGCAAAAGATTGTTCATCTTGATGTTAGGAATTGCATTGGCTTTTCTTATTTCATGCGAGATATTGAGCTTGCTTCCACATTCTATCTTCATTTGTGAAGAAGAGTTCTATTCAAGAGCTAATGATGGAATGGTGGTGATATATAATATCATAGCTAGATTTTTATTTACTTGATGGATCTTGAAAATAATATTCCACCTTGTGTCTATGAGTACCATGATCATGTGTTTTACAAATTAAACAAGTTATAAATTGTAAAAATCATCAACTAAGTAATAAACCTAGAAGCGACACCACCTTTCGGTTTAAATAAACAAGAATCATATTTAATATTTATCAGCCTGCATTCTGACGTAGAAAATATGCAATAGTTAGATATTCAACTATTAAGCCAAGTCATTTTAAAAGAACCAATTTATATATGATTGATTCAACATAACACAACTTCTTCTAAAACTATAGACTTAAAGCAAGTACACTTGGATGCATATCGGGATGAGTCGCTTAATATAAGTTTATGTAGGTGATAAAACCACTTTACATTAGAAACACCCAAAAGCAATGAGAAAACAATACAAATGACATAAGAAAATATGCTTCATAAATTAGAAGGCATAACAATCTGGTCTATCAACTCCACATGAATTGTAGAGTGTATAAAATTTGAGGTTCTTCCACCTATCAGGGGCAGATACTGGATTTGGGCTCTCCTATATAATGCTGGACTTGGGTGCACACCATTGGTTTGTTCTACAGTGGGCGAGCACGTGGCTGACAGTGGTACCTAGAAGAGGACACCGGGTGCCTAATAGAGTGTCGGAGTGAAAGTTATTCAGAGTGTGAGTTGTTTAAGGACATCAGAGTTTCTCTAGGGTGGTATTTGATACAATCTATTGGATCTCTGTATAAGATTGTGAATTAATTATTTAGAAACGGGGGTTCTCCACCTATCAGGACCAATCTTTTTAGTTAGGCTCTCTATTTAAGGTTTAAGAGTACCCTATCTACATATATATTGGAAAAGGGTGAAATTCAACAGCATGTGATGCCCCAAGGAAATAAAATTAAATAAGATTGAACAAATAACCACAAATGCATAATATTGAAAGATAAATAGTGATAAGTATGAGAGTCATGGTTTTTATTTGAAAAGCACATTAAGAGAAAAAGAAGACATACATTAATTGATGGAAGAAAGGCACTACAAACATGGCGTGAACAGAACTATGCATGAGTCATAAATACAGCTGGTCAGCAATTTAAAGAGTGAGAGAGGCCTATTTTTCAGCCAAACTATAAAATCAATCATATCTCAATTCATAAAAACATACATGAAAAAAAAGGTGAAAACACATGTCATACTGACGAGTGATCTTATAGATAAGGCGCAATATATAAAGAGATATAGAGCTAAGTAACCCCATCAATGTCCTATGCACTAACACACAAACATTAAGTTCTATCAAATATTAATATCCTTACTTGTTAACTTCATAATGCTAAGTATATTGGCTAGCAAGATTAGTACCACAAAAGTGCATATTCATAGGAGATAAACATAAAGGGATGCATGTAAGAATTGGAGTATCTAACAATGCACTAAAAAGTACAACATGCACAATGAAATAAGTAAAGTACCACAAAATGAAGAATTATACACATAATATAGAAAAGGTAAATAGTGATCAAGTATGAGAGTCATGGTTTGTTGAAAAGCAAGAGAGAAAAAGAGAAGACATACAATTGATGGAAGAAACACCAAATGCTAAGATACGTGGGGCCCGCTCATCAAATAATAAAGAGAGCCTTTGCTCAGGTAAAAAATGACCAGTTGAAGGGAGCTTGGATGTGAACATCTCAGGCATAAATCAAAATTATTTGGATTAAAGTAAACATAGAAATTGATATCATAGCTGAATTAGATGTATAATGACATGTGATTTAATTATGATGATATGAGAAGAAGTTTGGAAACATCGGAAGTATCGTTGATCTGAGTAGGGCTAAGGAGGAGGGTTGTAGTAGTTATCGACAGCAGAAGTATGCATATAGAATGATGCGGCAAGGATGAAGGCTTTCCCTCCTTTAGTTTATCTTGACCCGAGGTTTCATGATGCATCTCATGCTGCACCCAACTCAAGCAGCTAGTCACATATGATGCCACTTGGCGATGGTATAAAGCCCGTGACCTCTTTGAAGCTTGATACTTGGTGGGACTCTTGTTGTTGGAAGGGATCAAGCGACATGCGGGATGTCTCCACGAGAGGAATGCTAGATGTCCTTGTATCAAGGCCTGAGCACACCGTACACATAGGCGTGGAAGTGGTAAGGACGGGTAACTTATCCTCACGATTCTCGAAACTTCCAATTTCCTTCATTAACATTGTAAGAATAATAATATTAGCTATCATCCATCAAGTTAAAGAATCAACACATAAATGGTGGTTCCCACAGCAGAGTGATGGATTACCTGGTGCGACGTCCCAGGCAGCCTTTATAGAAAAGGGGCTGATCGAGGAGCTTCCATTTGTTGCCCCGATCAATGGTCTATCAAGCCTAAGCGTTGGTGTGGCAGCGGGCCCAGTTTAGCGCAAAGGAGTTGGGACGGCACGTAAGTTTTCCTTCAATCTCCTCAGCAATGGGAGTTGGATTTTGTTTGCAACATGGAGTATGATGTAAGCAAGTCAAGTCGGTGGTGGTCGGCAGAGTGAATCTAAAAGCATTATCACGTGGGAAGCCCTCTTTATCTCCCAAGCGACTCTTAAATGGCCTACACTCTTTTTAAAAGGATACAATTTTGGTGATGCTCCTAGCCGTGGTTTTCACTTCCGACTATGTAGAGTTTGGAGTCTCTGAAGAATCTCATTCCAAAGGGAAAATCATTCTCCATAAATTAAACATTTTGAATCTGAATGAGAATGTATCTCAAAATCTCTAGACATTGTAGTATTAGATCTTCAATTTGCTCGCGTCCTCGTAGTGATTGAAGTCTCGGGTTGCTCATGTCTATGGCAATGGGCGTTGGGGGTAGCGCAACCAGCAAGGGTTTTAGGTTTCCTCCACACTCCATCTGATCTCATCTCACATCTCCTATCTTCTTCAAGCTTTACGCAAACACAGAACTCAATTTCTAGGGTTGGCAATATGGAACTATTTTAATTTGGTTTTATTTTTAGACATTTTTTGCATTATACTTCACACATCATTTACCATTTAAGTAAAGTCTCAAGGGCATAAATTTTTATCTTAAGAAGAGTTGCAATATAAAAAATATAAATATAAATTAGCTTTGGCATAATGGAGAATAAGCTAAAATTGCATTACATACATCAATGTATTTTAAATCATTGTCATATTCAGATTCTCAAAACTACTAAAAACATTTTTCATTTTTTGTTGAATAAAAGCATGAATGAAGTTATCAATAGGAACCTAACTCAAGTAGTTAGGGTTCGAGGATTAAATGTAAAGAGAAAAGTGAATATAAGTCAAAAGATCTCAAGGGAGTTTAGGAGTAGTTTTCGTGATATAGATGATTTTAGTGCTTAATATAGAGTAGATGCCTGAAACACATATATCTACGGAAACATGTTTTATCTTAGTTAAAGATAAAAAGTCTAAAATTAAATTTTACGATCTTTTGAGTAGTAATTTATTTTAATGTTAAATTCATCTAAACAGTAGTATTTTTAAAGGTTACATTAATACTTATCTCTGTTGAAATTATAATGTATATATTTTATCTTATCAATTAGTTTAATTTATAAATTATAATTTGAATAATTGCTTTTATTTTGACTAGATATATTTTTTAAATATTTTCTAAAAATAAAATATTAATATGAAAAAATAAAAATAAGTAATAATAAAAATAAGCAGCAAACGTTGAGGCGCACTAACACAAAAAAATTTAATTTCTAGGGTTCTCAATCATAAATACAAATTTTATATTCACATAAAATAACAAAATATCACAAGTAAAGTTACATCAGAAAAGGAAAAAATACAAAAATAGATTTCTTTTTTTTTCCTTTAAAATTTCATAAGTCGAACGAGAGCAGCACATATCAGTAATGACACATAAATCCCATTAATGGAATGAAATATAAAAATGGAAATATATGACAGTGTAAAGAATCAGACATAGTAGGTATTGATTAGATGCAATTTTATTAAGTCCATTATGTTTATATGAGATGTATGGATTGTCATTTAATATCAAATTGAATATATTTGTATATGGTAAAGGGAAAAATAAATCCCACTTAATATTATCATAAATAATTTTATATAATTCTATTTAAACTAATTTTTAATTAAAGTTTTATTAATTTTCAAAGAATATTAATTATATTTTATAAATTCATGTAATTTATTTTTATAATTGTTTAAAATTGAATATATTTATATGGTAAAGGAAAAATCAGTCCCACATAGCCTATGATCTACAAAAGCACACTTAATATTATCATAAGTAATTGATATAATATATTATTAATTTTAAATTGCCAGTTTTTATAATTTTAAGAATATTTATTATGAATTTTTAATCATTTATTTCATACTTTCATCGCATTTTGTGTATCACTTGATATAGGTGGGCATATGCCTTGGGACTTTGGGGTAATAATCAAGGGACTCTCTGTGTTTCAACCATAAGTCCCAAACCTGAAACTAAGATAATCAACGAAAAGGAAGATAAGAAGGTAGAAAGAGAGGATGTGATGATTTATAAGAAGGTTTTGAAATAATAGGAAAATAAAATTTCGGTATATTCTGTTCCGTGGATGAATTGTTTGTTTGAAAATGAGCAAAGGAGTGCTCCGTGTGCTGTAGTGTATGGTGATGGCATGGACCAAGATTATTGAGTTGATCATTACTTTCATTTTCCTTTTCATTTGGGTTCAAATCACATTATCTTGAGGATTAGAAAAATCCAGATTTTGGATTTTAGATGTCATGCTTGCAGATTTTGTTTTTAATGCAGTTCTTTTAGTTATTCTTGAATCCCTTAAAGCAAAGAATTTCGCTTCCAATTTCTTGAATCCATAAAATTTCTCACACGATGGGAAGCATTACCACTCAAGTTCAATGTTGAAACCAGATAAAAACATTGAAATTCACTTTGGAATACAATGGAAGATTCTTCAACTCAATTTATTATGGGAGTTTTTAGAAAATATTGGGGCAGAGGAGTTGGAAGTGAGCCGCACAGTATGGTTGGAATGAAGATCTGGATTTTTTTCTCAAGGAAGCATATGGATGAAATCAGCCTAATTACAGGGGATCATATGAAGGTAATTCAAGTTTATTGTTAAGTTTTAACAAAAATAAAAAGAAAAAAGAAAAATTTAAAAGAAATAGAAATTGGTGGTTTGCACAAATAGCATCACTTGATCAACTAAAATAACGTCAATGACCCGCCGGCAAAGGACCAGAGTTCAACTTATTTCCCCATGCCTTCACAGCAAAAATTCATTTTCATATGAGACACTACAAGAAACCTGGGATAATGCCCATTTTTGGCAGGTCAAAATATCAAATGATATTTTTCTTTTGAATTATTTTCTTGGCTTCTGATGGGATCTGTTTAACAATGATAATCGAATATGCAGGTCTGGATAGTTAATTTCTCTGCCAGATTGATAGATTATTCAACTGTTGACATGGATAGTCCAATGGTTTGGCCTGGCTTTTCTTGGGTGTTCCCACAAGCAGCTCAGTGCTCTATAAGGAGGTCAGTTCTGGTTTAAAGGGGGATTATGAGGAGATTGGTGGTTGTCAGAGGTTGTAGATAAATTTAATGTTCAACAGTGAAACATTAAAAATCTAAAATTTCAGAACTGGTGCACAGACAAAAAACTTGCATTGCTTAATTAGGTAGAAATATAAGTTTGGTTAAACTTAAGCATGTAGCACGCTACTTGTAAGCTAGTGTCATAGCCCACCATGGTCAAGTTAGAGAAGGTATTCCTCTTGACGATATAGAGTTTAGTTGAAAGCAAATTTCAGAGAAAATTTGGTATTTGGTGGATGTCCCTGTTTTGGCTTTTTTACTAATCCAGTTCCATACATCTCTTGCTTCATGGGTACTAAATTCTTGGTAGGATTGCAGTAGTAATTCATTTTCATTGTGTGTGTTTGTTGATTTTGCAGTGGTGCACTGACTCATTCTGTAAGAAACACTTGACATCTCCCTCAAAAATAGACACAGAGCTTACGCCCCAAAGTTGGAAAGGCGGACCAAGAGCATGATTGATTTGTATCACTTCTTCATCTGTCTTTTCTTTTTCTTCTCTAAAAATTTAATCAATCAGGAAATTGGGAGATCGATATCATTATTTTGCCTTCTTCTGTCCAACTTAACGGTTCTGCGTCCCAGCACTTTGTGTGTCAGCACAGTTCTTTAAAATTAAATCCACGTATATTTGTTTGTTCGTGAGTAATTAAGTCAATCACACTCATCCCCTTCTACCTGGCCTTCATTGTGAGGTGTGAACACTTTTGTGATTTTCGGAGGGAATTTGTTTCTCATAGCCCCTCCCACTCCTCTCTGTTATAGAAATTGGTTTTGTTAAAACTGCATGTGAAGCAACCATTATTAAAGTAGTAAGGAGTAATTAAATGAAAACGAATGAAGTTAGGAGGAACAAAACAAAACCTATCGATGCCCATATCTCGTACTTTAAAAGAAATGCAACAAACCCAGAAAGCCCATCTTGTTTTTTTCATTCCACCATGTGCTCATCAGTCACTCCATTTGTGCTGGTTTCATTCATTTCATAACATAACCCCCTTAAATATGCCTTTTTCCCCTCTTAAATCAATGCCATTATAAAGTCAAACCCACCTTTCCCCAATCCCCATAACCCCATTGGCAATTTCACATTTGCCTTCCTTCTGTAGCTGCATTTTAAAAAGAAAGAGTTCATTTGTTTCCTTTCTAAAAGCTTAAAAAGCACCCATGTGAAGAATATTTCAACCCAAATTGGCCCAACCTTCATCTTTGTAAAGAAATTCAGAGGCTATCTACAACTGCAAGGATTTGAGCTCAAGTGACAAAAATATGGCATTTCATTTATAAAGAGAGCTCAGCAAGCTGTAAAATTCATTCTGTGAAATGGGTCTGATCAGTCCTCTGAGTCTCTGACTGATGCTTCTTTCCCACTCTTTGAATATGTTCAATGGAAAGTGGAAAGAAACCGAGGGATTAGGAAAAAGTAACGGAGATCTATGAAGACTTGTTAAGGAAGATGATTGGTAGTTAGAAAAAAAAAATGTGGTTGGACTTTTTCAAGAGGGAGTATTTAAATATTTAATTAAAATTCTATGTAACTTGATTCAAATGAAGAATTCAAGATACCCTCTCTTTTCAAATGTTGTGAGAGATTAGACACCATTAGATGTTGTGCTGCAGTAGTAACAAAAACAATAAACTCTGCAAACTTGAATGCATATTATTGATCTCAACTAATGTATATCACCATCCTCAAAAATATATTATACACATATCCACCGACATATTGATTTAATGGTGCTTTGCATTCGGAACACCACTAAAAGCAATGATAACATTTACAAAATAACATATAAGACAATGCCTTAAAAAGCTAAATCAAGCATACTTGAAAAAGGTAAAATACAACATTTCATGCCCAAATAGTGAATTTCACAAAATGAATAAATATACACTTAATATTAAAAAGAAAAATAGTGAAGTATGAGAGTCATGGATTTGTTGAAAAACACTAATAAAAGAAGAAAAGAAAAGCAGATCATTCGATGGAAGAGAAAGAAATTTGTATACCAAATTTTACATACCTCGAGCCCAGCCATCAAGATTTAAACAAATCATTCGATGGAAGAAGACATTTGGGCACTGCAAATGTTACATGCCTGAGGCTCATGCATCAAGGTTATAGTTACCTTTACTTAAACAGAATGGTGGAGCTAGAATTTACCGTCATAGGGGCGTAGTTAATGAATGGCGGCGATAGCCTGGTTGGTTCCATTCCTTCACCTTTCGGGAGAGGGGCGTGGGGTGGTGTGGGGGTGGAGTGCGAGGTTCAAAATCTTGGTGCCAATTGTGATTTTTTTTTTTTTTTTTTCCCCCTAAAAATTTACAAGGGCATTTGCCTCCCTTGGCACTAGTTGGCTCCACTATGTCGTTACCTGGATCGTCTAACCTCTGGGGCATCAACGGCGCGATGTAAACCTGCAAAAAAGGGGGCCCGATAGCAGTGTGTTGGCCGCCTCTCCGATGATTAAGTCAGCAAAAGGATGGAGAAGAGAAAGAAAGGAGTTAGGGCAATTGGAATTTCATACCCTTTTCCTAAAAGTCTTTGTTTATACTCGAATTCTCTTTGATTTTAGGAAAGATAATCTAAGTGATTTTGGTGATAAGATCTCTCTTTTCCATATCACACAGAGTTAGTTCTTCCTTATTAAGGATTAATGTTTTTGAGACGTATGAGATTTGGATACTGGGAGATCCGTGGATAAATATCCTGCGTGTGATTTCCTCCCTAATATAGTTATCCATAACACACTTTATATGTGAGTAGGATGGTGGTGAGGGGACTCGGGATCACAGGGACGAGGTTATAAGACTCTACGAGTCTAGTTGGTTCCACGCATAGTTTTTAATATAGTGTTGGCGAGTCTCGGGTGGCTTCATGAGGAATTAGACGATGATTGTGCCTGAATGCGGAGTTGGGCCTATTGAGTAAGGTAGATTACGGGCACAAGGCCGCGGTACTTTAATGCTCCCTTTTCTTGTAGAGGATTTTGTATATTCTAGTGAGGCGTATCTTGTGTTTCAGAACCTAAGTATGGAGAATTGTAGATTATTAATACGCATATGTTCCAATGCGCCTATGGCGCATGTTGTTTCGATGATGCATTCAATGCGCCTTTTGAATTTCCACCCATATATATATGGGGTGAACCTCGGAAGTCTACGAAGTTGCCAATGGATTCCTCTTTCGTTACATAAAGCTTCTTTCTCCTATTGTGATTTATTCCCTCACTCACGTCTATAGGCCAGTGAAGGTGGAAGTTATGGAGGCTTTGAGAAGTCTACAAAAAACCGATTTCTTTGCTAGTGGATATTGTGTGTTTTGAAAGCGACATGCAGTGTTGACTTACTAGATGTGCTAGTGGATAATGGGAGGCTTGATTATTAATTTACAGGAACATAAAATCAGTTTATTCATTGTCAAACAACTCTATTCAACTTGACATGAATACGGGAGGGGTGTAAGGCTCTGTATAAGTGTTAAATTGAGTGGTTTAGTCTATACTCTCAGACCAGTCAATAGGCGTTCCACGTCCACAGGCTGAGGAGTCTCTAGTATGGCTCAGCCGCGTATAAGACCCGAATGTCCCTACTTGAACTAGGTGTATGGCCTTTCCCAGTTGGGTTGGAACTTCACATTTCTTTGGGTTAGCGTGTTTTCAAAGATCATTCTTAAGACTAATTCTTCGGATAAGAATGTATATGGCTTTACACGTCGGTTTTGCAATTTTGCTAGCCTGTACTAGTATATTGTATAGCACAAGGCTACATTCTTTGAGTTCATCGGTTATTAATCTAGGTCTTTGAATTAAAACTGGCATTCTTTCTTAGGAATTCTGCTTTCGTCACGGGTGGGCATCCGATTTCTATAAGGATGATGGCTTCCATCCCATCTGTGAGCGAGAAATGGTGATACCACTAGTTAGTTCAGGATTTGGTTGTTATATAAGCCCATAAAACCCTAGTAGTTCTGTCTACTCCTTTCCTTTGGTTGAATGCATGTTTTTATTGCTAATAGGAACATTAGATGTAATAAATTTGTTGCTCTGTGGGTATCGGGGGGTTGAGTATAGGTTTTTTATTTTGATTATTTGCCAATTCCTGTATACTATTTATTGAATTATGGCCCCGTGTGATTTACAATTGATTAAAGATGTCCAGAACCTACACAATGTTCTTCCATATGAATTGAACAACCTCTTTATCTTTGATGGATACGAAAGCTTCGGCTTCTATCCATTTACTGAAATAATCGGTGGCAACCAGTAATAGCTTTTTTTAAGTTAGAGTGGAGTAGCGGTGGTCTCTGATGTCGAGCCAGCTGAGAGAGAAGAAGGGCGGGGCTCCTTGTAGTCGTTAAGTCTTGTCTTGGCACGCTCACCACGCATGAGGGCTTGTCGTTTAGCAGCGGTCGCACTTCACGACATAGGAGGCCGCATCACGTGCATGGTTGGCTGGCCGAGCCTTGGAGTGCGGGCTACGTAGACGGCGATCACGCCACTTGGATGATTTCGCATGCTACATCATGGGCTGCGATACATGCATTATCTCTGTTGGTAAGCATGGCACTTAGGTGGGGGCCGATCCGGGGCCCGTTTATATAAACGATTGTTCACGAGGAAAGCGAGTCGCCTAGACTGGATCTTATAGAGAAACCGGCTCTATTATCAGCAGTTCTCTTGAGCTCAAATGACGGATTATTAAGTCATCGAAGGGCATTAACCGTCCCATTTAGTTGCAGATTGATAATAATTGTGACTCTGATTTGGTAGTAGGCGGGTAGAACCATTTCATCTTTTCTAGGTAGGGATATGGCCCGCGACTACTAAAAATTATGCACGCCTTTTCTTTTGAATCTCTTGGGACGTCCTCCATTCCTTGGCTCTGAAGCTTCCATGATCGTGGGTTGACCGAACTCATGCCCGGCCGTAAGTAGTCTCTTTTTCATATTCTCCATTTACGCCCTACCACCAATTGAGGAAGTTGTTTCTTATGATGTTATTTTAAAGGATCGGAGATTCACGAGGAGTCAATCCACGGGTAGGATTGCTTCGTATTTGGCCTCATTATTGGAAGCAGGGAAATCTAGACGTATGACCTGCTCTATTATTTCCCCGATCGGGGCTTTAAGTTGTAGTCGATCCGACCGAGCACATCCGCAGAAATTACCATCTCTACAGTCGAATCACCAGCCGGGCCCCATTTTGATTTTGTTTCATGTTGAGGAATTCTGCTAAGGCGTCGGCGCGTGCTCGGCCTTTAACGCAGGAGCCAGGTTTATATTGAATCTTAGGAACTCACTCATTTCTGATTACCCACCTAGCCATCCACTGGACCAGGATCGGGCTTATGTATAGTGCTTCTGGTAGGTTAGTGAAGTACAACGATGGGTACGCTGGAAGTAGGGGCCAGTTTTAGTAACTACACGAAGCGCGGTCACCTTCTTAGAAACAGATATATCAAGGACTACGCCTCGCGAGGAGACTTTCTTACGAAGAATATAGATGCTTTGTTTTTACAGTTTCATCTTCTTTGAAACGATACTACACTCATTGAGATTTCGAAGGCGCAGTAAAGATAGAGTACTATCCAGCCAGGCTAACAAGAATAGGCTGGTGGATTCGGTGAGATATTATTTGATTTGCGAGCACAGTCGCATTCTTGATTCAGTAAGCTTATTAGGCTCCCTTTGTAGTGCAAAGAATGACTTTAAAGCTAGTATGTGATGCGAATGAGCCCCCTTGAGGGTAGTGATCAGCTTAATAGGTTGCTGCCACTCTAAAGCGGGAGTTTGAGAGTCCATTATGGCCTTGAGCTGGATAGGATTAGCCTCTATCCCCACTTGTGATACCATGAAGCTTAGGAATTTTCAGGCTTGACATGATCACGCACTTTAAAGGGGGGTTTAAAGTTTCATCTTTGTGTTTAAGTAACAACTCAGGAGAAGGTTCATAGATGCCTTGTGTGATCGGGGCGTTCTTTGGGTTGATAAGGCATGTCTCGATATAAACCTCCATGGATTTACCTATCAGTGGTCAAAATATCTTGGTCACCAGCCTTTGATATGATTCCACTCTGCGTTTTTAATGAGAACATCGCAGCGTTGTAGCGGTACAATTAGGTAATGGTGTAATGGTCGTTTGCTCCATGTGCGGTGTAGATTTGATGGTATCTAAGAGAAGGCATCCGAAATGAAGTAGTATGCCATGCCCCGAGCTGTTCGCGATTTGATCTATCTGCTTGACAAGGGAAGCTATCCTTGGGACATGCTTCTGTTAAAGTGCAGCTGTAGTCTACATACATGCCGCCTCGCCCTTTGTAAGGTACACCCTATACATTGGCTAGCCACTCGGGATACTTCACCTCCCTTATAAACCCTGATGCTAGAAGATTGTCCACTTCCATATGAATGATCTGATGTTGATCCGGAAGGAATCGCCTCCCACCGCCACCGCCCGCCATGAAACGTTAGGGAGGGCGTTTAGCTTTTAAAGCCTGCATCAGATTTATCCAACCATATCGAGGAGTGTCTCCGATGAATCATCTATGTTGGGCCGACAAGCGTGATGCGTAGTTGTTCCCTTTCTTCATTGGATGTTAGAAGGGAGTAATGTAGGTGACTTCTCTAGTCCATCCATCTCTAACTTCTTCTAGTGGATCAACAATCGGCGGGTCCTTTTCTTCGTACGATTTAGGTGGCATCTTGATTGCTATCTGAGTCTGATCGTCAAAGGAGGCACATTCGAATCACACTTCCCTGCTTTGCTCCTGGCTGGCGGAGTTTGACCACTGCTTGTCGCGATGCGGTATTTAGGCTGCCAAAGATCCACTGCCAGTGCTTGTCGGATAAACACCACATTTAAAGGCCAGCGTAGAATGAAGAGGCAGGTGGGTTTCACTTAGCATCCACTTCATAGCCTTCTGTTGGCGAGAGGCATGAATACACTTTGTGATTTTACGGAGAATTTGTTCTCTTAGCCCCCCTCCTCTTCTCTCATCTCCTTTTTATGTTATAGATAATTGGTTTATTAAAGCTAGCGTGTGAAGCAAAAATTTGTTGTTTAAGTAGGTAGGTAATTAAATGAAAGGTATGAAGTTAGGAGGAACATAGCGGAACACATCGATACTTACGTATCTCCTACTTTAAAAATCTAATGAGCCAGAAAGCTGAATCTTGTTTTTCAATCCACCATGTATCACGATCACCCCATTTGAGCCTGGTTTCAATTTCATAACATAACCCCCCTTAAATATGCCTTTTCCGTCTTAAATGATACCATTATAAGCCAAACCCACCTTTCCCATTGTAATCCCCCATTAATTTTGAGGGCTCGAGAAGGCAATTTCTAATTGCCTCATATCATACCATTTCTTTAAAAAGAAAGAGTTCATTTTGTTTCCTTTTTCTAAAAGCTAAAAAAAGCACCCATGTGAAGAATATTTCAGCCCAATTAGTAACCTTCATCTCTGTAAAAGATGAAGGCATCTGCAAGGATTTGAGCTCAAGTAACAAAGAGCTCGTGACTGCAACAAAGTTCGTGCAGTGAAATGGGTTTTAACAGATCCTCGAGTCTCTGACAGAGTCTTTATCCCTCCACTATTTGAATATGTTCAATGGAAAGTGGAAAGAAACCGAGGGATTAGTGAAAAAATTAGCGGAGATCTATGACGACTTGTTAAGGAAGATGACTGGTTGGTACAAAAAAAAAATGTGGTTGGACTTTTTCAAGAGGGAGTATTTAAATATTTAATTAAAACTCTATGTAGCTTAATTCAAATTAGAATTGGGATAATGATTTTGTGCCCAGGCGTACTAACCCATATAGTTAGGCGGGTTTGAATCTTAGTGCTTACCAATTGTGATTTTTTTTCCCCCGAGAATTTGGGGCATATGCCTCCTTGGCCTTTAGATTGGCTCCACTAGTGCTCATGCGTAATGAACAAGAAGGGTTGTAGTTTGAGCAACTTTTATCTTGAACATCTACAACATACAATTAAAATTGTTTAGAAATTCATATGTTGGCTTAGAAGCTAATAATGACAGTTATACGTTATCATGATGAGGGTTTGGGGGACGTGCTTGGTAGCAGGGAATGTAGTTTCTCGACCGGAAAGTGAAATATGTAAAGTGGAGCAGCAGCAAGGGTAAGCTTAAGGCGCTAACCCATAGTTCTTTCAATGTTATTTTTATGATTGAAACCATAGTCACCCTTTGTTAAAAAAAAAAAAAAGCGAAAACCCGACAAGTTTTTTCCTGTTTTCTTGTTCTCGATTGTTTTGAGAACAAAAAAAGCAGTTTCAACTGATAAACAAACGGGCCCTAGGATCTGAATGAATGTTTTAGTGTTTTATTTTTTTTTTACAACCACATCCTAGAGGCTTAACATTAAACCAAATCATCAATCATGAGAAAACTTAGTAAATAATAAAGTTCAGTTAATCTCGAGGATTATTTGATACAGAGTACTGCTTGATATCATTCTAATTAAGTACTCCTTAGCATGCATAATGTAATTTACCCACACTACTCAAGAAATAAAGTTGAAGAGTCCATATATGGAGGACTTGAATTCAATAATGTGTCAAGACATTTCTTGAGTGCATAGGCCCACAAATAAGCAAAACCTAAGGTGGGTTAGTGAGGAAGTCATGTGTACCTACTAAAGCTCAAGGCAAATATTGAATGAAGAGAGTTGGGTCGTTATAGAGAATTGTATCAGGCTAATCTCCGATTGAAAATGTGCAATTGAGGATTTTGGGCCCCATGTGGGGTGGATTGTGGTGCCCCACATTGCCCAAAGAATGAAAGGTGAAGATCATATATAAAGGGGTTGCAAGCAACACTATTGAGGCCTTTTTTTTAGAGCGTAAGCCTAATAAAGAAGCAAAACCAAGGTAGATTGGTGGGAAATTGTGTGCACCATTGCAGCCTTGAATCAGATAATATAGAGTGCAAATCATAACAGTCCACTTCTAATGGGGAAGTTTTGATTTCCTCGAGCATATAATTTTATAGCTTTTCTTTGACAAATCAAACTATAATTTGATTTTATGAATCCCTGATCACTTTCATGTATCTTTTGGAGTGATTGGTTTTAATAAAAGCCTACTCATAAAACACTTATCTTAATATATATATATATATATATATATATATATATATATATATATATATATATATACTCTCTCTCCTCTCTCTATATATATATATATATATATATATTGTTAAATTGCTAAAAATATTTCTTATAGATAACCAATACTAAGATTAACATAATATTTTCTTTATTAATATGACCAAAATGCTACTATATTAAAAAATACTTAATACTTAAGTTCGAATGTGGAAAGGATAATGATGGCCACCTTGTACACTTGCGTACTTGGATGGTATTAAACGATCAACCTTTGGTGTTAAGCAACAAGAATTATATTTAATATTTATTCTTCCATTAATACCATGAAAACATGCAATGAACAAGACTATTCCGAGCCTATTCAAGTCAAAGTCATCTAAAAAAGACAGTGATATTGATTGGACATATACATATGGATGTGTGAATAATTTTATGAACTTTGGAAGTTGAAAGGTTGGTCAAATAGTAAGATGCTATTAAACCGATGCCTCCCCACCATCTTATATATCCCCACTTCTTCGCAAAAACTTCAGGTAAATCTCATGACCTAGGCACGAGTTTGGTATTAGTAAGCTTCATGCATATGGTTTGAACTCATACACTAAATCTTCAAACATTCTTTTCTTTCATTTTTCTCATATGGAAGGAGGAAAATGGGAAGATCTAACCTGGAGTACTTTTTGGTGGATATCTTCCCAAATAGTTGGGATGGAGTCGTTGTTGTTGGATGTCCCATGGTATGCAAGTCTTGGTATAAAGCTACCACCGCCAAACCATATATCAATACTAAGCATGTTTCTAATATGGAAACATGAAACAAAATAGGATTTTACATACCTCGACAATTGAAATCCATGAAACTCACGAAATTCTAAACCTCTAAATAACTTTATGACTTTTCCTTGATTTGCTCACTATCTGATGGTAATCTTAAAATGAATTATTTCAAGTGAAGCAGCAAAGAGAGGACTCAGATGTATTTATAGTTCTCCTGCCGGAAATCCGTGCTTCGATTATGAATCATCACCACTTTAAATTCAGTTTTGAACTTGAAAAGTTTTGAGCTGTGATCAAACATTGTACTTCAAAATCTTTGTTCTCCATAGTGCAAAAGTTAATCAAAATATTTGAGTAACAAAAATACATGAATCATAGAGATAGGTGCTCCCAATAATGAATAATTATCATTTATGTATCACAATCCATTTAAACTTCTCAAGTACTTAATGTAGTAACAAAAACTTAATGAACTATGTTTATTCTAGGTCCTAATGAAATATATTTTCTCAAATGAATTAAAGTGCACATGAAAATGAGAAAATAACTGATAACAAGAATTTCTTAAAGTGAATATATACAAATTACAAAGAGGAAACAATCCCATTAGTAACTACCACGATCCTTGAATTTACATTGGTAGCATACCTTTAGTCAAAGATGGCGCCAATCATTGACTTGATACTAATATGTTCATGTCACTTTCTTTTTCTAACATGTTCTCTAATGGCTAAGTATTTGTTGTCAATGAGCTTTGCGCTCCACTCTTGGTAATTCTTGGCGAGAACATAGCGGGGATTATCCTGAAAATCCTGATACCTGAAATGAATCCATAGCACCAAGCCCAAAATGAAACTCTTAGGCCATGCACCTTGGCTGTGGTAGCCTCAAAATAAGAGCGAACTCTGCTTCCATGGTAAGTGGCAATCAGTCTATTTGACGCTTCTCCAGAAAACGACTCCAGACCGTGGGATAAATGCAAGTGTTGAGGGATAAAATTGAGAGATTACAATGCAGCATTTCATTTATTTGTACATGAAGCTAGCATTTAATTTCGTTACTAACAAGGCATGACATGTGTGGATAATGGTCACTTTGAAAACATATAAATCGAAGTCTCGTTCAGTGGGTGGAAACATGTAAAAAGTTTGATCCACTTTAAGAGTTTTGAATAAATAATACTTTGTAAAAAAAATTTTTAAAAATAATGTATGTTTGAAACTATTTGCCCAATCTGTAGTTCGTTTGAGGTCCATGGTGTGCCTCGATGGTTATTTGTCCTCAGTAGCAGTTTACATTCTTTTTAAAGATAAATCCATTGTTATCTTGGGCGTTAGTTTTAAAAAGAGCTATTCAAAGTTGTTGTCCTTAACTTGGCTTTATCATTAATCAAAATGCCAGTATTCGGGATAAGCGGCTTTTGAAGAAAATTTTATCAAATTTTTTTAGTGCTTCACCTCGTAGAATCTATCCCTTCTCATTTGAGAACTAGTTGCCTCGACGATTTCCTTTGCCTTGGCGAAGCCATGCCTTTAGCACAACACGCCATGTATTTTGGCCCTTTGCTTGCTTCACTTTTAAATGCAAAGTATAATTTACACCTAACAATTGGCACAGATTTATGCAAAACGAGAATATATATAAATCTTCACCCACATGCATCCAAATTATAACCAATTCAGTAAACAAGAAACTCTAATTTCATATATAAACCAAATCATATAAATATGTACAAAAAAAATATATACAAATATCAATATATATAAATATAAACATATATCAATGAGTCCTGCAAGATGGGGTCTTGATATTTCTCTTAGGGCCGCCACTATAATACATAGGTAGTTTGATTTATAGGCTCTCGTACAATCTCAAATGGAGCTAGTGGACAAGGCGGTGATGGATGAAGTACTCGACGTGTACATGGAGGGATAGGTAGCTTATTTGGAAGTGCACCCAACTCTGATACAAGGTCAACCATGGTCTCATATGTCTCATCGATGGGAGGCAATATAGGGGATGATAAAGGGTGGGATGATAAGGTGATATCTATTGCCATAGAAGGCGCTTTGGAGACGCCCGGAGATGGTAAATAAGTGCAGATGCGTAGGGGTATGGAAGGTCTGCCATGAAGTACATGGGGGTATAAAAGTATAGGGTGATGGGTGGTAAGTATGGGGAAGTATGAAAGTATCGGGTAATGGTAAGTATGGGGGCATATGGAAGTATCAGGTGATGGGTAAGTATAGGGGTATGGAAGTATCGGGTGATGGGTAAGTATGGGGGGTATGGAAGTATTGGGTGTAAATATTAGAGTGGGTGATAATGGTGGCAATGTCGGCTCAGTTGTACAATGACCTCCCTCACCATCTTGACCATGACCTCGCCCACCATCTAGACCACGACCTTGCCGATCAACTCTCCCTCTCCCTCTACCTCGAATAGGTTGCATACGAACTAGAGTGGATGACATCGGAGGTCTAATGGATGGTCCACATGGAAGTAGATGCCTCTGATTGTGTCGACGATCTCTGATGCTCCTCTCAGATCTAGTGTAACAGTCCTTTATTATGATATGAAGTCGTACACCAATCCTATGACACCTCACGAGATCGACTAGCTATGTCAACCGAGGCGGATATCTAAAAGAACCAACGAACAATTATAAATACATAGTCACATTTTCAAATTTTAAAAAACCTTTATAAACACAGGCTCTAACACCAAAATTAGTAGTAAATTTATCAGTATGATACTCATATCATCCATATGGAGTGGTGATGTCATAAAAGCGTTCATGTAATATGGCCCGATGCATACTTATGGATCATGGAAGTCTAGCAATACCCTCCATAGGGGATGCGGTGATGATCCCATGTGCTCGTATCCCACACGTAAGGCAACGTGGCATCAAACGTAATCGATCATCTAATCCCGGCCCAGTGAAGCCCTCCCGTCCATCAAAACCTATGTAGCTCTTGATCATAAGAGTAAGATGGAGTATATCACAGGTATAGCCCAAAACAGCACAGGGCTGGCTGTGGGCCGATTCCACTTAACAATCCCAGAGCCTTATAAGCCGGTGACATTGTCGCGAATCTCTAATCCAGCTAAAGCGGTCTCCAGGTACTTGGAGTCGACTGACTCTGACATATGTACCCCATAAGACTTACACATTTACATTTACGTCGATAATGTTGATATGAATATGAATCAAATTACTATAAAGGAAACCATCTACATTTACCTGCATTCCACGAGTCATAGTCTACCATCTAGTGATCTGGTATGAAGGAGTACACCGAGGATGGGTTATGCACTCCAAGTGTCGAAGTCACTCCCCACCTACACCCCGATGGAAGAGCTGGCTGGCTCGTGTCTGAGCTCGTCTCCATCGCGTAAATCATCATACGAGCATGAACAGATTAAAATTAGCCCGATGTCTTTGTTGGTCACCAGAAATCGGAGTTGTCCAGCGTGAGTCTCTCCTAGACCAAAGCTGAATAAAAAAAATAAACAAAGTAAACAAACTAATGATGTGTTCATTATAACCTTGAATTTAATATTAATAAATAAATTATGGATACACCATATGATGTAATACAATTTATTAATACGCGTGTGAACTCAGTATTTCAGTGCCAACTCTCAGATATAGCCATACTGAAATGCTGCTGGCTATACGACTCTGCAGTTTACCATTGTCATTCAAAATCCGTGATAATTGGGAGAAAACAAAAGTGGACCGTACACTCCAGCTATTCATCGCCCGAGCGAAGAGCCAGTCCGTGCACTGAATACCGTACGCCAGCTCTGGTGACCTTATCGTCAGTGCAGGTGTGGATAGCCCGAGTCACATGCTGTATATGGAGTGCGAGTACTTTAGAGGAAGAATCGCTAGGTTGTATGACAGCTGAGTAGCTCCAGGCACAGCTCGTGACATCGAACACGCATCCGGTGGTGATAGTAAATGGATAGAGACCGGATAGTAATAACAGCTTATCTTGTAACATTGTAGATCTATAAGAAACCACCATGGATCTTTTTGTAGGCTCTTTTGAGTAAAGACTAGCTGGGCTTTTACATGGTGGACACCTTATACATTTGATTATACAGCTGCTTCATTTAGACAATAAAATAAAGTTCTATAGTCAACTCTGCATTTATTAAGTGTGTTATAAGTAGAGAAAAGATGTAATCATCGAATGAGTTCTCTTTCATTTAAATCCTTAATGTTTTGTCTTTAATCAAGAGTTACATAAATGAGATCTCTTCACTTGTTTCAGCTTGTTTAACATCATATTTCCTTGGACTTTTACTAAGCTTGGTAGACTTCATACATCCCAACTCTTGGGTGGCTCCTTCAACTAGCCTCTATCAAAGTTTCATCATTATTCACTAGATAGTGCACTTGAGCAAAAGTGGAATCCTCTTGTCTTCCTACTATCAATAACATGAGTCAGATTGGGAGAGAATGAACTTTCCACCTTCACGGCTTTATCCTTTAGGGATGCCTTCGGGTTGAGTCATTGACTACATTTGCCATCTATGGGGACATTATGAGAAATTGGGGTCTCCACAAACTTAATATTTTACCAGCAGCGGAGGCATCAAGTTAATGCTTGCACGAAATCACATAAGTTTTGCAAACTCATAATTCGAATGGTATAAATGTGTGAAGCTCCTTGGGATCTTGCTTTTCTAAAGGGTAGATTTTCCTAAATTATAGTACTACAGGTTGGTTGATAAACACCACTCCCCCTTTCATCCAACATCCTCTTCTTGTGATGATGTCCATTCATAAATTTTGCATAATGTGGCTTTTAAGCTAATGCCTTGGCAAAGGGATGTTGATTCCAACTTCTTGAACATAGTCATGAATTTGCATATTGATGTCTATGCTTGGATTGCTTCAGTCTTTAAGGGAATGGGATAGGAGGTTGATAGCTCTCACTTCCTCCTTCTACACTTTTCCTCTTTAGCCCTTCACCTTGCTCTTTCATCTACTTTCAATCTCATTGATAGCCAGGTTATGCTTTTCTTGTTCTCGCTACTCTTTGGTCCCGGTTGCTTTCTCATTTTCAACCTTAGTCTATTTCTTCTCAGCTTCTTTGCTGCTTTTCAACTCTCTACCACTTCTCAGTGTAATAGCTACATAGTCCTTTGGATTCTTCTTTATATCACTAAGGAGAGAGTCCCTAGACTAATTCTGAATAGCAAGGGCCAGCTACCCTACTTGAGTTTCCAGATTCTTTAGGGAAGCATTTTTATTGGCCTGAAACACAGTTGTGTTGGCCTGAAACACTGTCATTCGGCAAACTTTTGCTTATGCAGGTTTAATATCCTCTTGTTCTCAGACATAAAATTCAACATTTGATATTCAAAGGATTGAGATATCCTTTGTCCTTGAGTGTTTTCTCTTTGAACGCACCTTGTTACATTTGTCATGAAACCCGAGGTGGAGCATAATTAACTGGAAATTATGAAATTTGGTCTTAGACCTGCTTGCATTCCACCTCCATAAGAGAAAGTTCTCATGGTTCCTCAAGGTTGGGGTGTGAAGTATGTTGGAAGGTTGTTATTTGGCTTGGGTTATAGCTCTTATTCCATTAATAGAATTAGCTTCCTCGACATGGTATGGACCTTCATAGGCAAGTCATTTGTTCAGCTTCAGGGATTTTGCTCGGCTCCTTCCCACGATTCCCATTACTCATGAATTTGAATGGCCTTTCTTTCTTGGTTATTCATCAATTCATGATTAATATCTAACAGCTTCAATGGTTGAAATTTTGTGACGCTAAATTTCTCCACCTTCTCTCGACACCTTTCTCCATGAAGCCGGATGGAGCTTTGTAGTTCTTGTTGCTAGTTCTTCTATAAATTTACATTGGCTTCCCTCGACACTTTTCCTTGCAGATGCACCTCTGGGGATGAATCCACAGTTCCTTTTGAATCGTAGTTCATGGCATGGTAGAAGATATCCATCAGTCATCTACTGTTACCATACATTGGACATCTCCTCAACAGGTTCTTGTATCTCTCGAGCATTATACAAGGATTCATCCTCCTTTTGTTTAAATGATAATTTCTCCTCTCAGTAAGAGGTGAGGCATGAAGAGGAAAAATCTGCTTAAAATTAACACTCTACCATCTCCTCCCGATTGTTGATTGATCCATAAGGTAGGACTTCAGGAATAAGCTGGTACGCCATGTCCGCTGAGAGAGAATGGAAATAGTTACAGTTTGATCACATTTGGATTGACTCCATTCAACAGCGATGTTAGCCATGCCAAGGAATACACTTTCGGTTGCTCCATTTGGATCCTCACTTGGATTACTTGATGAATTGGTTCTATTGCACCATAGTAATGAGGGGAAGGTTTCCATTAAAATTTGTTAGCCCTCTACATAGTTAGCCTTATTCTGAAAATATTCCTCCGTGATCTGTTGGTCTCTGAAGTCTTCCATTTGTCCTGTCTCTGCTGGAGTGCATTAGCTACAACAATCGGTATATTTTGATTAGCTTATCGCCAGTCTACCATGATTGATGTTTACCGCTCTTGCTCTTTCTTTCTTCAGTTTCTGATTGTCCTCTACAGCTCGATTAATACAGTGGCGATAAATTAGCTCATGTTCTTCTATACATATGGTCATTCAGCGCACAAAAAATCAAAGTAAGTTTACTAGATAGACTTGATTAAATAGTTAGCATAAAGAAAGACATGCCCACTTTGAATCCACCTCTTTCGGTTATAACTATTTTTAATTTTCTAAAAATTGATAAAAAAGTAAGTGTCAATTAAAATTTTCTTTTTGATTGGAATATTGATCTTAAAACTTCTACTTGATCCACGATGACGACCTTGGCTTAATAGACCATATATTTTATAACCAAATTTCTAACACTTGCTACCAAGGACTAGTTTCGAACATAGGCGGCCAGTGCCAAAAAGCTGTTATTGACGAACAATATGTCGACTCATTTTAGGCATACTTTCACGAGACCAGTTTCAATCCACTAGCAACAATGCTAAAAAACTTAATTGAGCGTTAATACAGGTTTTACGCTGTTTGCTTATGATAATATACTTACAATTAAGTTGGTCTAAAACCTTTGCAAATTACACTTGTCATCACAGTAATAAAAGTGGATTATAAGTCCAGATATCATTCCCATAAGGATTGATGAGAAAATTTAAAGATCAAGTACCCTACTTCTCAAGATCATCACTATTTGAACCTCTAACTTGAAGATTGGACAAACTAGCATAAATGAATGAAAGTATTTTTTTTATATTTTTCTTTTAATGAAAAGAGTAATTTAAGCTAAGCGGATTAAGTTTCTTTGAGATTTGAAATAACCTTACTAGGAATGGATGTGACATGATTATCAACATAGCCTTTAAGGTTAAAAAAATATTAGTCATGGACTTGAATTCTTGATTTGTCGAGAGCGGTAAAACCATAGCCTTGGATACCTCATGACGCATATTTCACTCTTTAGAACACCATATTATTCCTAAGGCGAGTCGTGGATATAGAGACGAAACTTTTAAGATTGATGTCTGCTCTCAGTTTACCGCTATTTTCCACCTACCATTACTTCATAGCCATTTCTCTCCAAGATTGAAGTCTGCCCTTTACATAGACGGATAACATGGCCTCCTTGGTTATGACATCTTAGTGCAATTTAGTTAGAATAATCTTTCCCATATTACAAGCACAAACATTCTATCGAGCTGAAATGAACTCTCACGAATATTAAAATGATTACTCATCGGATGGTCCTTGCTGCCCTGGAAAACATTTCTCTTGTCACCCCGGATCCTTGAAATTCGGAGGTTAGAGGTATCACCCATGATTAATCATAGTGATGGCTAGAATGCATTAGTTCTAAAGATATCCAACCTAGTATACCGCCAATTCTTATCCTTTTTCTCGAGGTAGTCCATCCTCTATGTCACTTGGGGATCTAGAAATTAGGTAAATATCTGACATTTTTGGGTATGATCTGTGATACTCGGAGGCAGTTCTTTAAAGAAAAATTCATTAAATCAATCAATACTCAAACTGGCATTTTCTGTTTAATACTACAAAATGATATTGAAACAATTAATCCCTTGCTAGAGGAGCTTAGCCCTCTCATAACTAGATCATAGTGATAATGACTAGCTAATCAAACAAATTCATTGAAACTGTAATCAAAACTACATAAACTGGTTTCCAGAAATAACTCCAAATTCCACTAAAGTTTAGACATAAATGAAGCTCTCGAATATTTTGGCTCGGATCTACTACTTTAATCTAAAAAAGATGATATACATATATATATATATACACCACAAAAGTTTCAACTACTTTTATGTTCTTGAGATATATATATTTATACACACACACACACACACACACACACAAAAGCATTTCTCTTCACGTTCACGAAATTTTGATTGGTCCCCTCAAAAATTTGATGTACCTCCACCGGAGCTTCTATTTATTTGCCTTAATGAATGGGCTTTGCAGCAGTGGACAATGCGGACTTGGCCAGTTTGCCACTGGTGGCTCCTTATGTTGCGACACTCTTCTTTGTGATATCGCGACCTTTCTTTTAAGTGTTGCAACTTTAGATTTTCTTTCTTTATGCCGTGGATCAACCCATTTTGACCCAAAATTTTAATTGATCGAAGTTATTCGCACCACTCTCTCTTTCTCAACTTTCTATGTAATTTAAAGCTCATCAATGGAGGGTCAAGCAAGAGGAGGCGTTAGACACAATCGCTCAAGCACAAATTTTCCCATCAAATATAAGGGTCGATGATATGTGCAAGACTATATGCTATATCGGTCTTACCGGCAGAACTTCCAACAGCACCACCCGATGCATAAACATGACTTTCTCCATGGGTTTTAAATAAAAATTTTCGATGGATGCAAAAATCTCATTCACGCTCATCCCGAATCGTCTTGTTCTTTAGCATAAAATTTATAGGCTAAACTTTGTTACATTAATTCAAGTCTCTACCCACTGCAGATAAAAACACTTTGTTACATACTAAACTTTGTGATTCTTCCATTGTAGAGATGATGACAATGGAAATATAGAGGAGGATTGAGGAATTTGGCAGTGGGAGGGCGGGAGTTGTGGATGTGAGCTTAATATAAAGAAAATGGTGGACCGTTGGAGATGAGATTTGAATAAAGAGAGTCGAGGAGAACTATGGCCCTTATAAAAATAGGTTTAGTGATGATCTTGATAGAAATTAGAAAAAATCAGGAATTTTTTTTTTCTCTTTAGGTTTATTTCTCAATTATAAGATTCATCTGTTTTAAGTCAATGGCTTTTCTTGGGTACCCTTGAATCCTATTTTCATATCTCTTCAATTTGTTGCTCGACATATGTAAATTCAAGATGGTGTGTTAGCCTGAGAAACGTTATTGGTCCATTAAATTGGTAGTTTAATAGGTTAGACTTGCTTTTGATTAAATCTTTCAATTCCCCAGCTCGGTTTTTTGTCGATGTATTTCTGTTGTACTCCATTTGGTTGTTGGGATTGAAAAAGAGAAAGAACGAGAAGAAAAAGAGAAGAAATTTTCTCATTTCAGCGCAAATGAGTAGAAGTCAGAGATTAGTTGAGAAGGTAATGAAGGTGAGGTAAGAGTGGGAAGGAGGAGAAGAGGTATAAAGGATGAGAGAGGAACTGAGGAGGTGGAGTGTGGATGGGTGATCAGAAGATGTTGAGAAGTCAGAGGTGGAGGATGAGAGGAATAGGGGTGGGTGAGTGAGACTTTCTTAAATTATTTTAAATTAGTTAAGGTCTTTGTGAGTGAGGACCTCCTGTGTTATTTTGATGATTAGGCCTTTATTGATATAAGGGACTCTTGGGATCTTTATCTTTTAATTGTTTTTATTTGATTAATTAGGGTAATTACTTTTCTTGTCCGTCAAGTATTTATAGTTTCCTTGTTTGGGTAGGATTCTTCTTTGCAAGATTCCTTTGAGCCCTCTATAAATACTTAGTCATTATATCTTCGTAAGCAATATTACTTTTATTCAATAATCAAAACCCTAACAAATTTTCTTTAAATCTCTTTTGAGATTGTGTTTCTTAATTGAGACTTTTCTTGGAATTTGTTCGTTTGATGATCTTCGCATGTTACACGCTGTCAAGTGGTATTATCCTAGCAGGGCTCTCCCGATCGATGGCTAATACTGAGTGCTAGTGAAGCCCTTCAATCCTAAGACGAGATTAGGGATTAACAACTATTTGGAAACAATCGAAGAGCGGAGAACATCAACTCCACGATCTTGAGCAGTGTTGTGAAATTGCTGGACAACTACGTGAATTGTTGCGAGGAAGTGTTCAAGGGAATAGGAGCAACATTTAATAGTGTTGAAGGAGGTAGCAGCAGTAGGCCAATAGTTGACCCAATTCCTCAAATACGTAAAAAGACCCTCACATTGACGATGAAAGCTAAACTTTGGTGTCGATCCAATTAATCCAATATTTTATGACACTTCGGATGAGGAAGCCGACTTTGGTGAATTCTGCGGAATCCATGTAGAAAGCAATAGAGGGAGGAAGGCGGTGCAGCAAAACTTAAAAGGGAATGGCAATTTTAAACTAAGGTAGATATCCCTAACTTTAGTTGTAATCGATATATTAGGAGTTTTAAGATTGGTTGGTGAGATAAGGCGAGTTCTTTAGATATATCAGTTGCGAGAACATAAGGTTAGATTTATTGCTTATAGGTTAAAAGGAAAGCATGATACTGGTGGGATAGATTGAGAGACAAGGATGAGAGGGCGTTGTCGATTCAAACATGGGATAGGGATGAAACAATCATTCTGAGGGAATTTTCCTTCAAGCTATGAACAATATATTTCTTATGTATCGGATGTACACATGGTAGCAGTGGGTGAATGTAGTGATTAGTGCCCAAAAAAGTGCTATTTTGGAAGCCACATTCAAGATAGGTTTTGAGTGCTTTTGCATCTTAATCATATCAATTAAGCCCGATTGATGTGTTGAGTCCATAGTGCAGCTAATGCCATTCGGGTTTGTTTTTGGCGATTTTGCAGGATTTTGCAAGCCTCGGCCGTTTTGATTTGAGTTCATGTCGGAGATGTCTTTGAATCTTTTGAGATTTGCAATGAGATTTTTATTGATAAAATTTGAACGATGTGAAGTGGATTTTGAAGGAAAGTGCGTCAGTGGCAAAAAGGAGGATCACGATTAATGCTAAGCGAGAAGGCAGCGGATCAGATTTTTTGGCTATGATTAAATTTCAGATGCATTCGCAATCATGGTAATTTCGCAATCATAGCGAAAAATTCGCAATCCTAGCGAAATTGGAGAATTTAGCAACTAGTAATTCTTGTGCCCCTGGCCAATTAACTTGATTCATTTATCTCACATAATTTTCTCTGAGCTGGTAGCTGACGAAATTCAACGTTGATAAGCGAAATTTTCCGATTTATTATCTGTAGGAAACTCGCTAGGCTTGCTAAGAGCCCAAACTAGGCTAGCGAAATTTTAAGCTATGCTAAATTCTCCTACATAAGCGAAATTCACCCTTTGTGATTTTGGTATTCTTGATCCTAAGCTTGACCCGTTTGATGTAATACCATTTGACCTGTAAGCGATATTTTAGGCAATTTTGTATTTTAACACTTTGGGATTGTACTATATAAAGCCCCCACAAACTTCAGTAACCTAAGCGCTTTTCATTCAATGCGGTTTTCCACGCAACTTTCATTTAGGAGTTTCATTTGCTCTCTTACTCTCTCCCTCTTTCTTTCCTTCTTATTTACTTGAACACAAAGCGGGGATAATGACTCAGGGATGCTTGCTAAGCCTCATATGAAGAGGAGGGTTTGCTAACTTGGTTTTGGGGCTCTTTGGAGGGTTGTCCTCATGCTGAATAGAAGAAATTGCAGTCTTGTATTTATGGTTCCAGCTTTTCCAAACTAGGGTTTAATGCATTTAATGTTGTTCCTTTTGGTCAATACTTGCCATGCTTTAGGAGTTGAGTGCATGCTTAACTAGATGCAGCGTATCCTTTAGATGTGTTTACGAGCCGTGGAAATGAGGTTAAATGCTAGGGTTTCAAGCCCCAGATAGGACTTTAAATGCTTAGTATTTAGTTTGACTCAGATGGATTGGTTCTTTGGGGTTGGGTTGTGGCTAGTAAGTCTGGGTTTTGACTTGACTGTCATTTGCTTTGATAAAGTATCTCCAGTCTTTGTAATACCCCCATGTTGTCAAGCTAGTGACCCAAACCTTCAAGGTTACCATTTCACACTTTCATTTAAGCTTTTATAGTTGACCAGTGAACAAACAACCTCCCCTGTTTTCAACCAAATCCACAAATCCAAACAAAAGCCTCACCATTTTCCAAACACTGATGCAAATCATTTGTGGGATGAAAACCCATCCCCGTGTTCGACCCTATACCGCTATCACTGCGGTAAGCGACTCACGACATTAGGAGAGCTATAGAAACAAATATTGGTGATTCGAATCACCCTACCGTGTACGAATCAATGGGCCGTTCTTGGGGATGGTGCGAACTTCATTATGATAGTTGAAGTACTTGTAATCCTCATTACAAGTGTAGGTGACCTTTTAGACCCTTTTTGAATTCTGATTCTTTATGCTTTGCAAGTTTTCACATACTTAACTTGATTCTTTGCTTTGTTTTGTTTCTTCTGATCAGTTTGTTTTAACTTCTGCTGACCTTTTAAGCAGTTGCTTGTGTTCTTTGTTATTAATACAATTTTGTGTAACGGTGTGTATGCACCGAGTGGGATAGGAACAATTCGGGTGGCGCAAGAATCAGTACACCGATTGAACAAAGTTCTCGAATCGATGCTACAGTGAAAATATGAATCCTCTACGGAAGAGCAGTAAAGTCAATGGGTACCTGAGTAGACGAGGGTTACGAATTCGATGAGGATATATACACCCTCCGAGAGTTAGTGCTCCTTCCTGCATCATACCTCCTGCTGAAGATGTGGCAGTGAGACCCTACCTAGTGCCCCTGCTTCCCACATTTCATGGTATGGAGAATGAGAATCCTTATTCACACATACGGGATTTTGAGGAAGTATGCATAACTTTGGGAGAACATGGATTTGCTCAGTGAAAGCATTTCCTCGACCTTGAAGGATAAGGCGAAATTTGACTCAATTCACTAAGTAGAGCGTGAAATTGGGCGATCTTCGCCCCGAATTTTGAAGAAATTCTTGATCTGACTAAGACCTTGATTTGAAGGCGAGATCTACACTTTCTCTGACCTATGACAGAAATTCTACCAATCTTGGGGAGGATTCATGGAGACCATCGGTGCTTGTCACATCATGGTTTCGACACGGATGTTAATTGAACCACTTCTATATTAGTATGTCATATTGAAAGCATTTGCTAGAAACCATGTGGGTGATTTTTAAGTAAAATCCGGACTGACTATGGATTTCTTGAGTTATGTGGTGAAACTTCCAAGGAGGTTGGGATGAGCCAAACCCGAGAGAGGTAGAAAAAGAGGCCCTCAACCCACAAGGGAGGGAATTTTTACTTTTCGGACATAAAGTAAGCAAAAATTTAGACCTAGCTAGGAAGGTGGAGGAGTTAGAAGGAAGAGGCTCCATGAAGTGCGGCGGTGTTGAAAACCTTTGCATAGGCCCGGCCCATTCACGATTTTCAACCTTTGTTAATCCGGAGAAAATCATCCAGTGCCCCATCGGTGAAGGATTTGAGTGTCGAGCATGCTAATCTCCAGGTGGGCGATAAGCCCTGACCTAACGCCCCATACGTGTCGTACAATTCGATTGGAAGAATCACCTAACCTCTCTGACCCAATCCCACACTTTATGTGCCCTCGTTGCCAAACCACGGTTTGGTTTTCATCTCAACCACGTAGTCAACATCACTCTTCTGTTGAACAAGGTATCTGAATTTGAAGCGAGTGGTGGGCAATTTTATGGAAAGAACAAAAAGGGATCAATGCCTGATTAGCACGAAAGGATTGACCACTTTGTAAGTACGAACAAAAGAATAGATGGGCTTGAGGAAGCGATACGAGATCAAAATAGACAACCTGCGGTTTTCAATCACAAGGAATCAGCAATATTTTGGAAATTACGGGAGAGGAAGGTTCCTTCCCAAACCTTTGCAAATCCAGAGGAGTCGGCGTGAGTGGGTTCATCCGGCTGATTCAGGAATGGATGAAGTG
Organism: Tetrastigma voinierianum; assembly: GCA_016808115.1. NCBI lineage: Eukaryota > Viridiplantae > Streptophyta > Magnoliopsida > Vitales > Vitaceae > Tetrastigma > Tetrastigma voinierianum. The sequence goes on along the minus strand of JAEQBH010006651.1, from coordinate 14,345 downwards.
GAAGTCCACGTAATCACTCCCGAAGTGGAAGAGAAATAGAGCTAACCCGGTGCAGTGGTGAAGAAACATGCAGGAATAGAGCGGGCACAGAGTGATCATCGTTGGGGACTCAATGACCTTTGTATGCCACCTCCATTTCCCGGGCACTAAAGTAAGAAGAGGCATCCCGGCGGGGCGTCACGGAAGTCTAAAAGGCGGTGAAGATTCGACATACCCCTTGGACATCATCAAACAAATTCTGCTATCTGAAAGTTTTGAAAGATCTTTGTATAATCAAAAGGGTTGGGCATTGAGAAAAGGCATTTCTAGCGAGCAAGTCGGTGCCATAATCAAGCGAGAACCAGGTTAAGTACGGGGATCAGGGATCTCCACAATTTGATCTGACATTGGTGGGACTAACATAGATAACAACTCTTGAATTTAGGGGCTAGTGTGAACCTACTACCATACTCAGTGTATAAGCAGTTAGGTTTGGGAGAGCTTAAGCCTACCAACATCACTCTATGGTGGCCGTCGATCGGTGAAGATCCACAGGGGATGGTTGGATGTGTTGAAAGTGAGGTAGACAAATTCTATCCATTAGACTTTGTAGTACTTGACAGGAGCGATTACTTAGTGGAGCCCGATCATGTGCCAATTATCACGGGGAAGACCATTTTTGTACACCGCAATGCAATTATCAATTGCCGAATGGAGTCATGCAAATTTCACATTTGACAACATGACATCGAGCCGAATATTTTCATATTCGGGGCCAAGCACAAACTGGAAGGTGAAATGGAAGGAACAATGAAGTCCGTCACTGGACGAGTTCGTGGAAGCCAAATGTCCAAGAATTTCAAGGAATAGCTAACCAAGGTGAAGCAGGTGTTTGGGAGTTGCCATCAGTCATCACTACAAAGAAATTGGTCAGCCCAAATTCAGCATGTGAGAAGGGAATCAACAATGAGGAATCAAGCATAAAGACAGTAGCACAGGCCACTGCCGGAGTGAAGGAGCTCCTCCTTCTTGACCCTCCATGAGTATTTCAGTGGCTTTGGGCTGATTTGGTGTCAAATGAAACCGAATTGCAGCCCAAAAATTTTGGCTTTTTACTTTAATTTGGTCAATTTTAATAGATTCTATTTTTAGTAACTTTCTTTAAGTAATTATTTAATATTATTTAATATTAGATTTTTAGATATATTTTAATATAATACTTTATTTTTAGTATTATTTATATTTTAATGTTGAAAATTCAATTTGCAGGTACAGGTTTCGCTATACTAGCGAAATTGGGCCCAGTGGCTCTTCGGCTCCCCTTCAAAGCTCCTCATGAACAAAGCCGGGGAGGCTCATGATCGGTCACTTGTCCGTGCCACCCCTTCTTTGAACCACCAGCCACAAGACCTCGCCGCCACCACCCACTCCGCTCCCGCCGGACCCGCAAGATCCGCCGAGTCAAGCCGCCGCCTCCCAAACGCATGCCCCGGTCTATCGCCCCAATCGCAGTTGTTCCTCTAAATTTCACCCGTGAGCCCCGGGTTTAGCAAAGGTTCATAGTCCTCACGCCCGTACCCACGCCGCGGCCCCGGGCCTTGCCGTATTTTGTTCCGCCCCGAGCTCCGGTCCAAATCCGAGAGAGCACTCCACCTGCTACCATCAGCCGGAGTCTCGCGCATTCCTCCCCTCCGGTGACTACAGACATGGTTCTGCAGACTGAGGTGGGTCCCGCCTCAAGCCTTGGGTCGTTCAAGATCTGAGCCGACAGGAGCAGTCCCCCAGCCCACTCTCCACCCCAGAGCGCCCCGAGGAGCCCTGTGGATTCGTGGGGGAGGTACCGCATTCTGACGGGACCCCTGCCCTTCACCGCCTCGCAGGCGCATTCAGAGGGCCCGTGCCTCCAAGAGGGCCCGCATCGCACTGCGGGAGTCCTCATCATCTAGGCGCGAGCCGACACCTTCACCCGCAGCAGAGGAGACCTCATCGCCGCTTATCGTCGCCCGAGGATCGCGACCGCTTGTTCGCCGGGGGACCCCGACTCGGAACGCCGCACTCCACGCTAGAGACCTGGCGGAGAGTCTTATTACGATGTCCCGGCTACCGATCACGATCCCTGGCTCGTGGATTCCATGACCGACGAGCTCTTCTGCACCGCTTATGACGCCAATACGCTTTATCACTCGGTGGTGCCTTCGCCTACTCATTCTATGACCTCCCGGGGAGCGCCGAGTCCGCTGGAGCTCTGATTCAGTATTGATGATCGATCGGGAGCTCCTCGGGGCGGCGGATTATAGCAGCTTGCATTGGGCCTCGCGCCGCGGCAGCCAATTCTGGAGGTTATCGAGATTGGCCTCAGCCGACTCAGAGAGAGATGGTCCGCAGTCTTGCTCAAGACACCATTGCTGGACCCATACTATTCCGGAGGCAGCTCCCGCCTCATATGCTTCTCATTGATCACCTGATCCGACCTGCCTTTTTCCCGCATGCCAAAGACTACGTCCATCGTAGGGGGCCATCCTCGGTGCCTCAGACCGATCTCATAGGGTTCTCGTTCAAATTCTCCGAGTTGGTGATGACCGCCTTAATACATTTTGAAGATAAGGTCCACCGAAAGGGCCTCGGCTCAAAGCAGTAGAGTCTACCTTTGTTGGATGCCGAGACCGGTTGAGCCGTGCCTTGGAGCACTTGGGCTTTCTGCAGGAGCCCCTGATTGAGCTGAGGATCGTATGCCCTCGTGTCTCGACTTTGAGCGAAGCAGGAGGATGCTCTTATTTTTTTCTCCTCCGGAAGAATGAGGACCAGGAGGAGGTATCGGACGAGGAGGCAGAGGACTCACAGAGGAGAGATGTTCATGCTCCCGAGGTGGAGTTGGAGAGGAGTCCAGTGCCAGATATATCTCCTCCATCTCCGCTCCACTGCTTAGCCCACAAAGATTCCGCGACACTCCCGCCCATCATATACAAAGACAAAGACTCTCCCAGCACGCTCATGTCGCACTGTGGAGCCAGCGTGTGTTGCGGATGTCGAGGTTCGGCAATTCTTACCGTGAGCCGATGGATCGATTGACTCGAGCCGAGACCACTTTGGGCAAGCATCATACCATGCCCAGCCAGATCATGAGTCACCCTAGCTTCCCGCATGTTCCCGACCATAGAGACGAGCCAGCCACAGCCAGCCAAAGATCCTGTATTACGTCGCGCCACAAACGCCAGCTAGCCTTCGCATCCTCCACCTACGGATTGAGGTGGCACACTGCCTCTAAACTTTCCTATCCCTATGACATGTTTCTATTTTGACCGGAGGAAAAGTTAGAGTTAGGAGTGTCTTTATCATGTTTTTGTGCCACTTTATCAACTCCACTCATTTGCATGTGGTCTCATGTGTATTAGCCAATAGTAAAGTGATATTTTTGTTATGTTTAGCCATATTAAGGCGATAGCTATTTTGGTTATATCAAAGCTTTATAGCACTATTTTATTTGACTACACTTTTGCAATTCATTTTTGTGTTTTCACTTTGTGTATCTACTCTTGCCTTAGTCGAGATTGCTTGTTACCTTAATGATAGGAACAATTCCATGCATGATTTAGTTTTTGGTCAATTGAAATTTCAGCATTCTCAACCTTGAACATTCCCCCTTTAGCTAATCACACACAATGCACGCCAGATTGTACCAATAGGTTGTGAAATTATAAAATTCTGCTTAGCCTTGCAAGCCGGCCTTAGACATGTCGACAACCCATAATAGGTTATTACCCAAATAGGAAGGCCAATGTAGTCTTCCAAAAAGAAAAAGAAAAAGCAAAAAAGCAAAAGAAAAGAAGAAAAAGAAGAATAAAAGTCATGACGCTTTGCCTTGAAACCTGAACACGGTCCGAGGGGTATATAGTGCCTCGCAGCCCGGCGCCCTAAACCTTAATCGGGTCGGTCATCGACTTAGTGTTCTGCTATACGGGTGGATGGGTAGAGTTTAGCGGTCGTAGGTGCTTAATTCTAAGTCATTCGAGTCCCGTGGGTGAAGCCTCAAGTAGAAGCCAGGGTCAAGGGATCCTTTCGCTTGATGCCCAAACTTAATTGGTTGGGAGTCATCTATGGACCTGCACTGATTTCGTGAAGTCGAAGCTTAGTATCGCACCCTATAATGTAGTCAAATAAAGAAATAAGAGTGTAGCTAATCCCCATTTAGGTTGGTCAATAGTTTAAGGCCATGGCAAAGAGCTAGTCAGGAGGGAATAGCTTTGCAATTTATCGTTCAACCTGTTACCTTAGGTCAATTAGGATTTCGTGGAAATTCAAAGTTGATTTTTGAAATGGCATTGCCCTAAAACTTGTTCTTATATGGTTTTGTTCTTTATGTCGGTTAATTGTGGTAAATTGTTCATTTTAAAGGTAAAGCCACCAGACATACACTTTTTTGACCCGCATACACTTTTTGTGTGCCACGCGATGCATCCCATTATTGTTTTAGAATTGCTAAGGGACTAGCAACGTGTCGGTTGGGGGGTGTGATTAGTGCCCAAAAAGTGCTATTTTGAGCCCTATTCAAGATAGGTTTTGAGTGCTTTTTGCGTACTAATCATATCAATTAAGCCAATTGATGTGTTCAGGTCCACTTAGTGCCACTAATGCCATTTCGAGTTTGTTTTTGGCGATTTTGCAGGATTTTGCAAGCCTCAGCCGTTTAGTTCGAGTTTAATGTCAGGAGATGTGCTGAATGCTGAAGATTTGCATTGATTTTAACCAATAAAATTTGAACCAATGTGAAGTGGATTTTGAAGGAAAGTGCGATGCAGTGGCAAAAAGGAGGATGCAAGGTGCAAGGTGAAGCGTATAACTTCTGTGATTTAGCTATGATTGCGAAAATTTCGCAATCATGGCGAAAATTTCGCAATCCTAGCGAAATTGGGAAATTTAGCTAGGCTAGCGAAATTTACTGTGCCTAGCGAAATTAACCAATTTCGCTATCTCACATAATTTTCTCTAGGCTAGCGAAATTTCGCTAGCTAGCGAAATTAACGCTGAAGCTTAAATTTCACTTATTATCTCTCAGAGAATTTCACTAGGTTACGAAATTTCGCTAGGCTAGCGAAATTTTCGCTATGCTAGCGAAATTCTCCTGCATAGCGAAATTCCTGCCCCTGTGATTTTGGTATTCTTGATCCCAAACGACCCCGTTTTGATGTATTACCATTTTGACCCTTATGTAAGCCAATATTTTAGGCAATTTTGTATTTTCACACTTTGGGTTGTACTATATAAACCCCCACAAACTTGTAACCCTAAGCAACTTTTCATTCAAAATACACTTTTCCCAAGAACATTTCTAGTGGTTTTATTTGCTCTCTTCTCTCCTCTTTCTTTCATTTTGGCTGCCAAACACCTCCTTTTGAGGATGACAACTCAAGGGATGCTGGCTAAGCCTCAGCCTTGAAGAGGAGGGTTGCTAGCTTGGTTTTGGGCCGCCGCAGTTGTCCTCACATAAGCCAATGTCAAGGTGTACGCATTTATGGTTCCCAGCTTTCCAAACTAGGGTTTAATACCATTTAATGTTGTTCATTTGGTCAATACTTGCCATGCTTTAGGGTTCAGTGCATGCTTAACACTAGATGCACTGATATCCTTTAGATGTCATTTACGAGCCGTGGAAATGAGGTTAAATGCTAGGGTTTCAAACCGAATCGGGACTTTAAATGCTTAGTATTCTGCTCCACTCCAAATAGGAGTGGTTCTAGGTTAGTTTTATAGCTTAAATAGAGATCCGGTTTTAGTTTACTATATGTCATTAGCCCTAATGCGAGGAAAAACCCGAGGACACTAATACCCCCATGTTGTCAAGCTAGCGACCCAAACCTTCAAGGCTACTATCACACTCATTTAAGCTTTTAATACGACCGCTGAACAAACAACCTCCTTGTTTTCAACCAACCATAAATCCAAACAAAGCCTCACCATTTTCCAAACACTGATGTAAATCATTCAGGATGAAACCCATCCCCGTGTTCGACCAGACCGCTTATACCGCAATAAATGACGACAGTTAGAGGAACATAGGAACAAATATTGTTGATTCCGAATCACCCTACCAAGGGCAATCTAATCATGCATATTGCTGAATATTTGAGATTGGCATGAGGAATCACTTACTAAAAAGAGAGAACCAAAGTAAACTAAGACTTTCATGTAAGCCAGTGGAAGGAACTATTATTTGCGGAGCCATCCTCACTTACGGGCAGTAAGGAGACAAAAAAGAAGATTTGATGGTTGTGAAAGGAGAAGTAGAAAGTAGAGATATAGTTGTGGCTTAAATTCCAATGGAGGTGCAGACTTTGTTGAAGGATTTTGATGATGTGATTCCCGAGGATCTACCAACAAAGTTACCTCCTATGTGTAACATACAACACCATATAGATTTGATTCCAAGTGTTTCTCTTCCTAATGTGCCTCATTATAGGATGAGTTCCAAGGATAACAAAATCTTAAGAGAGAAGGTAGAAGAGTTGCTAAGTAAGGGGCATATTCAGCGAGCAATTTGTTAGCCATGTGTGGTTCCAACTTTTGCTCGGACGCCTAAGAAAGATGGAAGTCATGATGTGTGTTAACAAGAGGTGATCAACAAAATTGGCCATTGATACAGATTTTATTCTGGCGGTGGATTTATGCTTGATGGGTTATAGAGTAGCCGTGTTGAAGTAAGATTGACCTGGGAGGTGGCTATCATCAAATCGGGACCGTCAGTGACGGGTGGAAGACAACAAGACAAGAGACGTACTATAGAAAGATTTAGCAAAGAAATAATGGATCATACCATATTGTTAAGAAGATTAACAATGCATATGTGTCGACTTATCAAGTTGGATGAGGATTTCAAAGACCTTCAATGTTGCCGAACTTACCTTGTTCCAAATGCATATATAATCTTTAGGTATCATGAAATAACTAGAGGGACGTTTAGTTCTTCGTAAAAGTGGAGGTGAATGATGAGGGCACTATTAATTATTCTAATTAATTAAGAGTCTTTTAATGATGAGGACCCTATTAATTTACTTTGAATTACCATCACTTTAATGATGAGAATCCACTCTGCGTTGTGTTTCGTGAGCCCGCAGGTGTTCCTCGAATCAATATTTATAGCCTAACACTATGACCGGAGTAGCAAAGCTACTATAGTACAAAGGGGTTCTAGGATCGTCCTTACAGGATGGGTTTCTTCTCTGCGGGGAATGGCTTACACTAGTGATTATACTTTGGATATTGGGATTGGATAAAAAGAGTGGGTTTTGGGTAGTTGAAATCGTAACCAAAGTGAAGTAAAATATCGAAAGAATTCCCTTAAAGTATTAGGTCACTGGGCTTTGGTTCCTAGGGCAAATGAGGGGTTCTCGGGGTCTTTTCCTTGCATTAGGGATAGTAACATATAGTTACCTCCCGAATCGGATTTTGGCTTAGCTATGAAAAACTTGACCTCACACCATCTCAAATGGCATTCAATGTCCATTAATGTTCTCGTCGGCTTAAAACCTCGGTGTTTCCCGAGTCACCAATGGATCATACACACCTCAATCAACATCAGCAGATCTAGAAATAATCATCTAATGAGTCGCAAAGCTACCATAGACTAAATCCACATTCGAAGGTGAATCAAAGATCTAAAACCCAAGGTCAAGGAAAGAGAAACATCAATGGAAAGAGGAATACCAATATTGAAAACATGAGCCCTGCTTCTGCCACAGTTCCTCGGTTCAAAGGCCTTCTCCTCGCAGCAGTGGAGTTTGAGTCACCATCCTCCGAGTTGCCATCCCCGTGGGGTGCCTCATGCTAGTGAGAAAATGAAATAGAAAAACTGAAGCTGTTCCATGAGTCCCGGAAAATGAGGACTAAAGATTTCTAAGATCCTTACAAAGTGCTACTTTGGAGATTATATACCACCAAAATCCAAACAAATTACCAAATAATCAAAGGCACAACCCGTTACGGTGGACAAAAAGTGAAGAAATCACAAATGAGACAAAATTCAACAAAAATTTGCAGGCTACGAAATTTCGCAACCTTGGGTACCTGCAGGTTTGCCGTTTTCTCGCATGCCTGATTCGTTTTCTCGGCTTCGTGAACCTGCTCAATTTACTTCTTCATGCTCGAAGATCCTATCTTCAATATTTATGACCGCGAAAACTACAAACCGCTATAAATTTGATTGTGGAAGCATTGCTAGGTCATCAACGTGCCAATTAGGTCAATTTAGCCGATTTACGGAAAGTGCAAGTCAAACCCGAATCTCAAGAGTATGAAACAAATTACCGCTTTAGGTAGTAACCACTTCTTTAACCGACACATTGCTAGTCTCAAGAATGAAGGAGAATAAAAGCAATCAAAATAAAGATGAAATATGTATATCTATATAAAAATGGTTTTGCAAAAATACAATGAGGACAACGCTCAACTTTCAATAAGAGTCACCAACATCTTACCCCAAAGAATATCTCAGAAGAAAAGTGTATAAGAATATTCATATTTCAAGTGTCAAAAAAGAAAAGTCAACCCAGGGAAACAACCCAGAAACCTTCCATAAAAACCTGTTAACTTGATTCGCTCAAACATTAGTCCACAAACCGTACCTCCCCCAACCTAGTTCTTTCCACACATAACAAATTAACTAACCCTTAATGGGATGAGGACCTCAAATTTTATTTTACAACCTTTTTGTGTTATAGGGGTGCAATGTCAGGAATCTGAATTCATAATTGTCCATATGATATCCATCGATGACTCCTAACCAATTAAGGCTTAGGGCATCAAGTCATAAGGATTTCCTGGCACCTACTAACTCTTCGTGTTTTACCCCGACTTCTTAATAATGTTTGAAACTTCAAAGACCTACAAATTGCCAAACTCCACCCATCCACTGCACATAACAAAGTCGGCATCTCAACCCGCTGGTTTAGGGCACTTAAAGACGCCATATACCCCTCTGACCGTGTTTCTGCTCATGTCACAAGTTTCTTTTTTTTCTTTTCTTTTTTCTTTTTCTTTTTTCTTTCTTTTTTTATTTTTATTTTTAAAGACTATTGGTCTTTTATTCAGGGTCTCGGTCTATTAAAGATGGTCAAAAGCATAAATATACTTTTGTTAGGTTTAGGAGGCAAGATAGCTTATCAGATAATCGAAGCCTAATGTGCACAGTGTGTGGTTAGTTCAAAGTGGAAGAAATAAGGCTGAAGACAAGAAGAATTTCAACAGATCATCAACTTAAATAGGTAAAACACCATCCTAACATCAACGACATTGGGATAAGACTCCAATTTCTCATATGTGTTTAGCATTGCAAAATTTTTTTTAAGGTATGTGAAATGAAAAACAACAACTAAAAATGTATTAAAAACTAAAACATATACTTGTATTTAAAGAAAATAAAAAGTACTAGTAAGCCATTCAACTAAAGCAACAATTCGATTTCAGCTCAAAACATAAATGGTACTTCACACCTCCCCCAACCGAATATGACATCATTCTCACCGGGTCTCGATGGAAATCAACGGGTGAAGTGATACCTCCTCAAGTAGTCATGGAGGATGAAACCTCATCCTCCTCTTGTGTCTGAGCCGGAGCGGAAGGATAAGGCTTGGTGGAGCAAATTAGCCGCAGGGGAATCGGGATAATCAAGCAGAGCCGTAGGTATAACCGCGATCCCGTTGGCCGCTGGCCACGAGCCGAGGCATATAATTAAGCGATCCCGAGGCCGCGTCGCCGGAGTGAGGGATAGGTGGCAAGCCCAGGTGTTGTTGAACCCGGTGTAAGGATGCATATAAGGCCGGGCAAGGACAATCAGATATGAGTAAGGACAACTTTTGTGAGCATCCGCGCGGCCACGGCGGTCGTGCAAGAACGTAAGGATTGGTGGCGTAGCCGCAAATTGCGGACAACGACCATGATGGCAAGAAAATCCTGAGCAATGATGTGAATAGATGCCACTGGTGGTAAAGAGGAGTTGGGGTCAGCTAGAGATTAGGAGTGGGTTGTAGGCACTAGTGGAGCAGGCACTAAGTCAAAGGCAGTAGGTTATGACTGTGGGGGGTGTGGATCCTGAGCATGTGCTGCTGGTCCTATAGTGGATCTCTCTGGGGGATCTGCCTCAGCAGGAGGGTTTGCAGGGAAGATGAGAGGCCCCAGGCACAAACTTCCACTTCTCAACAGTAAATGTGGCCTCGTAAACTTGATGAGCCTCTTGATGGGGCTCAGTCGGAAAGCCAAGGTTCTCTAATACATGACAAAGCAACCGCGGAAATAACAGTGGAATGGTCTCGGCTCGACCGAGGTGCTTCCTGTGTATCTTCTCTTCGAAGTGGAAGAGGGATGTCATAATAAGCTCTGGGGGGCTAAACCAAAATCCCTCCGAAATGTGATATATGGCCTCCAGGATGGCGCCCCACCTCTGAACAAGGTGCTAAAGAGGAAATAGATTAGACCACAGTATATGGTCCACGAAAAACATCCCCGCGGAAGCCGCCTTAAGAACGGTAAAATAGGGGCCGCCTGATATTCGAGAGAGGATCCCACCATCTCCCAGGTGAAGGATGGGCTACTACCTAGCTCCGCGCACTGGCAGATCATCGAAGCGTGAAAAGCGAGGGCTATGTCGCCTACCCTAAGGATTCTCACGGCCACATGGTGGTTGATAAAGAGGGATTGCGCCACCGCAGACGTCATGGATCGGTAGAAGTCGATCACCACCTCGAATAGAAGAATTAGCGATGGCTCATAAATGGCTCTAGAGAGCAAAGCCGCCAACAAGTCCCATCGAGTCCCTCCGGGTTCTAAGAGGTCGGAAAAAATAGAACATCATAAAAATATTCATTATGGAACTTGTTTCTGGGCGCAAGGTCGCAGCCTCTCATTGGAGCATAATGGAAGAGTGGCTCTCACCATAGCAAGAGACATAATGGAGCTCGAGTGACATCGGGATCATCATGGCTCCCGCAGAGGTGAGAGATAGCCGAGGCTCCGCAGCTCAGATCAAAAGACTCTTCAAAATGAGGTCCTAGCCCGCTTAGGTGGAGGTGGCTTGAGCACGGGTCATGTGGAGGGTAGTTGTGGCGCTGGGTCCATTCCTCAGGTCTCCATACCGACAAGACCATGGGGAGGAAAAGGTAGCAAAGAATCCTGAGAGATGCTAACAGATCCAGTGGTCGGCAGGCCAACGTCACCGGTGGTAGCCTTATGCCTTGGCCAGAAAGGGGCCCTCATGGTGTCGTGGAGGATGAGCCGCTGCCTCTCCGCGGCCTCGCCATTTCCGCTGCTTGGGTGGATGAGGGGTTGAGGAGAGGGGGGTGGAGGGTTTGCAGGGGAAATTTCAAGAAATTAGGGGAATGATTTTCACAGTGGGTGGTCGCCACGAAAGAGAGTGGGATGCAGTGGGTTGGAGAGGGGGGGATCAAAAATGGGTGGGGGAAGGCTTGGAGACTGTGTAGCAGTGAATGGGGAAAGAATTCAAGGCCTTGGGAATTTGAAGGCTCGGATTCGCAGGCGTGGGAATGGAGAGGGGAAGAAAGTCACACAAGGTAATTCATACCAAGAGGTCGAGAAATTCTCGCAACCCTTAAGCAAATTTCCCGCGAAAAATGCTTGTTCAACCTTGTCAGATTTTTTGCCCACTACAAAATAATAACACAAGAAAATCCAATAAAAGCAGAAAATGAAATGAAAATTAAATGAAGAAAACTTTTAATAAAGCAAAAAAAAAAAGGGAAAATATGAAAATAAATAAAAAAATTAAGTTAAAAAATAAAATAGAAGATTAAACAAAAAGAAGTGGACTTCGCACTGGGGATTGGGTCCACCCAAACCAGCTTTTTAGGAATTTGAGGCTCAAGGAGGGTGAGATCCTCCTTGTCTCACAGAAGGGGACTACATAAGCGTTCAGAGGTGGCCATTCACTTAAAGCATGATCAGTTCTTCGAACTCGATTTCCTTATCATTTACTGGGATAATCTTGATGAATTGTAAAAGGCCGGGCCCACCCTTCGACTTGAGCTCTGAGTATGTGAGCCAATCATAGAGCAAAACTTGACTCTTGGCAGGAAAATTTTTCGAGTCACATTTGGCTTCATGCCATTTCTTAAACTTTTCTTTCAATTTCGAATTTATAGTAGCCTCATTCCTGAGTTCTTCTATCCAACAGGTCGAAACCTCGAGGCCCACTCTCCCCAACCCAAGTTGAGATTTTTAATTGCCCACCATGCCTTATTCAATTTCCACCGGGAGATGGCATGCTTTCCAAACACCGTACCAAGAAATAGTCCCAAGAATAGTCTGAAGTCAGCTCTTCATATCTCACAACAGTCCATCAATTGAGGGACCAATCTTTTATGTTGACTAACTACTTTATCAAGATAGTCTTATCTCCCCGCACGTTCAACCTGCCCATTGGTCCGAGGGACGGTAAGGGTGGCTACTTTGTGTTTCAGCCACCATGATAAATAGAGAGTTTCGTGGCTGTTAAAAAGGGTACCCATCACTGATTATGGATTTGGGCACTCCAAATCTAGAGAAGACATTCTTCTTGTGAATTACAAAACTGATCATTATTTTGCAAGGAGACGCCCACCCATTGACACATAATCAACCCCACCAAGATGTACGACACCGAAGATTGTGTGGAATGGCCCCATGAAATCAAATGCCCCAAACATCAAATAATCATCCACGAATCAGGGTCGGGAAGGCATCATATTAACGCTGAGAAAGCTTCCCGGGCCTTTGCACGATCACAACCGCACATAGCATAAGCATCTTTGAAAAGGAAGGCCAATAAAATAGATTACAAGATCTTCATAGCGCTTTTTTGCAAAGCAAAATGACCTCCACTTTTGCATTTTCGTGGCAAAGGACCGAGAATCCCCTTGTTATCCTTCGTGCACACACCTCCTAATGATTTGGTCTACATTATTTGAACATAAATGGCTCCTCCCACAAGAATGAATTTTTGGCGAAGAAGTATTTTCTGTCCCGCTCCATTCATCCGGATTTCCTCGGTTGCTAACAGTGTTTATATGCGCATACTTGGGGGCATTCTTTACAAGCAGTGAAAGACTTTCAAGAATCCACTATTAGAGGATTGTGGGTCGCGAGCCATGGGTCAACTGGGAGAGATGATCGCACACTACATCTTCTACCCCTTTGCCTCTCGGACCGAGATTGAATTCTTGGAGTAGGAGAACCTACCTGATAAGCCTTGCCTTAACATCTTGCTTGGTTAGGAGATACTTCAAAGCAGAGTGGTCTCAGAATATAATAATAATGATCGAATTCTATCAAGTAAGCTCCTCGGAATGTCTGAAGGCATAGACTATTGCCAATAGTTCTTTCCGTCAGGTAATTCCTCTACCTACATTCGCAGTCTTGCTTGCATAAACCACATAAGGCTCCCATCTTCCCTCTCGCCCAAGAATCACCGAGAAAATCAATCGCATCACACATTACTCAAAGGGGAGTTGCCGCCAGCTCTCACCATAGCAGTGGTTAGGTGTACTTGAGTCTTTCAAGCTCGTCGAACCCAATGTACCAAACAAATTTGGAGTCCTTTTCTAGCAGCTCATAGAGGGGGTTTCAATTTTTGAGAAGTCCTTAATAAACCTCCTATAGAAGCCAGCATGGCCAAGGAACCGGCTTTTATCGCCTTATCGCTTTATCGCTTTACCGCCTACCGCTTCAATTGTGGAGGTGTTGCCTAGGAACAGCCAACTTTGGCCTTATCAACCTCAATTCCCTTGTTGAGATGAGATATGTCAAGGACAATTCCTCGATTCACCATAAATGACATTTTTCCCCTTACACTAAGTTTTTTCAATGCATCTGTGGAGAACAACAAGGGTCGATAGCACTCTCAAAAATTCTCCATATATGGTGATATATCCATATACTTCCAGTAATGCGCTCCCACCATATCACCAAAATACTGAGCATACATCTTGAATGTAAGGTGCATTGCAGGCCAAAAGGCATTCTCCTAGGTGCATAAGTCCTAAATGGATAGTGGAAGGTGGTTTTCCTGGTCTTCCATGCAATTCTGATTTGAAAGTATTCGAATCCATCTAAAACAATAATATGGATGCGTGAAACTCTCAAGAAGTTGATAAATGAAAGGAAAAGGAAGTGGGTCCTCCCATCACCGCAATTAGTCTCCCAGAATCTATACACACCCTCCAAGAGGGTAAGGCAGCATATCTCCTTTCATTTTGTAAAATAGTCACCCTCGACTTCTTGGGCACGACTTCAGTAGGGCTCACCCAAGACTACCTGGAACAGTAATAATGCCGACCGCAAAGAACTTAAAAACTTCAAGACGCACTACCCTCTTGCATATGGGGTTC